>OZ020491.1:2072056-2810500 GCA_963971405.1 Psococerastis gibbosa
TGTCATAGAGAAGTTGGCATCTCCTACTGGATTTTGTAAATTCTGTATAAAAAAAACAAACAAAAACGCCAACAACACGTGGTGGGTCTAGACCACCGATCTATTTAGGAAGTTGTTGTCAGCAATATACCCGATAACAGCGTTTTTCCCCTACCTTTGCAGGCAAGATGTCCATTAAGACTAGATGGAAACTTCTTCGGTTCTTCCTTTCATACTGGGTCCCGAACCTTGTTCCAGCCCATGGCAGTGCCTCGAACAAGCCCCATAATACAAGTCAAGTATCCAATACATGAGATTAGCCTATACATAGATATCATAGTCGTTTTTTCCTGATCAGTCAATTCGTCATTCAATGTTGCTAATTTCGACAATTCACATTCCTGAAACATCTGGCTTTTCAAACTTTAGTTCACATAACCATTTACTTGCCTTACTTAAATAAATAAATAATTACTTTTTGTTCTATTGCTAAGCCAACCTAGCGGAGTTAAAGGTTAGAGAGCTAAGAACACATGATTCTACACACTTCGACTATCGCCCTTCTACTCGAGTTCTGTACAGACTTGAAAACACTGGACCATGACGTCACGCGAGTTCAATATAGGAGATAGGACATTCAGCATTGGAAATAAAATTATCGTAAAACTGGATTTGGCGCGAGAATACTGAAGCGCTTCCTGTGTGTGTATTATGTAACTATTTATATTCTTCTGCTAAGTACTCTATAATATAATAAAATAATAAAATATGGAAATTCATATAAGTTATTTATCACAACGTAATACCAACAGATTCACTACCCGCCAAAAATATATTATTTTTAATTTCTGGGGCCACATGTGACGTAGAAAAAACGTACCAGGTGGCTCTAGGATTAAAAAAATATATTTGAATGTCCCATCTCTCCTATATAAAACTCTAATAGATGTCACTATGTCACAAGCATCAGTTTACTTACTAACGGTGGGTAGAGCAGTCGATGTGGATTCGCTCACAACTTCCACAATATTGCCCATTTTCCCCTCTTTGGTAGGTAGAGTAGGTTTCAATACAGACGCAGTTCCCTCTGCAAAACAAAATAAAACATTTTATCATAGCTACGTATCCGTAAAAATGACGAGTTCTACGTGATAAACCGAGAACCTACGATAGTAGCCGAAATCAAGAGAGCCCGCATCAAGTGGCGAGGGCACGTGGAACGAATGCCAGACAATAGGGCTACAAGAGCAGCCTTACACAAGGTGCCCCATGGCAGAAGACGATTTGGATGCGATGGCTGGAGGACTTCGAGGTAGATCTGGCGACCCTTGGCGTCGATGACTGGCGAAGGAGAGCGCAGGACCACGAAGGCTGGCGCGATGGGTCAGAGCAGGCCAAGCCCTTCACGGGCCGTAGCGCCAACGAGTAAGTAAATATCATTATCATTCATGCTCGAGGCAGTTCAATGTATACACAAACCCAGTGCCTGTTTTGAGTAACGCCCATTCATTTAAAGCGATTAAAAAGACATTGTTTATATTGTTTCCATACGAATCTTTCGCCATTGGCAAGCTAGTAAACGTCCTATATGTCAACCTACACCGGCTATATACAAGTGTTAATGGTCAAACTGAGATCATTATTACCATAAAAACAATTTAACTGGCGTAAATAAGCATGATTCTTCACCAAGTACGTGGCAAGTCGTGGTAATGGTTTTATGCGTTTTGATCTATTTACCGTCAGCCACCCCGAATAGGTTTTTATGATTATTTCAAGTATTCGAAATATCATAGCTATTCAATAACTATCAATCAATCTCAATCAGCTCTGAACAAAAATTTGCATGTACCAACAGGATCTAGTCAATCACAGCTCTGAAGGACTCGGTCACTGATCATAATAATTTAGGGTGATAAGATAATATAATACCCGCATATATAACTTTACAGAGTCAATGCATTGTCAAAACAGCTTGTAATTATGATTATGAAGCAATAACATGATAAAAGCAACACATAAAGTAGGCCTTAAATTTTACTTAACAGTAAACACCTTTTTTTAAATAATCCTCTAATGAATTTTTGGTGCACATGAAGCTGATTATTCGATAACATACCTGATAACACTGAAACCTGCTTGGCGTCCAAACCACTTGGCTTCATTGTCATCCTACTTTTTTCCGCCGGAGCTTCGGCCGATTCATTTGGTGACCTCCGAACGCGGCTTTCTAATAATCAAAGAAACAAAAGTACCTTTCAGTAAAACTTGCCAGCTACACCAGTGTTACATGCCAGTGTGAATAAATGTTTAAAAATAACAATTACTAAATAATTTCTAAAAAAAAAAGTAAGGCCTTCCCAATAGCTCCCAAAATTAAATATTCCCTTCTTTCAACTGAAGAGTAGCAACTCAATAACCGCCTCACATGTTTGCCAACTTCCATGTGACAGGGTTTCCATTCATCACTACCAAGCACAGAATCATTCTGACCACTGATCAGAACAGCTAAGTGCACATTCCACAATCACTTGACTAGTCAAGAGTATTAAAGTGTCAGGTTCACAGAAAATCTCTCACCGTGAGAGACTTGTCAACGTGAGAGGCGCAATAAGGTGTACAAAGGCATATCTACTGCAATAGTACACCTGGGAGATATGCCATTGGAGCAAATGGGTTGGTTAAAAAAAAATCTAGTTTCCTTCGACAGATTTTTCTCATCTCCCGAAAACGGTGCACTATCAGTAGCTCAGCATAGAAAAATCTGCTGAAGCAGACTTTGGGCTTTTCCGCCAACTCATTTGCATCAATTCACATCTAGAGCAGATATCTGCTGCGTAGAATCTGCCTTCGTTCGTCAGGCCTAAGAATACACCAGCCCAAAAACATTGAATCATAATTACTCTCGGTGGCAGAGGAGCAATCAAACAAATAGATGTCCCCAGGGCTGGGCACGCCCTTGAGCCATATCACGCAAGGGGCCTGGACCCGCGCCTTCTGATTGGCTCTTCCGGTGACGCTCACAGCCGTTGTCAATCGAATGGCTTATGTATTGTTTGTGTAACAAAATCAGTCGTATCTTACACACACAAAACTGGTTTGTTCTTGGCAAACACTTCAGCCCCACATTGACAGCTAGCGCAAATGTCATTCATTTTCCCTATTATACTATCAAGCCACAAGCCATAATATTATAAGATTGTTTTTATTTTTCAAGGGTCTGCAGAGTAGCATACTGTATGTACCTCCGCCTAATGACCTACAGTGGTTCGTACAGAGGGTTACAACTGATTCCCCTAGAAAAAACCTACCCACTTAAGGATCTCTTCTTGTTACACCTCAAGTAGGCTTAGTGTTTGAAAGAAGAATGTTTTTTGTTTGTTTTTTAACTAGCCTATGTTTTAGAACAATCGTGACGAAGCCCAGAAGCTTGCCCCAGAAAGCGTTAAAAATGGCTTGAGAAGAGAACTGAACTACATTATGATCATTGATTTTAATATATACAAAGCTGCTACGAATTCTGCTCCCAATGGACTATTTTCGTATAGGGAAACGATTGCACCCAAACGATCAGATCACGAGCCCAATCGTGCCCCGCCAGCCAAAACATTATTGAGGACTTTTAAATGAAATTTGTTTGTAACTAGTTCGGACTTGTCTTGTAGCTTGAAAATGCCTCCAATCTAAGAAAAAAATTTAGAGAAATTTCAGGGATATGAGGAAAGTATGTAAATACTTCATTTGATGGGCATTTCCTTCCAATCAATTCCAGGAATAATGACTCATACGGACACAGTCAATGGGCAATTCCGAGAAATGAAATGAAAGAGAACTAGTGTGCATAAACATTGAACTCACTGACTTAAATGACAAGTCAGCCCATGCAAATGAGCTAACCAGCCTCATTATCATGGACCGTGCACTATTATGCAACAGGCCTACGGCAAAAGGAGAGCAGGTTCAGGTAGCATGGCTCGTACTTACCGCCGTCGCCTTCGTAACCTTCCGCATATTCAACCAAGTGGTAGTGTCTGGCATCTCTTTCACCAGGGAGGTTAACAATTGAGTAGCTCACATCTTCAACAAAACAGAGAAAAACAAGTTTAAGGACAAGGCCTACCGCTATTAATGAAATGTCGCCAAGTGCGAGGGAGGACGTCTAGTTCAAGAAAATGTAAGGACGACAATGAGGATTAATCTTTTGTCTTATGCTCCAGGGATTATTTTATAATGTTATCGTATTTTTTACAGCTAATTGTAATGTCAAAAGTTAACAACATAGGAAGGTGAAGGTTTATGTCAATTGCACAAGCATAGTTATCGGCTACATCTCCAAGACAGGTTCAAGGTTTCTCCGCGCGGTAAACTTAATTATCACCTAATATAACACATGCCTACCGAGGCAGTTAAGATGACATAAAATAGACAATTAATAAAAAAACCAACAATGAATCAACAACAAACGAAAATGCGTCACAAAAAGTTTAAAAAAATATACATACCTTCCTCATAGGCCCCAACCCCGAGGTATGCTATGACAAAATATAAAACAAGTATGGAATGAAATAAATTGGAGCCCATATTACACTAAATTAAAACCTGTTTCTTTCAATTTTCGTCATAAAATGTTGATTTTTGTTTCGCTTTATTGCACCTTGCAGACACCTCGCTTGAAAACAAGTTGTTTGCTATTGCTATATCCAAGGTCAATCATCATTCCACAGAGATAGAAATTGTAGATTTGCTATGAACAAAATTGTTTATTTTTTAAAAATCTTTATAAGTTCTACTTTTTTGGAACGTATAGAAAATAATTGACAATTACGTTTTATAAATAATAGTCATTAATTAACTTTAAGTGACAAAATCATTTTTTTGTACTTTTTTTCTTGAATGCTCTTCCTCTAAAATCGCTAAAAAAAGATCTAAATCTGAATGCATAAAAATGGCCGCCCCAATTGACATTCCAAGTAGTGATAAAAACTATTTAGCAAATTCTCCTGTCGTTTCGTATGGAACCTACACGACAATTAAATCTGAGGACTCTGAAGGAGTTCCTCTCCAAACCTCATGGACTTTATGGCTGGATAAGTGAGTATTTGACATTGTATGACCTGACCTTGAAGAAGGTCGATGTTGTCTGATAGCAGTGGGAGTCAAAAAAATACCCTAAAACAAAGAGTTTCTATCGAATATTTCTAAAAGACAATTGTTCATTAACTAGAATGTAGAAAGGACTGTTGACATAGCTCGTAATTTTCTAAAATCGTTAGACAGTTACGGTCAAAGTAATGACAGTTAGGCTAGTCAGAGACTGGTTGAAATGACATAGATATATCTGTTGAACGAGATCAAGACGGGCCTGAATTAATAGACCAGGAAGTAGTTGTCAATTGCATTGCATTTTTGTGTGAACTAAGTCGAGAGAATTACGACGAATTCTGAAGATATGAAAATGTATGTGACATATTCGTTAGGTCTACCAATAATGGTGGCAACAACAATAGCTACCAATTTACTTTTTGGTAGGTAGATGTGTACGTACATATCGTGGATAGATTATAAAATGTGCCGCTTGGTAGCGACACACACTGCATGAGCAGACAAGCTCATCACTGAGTTAGTCTTCTCCGTGACAGTAAATAGGTAAGAAATCCTAAATTGTATAGTAGGCTATCTTTTAACAGTACACTTTACTAAAATACGGGCGTGAGCTACAGAAGCCACCATCAATCAATCAATTTTTGTCCCCCAACAACCCAAAAAAATGGGATAGACGGCGTCCAATAGTAAATCTCAAACAAAACAGGCTTCATGCGGAAACACACGTTAGGCGTCTGTATTCCAACTACCTTGCGTAACATGCCTTTTTCATATTAGTCTCAACCTTCTGAAGCTGTCTCGTACCCCTCGCAATCCCTCACTTTCGGTGGCCATAGGCGTACCCTTAATTTTTCATCTGACAAAGTGCTTTCATTGTTTTCATATATATATATATACAAGTGCTTTTAAAACGTACATACAACTTGTGACCACCCCCCCCCCCCCTTAAATTTTCCGCTGGTTCCACTCATGAATTAGCCTTACCATTAAAAAAATTTCTTCTACAGAACAAAGCCATCTATGTCCGCGTCAGAGTATGAACATAACTTGAAAAAAGTGTACACTTTCAACACTATCCAAGGATTTTGGGCTGTTTTGAACAATGTGCCTGGAGTAAATGAACTAGAGAATCGCATAAGTTACCATTTAATGAGGGATGAACGGAGACCAGTGTGGGAGGAACCTTACAATCAAGGCGGTGGTGCTTGGAGACTTAGGTGCTACAAAAATGACACTGTAAGTACTGTATTAGATGTTGAAGAAAAATTAAGTAACGCTGGATGGACGAATGCTCCGCATATCTTGGAGATATTGTGCCTCTAATACTGAGATCCTGCGGCGAATGGATAAAAAAGTCGAGTAGCGACGAAAAATATCACCTACTGTATATAATCCTAGCGAGGATAGAAGGACTTAGTGGTCCCGGCACGAGAAGAACATCTTGGTTGAAAAGCCTGCGGGTGGTTTGGTGATAGTTCGGCACGATTCCCTTTCCAGAGCAACAGTATCCAAAGTCCAAATTGCCATAATCTTCACTATAAGAGGCATTTCAAGAAGAAGTAACGCTCAAGTCGTACAGAGTAGAAACTTCAGTTTTATGTGCAATGATATGGGTAGAAAATATTTTTTTTAATTATTTGTAGGTTCATGTATGGCGTGAACTTTTGCTTGCCATGATCGGGGAACAGCTGGCTGATGCGCTGGCCGACGGGGATGAAATTGTGGGATTGACTGTGAGCGTTCGGGAGAAGATGGACGTGCTGCAGGTGTGGAATCAAAAGGCCAATTTGGCTCTCAAGGCGACGTTCGCTGGGAAACTGTCGCGCCTGCTTAAAGGCATTGACTATCAGGATCCTCTTTATAAGCGTAAGTATTTATTTATTTATATTAGACCACATTCACGACAGGGGGTCCGGAGGACATGTTTCTCTTCTTTTTATATCATATGACAACAATTAGAAGTACAAAGTACCCTTGTAAGTAACTTTGTACAAAGCCTCTAGAGGTAGGAAAAATAGAAAAAGGAAGACATGGTAAAATAGATGGCATTCAACCCCGTGTCTTCACCTTGCTGGGGTATTATGCTACCTCTACACCAAATCCGTCGTGCATATCTTCTTCTTCTTCTCGTGCCCCCTCAACGTTGAAGATTGGCGATCATTTGAGCGAAATTCGCTCATGATGATTGTACAAGGGATGCCCCGAAGGACCTTTAATGCAGTGGTTTCCCGTTGCCTTCTGCATCCTTATGCCGTTGACTCCTCTGTTGAATTCTTCCGCCTTTAGGGAGCTTTTTCTCTCCCATGGACAAAAGGGTGCCCATGCCCTAGCTCCAAGGAGCTAGGTGGGGGATCTTTAACCGGACCCCACTCGGTACTGCTTGGTCGGGGACTGCTTATTCATCTGTCGTGCATATACTCGTTGTCAATAGAGCATATAAGTACGGGAAGACGTGGAGACTCAGGCGGCAACGGATTTGGTGCAGTGGTCAGCATAGCACCCCGGCAAAGAGGAGACTCGGGTTCAAATCTCGTTTCGATCCATTTTTCAATGTCATTTCGCTAAATTTCTTTATCTGCACCGTTTATGGAAGGCATGTGATTTTAGTATTTTATGTATATATCAATATGGAAGTGATTATTTCTGCAGTCTTTGTTTGTAATAAAATCGTCGTTATAAAATATTCAAATAAAACACACAACTTCATCGAAGTGTGACTTAAAATTATACATTAACGTGACCGTTTTCGACACTAGGCCATCGTCATACTACAGAAACACAAACACTAGGAATATTGAGGTCCCCCGACTGCGTCCTGTGCGGGAGTACCCCTATGGCCGCCAGCCACCTCAAGGACTGCCCGATGCTTGATGATGAAAGAAACGATCGACTTACCGGAGATGAACACACGGCACATCTATACTGGTCAGCGCGGCGCCTGATGGCAGAAATGCCAAGGGTGGGCGTTGGCTAGTAAGTAGTAGTAGTACAAACACTAGGTTACATAAATTTGACATAGCTGAGACATTTATATTGGGGTTCAGAGGCGTAAAGTTTTAGAATGATGGCGGGGGCAAAACTAAGTAGACCTTATGACGTCATCTAATAATATTGCATTGTTCGTTGTTTACCTCTGAGTTAATTAATTTTATATAATTGCGATTACCTTTTGGGAAAAAATTTCTGACTTCTCAAATAATTGATGTATCTTAGTGATGTTGTTGTTTCTGTGGACTGGGTGATGACCTAGTGCACAAAATCGGTCGTGTAAATGTAATTTGAGTAGCGCTTGACAAAGCTGTGTGTTTTATTCGTTTACTTTATTAATTCTTCTATACTCTGAGTCTTTAATGATGGCTCTTTGGGTTAAGTGTAAGATTCGCCCATAAGGAAAATTAAGACAATTTTCTTTCTTTCATCTTTCTTTGATCAATATTTCCTGTTAAATTTAGTAAAGGTTCGTGGTCTGTCTGATTTGCTATTAATTCCGTCACAATTTTATTACAGCTCATGAAACCCATCATGCATACGAAAATGAAGAGTCACGGACCCGGAGATAAACCACCGCACATCTAACGCCATTTTACCTTCTCTACTGATGTACGCATTGTCTAAAACTCTAGGCCTACTGGACTCTACTGAACGAGGTTCGTCTGTGTTATCGAGAAAGGCTGAGCAATATGGCTGCATCTTTCTGCGTATATATCTCTCCTCTTAGTGCCGCGTGCGCAGCGTGAGGGGTATAATACCTATAAAATGGCTGTAAAAATTCTTAAAACAGAGAGAAAAACGCAATAAGCACGAGGGAAAAACCAAAATGCATTTCTTACACGCCAGCCAGCTCAGCCATTGTTTTTCCCATTTTCTCGGCCAGTTGTCCTATTATTTCTACAAGTGTTGCCCTCGGTCTGCCGATGGGTCACCGTCCTTGTGGCATCGCCTCGGCCAGCCTCCAGATGATTTTTCTCCCATTCTTTGGACCTTGCCGAACTTCTATGGCTGCTTGGTCTCCAGTCTGTTCTCTTCTGATTCCACATACTAGTTTATTTCAATAGTACGTATTGAAACAATTCTAATTAGAGTCAGCTAATTGCCCGCAATTGTTGTGATAGCGTTCTTGGGGGCTTCATGGGCATACATGTATTAGGAATAGAAAGATAGTTGCAGTATTCCACATAAAGCCAGTTTAGTTATGTGACCGCTAAATACAATACAATCATATTTTGCATTATTCATATTATCACATTATACATTTTACATTATATATATATTATCACACTGCACGACACAATCAGTGTAATGTGTAACTCCGCACATTTCCATGTTCTACTTACATGATATAGGGCTGACTCCGGCCTCGTTTATCAGTTCGTATCATCAATTCGATTCCCATTGCTATTATACCACATGACTACGGCTGCCAGTTAGCCACTGTAGAACATCAGCCGCATTCTTCACTTAACGCTATTTTTGTTAAATTGGAATCAATTTTAATCTTCCTTTTTTTTTACTTCGTACTCCTTGGGTAAGTCAGATTGTTGATTTCTCCCATTGCTACATTAATAATTATATTGGCAAACTTGAAGGTGTAACTTTTGCACCTTCTCCACTTGTTTCTGTTGCCTGCCAGCCTTTGCCGATTACACTTTCTCAAGAGGTCCTCCTACTCTAGCTTTTTAATTGAACTGATTTTACCATAGTTTGCAAGCTAGTCGACTGACGACTGAGACTGTATTTTTTGTACTTTTATAGGTGTTCATCCGCGATTTTATGAAATTGTTTTGTTTCTTAGCCAAAACCAAAGTGTTCCCTTAGACGTACAGTATGTTTGTATCAACCTTGTCTTATCACAAGGGATCTTTTTTACAAAATGAGTTTTGTGCATTTCTGGTAAGTGGGGACAAAGCATTGTTTTGTTCCCTACAGATTTAACTTTGAAAAAGATACACGAAGCATTAAACAGATAAAGCTCAGTGAATTGGGTACTGTACTCTAGGCTTTAAAGTCAATACACTTAAAACTAAGAAAATATCACATTGATCCCTTGCTTTGCAAGGTCGTCAATATTATTTCTCTTCCGAAAGCTGGTGATATTGGCCTAACCATTACTTTCTCAATAGAGCGTGTATATAGTGGGGACTCCAGTTCTGAAAAGGGAAGTCGTAAGTCGTGCTCTTGACAAACCACTCACTGCCTTGAGTTTTCCAACCAAGATGTTCTTCTGCTTGGATCCCCAGTCCTTCAACCCTCCCTTGGATAATAATATGCATCACATGACCGAAGCAAGTTAGTTTGCTTTTATAAACCGTCAGTAGCTACTCGGCTTCTTTTTCCATGAGCCCCAGGACCTCGGCATTAGGAACGCAATCTCTCCCACACACTGTATTCGCCATAAGTTGATTATAATTAGTGTCTTGTGTATTTTAAGCCTACCTAGCGAGAACTTTGTGCAATAAAACTCATGGTAAAAAGATGTCCTCGTAAAATTGCTTTTTCAAAAATTCAATATATAATGTAATGATCTGGCCAACATTCCACCTTTGTCGTATTGTCTTTGAATATTTTATACACTGAACTGATTGTAAATTGAAAGTATCAAACGTGTTTACAAAACTATATTCTTTGTTGTTATCTCTATTGGACCGGTAGTACTGAAGTAGGCAGTCGAAAAGCTGCAATTTAAATGTAAAATTATCTGGATTTAAAGCAAGACCTAATGAAGTTGTTATAAATGTTGCTATACTATATACTTATATATAAGCCCTGCTGGTACTTATTTCGCCAAACCAATTGAAAATTTTTATCTTCCATAAGCTACTAGTATTATGTTTCATTTCGGGTGGTGCTTACATTGGTCGAGCACAATATAGCCGCTTTCAATTGGTTTAAGGCGCATATTCCACCTACATCAATAGTAAATGTGGTATTGACGTGGTAGCAGACATTAAAGACATGCTAAAAATGTCTGCTACCACGTCAATACCACATTTACTATTGACTATTGACGTAGGTGGAATAAGCGCCTAACAAATAGAATAATATTAGGGATATTAGCCTATATAGTCAGTTAAGTACCAGCAAATGAAAAATGTATGACGCCATTACTTGCGTACCAATGCACGTTCGACTTAACTTCTTTACAACTTTACGTCAATTCATAGGCATATTGTGCTACATTCGTCCAAATATGATAAACTTTTATTGTTATTAGTATTCAAATGTGTCAATTACTTGTGTGACAGCAGTAGGAAAGTAGGTAGACTTTTACTGTATATATTTTTTTATAATGAAATTCGACTCAGGCCTTCCTGTATGCAGTAGTGTGAACTCAACATTTACCCCTAGGCAGCCGATTTGTTGCACGCCTTGACTATGCTTACAATTACATTTCACATGAAATATCGATCGTAGAGCTATTAGTGACTTCGCATTGAAGAAATGTTCTTCTGCATTTTGATACTTGTTATATGGCCATTAAGTTGACTCATACGTCATATCGTTTTTTTTTTTTATGTGAATCAATCCTAACATGATTGAATATAAGGAAAAAAAATAAACGGTGAAGAATATCATAGAATACAAGTAAATATAAATGTAAAATACCTTTTTGTCACGGTTATGTATTTGGCAAAACTGTTTACTTACAGAACTTGCAAGGAGCTGCAATTTGGAATTAGGTTTCTGTTATACGGTCACCCATCAGTCATTATTTAGCTCTTGAGCGGAACTTATCGAAAAACCCTAGGATTCGGCATATCACCCTTATCATTTTCAAGATGACGGCTGTCTATGTAACAATTTTGCACAATACGCCCCAGTCAACTTACCTTGATCCGCTTGGATTGCAAGTTCATTGTCCAACGTTCCAATTATTTAAGTATTCAGTTAACAATTTGATTTTAATTTACACATTTTTCTGCTGTGGCATATGAGTCAATTCACCGTAGTTTTACTATATAACGCTGAGTAGCCACATCGACGGATTGGCCAAAATGAGACAAATTTAGTAAAAAATAAATATTGTCTAATTAACAATAAATATAAACAGGTCTTACTTTGTTGGCGCCAATTTCGGCCATGAAACCCTTCAAATAAAAATCTGGACCCGCCACTGCTCCCATGTGACATCATTGTTAGCTCAACTGTGAATTTATATGAAATTGTAACGTAAAGCAGAGCTGAGTTCGTTAGGGCATAAACGCAATGTTAGCCTTCAGGGACTAATTTCAAGCTATTTTGTAAACAAGGAATTGTGTACTTTTGTCGAAATTAATTAGTATCTCATTCCACAGTCGCAAAGATATGAAAGTGGTCAGATGAAAAATTTATTAAAAAAAAAAAAATACTAGCTTTCGTAATATACTAGGCTACATTTTCATGTACCGTACACCTGAAACATTTTTACTTCAGAAAGACCTGATAAAGTGCATTAAACCGATGTAATAAGTAGATATAGAAAGTTTGTAGAGAAAGCTTGCATTTTGTTAAGAATTTGTCATTTGACCGCTATCATATTTTTGAAATTAGAAATAAACTCATTTACTCAAAAATACACGACCATTCCTGATTCGCTGATTCCAAATTTGTTTCAATGATAGCGTTTTGCCCTAATCACACTGTACTATAGGCTGTCGAGAAGCAATTATATAGTTACCTAAAGTAAAGTCTACCTGCATTGCTAGGCTTTCATGAAATATTTTAACCTTAAATATTGCCATTGAACAATGACGAGAACATCGTCAGTTATTGTAATAGGTAAGCAATTGCTCAATATTAGGGCTAGCTGTAGTCTGTAAAAACTGTAGATGTGCTGTAGCTATTGTATAAGGCGAGTATTCCACTTGTCCATTTTTCATCAATAATCGACATTTTTTTCAATTCTTTAAGATTATCCGCCCTCTGCTTCATTTTTATAATCTACGAGATGTGTTATTATAACATAGTGAAGGAATTCGTTCGTTCTCAAGAAATTAATTGAAATCGTCGAGATTGTCACTTCTCAAGAGGACGCCGTTTTAATTTTAATTTTATTTGTTATGGTGTGGAATGCGTGTGTACCATAGAAATATATTAATATATTATTGTAATATATATTAATCGATTTTAGGAAACACTCTAACTTCCGTAAATATGATCCGATTTTGATGAAACTTGGCACAAAAATTTATCATACAAATGTCTTGATCGAGTTCGTTAACCAGCTAAATCCACTATTTAGTTTCAAGATGGCGGCCAATTAAAACCTTATATAATTCATATCTCAGTTAATATTGCTCGCAGAGGAATGAATTAAGATCTGATTGAAAGCCCGTATTATTATCTACGATAATGGTGATCAGCACTTAACCCTTTTTACAACAAATCAACCATTTTCAGATGGCGTCCAGTCAAAGTGAAAATAATTTGATAAGTAAAGTTCATAGTCGGCATTGTGGTTCGAAATTTGGAACACAGTGTTTTGTGTGTTGATATTGGGGAAAGTAATGAAGTATTTTTTATTACATACGTAGCGTAGAGGAAAAGCAGGGTCTGCGGAATCCTACACCTGATCGGCCAGAGCCCAAAAGGGATTTATTCCAAATTTTTCATAAAAACCATTTCCTTACCTTTGCAGCTATTAAACGAGGAAATAATTAATTTAGTCAAAAATACCCAAGCCTGATTTGTTTACCAAATATTTAGAAATCTCTACCTTACGGGGACTGATCTCAAAACTTTTGTAAGCAAGAAATGGTCGTGCATTTTCCCCAAATTATTTAACTTCTCGTTCCACAGCCACACAGATAAGAAAGTATTCAGATGAAAAGTTCTTAAAAAATTCAAGCTTTCACAGGAAATTAACACTTTCTTGCCTAAAATATTACTTGATGAAACCCCCAATAAAGTGCATTAACTCGATTTAAGGGAATTATAAACTAGTTTGGGAAATAGTTCGTACAGACAGCTTGAATTTTTATGAAGTTCTCATCTGGCCACATTCATTCCTTTGCGGCTGAGGAGCGAGAAATTAATTTTGCAAAAAAATACTCGACCAATCCTTGTTTACTAAAATCCATCCCTTAGAATGACAATGACAGCTCAAAAAAGATTTCAATTATTGATGTGGAATAGAATAGTCGCCTTAGAATAAGCTAGGTGGTCGCAACGTTTGTGTATAGGAGGACCTGGCTAGAAATGCAAACTATTGGTTTTATTTTATCGTATATGTTTTATGTCTTATAGGCTATTATTATATGATCTATTTTATATGATTGGCAATTATTTTTATTAATAATTCCTGGCAAGAGGACATTCAACGGTCTGGTTCAAGTAGGCATACGTTGACTGTTAAAGACACTAATTCAAAATTAGAAAAGTAGTTTTAAGTGACCTAGTCGTTGCAGTAGGAATAGGAAAGAGAAATTAACGTAGACGGTGTGCGATGGAAAAAATAACCCAATTAGATTTTATTAATTCATGCGCTAACTGATTGGTTCATTTGGATTGTCCCACGTTGTGTGAAACTTGGAAGTTCATCTGCTGAAATATGATTGAGGAGAGCTGCTAGTCGTGAAGAATTTTGTAGTCTGCCTTTATCCTTGATCTCCTACCGGCTTTGCAATTACACAAAACTATCATGTCTGCAAGCGCAGTCTGGTTGCGACTCATAAGATTTAGATTATGCAACTTACAGTTTTTCAGAATAATATATTAATATATTACAGATACCTTAACTTCGTGGATGCGTCCAATTTAATTTTAACCCAGCACTTCTGATTGACTAAATCTCTTGGTTTGTTGCATGCGAAAATCTTAATAGACGATTGGTGTGTTTTCCAGCTATCAAAATTGTAACTGAAGCCATTACTTTTTATTTTAGTAAATCTATTAACTCATATTCTTGAGAGGAATTATTTATATTAACAAAAAACCGCCAAAACATTTAAAACTTTTAAAATCAACCTTTGCTACGGCCAGAACATTTTCTGCAGCAAAAATTAAAGTTATCAGCAATGGCCGCATGTAAACAAATGTTTAATTTAACAAAATTATTTAGAAATGTACAATTAAGTTCAGTAGTCCTATCGTCACAATTTAAAGGAATTAGCAGGTAAAAAATAGTCTTAAGGTAGTATGTTTTGGGTGTAAATCGTCTCTTTAAAATCAGTTGTATTGAAGAAATGCTGCTTTTTTTTCTCAGGTAGTAAAATACTGTAGTAGAACAATATACGAGAAATATCTCCGTTTGGTTTGCTAATGTTGTCAATTTGTCTCAGGCAATCGTTAAGTATTCACACTTCAGTATGTCGTGCCGGCCTTATGGAATTTTTCGACGCAAAGAAAAACTGGGGGGAAAAAGAAGTCAAAGTGGGACGATCGTGGAAAGTAGAAGAATTACGGATTAAGAGTAACACTGATCTTCACAAGTTATGGTTTGTTTTACTCAAGGAGAAGAACATGCTTCTTACCATGGAACACGCTGCTAAGGTAATGAGAATAATGGCTACATTTTCGTCCGGAGAAATTTAACATATCTGCCATACATGCAACTTTGTACTTGTAGATGGCGCGACTGCCTTATTTGCTTCATTTTCCTGTTTCGTCACCACAGAAAGACACGAGTTAAGAGAAATCCGGTGGTGGATAAGTCTTACGGGGGTGAAATTCAATCTGCCCTAGAAATATTGATCGCAGGGCCCAATTTCTCTAAATTTTGATGAACAATGCTCATTCGTTGGGGTTTATATAGAATAATTAACACTTATTCCCGGATGAGTTATGCTTTTCCTTTCGTGCTACGACTGGAGATCACTACATGCTCAGTTTGAGGGGTTTGTTTTGATCCCACTTCTTGTACTCCAATACATTAACTCGATCAAATCAAAAGTCAAATCTAATATTTTGATTATTTCTCATTACAGGAAGTTTGGCAGCCATTCCCAAACCCCGAAAGACTGGACAAGGTTGAGGAGAGCATGGAAAACCTGGAGACTGTAGTGAGGGAGCGAAACAGGGCGTACTGGCAACTCGAGGTCGGCGAGACTGGCGAAAGACCAAGCAGGGCAGAAATAGCGTTTACAGGTATTTAATTCCACAAGGACTATATACCACAGAGATATAAGAGAAAGCTTTCTACACTGTCACTGAGGCACTAGCACAATGCCACAAACCAACTGATTTTACTTTATAATAATAATAATAATAATTGTGTATAGACCAGAAATTTGGCAACTACATATAAGATTAAATAAATAAATTTCCGACAATACATCATTGACGGCGATGAGCGTAAGCCGATATACTTTCTTGTATTACATGATTTAACAGAAATATTTATTTATTTATTTTATTTACATATAACAGAAGCGTTAATTATTTTTCTCCCTTAAAAGACAAGCAAAGGGTTTATTTCTGATTTAGTTTTAGTTGGTGAGGGAATTAATATACTCAGCTAAAGTAGTATTACGCGGGTTTTCAGGTTTGAAGTACCGTTACCGTTACACGGAACACCGAATACCTGCGGAAATCAACACTAAATTCAAGAAAAGTATGGAATTGCGGCACAAGATGGACGACTGGAAATTCCAAAAGCAGTGGCTGTCGCTGTGGAGGGAAAAACTGTGGGCGACACGCCGAAGAAAGAGGATGTAAGTGGTTTCGGGGGTATTATTATTATTTTGGTCAGTGCGCCTATGTGTTTGAAGAATCGCGTGCTCCACCGGTTCTGGTTCATTTACGCTATTTCTTTACCCTAGCATCTAGGCCTGCTATATGTTACGGATTAAGATTGTTCGGCGTTAACGAATGCAAATAACCGGAAATTGTTGTTTTGTTTCAGACGTGACTTCAACCATGTATGCGGTCTAGTTAAACGGTTCCCCAACATGGACATGGAGGCGGTCAGAGAGCAGTACCCGGACGTCAATATAGAATGGGTCTTGCGACAGGCCAGATCACGTGGGCATAGGGATAATAATACCGCGTGAACTTTAACATAAGGTAACATTTGAATCAATCAATAATTTTTTTTAAACAGCTCATAGACTTCCAATCAAGTCTCGCAGCAAAAAAGCAGTATGCTCCAAACTAGTGATTCAGGCAGTCTTTTCTTTATATTTATGTCGATGTTATTAGACTCGAATTTGAATTTTTGTTAAAAGACTTGCCTGGCTAAACATTGCTTCACTTAAAGAAAGAAAATTGTCTTTATTTTCCATATGGGCGAATTTGGAACCTTTCGGCCCACTCTTACAATATTAACTAATCAACTCAGACAGTTGTAAAGCCATAATAATCAAATTATCACCTAATTAGTTTTTCAATTTCAGAAACCACTTTGTAGTTTTTATTAAAGAGATTAGTGTTTTTAAAGCTTAATATTGTTTTGTTAAATATAAGTAGGAGGCCTGCTGTTATACTTGTAATAAATAAAAAATCAATAGGCATTTGGAGTCTGCTAGATTTTTTCTTGATCATTTTCCATCTTTTTACTTAACTGACAAGCTGGTATAGGCTCGAAACCTGCGTGATATACTTACTTCGCGTCTCGAGGGAGATCCGCATTTAATGGGTTGTCAATCAAAAATTGAGCAGCTTGGACGGCTTTGTCGTTAGTTACAGAAGGTTTCACTCTGAATTGGAGCGTGGTTTATCAATGCATAATAATACTAGTAGTATTATTAAAAACCAAGTCCTAATGGGAGTGAAAATTTTTTAAACTACCGTACATTTATTTGGAACCGTTCGAATGTGTTTAAGAAAAACGAGATTCATTTAAACTGTGACTTTATTAATAAAAAATAAGTCTTTCCACAAAGTCCAGACACGTATTTTTAACACCTTTAAGACCTGCAATCGCGAGCCCTACACCTCCATATGATTTGATAGCGGAAGCAGGGGGCCAATAGAAAAACGTCATATTTAGGCCTTTAACTTTAACCAAATGAAACTCAATAGTTTTCTTATGGTACCTAACCCAAGATTTGTAAAACTAAAAAAAATGTGTCTTTATTAAATATTTAGTCGGTCTAACTTCACTATTATGATAAAAATGCTTTCCCAAAATAGCTGAAGATTATGTGGATTAACACTGTGCCGGCCGGAGCATCTGACATACGGCCGCCAGTGTCCATTGGACTCTTATGGGATTTCGCATTGTCTTTTCACAAATATACCCAGTCCTGATACCCCCATCCTGCTCCGAGCGGTTCTTTTCCCAGCTGTATTAAGAACAGGGATGGATCAGCACATTTGGGGGGGGGGGGGGGAGGGGGTAGTTGTGGGTCAAAATAGGAAAAACATATTATGTAGTATCGATTAAATCAGAGCGTAATTTAAATTAACTTACAATAGATTTACTAAATTTGGGGGGGGGGACAGTAACCCCCTCCCCCTGTATCCATCCATGATTAAGAACTTACGCCTTTTCCCACTTTTCCTTCCCAATTAATTTTCAAGTTTTTGGAAACCATCAGGTACGGTAATATACTATTGGCAGACTAATAAAGAAATTGTCACGGGTGACGTTTCTTCCACTATTTTTAATTTCTGCTGCCAAAGATCGTACAACGCATTCGCCTCAATTTTTTCTGTTGTGGCACTATTTTCTGCGTCATCGAATATTACACTGCAGTTTGACTTTGGTAAGAGGACAACAGGCATGTAATGAAGTAAATGACTTGTGCTGATTTGGCAAAAAAATGTGGATCCGTGAGCTATGTTGAGGTCTATGACAACAAAGTAGTAAAAGATAAGCCATTCTTTACACATTGTACACAGTGAAATACTGCCTGAAACTAAACAATCCCCCCGAACTGGCTGTTGATATATAGCAATGACGCAATGCATTCTCCCATAAGTGTCCAATGGATACTGCCGGCCGGCAACGTATGTCAATACGGTTTCCGGAGAAACTGCTGACTAAATGCACATTTTTTTTTTCATGGTTTTAAAATATGCACATAGTTAGGAAGTCATGAAAAGCCAAACCGATAAGTGAATGGTAGCTCATGTAACAGAGTTTTGAAAATCAAAAAAGAGTCAATTGGACACTGCGGCCGGCACAGTATTAAAGAGAAACAATAGCATGAAATAAGTTCAATCATCTAAAACAGTAACCGTACCCTATGAAATTTCAAATGTAGCAAATGCTAAATTAAATTAGGCCTATAGGCAATAAAAAGGCATTTTCTGTTTTTAAATAAAATACAGAATACCCCCTGCTGTGAGTCCAAAAAATGGCAAAGTCAAATGACCATGCGACACTGCCAACGGTTCTTCTAGTGTATTATATAAGTTCTTTGTGCATTCATCAGTAAGGTTCTGAAGGGACAGTTTTGGTCACTAGGATCACTGACGACAATAAGATATACATATTATTCAAAATGGCCGCCGTTTGTATGTGAAAACTTAAGTTCTAAGCATCTAATTAATTCTTTTCATAATATTTTTACAATGCCTGGACGTTATTGCGCTACATATAATTTAATATGTATGTTTTCCATGATTTATAGAAAAATATTATTGAGGCTTACGGAAAAATCAACGCTTTGATATCTTAGCAACTGGTGTTGCCATCTACAAATGAACCTCGTTCGAAAAATGAGTCAGTACAATTTGTCTTTTCAGCCACAGAATGCAGAGATTTCCATCAAAGGAAGCCATAGTATTTATTTGAACCCCAGTCTTCGCACCTACAACTTAAAAATATACTCTCGGGGCAATCTCCTGGACCCCCCCCCCCCCCCTGTTCTACCACTTTCAATAAGCCAAGGACTGTAAACATTGATGCTGTCAAAATAAGTTAGCCCCCACTAATTCATAAATATGTTTCCCCTGGGGGAGACCCCAGACATTGCATTTATATTCCTCATCTGTAAAATCAAAACGTTACTGTAATAAAAATGCGTAACCCCCCACTATTTCAGGTCTATTCTATCAAAACATTTCCGTAGGGGGAAACACAGGACCCCCTTGTTTGCAATAATAGTATTCGTCTGTAAAATCAAAACGTTACTGCTATCAAAATACGTAAACCCCACTACTGTTTGCCTCACAAACCCTCGGGACCACTACAAGCTTTCAGAGAAAACTTGTTTCATCGTTTACCATTATATTTGAAAATCTCCAATCTCAAAATATTGCCATGGTCCCTGTCGATACAGCAAATCTCAATAGTGTTCTACGGGGACTTAAAGCTATCGAATGGTGGAGTTTCAATGAAAAGTAGCTACTACGAGTCTTTTCAGTCCCAACATATCAAAAAAATAATTAAAAAGGGACGGGTGGAGAGGGGTCTGATAGTTTCTATAGAAAGTTTAAGCTAAATTTAGGCCATTCTCTTCAACAAAAACTTTTTTTGTCAATTTCTTTAATCTTTTTTGTGCCTTCTCGGGGCCGTGCCGACTGACGCAATAATTGAGGATTGATGCATTTAGCTCGTACAAGTTTAACCTTCCTTTACCCTGTATAAGACCCCGTATAATACTGATTGGTGTTTCTTCATCAGTAGCGGTGTCATCCCCTTCAACGCCATTAGTTTTCTTTTGTTTCTTCCCCACCACATCTGCATCGCCATTTTCCACTTCAACGCCCTTTTTCCGTTTTTTGCTCTTGGATTTTTCTTCTTGGCTCTGTGCGACATCCTCCGACTGCCCATTAGTTGGGACCTCTTTCTCGTTGCTAACTGCACCTGAAAACAAATGGTTATTTGTACTATTACGCTTGCTTGCCCTTCAGCAAGAGAAGCACCAACAACAGTTGTAGTTACTACGTTTAGCATACACAACTATGAACAGCAATCAGTTGCGTTTAATACTTTATAAATTTCACTTAATTAGTGGTAAGTTAGATTTACTCAAGTACATCACTAACCTCAGGGATAACTTGTGTAAATGAGCTAAAGCTAATTGTTAATTGCCCAAAAGACTTGGGACATGGCCCAGAAGGTGCTCCAGGCACCTGCCCAGCGTAATCGTGTCCTTGCGATAAAGCCGCTACGGGAATAGGGTCATCCTTCAATACCCGCAGTAGTGTCCCATTAATCGACTGGTGGCAGCGTGCTTCTTGTACGATTCTCTACACGCCACGCCACGCAATCGGAGACGTGTCATAACTCAACACCTGTACTAAGGCGGGGTTTCCACCTATCTCTAATTGCAGAATGCACTTACGTTGACGTGGTAGCAGACATTCAAGACTCAAGACAAGCGGGGTTTCCACCGACCTCGGATTGCAGAATTAACGGAAATGTTTGTTTTACTCTATGCCATAGTTAAAATTGATCAATGATCATAGAGTAAAATCAAAACAAACAAACTAAAATTAAAAAAATGGCGTCATGGGATATGTTAAGTACAAACATTTTAATAGATTTCTATAAAAAGAAAAATTCAATGTCATTTGCATTCTGCAATTAGAGGTCGGTGGAAACCCCACCTAAGTCTTGAATGTCTACTACCACGTCAACGTAAGTGCATTCTGCAATGAGAGGTCAGTGGAAACCCCTCCTAACCTACAGAGGCGGCTGAAGAGGTAAATTGGATACATTTATTAAATTGTGTCCATTCGATTAACCTTTTTATGAAGAAAAAGCCGCAGGGTTTCTTTAACATTTTGAGGCCACGGACCACTTTCACAATCTAAACTACCCCACGGACCCCCGTCAAAAAATATCTATGGAAATGAATAAAACGACAATGTGTCTCATCCAGTTTAGAACACAATTTCGTA
This sequence comes from Psococerastis gibbosa, assembly GCA_963971405.1. Classification (NCBI taxonomy): domain Eukaryota; kingdom Metazoa; phylum Arthropoda; class Insecta; order Psocodea; family Psocidae; genus Psococerastis; species Psococerastis gibbosa. The sequence continues at coordinate 2,093,849 of OZ020491.1, forward strand.
ACAAATATCTATACAGACCGACCAATTGCCCCCTGATACACATGCTAAGCCAATTTAAGAAACCCTGCATTAAGGAGTTGCTCAGACAGCTATCACCCCCAGTGGCGGATCCACGGAGGAGTTCACGGGGCCATGACCCCGTGAAGCGCCCTGAAGACAAATTTAGTTTAAATTTTTATTTGTTCTATTACAAAGCCAACCAAGCGGAGTTAGGGCCATAAAGCCCTCTCTTACACTCAACTAGGGAAGCCCGGGACCGCCTGCTTTACATGCCTTTCAAAGCATGGGCAGATAATGCAACTAGTGTAGGATTCGAACCAGCAACCTTTCGGTTGAAAATCAGTTCCATTACTCTACATGTCCTGACGATATTATGGACATAACAAAAATTAGGCTACCGTCACCGTGTCTAACGTAGTGAGCAAAGGGCGCCAATATGGGTTATGACCCTCTTCAAATAAAAGGTTGAATCCGCCACTGATCACCCCGATAGGGGATAAGTAGTTAAGCATACTTGGTGTTGGTTTCGCGGCTTGTTCAATGATGTTCCACACTCGTTCTACCAAGTCGTGCCGCTTGGCGTACGCCCTGTGAGCGTTCGACAGGAAGTTCAGGAACTTTCCCTTCTTGCGCGGGACGTTCTCGTGGGCGCTCAGCAACGTCAGCAACTGTCTCTCGTCCTCCCGCACGAAGTTTGAATTCAAAATAGACTGGATGGCTTCGCACCACGACTGCTGCTTCTTTTCACCTGGTAAGAAACAACATGCACGATTTAAGTAGTGTTTTTTTTTTTTTTTTAGAAAAAGCGAGGAACACGAACGTATGCAAATAGTGCATTTCATGGGAATAGCCTGTATGTGGACAAGATGGCATAAGGTCTGGAACAAAGTGGTTAGGAGAATATAATTACATTACATGCCAACGGCCATACCATGTTGAATCAACCAGAACAGACCCTGTTCCAAACTGGGGCAAACTTGTTATTGCGCACAGCGTTGGCAGGGGAACATGGTAGGACATGATAACGCGCTTAAGCAATCTATGCGCCTGTCGACTCCTGGTCACCTCCGAATCAATCGTGTGACGTGTGAGTCCACTATATCAGGATGTCCACCCTGACAGTCAACTCCCTCCTTAAGTTAATAAACAGACTCACTCCCCCCCCCCCCCCCCCCCCACCAGACTGACAGGGTTGCTTAAAGCAGAAATGCTAAAAGAACTTTACCCGGTTTGTACAAAGACTGCGTAGTGGGGAAATACTATTTGCTCCTTCTGCCTTAATGTCTTTTCGGTAGGCGGATGGGATGATTGTAGTTTTGCTGTATTTTATACTACCCTGCTTTTGAAACATACCTTTGTTAGATGACGGTTTTGCGACAAATCCCTTTGCGGAGTAGCGCTCCTCTTCTGTAACACACTTGGTATGTGCTTCGTACTCGTCGCCTCGGAAGTCTTTCAAACAGTCGACGCATGTAACATTGGGCGGCCCCCGGCACCTTCCCATGTAATGCTTATGCACTGCTGGCTTCTTTATCGATTCTCCACAATTGATACAAGTAAACACAACCATATCGTCACCTACAAAAACAATTAGAGCAGCGTTTACTTACTTTTAAACACCGCTTTGTAACCTAGTTAGGCTAAACATACATAACCCAAAATTTGTAACTAATGTCTAAATGATATCAAAAATAGGCTGAACCCTATAACCTTTCAACTTACAAGTTATAAAGAATAGAGCAAGCTATTTTTAGTAAATAACCCGGTTAATTAATAATTAAGTTTAAATAAATGTTTGTTTACAAACACCATGTGGCGTTCCTGATTTTTTGTGGTGTCGTTGGTTCACTGGATTTAGGATTTTTACCTTTAATATGTTGGCGACCATGAATTTTACGCGCCAGAAGCTTTTGAAAGTTTTAGTACATATTTCTAATGTTCCTTTTCTGATTATTTTACAATTAATATGCAATTTAATTTTTATATAATGAAAAATTGTAATAAATAATGTGTAAAATAATATTATGATTAACGTAAGTCTTCATTAAAAATTTTCAATCCTCACATGAATAACTTTATCAAAAAATTGAACTGATGTAAGCATATACAGCCTAAACAGTTAGGTACTACCCGAGCACGATAGAATGGCATTTGGAACACTCATAAAATATGCTTATGCAAGTTTTCGAAAACGAACAGTGTTCGGGTACTCGGGTAGTATCCCTACAGTACATAAAAAATTATGACTCTAAAGCCTTTTTGTCACTTTGCGGGAGCGAAAATAAATGAATATAAATTACCTCGAAAAAGCTAAGGAACCGATAGAACCACCATAACTTATACAGGCGAATCTTTTATTAGGGATCTTAATGATAAAAGTGGATCTTGGAATGGGAAGTTGTAAGGGCTTGAAATGTACGGCTAACCATGGGTGTTAGCTGTGTGCACTTAAGCCTATTGGCCTATTGTGCCCCCTACAACAAAGTATCTATACGGTACATAACTTCTATATCACTTTCTCGAGGCCTATCTCCCTCAGGAGAGCCAGGATCTTGAGGGGATTCAGAAGTGGTAGATCTTTTACATGTAACTGCAAGCTTCCCGAGCATCCTGCTCTTCTTCGTGCGATTGCATCGCATCGCATCGCAGGTCCTCCGCACCTTCAATGCAGAATCTGCAAGACCATAGTTGTCTCCCCAAGAGACTCCAGATATTTAACCCCAGGACAAAAGACGCCAAGGCCTGTTCTTGGTTTTGTACTTCCTAGCCTAGAGCCATCAGTAGACCACTTGATTATGTGACTATTGAGAATTCCTGCTGATTCGTAGCTTCCTTTCATTGCCCCTAATATAGTTTCGAATTCCCTCCTAAAAGAGTATTTCGGATGGATTCTATCGCTTGGTATATCCAGACAGTGGTCTGAAGTAGTCAGAGAGGATGAGTCTCTCTTAATTGCCCTTCCACTCCTAATAATGCCATTTCGGCTGAAGTTTCCACTGCAACATGGAGGGGTGGGAGGTCCAGTACTATCTCCATTGCTGCAGTGGGACAGGATTTCATAGCCCCTGTAAAGCATCATGTTTGAGAATACGGGCTTCTGAATGTAGCCATAATTTGGATTAATCAGAGAAAAATTCTCATGTTGTTTGATTTTGCCGTGTCCATGAAGCCATGACCATTTGCATCTTCTCCTCGAGTTGAGAAAGTCTCAAACCGCAGATAAGTTTAACTGTGCTAGTGGATTGGTTTCCCTCTGTAGATGGCAGTTCTTACCGAAAGCGCTCAGGTTTTATACACTAACACAAGTGGGTTTCTTAGACAAAGTTAATTTCTTAACGATTATTTGGGTATTACTAATTCGGGTTGTTATAACAAGTTTTTCTAAAGCTCTAAATATTTATGACCAATGGTATGGTTACAGCAGGAAAAGACAGGCTGAGCATCAACTAGGGGAATTGCTAACTTTACTATAAGTTTCATATAATATAGGGTTACTACTTTTGAAAATCTCCAGAAGGTTCTACAAGATGAACTGAATATCTTTGGTTTACGCTATGGTTTACACGAAACCTGGACATTTACGACGAAAGAACTCAGAGCTAAGAGCCCGCGACTGAAAGCCATATAGAGATACCCGATATATTTTTAATCAAGCCATCCATTATAAACGGCGAAATTAGAGGATATAATAAAAACTGGACTTGGCGGGATTCGAACCCATGATCTACGCTTAGCCGGGTATAAACCCGATTATATTGTAGGTATACATCGAACCTTATGGCCATTCCACTATAGCCTACACTAAGAATAATTTTCCTGAGAAGACGTGTTTCCATGATGAATGACGATAAGTAGACTATACCTAGTTCATCGCAAGTCGAGTCGTCCTGCCGCACGCCTGAAGTTAAATATTTAAAAAATTAGAAAAAAAGGGCGGTGAAGGTGATAGAAAATGGAGTTAGATTGAGCAGTGGGTGAGACAACGACCTAGTTTTGCGACGTAAATCGATATTTAAGCAACACGCAGCATCATCGACGGTCGTCTCTCCACCCCAAACACACGGATCCTCTCTGCCATCTCTTCTCGTTTTCCAAAAATTTCGTTTGCAGTGCGTGAGTTTGTGTTCGCTTCAATGACCTACTTGCATAATCATTCCTGTACTGTAGTCTAAAGGTGAGTGTATAAGATTTCGGCTAGCATTTAAGTCTATATAATTTATTATTGCAACTTGTCTGAACGAATCTTAATATTAATTTAATTTAATAGACAATGAGGTACAAATGAACCAACATTGAGCTGATTATTTTATTAGGTTTCTATGCTTGGAAATTTCTCCTTGAATGGGAGTTTGGTGCATTCAGTGAACAGTTGGCTTGCAGGGCTGTGGAAAACAAACAACAGCATATTGTGAGGGGGAGAATTCGTTGATATAGGCAAGCATGCGAAGTCCTTATCGTTTCAGGCGGATTAAGATAAGACCATAGATAAGAAACCCCTACGGTCCTGTACACAAAGATGGCAACAATAGGCTACTGCTAGGTGGTAGGTCCTAAACTAGCAGTTAGCACGTCCTGTTAGGTTGTATTTTTTTTAAGGACTGTTAATGGACCCAGGTCTACTTAGAGTGGCCCATAGGTCTCTTGTCCAATTTCAACAACCCCATGGATGTCGGACATTATTTATATTGTTTCCGTCTGAATTTTTGGCCATTGGCAAATTGATATGCGTTCTCGATGTCAACCTACACCGGCGACAAGCGTTAATGGTCAAGCTGAGACAACCTTACAATAGACGCAATGGAACAAGCGAAAGCATGACTTAACCAAGTACAGATACGAGTCTAGCACGTCCTGTTAGTGACTGCATTGACTTCAGAGTTCTCATGAATAGACTCACCATTAGGCTGTGTGTCACTAAGTGCGTATGGTGGCGCCAGCAGGATGACACGACATAGAGCACATGATACGGGTACTTTGTGAATTTGAGGGACATTTCACAAAGTTGAGGTAGAAGCACCTTGTATGCTTCTCTTTCTCTAATCCAGGCTCATTTAAGAAAGAAGGCCTACCTACCTCTGCTCGGAGTAGCTCGATTCCCGAGATCACTTCCATGCACATACCTGGAAGTACAGTTTCAATTAATTTATAAATGTGCGAAGTGCGAAAGCACTAGTACTCCAGCTCTATGTACTCTACTCTAGGGTACAGTAAAGTTTTAGAATGATGGCGGGGCCAAACTAAGTAGATCTTATGACGTCATCAGGCAGGATTTAAGGAAAAATTGAAAATATAAGAGCAAAATAGAAGGGTTTTGCGCATTTTAATGGTTTTAAAGCATAGCTGTAGATTTTACTAAGCTAAAAAAGGAATGCTTACATTCATATTGCTGTAAAGGGGACCATGTAGTATGAACCACGTCTTACAATGCTCGAGGCTGGGGGGGGGGGGCTTTGCTTTGCCGTGCCCCCCCCCAACTTTACGCCCCTGCTGTGGCAGGCAACTTAAGGTTTTTTAAGTTCACTTAACATTTGCAGTGGGGTCAGGGTGAGAACTTGATACGCCGATGGTTAGTTACATTCTGGCCACCCATTGATGGGGTGTAGTTTCTAACGGTTGTAGGTATGTATCTAGCAAGGCTTTAGTGGTGTGTATCCACATTTTAGCACTGGGAGTGCCGGGTTTGACTATGGGGCCAGGAGGAACAAGATAGCCCCCCCCCCCACAATTTCGGCCCCCACAAGGCCAAACCCGGCACTGAACCGAGTAACACATTTCTGGAGTCATTACACTTGTGTCCACTATGGCTCCTCAGCAGACTGTTTACAAAATTAAGTGAAGACACGCGAAGCATCGTAAATATTTAGAATCTGTCACAAGTTGTTTAAAACGTAATATTGCAAATAGCATGAATTTTCACCTATGACACGTGACTCAGATGCTCAATCTACCAATATGGGCCGTGTCCAAAGTCTTCTTATAGAAGAAACAACGTGTTTAGTTATGTGACATTTTTAAGCATTCATCTTTGCTTGTGAGTCTCCGCGATTGAAACTCTGGCAGCAGCAGTCGAGTATGGGGTTCTTGAGTGGATCGAAACCCGCCCTGAGTCTGATGATATGTGGTTGCGGCCCAAGACAATATAATTTTATTCCACCAAAGAATATGAATAGAAATTCCAGACTGACGCGCTGAAATGTCTGCCACTATCCTATCCTATCGACCACGGCCCATCAGCCAGGATCTACGTAATTCTCTAGATCAACAGGAAGATTTAGCTGAAACATTTTTTTCCTCCGGCTCAACAGCCCTTTGATGTGCGCGACAGCACTTCACCAGTCACCAGTGTCTCGGTTTTGCACGACATTCCATCACCAACCAACTCCCAACTCGCGGAGGTCAGTTGCTAATTGTCTTTCCAACAGTTCTGTGAGCGTACATGCAGTCGTCTTTCCGCTATATTGGCTTTGTATACATTTTGTCTTCTATGACATTCTTACGACGTGTCCCAGCCTTTTTGGAAGTTGTACGTTTATAAAACGGACTATGTCTTCTCCATTGAGTATTGCGTCTATTTCGGCGTTTTTTTTTCTGACATACGCCACTCTCCATTTTTGTATAAAGGTCCATAGATTCTTGTTAGTTATCCTCCTATCCAAATTTCCAATACCCGTATAGTTATAGGTAAGGTTCCAGGTTCCAGAATTATTGGAGCTGCGCTGTACAGTTTGCTGAGAGAAACGAGGAGTGAAAATCAGTACAAATTCTTTGGAATACCTATTTAGAGATATCAGCGTAATGTTGAAGTTGTACGTGCCGAATTCATCACTTGTCAAAGGCTGATGAGGGGAATGTGACGAGCAATTGGGGTAAGAAACTCACCCTTGACCCCGAGAACCTCCCCAACCCCTCTTGCATGTATACTACAACCACCCTCTTCACATCCCCTACTCTTCGCTAATAATTCGGTGACATTTCAATTTTCCATTGGCGTAAATTCCCAAAATTTCTTGGATGGGCTTTAGGACCCCAAGACTTTAAACCCCCGGAGAAAAAAAATCTGTAAATGGGCCCAAATTAGTGAGGTTTAACGAATATTACACCCTGGAGAAAGGGGGGCCCGGGGGTCTCCCCAAGAGAAAAAACAATTGATGAATAGGCCCAAATTAGGGAGGTTTTACGCATTTTTCAAGCAGTACAGTTGAGATTATACAGACGAATAAATTTACCACTGAGAGGGGCCCGGGGGTTTCGCCCGAAGAAAATTTTTGAAAAAATAGGTCTGAAATATTGGGGTTTTAAGCATTTTGAGTAATATATTTTCGTGAAAGTACTTGGTCAATATGTTGATTTTTTTCATGATGTCTTTCATGTGAAATAAGCATACCAAGAATTAATTTCCCTTTCGTTAATGTGGATTGTATTGGCCTTTCGCCTCCATAACGTATTTATCACCAGAAATCCTGGGGGCGGGGGGCTACGGGTGCTTCTGGGGTGGGGGGCTAAGCCCAGGACCCCCCTATTAACGCCAATGTTTGCAAGCAGTACAATTGAGATATTACAACGACAAATAAGCGTATACCATTTAGTCTCCCCCGGAGAAAAATTTGGAAAAAATAGCTATGAAGTATTGGGGTTTTAAGCATTTTGAGTACCTAGGTAATACATTTTTTTTGAAAGTAATTGGTCAATATGTTGATTTTTTTCATGTAAAATAAGCATACTAAGAATTAATTTCCTTTTCATTATAGTGGATACTATGCCATTAGCCTCCATAACGTCTTTGTCATCAGAAATCCTGGGGGGGCTACGGGTGGACCTGGGGGCCAGGACCCTACGCCAGTGCAATTTTCCGCCTCCCAAAGTATTATTATCAATGTTATCAGTGGCGGATTTACCAGTAGGCAACTGAGGCAATTAAGTGCCTATATCCGCGCATGTACTATACATTTTTTGTGTGTGCATATTATGTAAAAAAAAATTAAAACAATCATGTATAACATTTTTACTTAAGGGCAAGAAAGTAGGTTATTTTGATTATAAACATTAAAAAAAATAGTGGTTTTATTAGTGAATACCCCCCCCCCCCCTCCCCCACTATACATACATTAATTATTAATGGCAGTGCCTAAATCCGCACAGAAGCCAAAGTCGTCCCTGAATGTTATAAATTAACTAAATTGGCTTTTAGTTGAAGATGCAACCAGCCTCTCCTCTCTCCTTAGGGTATTACCTATATAGCAAAATAGACGGTATCTAGAAAGAATTAAATCCGGTGGACTAGAATCCACGAACTACCTATACTCGGCCATTGTTCTTCCTCTTGCTCTGGCGAGTTGTTCAATTCTTTCCTCGAGGATTGCCCTCGGTCGGCCGATGGGTCTTCTACCTTGTAGCCTTGCTTCCTCCAACCTCCGGGAGATCCTATTTGCGTCCATCCTTATTAGACGTCCATCGAACTTGGTGACAAGTGTATTCCGTAAAAAATGTACAAAGCAAGCATGACGGGAAGGAAGACGACCCATGAAACTGCTGAAAGAACGGTGGAGATGGTGGAGTGTCATAGAAAACCGAGATGACTGGATGAGTGTTGTTGGCGGGGTTTCCACATACAGTACGTCAATGGTCAATGAGAAATATGAAATTGACGTTTTAGCAGACATTAAAGACATACAAAAATGTCTGCTACCACGTCAAAACCATATTTCTCATTGACCATTGACGTATGTGGAAACCCCGCCGCTGGGAAGGCCAAAGCACAGAGCCAGAAGAAGAAGTAGTATACACGTGAAATGCGAGTTTGTGACACTAATTCCACATAAGTCAATAATCAATAGTAAATATGGTATTGACGGACATTTAAATTTTTCATTGATACATTACATTCCATATGTTTTTTAAACTATCGCATTGATCACTTTTCTTCTATTGACGCGTATGCGCCAAATTTTTGAAATTTTGCTTGTATTTGTTTTCTTCGTACACTTATTGTTTTTAATAAAACGTAATAATAGTAGGAGATCCGAAGTAAGATCGACCTTCACAGATCTGTTTAATGGATGAAAACTGATTAGAAACAATTCTATTAAAATGTTTGTACTTAACATATTCCATGACGCCACTTTAGTTTGTTATTGTTTGCAGCGCGTGATTTTACTCTATGATCATTGATCAATTTTAACTATGGCATAGAGTAAAATTGAAATGTCCGTCAATACCATATTAATTTTACTATTGACGTCTGTGGAATAAGCGCCTAAGCCACTTACTGTATATTGACTCGTAACCGAACTCACGAATGAAAGAGGGCTAGAGACTATTGAAGAAGTGAGACAGTTGCTGCCTCTAATAAAAAGTAGAACCGCGAAAGGGCGAAAATCTGATACTCACCATCATTGATGGCACAGTGGAAGGAACCAATAGAAGAGGGCGGCCGAAGAAGGAATTCATGCGGATCAGCTGGAGGACGCAGGAGCTCGAACGTACCAAAAGCTGAAGAGGAAGGCGCAGGACCGAGAGATCTGGAAGATGATATGCAGGGAGTTGCTGTCAACCAATAGTTGAGATTGTGACCTCAGAAGAAGAAAAACATGTTTAGGCCTGTGACACTGCGGCAATTATAAGCTTGTCTCAGCATGTCCACTGCCCATTGTCGTCAGTGAGGGTTGACAACGAGGACCAGTTTGCCAGCGATAAAAATGCATACACAAAAAATACCAATAATATAATAAATAACAATTAAATCAATGAGCCACTATACAAATAAGCCGAAGTCCATATAATAATTTACCAAGTCTTTTATTAAATTGAGTGAAGTGGCGAAACGCTTGGAAGTTCACTTTCATATCTACCATGGCCCATCAGCCCGGTTCTACTGATTCTTCATCTGACACCGGCCGTGAAAGGCTTTCAGTTACATTTTATTAAACTTATCAAATAATAGACCACTTATTAGGGACACCTGTTTCCTACAGCTTTCACAGAGGGAATACTTACTTACTTACTTACTGACCGGCCGCCATACCAAGTTGAATCCAGCGGACCAGAGCAGGTTCAAAGCTGCAGATAACTTGGTCGTGTGCACAGTGCCGGTAGGGAAACATGGTAGGACTTGTCCTGGTCACCTCCGAACTAATCGTGTGACTTCACTATGTTTCCCAAGTAGTTCGGAATCCACTATAATCACTGTCCTATGGGCTGGCATAGGACAGTCAAGTCGGGGTCGCTCTATGGGCCCAAATATGAGGCCTAAGTCGTTATTAACGCGGCGAACACTACTACTACTACTACTGCTTACTTACTCCTTGGCGCTACGGCCCGTGAAGGGTTTTGGCCTGCTCTACCACATCGCGCCAGCCTGCGCGGGCCTGCGCTCTCCTTCGGCAGTCATCGACGCCAAGGATCGCCAGATCCACCTCGACGAAGGGAATAGGCTAGTTAATAATATAATATTTATCATTTTGTTGTCACAGTGAGGTATCCTGCAATGAACTGAACTGACAGGATGGACTACATCCGAGAGTTCGACATCCGGCTGGACAAGGAGATGTATTATGCAGGAGAAGTTCTGACCGGCCATGTTGTGCTCAATACCATAGAAAACTTCAAACTCAGAAGTAAGAGCCATTATTTCGCAATTTTTGTTCCTAAGGCGCCCATTCCACCGACCGGCTAGGGCTATTTACAAAAACAGTGACGTGGTAGCAGACATTCAAGACTTAGGCGGGGTTTCCACCGACCTCGCATTGCAGAATTGACGGAAATGTTTATTTTCCTATATATATATATATATAGATATCGGAAATTTAACCATAGGAAAATTATTTACCTTGAAATTACTCATTATCTCTATCTACTAATTTTGATAAATTGGAAAGCATGTTCGAGTAAACTCGGACCGGTTCTTTAACATGGAAACAGAAAGAAAGAAAATTGTCTTTATTTTATACTAAATTAAAAGTAAAAAGCAAAAAATAAATCTATTTCCTTCAAAAAAAGTCATACAACTATTTAAGAGATATATCAGTAGGAGGGGACCCTTTAGGACGAGCCTGTGGTGGGGCCCTTTTACTACAACTAAAAACTAGAAACTAAAAAACTACCCTTTCATATCGACCACGGCCCATTAGCGCGTATTCTACGGTATCATCAATACCGATTCTGAGCAAAGAACAGCACTCATTAGAAATAATTAATTGCTTGAGATATTACTTTCTGATGAGTCTACACCCTTGCCATCTTCCCAACAAAACGGATTTAAATTTTAAATGGAAGCTCATGAGTGCAAATTTCAAGAGCAAAGTAAAGCAGGTCACAAAGATGAAAGCACGTCATCGAGAGCTCTTATTCTATTTTCTATACATCAATGCATCTTCGCGGGGTGGAAACTGTGAAACCTGAATACATGATGACGTCGTCACCAAATGACGGAAAATGTCTTTGAAGAGACGAACCAAGACTTGGCAAATCAATTGCGGAGGGGGGGGGGGCGACAGTGAATAGAGTCAGCATCTCATTAGTTATTTAAGCACTACAAAGTTCAAACGGTCTTTAGACGGGTATTGTGGGATCCCTGGTAGTCATCTTGAGGTGGGGGCACCCAGCTTTTGATCACTGATGTACGAAATTAGAAATAAGAAAATACACAAACTATTATTATTATTGCTTTCCAATTTATACGTAGTACAAGGAAAGCCTTGTGATGGTCAACATTTTCGATTTCGAGATTTCAACAGATTTACACGTTTCAGGTCCCAGGAACCCAAATTTTACGAAATGTCTGTCGCTATGTCTGTTCATGGATTTGCGGGCAAACTACTAAGTCGATTTTGATGAAATTTGGCATGTAGGTTTACAAAAATCATACCTCGAGACAATTTTTTTAAATTTTGGACTAACTCAATAGTTATGGGGGATTTTATTCTCAAAAAAACTACAAAACATGCCTAAAAAAAGTTATATCTAAAAAACGGCGCCAACGAAGGCGTGTTCAAGTAAACTCGGACCGGTTCTTTTATTTCCTTTTTAAATTGAATATATGCTATTGTATTGTTCTGGGAACCATAACATAGCTTGTGGAAACACGAAGCTTCTTGTTGGGAATATTGATTTGCAGCACCTTGCAGTCTAAGCAATGAACGTAGCTGTGTACCCGAATTCTGCTGTACATCCATTGGTCTCAATGACAATAGAGCTTGTCTACACCTGCCAGTGTCAGTGTCAATACAAGCATATAAGTAAAGGGTATATTGCATATACTGTTCTTGTCGGGGCTTGTGGTCCAGCGGTTAAGACGACGCCCCGGTTAGGCGTAGCCCAGTTATTCTATATCCTCCAATTTCGGCTACCCCAGTTAGAAAACAAACACTTACTGGTCTGATGATATACAGTATCGTATTGTATTGCAGGTGTACGCCAATACTACACCGTATTGCATTGCAAGTGTACGCCAATGTATTGTATTGCAGGTGTACGAGTAGTTCTTAGAGGGAAAGCTAACGCGGAATGGAAAGTGTTAGTGAGTGGAGACAGACGGACCGTCAAAGACGAACAGTACTTCATAGATGACAGAGCCGTTATTTGGGGCAAAGGTACAGTATTTTCACTGCATTGTAAGAGAGAAAGAAAGAAAATTATCTTTATTTTCAAGCCAGCGGCCTTACAATGTTGATTCCATAAGAGCAGAACATGTTTCAAACTGCGACAAACTTGGTAGTATGCACACTGCGCAGCGTTCGCAGGAGAACATGGTGGGACATGATAACGCACTGAGACTGTACCAGTGCTTGTCGAGTCCTGGTCACCATGTTCCCCAAGTGGTAAGGAATCCGCTATAATTAGGAGGTCCACCCTGTCAGTCAACTCCCCTTTCCACCGGCGTGAAGGAGTCTGCTCTTTGGGTGCCTCAAGTTAAAAAACAGAGTTACTACCCCCGCCAGGCTGTCAGGGTTGCTTAAAGCAGAAATTATGAAAGCAGGCGTTGGAAACAACAACACCATTTTCATTTTAATTAATTTCGGCTACTCTTAAATTTAACCTATTGTACTGTCACACTTTGAGTGCATACTGATTTCAGTATAAAGTATTGTTGATTGCGCTAGGCTTCTAAAAGGCGTGACGCCTTCTGCGCCTAATAGTGGCTCCCAAGATCTTTGGTAAAGCTGGGGAAAGTGGAATCCAATGAAAGCCGCAACTGGTTCTTCATATGACTCCGGACGTAAAAGCCTTTGCAGTAATGTTTATCCCGAGAATTTTCCAGCAGGGGGTCATCGGCCAAAAAAAACTAATTCCACTAATTCCAGGAATTATATACTTTATACTGTTAGTGTGTTAAGGTCTAATTGACCTGCAGCCTGATCGAAGCGATTATAATACCGGTATTTATTTAATCCCCTGGTATTGAAAATGTAAACAAGACAATTTTATGATGGAAAGTGCTATTCAAAATTTGTTTGTTTACAGTTATAATCCTAGGGTATTTATTTAACCCCGGTAATATATAATCGCCTCGATCACGCTGCTGGGAGGCAAAACCAAATAAATGAACTTATGCTTAATATACAGTACATACAATATAATAGGATATAATTGCACTTACCCTAATCGCATTTTGCAGCCGCTCTCTCGCTCTCTTCTTCTTCTTCTCAACAGTCTGAAGTCGTCTGCCTCTGCCTCTGAATTGTCCTCTAACTCGCCGTTACAAGTCTTTTACCGCTTCAGGAAGCCAACCCATCAGTAGACATGTAACTAGCGCTCTGATTGGCTAATAATGACGCACAATTGATGATAGCAGGCCATTAATACACTGGTATAGACGTGTATTACCTTAAGACCTAGCTGTCCAGAGTCTATCATTATTATGATATTGAGGACAACTGTTAGCACAACAAGTGGAATTAATGCAAATCTGTTGTTGTTGTTATTTTTTTTTAATTAGTACCCGGTTATTTATATTGGAATTTCTATCATGATTGTGCTGGGCATAGTCGTGGGGGAGTAATCTACTGGAAGTGGTGGGACATTTGATTGCTGACGCGAGCGGTAAGAAACGCTGCCGTGCTGGCATTCATGGACCAAGTCTTGTTGCCGTACCAATAATGTGCCTTCATCAGATACTGCGACAAAGACAAACGGATCAGCTGTTGCCCCATCTTGGGATATCACTTCCACCAAGTCACAGGAGAAACTCTTACATGGATGGATTCGTGCAAATACCACTTCCCACCTATATCTAGAACTGGATTTACATTAACTTCAATTCTTATTTTATTTCACAGACAAAGTGGAAGGCAGTGTGCCCATTCTACCTCGTGGCAGCCATCAATTTCCGTTCAGATTCTCGCTTCCCGAGAGTCAGCTGCCGTGCTCCTTCGAGAGCAAACCCGGTTGTATCCGGTACTACCTCAAAGTCACCCTGGACATCCCCTACGCCTCCCCACCCCAGGGCATGAAATACTTCACCATTATCGGACCTCATATTGACTGCATGGATGAACAGTACCTGGTAACTATCTGTAATTTAATTAGAGGAACTTCTTCCTCTGTATACGCCTCTTCTAACGAAGATTGGCTGCCATCATGGTAATACTTACTTCGCGCGTCCAGGGAGACACGCATTCAATGGGTTGTCCAAACGCTTGGACGGCTTTATCGCTTGCTTCATGCAGGTCATCAATTGTGCAGGGACCAGATGACAGTAGTGGGCAGTCCAGCGGGTGGGCGGTATCCTGAACATCATGGTAATTTGGACCATACGCATTCACTTTGACACACAGACGGATTCAATAAATTAATATAGGTAGCTTCTTCTTCTTTAAATGCATCCTTTGACGAAGATTGGCCCTTGGACCTTCGGACCTTGGACTCTTGGAGACGGTCGCTCTGAAAAGGGAAGTCCTGCTCTTGCCGAGCCACTGCCTCAGGGTTTTCAACCAGGATGTTCTTCTTCTGCCGGGAGCCGTCTGTCCTTCTATCTTCCCTTGGATTACTACATGCAGAAGGTGACATTTTTCGTCCCTCATCACATCAAACTTAACGGGACTTTAATAATAACGGGACTAAAATACAATTAATGGCATGATATCTGGTGCTCCAAAGTAGGTAACGGACGA
Organism: Psococerastis gibbosa; assembly: GCA_963971405.1. NCBI lineage: Eukaryota > Metazoa > Arthropoda > Insecta > Psocodea > Psocidae > Psococerastis > Psococerastis gibbosa. The sequence goes on from OZ020491.1 coordinate 2,108,956, forward strand.
CAAGGAAATATCGTACTTGAAAATTATCGGTAAAGAATATTGCTACCTACAAACCCACGGCGGCGCCGGGTAGTATTCCTTACCGAGACTTTTTAGCGGTGATGGTAACCGCCCTTCTCGAGAGACCCACCAAGAGGTGCACCTAAGAGGTTTCGTTATTTAATGTATAACTTGCAGAAAGCAATGCTGGGTTACGACAAGAGGACGAAGTGCTGCCTTTGCTGCGAACAGTCGCCAGTTCGCCTCAATACAATGCTCGAGAGATCCGCCTATGTTTGCGGGGAGTCCATCCGACTCAAAGCAACCATCGACAATCAGGGCGAGGAGTCAGCTAGGCTAAAAGTCAAATTATTACAAGTAAGTGCTTATCTATAATTTATGGGTACTATGTATGTGTGTTCTAGTACGTTGAGCACTTTATCGACAGGGTAGTTCTGGAAGTAACGAAGGAACTTCAATGTTTTGGAGTGGGAGGGGGGAGGAAAGAGTCTGTAAAACCAGTCTGAGTGCATGGAATTCATGTCAGAACCTGCGGTGCCACCTAAATGTATTGTTTATGTACTGTGTGTTGGAGTATGTGGAATACTTCATAGGCAGGGGAGTGCAGGGGGTAACGAAGTATCTTCAGCGACCTGTTTCGGAATACCGCCAACACAGGCTATAATATTGAGTACATATAGTTCAAGAAAGAACCTGGTTGTACCTATAATGCATCGGTACTCTTTATGTATGTTCTAGTACGTGGAATACTTCATAGACAGGGGAGTGCTGGGGGTAACGAAGGAGCTTCAACGACCTGTTTTGGAATACCGGGGGGAACCTGTGAAACCAGGCTGTAAGATAGAGTGGAATTCAAGTCAGAGCCTGGTTGTGCCTATAATGCCTCCCTCCCTGGTCGGTGTCTGCAGAGTTATGCAGATTTACTACGTACTCAAAGTAGGTATACCCATCCAAAGAAAAAATAGAGTTAAGTAAACAATAGAGCTCATTTGGTTAGACGATGAATCCATAGTTCATTGAAAATTATTTTAGAGGAATTTGAGGCAGGAAGCTTCGAAAAATTGGACGTGAACGGGATTGGAACTCGAGTCTCCATCTTACCGTGCCGTGTGACATGCTAACCACAGCACCACGTCAGCATTCAGCAACTGGTGTATACACGAATGCTCTTTGGCCCAGTCCCAGCACTAAAGAAGTCTCGGTAATAAGGAACACTAGACTGTAAGTAGCTTCAAAGCAGCTGAGCTTCTAAGGAAAGTCGTATGTCCTCAGAGGTGAAGAGGCGATAATCCCTAATCTGCACCTCCTCGTGATGAAGATGGAAGCGTGTAATGGCGACTGAAAAGATAGGGGACCGAGTTTGGGCCGGGATAAGCGAAAAACACATTCTTCTCTGTGCAGGGCACTCTTTCGTCCTGGGGTTGGGCCCCAAAGGCGGTGGAACTCAATGAAGAGCCAACGGCATAAGGTTGCAGAAGGCGACTGGAAACCACTGCATTACAATTCCCTGGTATAGTCATCACTCATCATGACTACAACTGTCATGGTGATCGCCAATATTCGATAGAAGAGGCATGTACAGAAGAAGCAGAATCCACATTGCACACAATGAAGCGGCAAAAAGTTGTTTTCCAGTTTAAGGGGGTGGTTCTCGCCATAAGCCCAATACAGTCACAATCAAGCTATTAAGATGGCCAGAGACACAAGGTCAAGTGCGCAGAACTTACTGCGCCTGAATTCGGATCTCAGCCCCGTGTTGTTTATGTCCATGCTATCCAAAAAAGCTGTGGGGGCTTTGCCATTGATTGCTCTGCGGCCTTATTGTTTCAGGTTAGCTTAGAATTAGAGAAAACCGGAGAGGATCTGCTCATACATTTTCCAATTACAATAGCAACAGTTCCGTTCAGAATACCTAACTCGGACCAGCAACCGAAAATTGCTTACAGTAAGTACTTCTCACGCTAAAATAAACAGAGGAAGATTCTAAGTCAACATTGTAGTCGGTTCATCTATTTTATGACCAGTATGCCCTTGTTGCACGATCTATAAAAGCACATTATTAGTTGACCTATCACTACCTGGAAAGGTTTACAACAGCACGGTTTTCTTCTTACGTTCCCAGAGAAAGACGGTGTGGTTGTAAGCACCTCCAAGTTGTGGAAGGTCTACTAATATTGTGGTGGTTAAGAGCGTGCAGCAAGGGCGCATACTGTGGTTTTAAAATAGATGAAGGGACTGGAATACTGCAGTCCTATACTACAGACTAAAATACTAAACTCTTTCTTTTTGCTTATACTTTCTAGATGCGCTGGAGTATCAGTATTCAGTATCAGTATGGAGCTCAATATTGTATATGTAACAATTAAAGATTTTTTTTTTTTTTTTTTTGCTTTCCAATTTCTTTTAATTATAACGCAACGCCCTTTGGGGCTTACGCGTTGTATGTTTAAGTGTTGCAATACTGTAGTTTTTAAAGGGGTTGGTGTAGTGTGCACTATTGTTTTTTTTTTTTTTTCCCGCAAACTGCTATAAGCGCGCTGGGCAACGAGTTGCCCAGGTACCGTCTACAACAGTTTGCCCTTGTCTATTTGTTCGATTTTTTTTTTTTTAAATGGATTAGATAGTAAGGGAATTAAAGATACATAATATCTATTGCTTACCTATTTACTGTATATGTTAGTACAAGGAAGGTTTTGTGATAGTAGAAATTTTCGATTTCGAGATTTCAACGGATTTACATGTGTTGAGCTACCAGTAACCAATCAAAGTATTTTTTTTACGAAATCTGTTGGTCAATCTGTCGGTCGGTCTGTCCGTGGTTTAGTGGACAAACTATTCTATGGATTTTGATGAAATTCGGGATACATGGTAGGTTCACAAAAATCATATCTCGGGACCACTTTTTCTATTATGGGCTAACTCAATTTTGGGGGGTTTTACCATATAGATTTCTCTACAACTTCTATAGACCAAATCTTTAAAACTTACATAGTAAATGTAGGGGGGGGGGGCAATATCTGCGTTCCACAGGGACATATTACAATACATCAAAATGCTTTGGAGCATTTCTACTAAGAGATGTGACATATTTGACAGCTTTACGATCGATTTTCAAAGTGATATTTGTACACCAGCAAGCCTTTTTTTCCTACGATTGTCTCTTTTACATATTATATATTGTCGTACAAAATGTACATTTAAGGATACATTATTTTTCAGAGCCAGCTAGTGAACACGTGGAAGGCGGTCTCTACATAGGTCCTGAATTTTTGCTGGGGCAAGTCTACGACGGGACACAACCACATTCCCATGACCACAAGGACGTCGTCATACTGTATAGGCCTGTTTATGTTGCTGTCGTCAAGTAATTGGAGCACGGACAAGGGCATGCGTCCGAATTGACTCTGGGTATGCCTATAGGCAAGTAACAGACCCGGGGTCTTTGCTGGCCCAAGCCTAAGACAGGACAGAACCACATTCCCATGACCACAAGGACGTCGTCATACTGTATAGGTCTGTTTATGTTGCTGTCGTCAAGTAATTGGAGCGCGGACAAGGGCATGCGTACGAATTGACTCTGGGTATGCCTATAGGCAAGTAACAGACCCGGGGTCTTTGCTGGCCCAAGCCTAAGACAGGACAGAACCACATTCCCATGACCACAAGGACGTCGTCATACTGTATAGGTCTGTTTATGTTGCTGTCGTCAAGTAATTGGAGCGCGGACAAGGGCATGCGTACGAATTGACTCTGGGTATGCCTATAGGCAAGTAACAGACCCGGGGTCTTTGCTGGCCCAAGCCTAAGACAGGACAGAACCACATTCCCATGACCACAAGGACGTCGTCATACTGTATAGGTCTGTTTATGTTGCTGTCGTCAAGTAATTGGAGCGCGGACAAGGGCATGCGTACGAATTGACTCTGGGTATGCCTATAGGCAAGTAACAGACCCGGGGTCTTTGCTGGACCAAGTCTAAGACAGAACACAGCCACATTCCCATGACTACAAGGATATTGTTATGTCTGTTTAGGTCTGTTGTCAAGGAATTGGGATAAGTCTAGGAATATATATAGAAAGTACTGATGAGTAGGCTAAGTACCATTGAAAATTGGCTTTGCCCTTTGCACCCAATGCTAAATATGAGTTCTTGCCAAAATTACATTACCATACTAAATGTATTGTACAAAGTAAAATACTAACCAAGTGACAAAGTCGAAAGTATAATGTACTATTCGTATGGTTTATAATATATTTGTATATTATGTATTTGTCACATCGTCAGTAACCAACCACCAATGTACAAAGGTACTCGTATCTGTAATTGGTTAAGTGATGCTTTCGCCTGTTACAATGCGTCAATGGTAAGCTTGTCTCAGCTCGCCAATTATCGCGTGTAACCGGTGTACATCGAGAACGTATACCAGTTTACCAATGGCCAAAAATTAATACACGGAAACAAAAAATAAGAACCGGTCAGAGTTTACTCGAACATGCTTTCCAATTTATCAATTAGTCGATAGAGATAATGAGTTATATCATAGCAAATAATTTCCCTATGGTTAATTTACGGATTTACGGGGGGGGGGGGTCTGAACGACCCTCTGGCTACGGCCCCTATCCCAAAGCACTGAATTAATCGATGGCATTGCATATTACAGGACGGGCAGACCAATACATTACCACACAGTAATAATGGCTAATTTTTTATAATTTTATTTCTTCAAAAAATAATTTTTGTCAAATACTTTCTTGGGAAAGCAACCTGTTCGGGTTTGTTACTCTATCGAACACCTAAAACATACCTGAAGGTAAGATCATCGAAAGAAAGGTTCCACAGATAAATTATTTTTTAGTCATTTTTCATGAAATATTAGTTATTTCTATTTTTTACCCCCAGAAGCAAACTATCAAAGGGCAAGCGACCCCCGCATTTTGTTGACATTAATAACGACTACAATATATGTGAATTTAAAAGAAATAGTAGGAGCCGTTTTTGAGAAATAATTTTTTAGACTTTTTTTTGGAGTTTTTTGAGAATAAAATCTCCCCAAATACCTGTAGAGTTAGCCCAAAATAAAAATAAAAGGTCTCGAGGTATGATTTTTGTCAACCTAAATGGCAAATTTCATAAAAATCGACGGAGTAGTTTGCCGGGAAATCGATGAACAGACATAGCGACAGACAGACATTTCGAATAAAACACTTTTTTTGGTTCCTGGGGCCTCAAAACGTGTAAATCCGTTGAAATCGTCGAAAATTTTGACCATCACTACGTATAAATTGGAAAGCAATAATGTCCGAAATCTATGGGGTCGTTGGCATTGAACAAGGGCCACTAAAACGTCCTTTGGGACTTTATTACGTATTATTACCAATGTAATACCGCATTTTAGCCACACAGAAATGTCGGCAAAATCCGGTGATTTCATTGGTCTCCAAGATCTGATTGAGGATGCCTAAAAACACTTTCCTACATACGAAATAGGTCCATTGAAATGTAATTGACATAAGGCATAGAATTCATAATATTTTGTAAACAAAGCAGACCGGGTTATTTTTTAACAAAATTAATTAATTCTTCTTTTCACAGACGCGGGAAGCAGGGAAAAAGTCGTTATGAAAAATTCATAAAAAATACAAAATTTTATAGAAAAATTTGCATTTTCCCCACCTGAAATTTTAAAGCTCTAGACATGAAAAAGTGCAGGCGGCTAAATAATCTGCTTTTTGAAAGCTTGTATTTATTACGAATTTTTCATTAGACCATTTTCATAAAAAGTACACCTAAATTGGCGGCTGTGAAGCGAGGAATTCATTTATTTAGTTGAAAATTCCCAGGTCTGTTTTGCTTGCAAAATATTTAGAAATGTATGCCTTAAAATCTATGCTAAATAGACTAAAAAAAGTCAATTTAATTTTTCAATTATTTTTTTGCTAAAAATCGCCGACTTTGCTACAGCACCAGACAATTAAACTTTATAATGTATGTTTAGTATTATACAGTATTTACAATAGCATTAAGCTACAATAAATTTGTAAAAAATCTCAATGGTATGGGCGTAAAATTTGAAGCATTTACACAGGCAACAAGTTAGGTATGTAAAATGCATTAGGTAGGCTATAAACGCTTTTAATTCTGAGTTAATAATGAGTTTCAAATCTTTTAGATGCAAAAATGCGCGCGGATATAGCCTATTGTATTTTTAAATCAACGGTATTTGTATTTAAGATTGAAACATTAGGCCTATGGCTAATTATACAATGAATGGAAAATAATTTTAGAATTATGCAAACAGTGAAACAACGACTTGTATGAAAATACAATTTGTTTGGCACGCTGCAAATGATCTTAAAAGGTACCTGCCTACCTACTGTATCATAATAATTAAATAATGTATCGTGACTGTTCATTTTTTAAATGTTGTTTTAAAACAGGATAATTTGGTAATAATTTATTGAAACTTTGGTACCACTGGAAATAGTTTCTTGTAATTTAAGCTGTATTCTCTTGTTAAACTAGCTATACGCTATAACATACAAACTGTTGGACCAGTTATCAAAAGAAATGAAACAGTGGATTTGTTCCAAGACATCAATAAACATACACATGCGAAGATTCTTGAAATCAACAAAGCCGAGTTCTTCATTTCTTCATAACTCCTGGTCACACACTCCCACGATATTGTACCAGACTGTAGCCTAGGCGGCATTACACAGATCACATTCCTCGAGGTATTTTACAATGTGTAGAATCAATGCCTACGTCGCCTTTCGAACCAGATTCGGAATATTTTCCTCAGAGCCTTTAAAAAAAATAATCAAAACAACTTTTCACAAAAATTAAGCCAATACGATTCGACGAGCTGTGAATACTTCTACATGAATAGATATTGCTTAGTGTTTAAAAAATTGAAAAATGACACTAGTTTCATTCATATATAACACAATAATATAATACAAAGAAAGTGCTGTATATTGTATAGGTCAGACTGCAGAGGCGTAAAGTATTAGAATGATGGCGGGGGCAAAACTAAGTAGACCTTATGACGTCATCAGGCAGCATAAGGAAAAATTGAAAATATAAGAGTAAAACAGTAGGGTTTCACGCATTATAATAGTTGTAAAGTATAGCTGTAGATTTTACAAAGCTAAAAAATGAATGCTTTTATTCATATTGCTACAAAGGGGACCATGAAGTATGAACCACGTCTTACAATGCTCGAGACTGGGGGGGCAAGTTGGACCGTGCCCCCCCCCCCCAACTTTATGGCCCTGGGTCAGAGGCGTAAAGTTTTAGAACGATGGCGGGGCAAAACTAACTAGACCTTGTGCCATCATGAGGCTTTTCGCAAGGATATTTATAATGTTTTCCCGGAATCACAGATTCACAAAAATGGAGGCAAAGCCCCCCCGCCCCTCCCCCAAAGGAGCTGGAGGGGGCAAGATGGACCGTGCCCCGCCAACTTTACGCCCCTGGAGGTCAACTTTATTATATAGAAATATAGCTGACACTACAATAAAAATATAACTTTATTACTACTATTGTAGTAATTTAAAGTTGAGGATTTATTAATGCAATAATTTAGCTTACCACTGATGAAGTCAGGCTCACAAAAATTTGTTAACAAAATTCTTAACTTACGGCAGATCACATTTCATGACTTCATTGAGAATATACTTTTTTAAAAAATATATGTATACATAATATAAATAAATATATAGCCTATAGAAAAAAGGCACAACCTCAGCTAACACGTCTGTGAGGACTATACCTGTCCCATAAGGAATAGTCTCACAATTATAAGTAGAATCCCAAATTAAGGGTCTCAAACAGAGCTTCCATTTAATATGCAATTTGATAGGTACATACTGTTTGCATTTGAAAATTCCGAGATATCATCTAGGCTCCTGAACTCCCCGCGTTACAATGGGCGCCACAGAACAGTGAACACCAGGTATTGGCACGTACTTCGGTAATGCAAACCCCAGGCTATGATTCTTCTTAGGCGCCCATTCCACCGACCGGCTAGGGCTATTTACAAAAACGGTGACGTGGTAGCAGACATTCAAGACTTAGGTGGCGTTTCCACCAACCTCGCATTGCAGAATGCAAATGACATTGACGGAAATTAGCATTTTTCTTTCTATAGAAATCTATTAAAATGTTTGTACTTAACATATCCCATGACGCCATTTTTTTAATTTAAGTTTGTTTGCTTGTGATTTTACTGTATGATCATTGATCAATTTTAACTATGGCATAGAGGAAAATAAACATTTCCGTCGATTCTGCAATGCGAGGTCGGTGGAAACCCCGCCTAAGTCTTGAATGTCTGCTACCACGTCACTGTTTTTGTAAATAGCCCTAGCCGGTCGGTGGAATTGGCGCCTTAAGAGCCCAGAAACAAATAACGTCACAGCGCACTATGACAGTTGACCTGATGTAATGTAATGTATGTAATTACGTTTGAGCAGTCGTTCCACAAATTCAAAGTACAATCGATGTCTTGATAAATAATTATTGTATTGTAGTTTAGTAATTTTTATGTATATGTACATGTATCGTACGACACCAACCTACAAAATGTACACTCAACAATGTTATTAAAATAAAATGTTTATGTTTATTGATTGGATTTGTTACGAGATAACAGTTTTGGACATTTTTTCTTTCTAGTTTATATTGATTTATATTGAACTAGAAATTATATGACCTCCTAAAAGAATTACTCCTTTTAACCCACTCCCAATTCCCCTTTGCAAGTCTCCAAAGCAGTGGTTCTCAACTGATGGTCCGCGTGAATGCCTGCTGTGACTTAAGACTTACTATTAAGGGCCAACCGGAGTCGGCCATATTCCATTTTCTGTTCATACTTCAATTTCTCATGAAATATGGAACGCAGAACAATGAAAAAATACAGATGAAGAACCAGTAGAATCCGGGCTGATGGGCCGTGGTCGAATCGAAAGTGAACTTCCAAACGTTTCGTCAACATCTGCGGTCGACATCCTCAGTGGCGCTGCGTAGACTTCGAAGGTTGTACCTCGGTGGCTCCGTAGCGAGTGAATGGGTAGGGGGCTGCGCACTGACCTTTATGCCCGGACGTTGTTGTTGTTGTTGTTGTGTTGAGAGCGAGGAATTACAAAAATTACAGAGTCGCAAGAAGAATTTTTTCTCCTAACTTTGATACATAGTATGTGGCCTTAACTAACCCCAATTCGCCACAGTTGATGAACTCCTTCAACTTGAACTCCTGAGTGACCGTTATATCTTGGCGTATCAAGTTCACTAACTATAGCCGATCGGTATTGATGATTGCAACATACTATATATCAAAATTAATAGGAGAAAAAATTCTTCTTGCGACTCAGCATTTTTCATTGTTTTACGTTCGATATTTTATGAGAAATTGATGTTTGCACAGAAATGGAATATCGGCGACTCCGGTTTGCCCTTAACAAGATCATTAAGCCGAGAATACAAGAACTTCTAAAAAACATGCGTGCCCAAGTTTCACATTAACTTTGTCGTACATTACAATCATATTGTAAGCTAAATATAGTGATATCCTTGAAAGCTTTCTAATTCTTAAAAAAAAAAAAAAAAAAAAAAAACCGTAATAGATCATCGACTTCGATGGCCAGGTGGTCACGTGCTTGCACTTGTGCGAGTCTTTACACGCCATGCAATCGGAGACGTGTCGTACTCATCACGGGTAATAACCTAAAGAGACAACTGAAAAGGTCAATTCGGATACATTCATTAAATCATTTGTATGCGATTTATCTTTAAAAAAAAAAATGTAAGGGGTGGGCGTGGTCCGCAGCGACACATTGTCGGCCTGACTGGTCCGCAAACCGTCACTGGTTGTGAACCACTGCTCTAAAGTATACAACGCAATTTACTGTACAACTGATTCGGATGATCATGGTCCGGGACTCGACATGGAAGGAGACATTATTAGTTGGTCCTGGGTCCACCCAACCCTACGGCCTTACCAAGTTGAACCCATGACAGTAGAGCATGTTTCGAACTGCGGCAAACTTGGTAGTGTGCACAGCGTTGGCAGGGGAACATGGTGGGACATGATAACGCGCTGAGACTATACCAGTCAGTCTACATGAGTGGCGAGTCCTGTCACCTCCGAATTAATCGTGTGACTTAACTATGTACCCCAAGTGCTTCGGAATCCACTATAATCAGTAGGTCCACCCTGTCAGTCAACTCCCCTCTCCCCCGAGGTGAAGGAGTCTGCCCCTAGGGTGCCTCAAATTAACAAACAGACTCACTTCCCCCGCCAGGCTGACAGGGTTGCTCAAAGCAGAAATGCTGAAAGCAGACATTGGAAATAACACCCTACCTTAATGGGTACCTTGCCTTTATATCGGTAGGAGTGAAATGCGGCTGCCGGACATGTTGCTATCCGCAGCACCCCAAATAGAGCTGTCGTCAAGCAGGAAGATCCAGGATTTATTACGGGATGGATACGTTGCTTATAGGTTAATTGGAAGAGTGGGCCAAAAAGGCCCAAAATTCGTCCATTTGGAAAATAAAGACAATTTTCTTTCTTTCTTTCTTCACTGGTAGTAGTGATAATTGCGGCTGCCGGACATGTTGCTGACCACGATATCACAAATAGAGCTGTGGTTAAGGGAGCAGCCTTCTGGTCAGAAACTTCAATACACTGTAAATATTTACAATATTATACTCTATTCGCAACTCCTACCATTGGAGGTTAGGGCAGCTATTTCACTCAGTAGCTTTAAGAAAATTATTAAACACTATATCTTAGATAACTCTGAGCCGGCCGCCATACCAAGTTGAATCCAGCGGACCAGAGCAGGTTCAAAGATGCAGATAACATGGTCGTGTGCACAGTGCCGGTAGGGAAACATGGTAGGACTTGTCCTGGTCACCTCCGAACTAATCGTGTGACTTCACTGTGTTTCCCAAGTGGTTCGGAATCCACAATAATCAGGAGGTCCACTGTCCTATGGGCATGCTTATTTTACATGAAAAAAATCAACATATTGACCAAGTACTTTCAAAAAATGTATTATCTACTCAAAATGCATAAAACCCCAATACTTCAAAGCTATTTTTCCCCAAAACTTTTCTCCGGGGGAGACCCCCGGGCCCCCCTCAATGGTAGGTATATTCGTCGTTGTAATATCTCAATTGTACTGTTTCCAAACATTGGCGTCAATAGGGGGGTCCTGGGCCCAGGAGCACCCGTAGCCCCCCTCCCCAGGATTTCTGGTGACAAAGACGTTATGTAGGCGAAAGGCCAATACAATCCACAGTAACGAAAGGGAAATTAATTCTTGGTATGCTTATTTCACATGAAAAAAAATCAACATATTGTCCAAATATTTTCAAAAATTTATTACTCAAAATGCTTAGAACCCCAATATATTCAGACCTATTTTTTCAAAATGTTTCTTCGGGGGGACCCCCCGTCAGTGGTACGTTTATTCGTCTGTAAAATCTCAACTGTACTGCTTGCAAAATGCGTAAAACCTCCCTAATTTGAGCCTATTCATCAATTTTTTTTTCACCGGGGGAGACCCCTGGGCCCCCCTTTCTCCAGGGTCGGATATTCGTAAAACCTCGCTAATTTGGGCCCATTTATCAATTTCTTTTCTCCGGGTGAGACCCCCAGGCTCCCCTTTCTCCAGGGTATATTATGCGTAAACCCTCACTAAATTGGGCCCATTTATCGACTTTTTTCTCCGGGGGATCAAAGTCTTGGGGTCTTAAAGCCCCCTCCCCCCCCCCAGAAATTTTGGGAATTTACGCCAATGGTTTTTTTTTGCAATAAAGTCGTTTTCATTTCATAAGTCGGAAGGCAATTCAAATTATTCTATGCTTTTGGGGCAGGGTAAATCGTGGCAGCAGATAAATTATTCCCCGGATAAAAAAAAGGTCGAAAATATAGCCCATAAAGATCCAAGCCGATTCCATTGAAACCCTCTGCTATCCGCTTTTTGCACAAAGACAAATTTCTCATGAAAAATCGATCGTAGAACCATAAAATATGAGATATCAAAAAGTAGAAGAAATATTCCTTTACAGTTTGATGTGTAAAAGTGGCCGATCAGCCACAGCTATTGAATTGATGCGTAAAAACATATCGGACACTGAGGATATGAACTTGAAGAAGTTCTATAACTGTGGTCAATAATTAGTGTCAGGACCGTCCACAAGCTATATGCATCAAAATGTAAAGGAACATTTCTACTACTGAAACTCACATGGCTTATTACGAGTATATTGTCTAATGACCTAATGATTGAACAAACAAGTAATATGAGTCACCGGGACTGGAAAATAACTAAACTGTTTTACAAATTCTATAAATTAGGTTAGCTTACAAATGGGATTTTCAGAGTTCAAAACAATTCCTTGGGATTTTCCCATAACAAATTAAAATATATAATTAATGACTGGGTCATAATTGTTAGTTTGCTACGTCAGTTGGGATATCTCATTAGATAAACATTGTTGTCAACAATACTCGGCCATATGACAATATTCAGTCACTAAGTCAATAAACTGTTGACACGATTTTCTGGTTAGTCAGGACCTGCAGGCTGATCATGCCGATTATAATACCGGGGTTTAAATAATACCCTGGGGATAAAACTGTAAACAAACAAATTTTGAATAGCTCTTTCCATTATAAAATTATCTTGTTTACATTTTTAATACCAGCGGATCAAATAAATACCGGTATTATAATCGCCATGATTATAGGCATTGAATATATAACACTATAGAAAGGCCCCTGCATTTACGATTCCATTCTATAGAAACGCGAACTAAGATGATACTTGGCAGCGAACTGTTGCTCAACGCAAGCACCACCCGCGGAGCTTCATACCTGGGTCCAGCTAGGGGTTGCAAGTCACATTGTACACTTCCTTATCCCTGCTTCAGAACAGGGGCAGGTACAGCATTTACTCATTTAGAAAGCACTGAGCAGTTCACGGGCCTCGTTCATTTATACTTAAATGTTTCAAGATAATTATAAGTCCAATTCGTGCATTAATGTGTGTGTTTTTTTCTTTACATCTCTAAGAACCGGTCCGAGTTTATTCGAACATGCTTTCCAATTTATCAAAATTAGCAGATAGAGAAAATGAATAATTTCATGGAAAATAATTCTCCTATAGTTACATTTCGGGGGGGGGGGGGGTTGTAGCACCTGATGTCACTGGAGATGAGTTAAATTCTAGATAGGTCAGACCAACACAATACCACACAGCAATAATGGCAGGGCACGCAATGCATTCAAGCGTAAATTTTCTATCATTTTTTCAAAAAACAAAATTTTTGCTCAAAACCAAATGGTTTTTTGGGAAAGCAACCTGTCCGGTTTCGTTAATCAATTTAACACCTAAAACATGCTGGAAGGTAGAAATAATCGATAGAAAGGTTTCGCAGAAAAATTATTTTTTAATAATTTTTCATGAAAATTGAGTTATTTTTATTTTTTTACCCCCAGAAGCAAACTATCAAGGGGCAAGCGACCCCCTGCATGTTGTTAACATTAATAACGACTACAAGATATGTGAATTTAAAAGAAATCGTTGGAGCCGTTTTGTCGAAATCATTTTTTAGACGTTTTTTTGGAGTTTTTTGAGAATGAATCCCCCCAAATTGAGTTAGCCCGAAATAAAAAAAACTGTCTCGAGGTATGATTTGTATGAACCTACATGCAAAATTTATTCAAAATCGGCCGAATAGTTTGCCCGGAAATCGATGAACAGACAGACAGACATACAGACAGACAGAGCGACAGACAGACATTTCGTAAAAAACATTTTTTTTTGGTTCCTGGGACCTCAAAACGTGTAAATCCGTTGAAATCTCGGAATCGAAAATTTCAACCATCACAAAGCTTTCCTTAGACTACGTATAAATATCACACCTCGGGACGATTTTTTTATATTTTGGGCTAACTCAATTTGGGGGGTTTTATTCTCAAAAAACTCCAAAAAAAACATCTAAAAAAATTATTTCTCAAAAACGGCTCCAACGATTTCTATTAAGTTCACATATATTGTAGCCCTTATTAATGTTAATAAAATTGTAGTCGTTATTAATGTAAACAAAATGCGGGGGGTCGCTTGCCCCTTGATTGTTTGCTTGTTTTTTTGAAAAAAATGATAGAAAATTCACGGTCAAATGCATTGCGTGCCCTGCCATTATTCCTGTGGGGTAATGTGTTGTCTGACCGGTCTAGAATATGCAATGCCATCGATTAATTCAGTGCTTTGGGATAGGTGATATCCTAGGCGACTGCCCTTCCCAACTGGTTACAGCGTACACTAGATAGAATGGAGTTTTATAGATTTCTAAATTTATTGAGGTTACCTCACCTCCAGTGACGTCAGGTGAACCCCCCCCCCCCCCCCCCCCCCGAGATATGCGAAATTAAACCAAAAGAAAATTATTTACCATGAAATTACTTATTTTCTCTATCTACTAAGTAGTTGATATATGGGAAAGCATGTTCGAGTAATCTCGGACCGGTTTTTTTTTAATTGTCATTACTTACAATAGAATTATTTGGTTGTATATTTGTATATATATATTTTTTGGTTTAACTTATAATTGCTAAAAATCTGTTGGTAACTGAAAGGTGATGTAATGAGTGGATGGCCATGCTTCGGAGGGCATGTGAAGCAGGCGGTCCCGGGCTTTCCTAGTTGAGTGTAAGAGAGGGCTTTATAGCCCTAACTCCGCTAGGTTGGTTTAGTCATAGAAACAACAACAAACGTCTTTATTTATTGCTCTCCAATTTATACGTAGTACCTATATAAGAAAAGCTTTGTCATGGTCGAAATTTTCGATTCCGAGATTTCAACAGATTTACACGTGTTGAGGTCCCAGGAACCCAAAAAAGTGGTTTTTACAAAATGTCTGTCTATCGCTCTGTCCGCCTGTCTGCCACTCTTTCTGTTCATCGATTTCTGGGCAAACTACTCGGTTAATTTAAAAGAAATTTAGCATGTAGGTTCACAAAAATCATACCTCGTGACCGTTTTTTTCTATCATCTTTTAAAAAAATAATTTTTTGCACAAAAATAAATATTTTTTTGGGAAAGCAACCTGTCCGGTTTCGTTATTCAATTTAACACCTTAAACATGTCTGAAAGTAGAAATCATCGAAAATTATTTGTTATAGTCATTTTTCCTTATTTTATTTTTTTATTTTTTACCCCCAGAACCAAACTATCTTGCGGCAAGCGACCTCCCGCATTTTATTAACATTAATATTGACTACAATATATATGAATTTAAAAGAAATCGTTGGAGCCGCTTTTGAGAAATAATTTTTTTAAACGTTTTTTTTTTAGTTTTTTGAGAAAGACTGCGGGCAAACTTACAAATTTGGAAAAAATTGAAAACAAAAATGATCAATTGTTGAAAACCAGTGGAATTGGGTGTAAAAATAAATAAAGCATCATTGAAGATTTTCCGTCAATGACAAAATCAAATTTGAAGTATAATTGACCAGTGGAAAGCCGCCTTAGCATTATTCCAATTTGAATTTGAAGAAGCTCTCATATACGGCTTCAAAATAATAATAGGTAGATTTAGTATTTTACAGTAGATCCATTAAGTCTAACTAAATCATCTGCAATTCTAAAATAAGCTATTGTTGGAAAGCCTATGCTGAGCAGAAGTACAATGCTAGGTCAAATAAAAGAACCAGTCCGAGTTTACTCGAACATGCTTTCCAATTTATCAACATTAGTAGATAGGGAATATGAGTAATTTCATGGTAAATGATTTTCCAGTTGTTACATTTCCGATATCTCGGGGGGGGGGGGGGTTGTCCACCTGACGTCACTGGAAGTGAGATAAATTCTAGATAGGTCAGACCAACACATTAATTACGACACAGCAAAAATGGCAGATGAGCGCGAATTTCTATCATTTTTTCAAAAAATAATTTTTTGTGCAAAATCAAATATTTTTTTGAGAAGAGCAACCAATCTGGTTTAGTTACTCAATTTAACACCTAAAACATGCCTGAAGGTAGAAATCATCGATAGAAAGGTTTCGCAGAAAAATTATTTTTTAGTCATTTCTCATTAAAATTTAGTTATTTTTATTTTTTTACCCCCAGAAGCAAACTATCAAGGGCATGCGACCCCCCGCAATTTGTCAGCATTAACAACAACTACAATACATGAGAATTTAAAAGAAATAGTTGGAGCGGTTTTTGAGAAATAATTTTTTTAGACGTTTTTTGTGAATAAAACCCCCCCAAATTGAATTGGCCCAAAATAAAAATAAACGATCCCGAAGTATGATTTTTGTAAACCTGCATGCTAAATTTCATCAAAATCGATCGCTTAGTTTGCCCGGAAATCGATGCACAGGCAGACAGACAGACAGACAGATAGACATTTCGTAAAAACCACTTTTTTGGGTTCCTGCAGTCTGATCGAGGCGTTTATAACACCGGGGTTAAATAAATACCCTAGGATTATAACTGTAAACAAACAAATTTTGAATAGCACTTTCCATTATGAAATTATCTTGTTTACCAGTGGATTAAATAAATACCGGTCTTATAAACGCCCCGATCAGGCTGCTGGGACCTGAAAACGTGTAAATCCGGTGAAATCTCGGAATCAAAAATTTCGACCATCACAAAGCTTTCCTTTTACTACGTATAAATTGGAAAGCAATAAAATATATACAGTATATACCACTGGCCATTATTAAAGTAGGCAGCCAATTGAAGGGGCAGGAAGAAATGGAGAGTATTGCATAGTGAGGGTATTTAGACCGTCCCTGGTAAAGATGTGACGAGTTGGACCCTGACGAATTGCACAATGGGCTGACACCAGCGGGACGTCCGACCTTTTTTCTAGTTTGTAGGTTTTTCACCAGAAAAGCCTGTTTGCAATATTTGACCGTCGTGACCATTCTATAGTGTTATATATATTCAATGTTATAGGTATCCCTACCATGAAATTTCATTGTCTTTGTCCGCATTTGCTTGAATTTGGCTTCCCCAATGACAAGAAACGAAACGAGTGAACCTTAAAAGCTTTCCTATTTAACAATTACTATATTGGATAATTATGAATCATTTACGGTAAATAATTGTCCCGAGAATTTACCTACGGCTGCAACGATTTTCCCGATCCTAAAACATTGGATTGACCAATAGAAACAGTCTGAAAGTGGCTGAATACTGGACCTCATTGCCGGGCCTTCGGCAAGCCAAAATGCTCCTGGGAAGCCACCAGCGCAAAAGAGCCCAAGTATGCATTAATATGAACAGGAGACATCTGCGTGTGATCACAGGATTCCTCTCTGGACATTGCAACTTGAATGGACATCTGACCAACATAGGTGTCAGAGAGTCTAGAGCATGCAGATTCTGTAACGAAGGAGCGGAGGACCCCGAGCATATCCTCCTTCACTGCGATGCAATCGCACGTAGAAGAGCAGCATGCTTGGGAAACTTGCAATCACATGTAAAAGACCTACCACTTCTAAATCCCCTCAAGGGCCTGGCTCTCCTGAGGGAAATAGGCCTCGAGGAAGTGATGTAGATATGTAGATTTTTTGTTGTAGGGGGCACAATAGGCCCAATAGGCTTAAGTGCACACAGGTAACACCTGTACCCCAATTAAAAAAAAAATAGAAACAGTCCATCGACCAGAAGGGACAAATGTTGACAGCAATAATATCAGGTCATGTAGAGTAGTGGTACGGACTCTGACTTTCACCTTAAAGGTTGTTGGTTCGAGTCCAACACTTGCGACATTTTCTAGCCATGCTTCGGAGGGCATGTAAAGCAGGCTGTCCCAGGTCTTCCTAGTTGAGTGTAAGAGAGGACTTCATAGCCCTAACGCCGCTAGGTTGGCTTAGGAATAGAACAAAAAGTCTTTATTCATTTAATACGGCGGCTATTCCATTTGTCAATAATCCGTCATTTGTGCATTTAAAATTGATGAGATGTTTGTTTTAATGAGACTATTATGTAGATACTTAACTTATCTATTTTAAATTAAGTTATAATATGGTAGAGATATCAATAATATGTATATGTATATGTATATGTATATGTATATGTATAAAAATCGCATAAAAATAATAGTGGCATAAAATGCATTAGGCCTACAGCATATATAGCCTCTCTTTTTTCAATATCGAATTTAATCTTAATCTTACCGCGAGTAAAACAACCATCGATGGAAACGCAGCTTATGGGCATAGACTATATTGCATTACATTTTCATTTTTTAGTATTTTTTAATTTTTGCCCCCAGGACCAAACTATCAAGCAGGGAAGTGACCAGAGGTGGGTTCTGATCATATTAAGGTAATAATGACTACAATATAGCCTATGCGAATAAAAAAAATAATAGAATAATGGTCCCGGGATATGATTTATGTAAGCTTACATGCCGAATTTCATAAAAATCCATTTACCCACAAAACCGACAGACAGACTAGCAGACAGACATTTCGTAAAAGCCACTCTTTTATGGTACTTGCGACCTCAAAAAGTGCATATCCGTTGAAATCACAAATTCGAAAATTTCGACCAACAAGCTTTCCTTTACTAAGATTATTAGGCAAGCGATAAAGCCTGAATCCGCCCCTGAGCAGGAAATGACATGACTCCCCCCCCCCCCCCCCAATGAGAAAAATCATAAAATACCTTGCAAAAAAGAAAAAAAAATGAATAAAACTCAACTTTTCAACAAAAAATTTTCCTTTTAAACTTTCAAATAACTTGTGACCCCCCCCCCCCCCCCCCAAAACTTTCTGCTGGCTCCGCCTTGTCAGAGCAGGTTTATTGAAAGTTAAAAATCTGTTGTAATGGCTTCAGTAACCGATGACTCCCACATAGGCAAGGTCAATAGAGAGTACGGAACTCTGTAATAGAATAATAACCCCATTGGCTTGAAGCGCCGCACTAAACTATTATGAACTGTTAGTAAGCTACAGAGTACAGACTCCGCAGTCAGCATACGGGTTCACAACGAACAGACCAAAGACATAGAATCAGTGGCGTAACGATAGGTTTTCGAGGTGGGGGGGGGGGGCGGTGTATCCTTTGGATCCCCCCCTTTTTTCATAAACATGCAGAAAAAGGGGAAAGGCGTTGTCATGGACGTCTCGTGGCGTGTGCTGCCATAGCAACGCAGAGACTAAAGGCACTTCAAGTTGGCTGATGCCACGATTCATATTAAAAAAAAAGAACCGGTCCGAGTTCACTCGAACATACTTTCCAATTTATCAACATTAGTATATAGAGAACATGAGTAATTTCATGGTAAATAATTTTCCAGTGGTTAAATTTCCCATACCTCGGGAAGGGGGGGGGGGGAGGGGGGGGGTTGTCCACCTGACGTCACTGGAAGTGAGAAAAATTCTAGATAGGTCAGACCAACATATTAATTACCACACAGCAATAATAGCAGGACACGCAATGCATTTGAGCGCAAATTTTCTACCATTTTTCCAAAAAATAAATTTTTGTGCAAAACCAAATGTTTTTTTGGGAAAGCAACCTATCCGGTTTAGTCAGTTTGACACCTAAAACATGCCTGAAGGTAGAAATCATCGATAGAAACGTTTCGCAGAAAAATTATTTTTTAGTCATTTTTCATTAAAATTGAGTTATTTTTTTTTTTTACCCCCAGAAGCAAACTATCAAGGGGCAAGCGACCCCCGCATTTTGTCAACATTAATAACGAATACAATAAATGTGAATTTAAAAGAAATCATTGGAGCATTTTTCGATAAATAATTTTTTTAGACGTTTTTTATGAGTTTTTTGAAAATAAACCCCCCCTCCCAAATTGAGTTAGCCCAAAATATAAATAAATGTCCCGAGGTATGATTTTTGTGAACCTTCATGCCGAATTTCATCAAAATCAACCGAGTAGTTTGCCCGGAAATCGACGCACAGACAGAGCGAGAGAGCGACAGAGCGACAGACAGGCATTTCGTAAAAACCACTTTTTTGAGTTCCTGGGACCTCAAAACGTGTAAATCCGTTGAAATCTCGGAATCGAAAATTTCGACCATCACAAAGCTTTCCTTATACTACGTATACATTGGAAAGCAAAAAAAGGATGAGAAGAAATAATAGTAGAAGAAAAGGTAGAAAATAAGAACTCATTCATTCACTCATTCATTCACTCACTCCATGGAACAGAATCTTTGTTTGACAGTTTTTGGAGTAAGTATTATTGGTACGGTATAAGCTTGCAACTTAGTATAATACACCTACAAGCTTACAAGGAGGGGAATTAGGGGACGACTTTTGTTAAATTACGCCTTACTCATTTTGTCAGCAAAAAATTTAAGGTTTTGCAGAGGAAGACTTTAGTATCCTGCATGCGTATATGCAGGGGGCTTCCCTCTGAGTAAATTTTGGGTAAAATACGAGTAGGCCGGAAATATTGGGGTTTTTCTCTTTTTCTCAGCAAATTTTTTTGGACTAAACATGTGCAAAATAGTGAGTTTCTGCAAAAGCTTTAAAAGTACCTAGTCGCTTGTTATATTCAATTAATGGACATCAAATAGAGCGCCCCTAGACATAACAGTACTCTGCTACTCTTGAGACATGGTCGTTGGTAATTCGTAAAAAACTTATTTTTTTATTAAATTAATTTTCGACCTCTTACATGCGGCAACAACAGAGAAATTACCAATAAGTTTATAATCCTGGTAAACAGGTACTGTAGGTAAGTTAAGTAAGTAAGTAAAAACATGTATTGAAACATATAACAATGAATACACAATAATTATTATAAGGACGCCCTCGATAGACTGTAGACTAGGTAGAATGTCCAACCCTCGATGTCAACCCACACCGACTACAAGTGCCAATGGGCAAGCTCAGACATTGTTATACCATTGACATTGCAAGAGGCGTTGGTTCGAATTAACCAACATGGGAACAAGCCTGCCCCCCCCCCGTATAAAAAAAAAGAATTCCGAGTCTCCACTTGCATTCCCGCGTGCAGGGGCTAAAACCAAAATTGTTTTTTTTTTTTTTTTTAATTGCCAGAGACAACCCTCGGTATCATGTGTCTATGCTACGTCTGTGACGTCAGAAAACTGGATTATCCATACGAAACTAGCAGTTTATGGTAAAAACTCGCTCTGATATCTGTATGGCCCTTGCCCTGTATTAATGACCATTAATTTGATAAAGTCAATAAGTGAAATTAATGAAGTAACTTCGTGGGGGTTTGAGCGTGAAACTCAGAATTGTACGCATGCAGGTCATTCACTTTTGACACTGACCTCCGAAATATTACCATTATTGTTGCTACCATGAATTATACGAAAAGTATCGCCTTCTGCAAGTAATAATCCAAGGGAAGATTGAAGGACAGAGGGCGCCCGGCAGAAGAACAACATCCTGGTTGAAAAACCTGAGGCACTGGTTTGGCAAAAGTACGACTTCCCTTTTCAGAGCAGCAGTCTCCAAAGTCCAAATGATCGCCTTTATACCGGCAACACAAGTCCTATTGTAGAACTTAGGGCCGGGATTACTATGTGTATTTAATTAGAGTATGTTTTTGCAAATAAATATTCTTTTCTATTCAATCTTCGACAGAAGAGGCATTTAAAGAAGAAGAAGAACCGTCCTTCACGCTTACGCTTCTTACATCCTGCTGATGGTGAGCTTATCTAAGCTTGTCAATTGTTTGTGTAACCGGAATAGGTATAGGTTCAAAAATAAGATTAAAAAAACATTGAGGACGTGCCCCAGTTTGCCAGAGGCCGCGGCGATTCTTAGACCAAACCTTATACTGCCTGCTTTACATGCCCTCCAAATCAAGGCCTGAAGGGCAGGAAGTGTGGTATAGGAACCAGCAACCTTTCGGGTGAAATTCAGAGTCGGTACCACTATACTTGTACTCTTATGTACATGTCCTGACATCGCCCCTGCCTGATTCATGAACTAGCGGCTGTTGCCAGGAGTGGATCAGGGATTTTCGTCAGCGGGGTTTGCCAATGCATGCATGCGGGAGTAACTATGACTCTCTGAAAATGGTCGAACCTTCGGGAATTCCAGGGGCCTGGCATTAAGCGAATGAACCGGGTTCAGAGAGCATAGAAGAGCCCAAACCACTTCATCCTCGTCGCGCTCCCGTAGGCAACGTAGGGGGTACGCCGCTCCAATCACTTGCCTAGGCATTCTATCAGGGTGGGCTAAGCGGACCCTCGTGTCCGTCAGTTCTTTGACTCCTTTCCCATCCCCACAAGGGGTGGCGAGGCTCGGTCCTGCAGGGTTACCATCCCCGCTTGACCTTGATATCCTATTGGTTTCGACAACAGGCAAATACAGGGGTCTTCACTTGAAATACGTTTCTTTAATTCATTCTTCTTGTGAAGTCACAATCTCAACGATTGGCTGGCAACAGCTGTCTACATATCTTCCTCCAGCTCTCTCGGTCCTATACGCCTTCCACTTCAGCTCTTGGTACGTTCACTTAATCCATGAAGTTCTTCTTTGGGCGCCCTATTGGTTTCTTCTACTGTGCCCTTAGTGGCGGCTCTTTCATTATTAGAGGTGTGAAATCACAGCTCTATGCAACATACAACATTTTTGAATATGCTATGTTTCAACAAAATATTTTAGTTTTTGCAGCCTAGTGTTCTCTTATTGAAGAATTTTAATCTGAATGATGACTGACTTTTTTATTTGCCTTTGATTAGCATTAAGCCAGGATAGAAATGATGACTGCTGACTCATTGACTGTATTTTATTTCCTTCCAGAGACATCACGTTAAACGGTAGATTCCATAGCTGATAGACTAGGGCCAATCGAACGAAACCACCAGGGAAAATAATGATTAGCCCGTGTTCATTCTCGGTCGAGTGTTGACAAAATGACTGTATTTGATTGCCCTATGGCCCACTAATATCATTCAACTAATGATAACGAAAAAGCCAAACAACTCCCTAGTGGGCATACATGACCTGAACATGACTCTATTTTCCTTGGGGGAGGGGGGGCTGCCCAAATGACTCAACTGGGTCAGTGCAGGTCAGTCTCCATGAATTCTGAAAGGGAATAATTTTTTTTTTGAAGGAGACAGTCAGAGGCTGACCAAACGTTTGGAGGAACAGATTCTACTTCATAACAATCTGACTTCAGCAATGAAAGTCTTTACCTATATAATTATATAAATAAATAAATAAAGAACCGGTCCGAAAATAATTAATTTCATGGTAAATAATTTTTCTATGGTTAAATTTCGGATATCTCGGGGGGGGGGGGGGGGGTGTCCACCTGACATTACCACACAGTAATTGTGACAGGGCATGCAATGCATTTGAGCGTGAATCTCCTATCATTTTTTCAAAAAAAAATTTTGCACAAAACCAAATAATTTTTGGGTTTCGTTATTCAATTTAACCCCTAAAACATTCCTGAAGGTAGAAATCATCGATAGAAAGGATCCGCAGAAAAATTACTTTTTAGTCATTTGTAATGAAATCTGAGTTATTTTTATTTTTTACCCCCAGAAGCAAACTATCAAGGGGCAAGCGACCCCCCGCATTTTATTAACATGATGCCAAATTTCATTAAAATCGACTGAGTAGTTAGCCTGGAAATTGATGAACAGACAGAGAGACAGACAGACAGAGCGACAGACAGACAGAGCGACAGACAGACAGAGCGACAGACAGAGCGACAGACAGACATTTCGTAAAAACCACTTTTTTGGGTTCCTGGGACCTCAAAACGTGTAAATGGGTTGAAATCTCGGAATCGAAAATTTGGACCATCACAAAGCTTTCCTTATAGGCTACTACGCATAAATTGGAAAGCAATAAATAATAAATAATGACTTTTGTAATATTGTAGTTTTTGACTTTAGCATAACTAAGCCAATCCAGTGGCGTTGCACACTTACACTCAGCATGGACGACCCGGGACCACCTGCTTGCTATTCATGCCCCTCAAATCATAGCAATGAACTGGTCCGAGTTTACTCGAACATGCATTCCAATTTATCAACATTAGTAGATAGAGAACATGAGTAATTTCATGGTAAATAATTTTCCAGTGGTTAAATTTCCGATATCTCGGGGGGGGGGGGGGTGTCCACCTGACGTCACTGGAAGAGAGATAAATTCTAGATAAGTCAGACCAACATATTAATTACCACACAGCAATAATGGCAGGACACGCAATGCTTTTGAGCGCGAATTTTCTATCATTTTTAAAAAAAATAATTTTTGTGCAAAACCAAATATTTTTTTTTTGAGAAAGCAACCTATCCGGTTTCGCTACTCAATTTAACACCTAAAACAGAAAAATTATTTTTTAGTCATTTTTCATTAAAATTTACTTATTTTTATTTTTATACCCCCAGAAGCAAACTATGAAGGGGCAAGCGACCCCCGCATTTTATCAACATTAATAATGACTACAATATATGAGAATTTAAAAGAAATAGTAGGAGCCGTTTTTGAGAAAAAAAAATTTTAGATGTTTTTTTGGAGTTTTTTGATAATAAAACCCCCCCAAATTGAATTGGCCCAAAATAAAATAAAAATAGTCCCGAGGTTTGATTTTTGTAAACCTACATGCTAAATTTCATCAAAATCGGCCGAGTAGTTTGCACAGAAATCGATGCACAGACAGACAGACATTTCGGAAAAACCACTTTTTTTTGGTTCCTGGTACCTCAAAACGTGTAAATCCGTTGAAACCTCGGAATCTAACATTTGGACCATCACAAAGCTTTCCTTATACTACGTATCAATTGGAAAGCAATATACTACGTATAAATTGGAAAGCAAAAAGTTAACAAAGTGGGATTCAAACCAACATTCAAAGTAACTGAGCTTCTGAGTAATGCCTTATGGTCTTATGAACGCGAAAATCTTTAATCTGTACTTTCTCGATGGAAGCAGATATTCTGACATTGAGGAGGTTTTTTGCCCAAGCGGCCTTTTCCTTCTCCCTATTCTGGCCACACTACAGTTAAGCTCTCCTATCCAGACAAGGGTCTAATGCCTTCGGGCAGACTCTCTCTCCTTCCCTTCTGATTTTTTCGGGAGATGGCACCGGTACCCGAAACCGGACTGGTTTCGATACCAGGTCGGCCATCCATTATCCGGAGCGAGGTTGGGGCTCCATTTTCACATTTTCAAAAAAAAAAAAAAAAAAAAAAAAAAAAAAAAAAAAAAAAGCACATAGTGGCGACTGAACAGACAGGGGGCCGAGTTTGAGCCGGGATAAGCGTTAAAAACCATCTTTTTTGTGCAGGGTAGTCTTTTGTCCTGGGCTAGGGCCCCGAAGGCGGAACTCAATGAAGAGTCAACGGCATAAGGATGCAGAAGGCTACGGGAAACCACTGCATTACAATTCCCTAGTACAGTCATCATGACTAATTAGTACATTCGATACTCTAAATACTTGATTTCCTTTTGGGGAGTCCGAAGTATGGTGTCTACGTGTTTACTCGTTTAATGATTAATACAATTGCCATGATAATCGCCAATCTGATAGAAGGGGGATTCTAAGAATAAAAATCGGGTAGTAGTCCGTATCGCTATTCTACATGCCCTGACGAATAACTGGACGAACTTTGAACTGTATGAGTCATAAGACATAGGTTTTGGGTCTGCCAAGTTCGAGCCGAAAATTACTCTAAATTTGATTCAAACTATTTTAATTGATTATTTAAAAATAGTAATGGGACACGTTAGGTTACATAATAATTTATACTACAGTAGGCTATTTAAATTTTTGCCACCTTTGAGCCTTCGAAGCTGAAAATTTTCTCGTGTTCGAACTCGTGTATAATTGTATCGGAGGAGAGTAAACAAGTCGTCGCCGATAATTCCCAAGACTGAAATAGCGACTAAAGTTTAGGCTTGGGCATCAAGGACAAATGAAGGATACAGCACATGGGCACTGCTTTACGTAACCGATAATACAATATGTATATTTTACATAGACCACCAACATCATTATAGGCGACCACCCAGACAAGTCTGGAAACTAAAAAGATTTAATTTTAATGCTGATCATAATACCGTTACTGATAAGACAAGTACGGTAGGCTTACCAATATATCCAAATATTTTTGCTTTCGGGTATGGTAATTGGTAGGTACAGCACTACAATACCTTAGAATAAAATAAATAAACCTGAAAATTAATACAAACATTAATTAACTAGGTAAAGGTCGGAGACAAAAAAAAAACGTTAAATCTCATTTTAAAATGCTAAACCTCTAGACTGATTCAAATTAACGCTGAACCTGAAATAAGCGAGCCTGAATTTTCCTTAAAGGCAACAAGCTACTGCCGGCTAATATAGGTTTTCTTGAAAGATAAAATATTTGTGTTCAGACAAAATGTACCTGAATCTAGCTTATGTTGAAAACGGTTGTATGGATATCAAAGATATAAAAAGTGCGATAATATTTTAAATTAAAATGCTGAAACTGACAGGTCTACTGACATTGTAACCGAACTGAAATATCGTCGCAAATATCGTCGCAACTGAACATTTTTCAATCACCGAAACTTAATTTAACCACCACTTTCTACTTCTTCAAAGGGTATTCATTCAAAAACTTGCATAACTCGAAAACCGAGTTTTTTCTTGTTTATAAGTGTTCCAAATGCCATCCTATCGTAGTCGTAAGCACTGTAAACCTGAAATGTTGAATTAAAAGGTTAGGTAGGCAGAATTGAACTGAACTGAAAACTACTATATTGAAAAAAAAAAGCTATAAGACTATAAAGTCTTCTTTTCATGCTAACCTTAAAGAACCGGTCCGAGTTTACTCTACAGATAGAGAAAATGAGTAATTTCATGGTAAATACTTTTCCTATGGATAAATTTCCGATATCTCGGGGGGGGGGGGGGGGTTGTCCACCTGACGTCACTGGTGGTGCGGTAAATTCTAGATAGGTCAGACCAAAACATTACCACACAGCAAAACTGGCAGGGCACGCAATGCATTTGAGCGTGAATTTTCAATCATTTTTTCAAAAAAATATATATATTTTTTTAAAACCAAATACTTTTTTGGGAAAGCAACCTATCCGGTTTCGTTACTCAATTTAACACCTAAAACATACCTGAAGGTATAAATCATCGATAGAACGGTGTCCCAGAAAAATTATCTTTAGTCATTTTTCATTAAAATTGAGTTATTTTTATTTTTTTACCCCCAGAAGCAAACTATCAAGGGGCAAGCGACCCCCCGCATTTTATCAACATTAACAACAACTACAATATATGTGAATTTAAATGAAATCGTTGGAGCCGTTTTTGGGAAATAAATTTTTTAGACGTTTTTTTGAAGTTTTTTGAAAATAAAAACCCCCCAAATTGAGTTAGCCCAAAATAAAGAAAATGGTCCCGAGGTATGATTTTTGTGAACCTACAAGCCGAATTTCATCAAAATCGACGGAGTAGTTTGCCCGGAAATCGACGAACAGACAGAGCGACAGACAGACATTTCGTAAAAACCACATTTTTGGGTTCCTGGGACCTGAAAACGTGTAAATCCGTTGAAATCTCGGAATCGAAAATTTCGACCGTCACAAAGCTTTCCTTATACTACGTATATATTGGAAAGCAAAAAAATCGTAATAATTGTTGATAGATGCTTAAAATTAAACAGAGAAGAAACAAGAGAGGCACAGATATTTTTCTGAATTTCTTACATTTCATGCTTCTGCAATGGGCCTGCCAACAATTGAAATTTCGGATCGATACAATTCTCAAACCATTGAATTAAATAAAATGATTTTGTATAGACTACGCCTTTCTCAAGTTTTTCAGGAAAATATACTGTACTTAAATCGGACCACCCCCTAGGAAGCCAAAAAACTTTCATGGTAACAAAGCCAGCACCCCAAGTCGCCATAGCCTTGCCTCTACCGCCTCGCAAGCATATATAGCTCGGAAAGAAATTTTCGTCAAGACCAGGTCTTGAACTCAGGTGGTAAAAATCCTGCTACCACTGGTCTGTTAGGGTAAAGCTGATTGCTTTTTCCAGCGGGTTGCTGGGGTATTTGGTGCCGGAGACAGGAAGGGGGCTGTTATGCTCTTAGTTTTTCCCCAATCGGAACTAGAACTCAGTTCTCCCGGAGGTAAACGATCATACTTCCACTGGACAGTTAGGGTCAATGCTTTGCGCAGCGGCGATATCGTAACCAATGAGGTTTTACCGAGGTGCGATTATTGCTAGTTGAAAACTTATACCAATACCCCGCCTTGGGCTTGTGAAATACCAAGCCCAATGGCAATTTGTGGATGGTTGCTTATTCCAGTGGATTGCTTGGGAATTTGGTGCCAGGAACTAGAGGGGACGGCTGGAGGAGAGGGGAGTTTCCCCATACCAGGATTCTTTTCGACCCCCCCCCCTGGTTAAAGTTGGAGTGAATAAGTATTAACATAAATAGAGTAAATCAAAACATGATAGGCTATACTGTATAATCAATTTTATTATTATTGTCGGCGATCTTCTTCTCTCACGCAGACACAAGCTAAACATAGGAGCTCGGTGACGTTTTTTACTGATAACAAGAGTCTATAAATTGGAGTGGTGGTGGCCGGCTCGACTCTTTAGTCTAGTTCCATCAACCATGGAGCGGACCAACGCGCTATGGTTGTTACTGCTACTAGCATTTGTGGATAATTATTTTGCACCCTCATGTAAGTAATAAGTCTTACTGTTAATTAATTTATGCTGAAAGTCTAGTTAAGCTACCCCGCGATTCAACAAGTCCGGGGAAAATAATAATAAAAAATTAGCGTGAGTGTATCGGTATACACACGTAAGAAGTGAAACTTTCTTATGACATCATTTTTCGAAAAATGATCTACTGTAATATATTTACAACTTTACAGAAATTGGTTAAGTAAAGCTAAATTAGATCAATTTTAGGCAAAAGGCTATTATTATTATAAACATGTATATAAATGATTCAATTATTTTTCCTTATTATTGCTAAGATTATAATAGCATTTCACT
The DNA here is from genome assembly GCA_963971405.1 of Psococerastis gibbosa. NCBI lineage: Eukaryota > Metazoa > Arthropoda > Insecta > Psocodea > Psocidae > Psococerastis > Psococerastis gibbosa. The sequence continues at coordinate 2,137,985 of OZ020491.1, forward strand.
AATTATATTGGTTGTCTGTAAGTTGGTTGTAAAATCGGTTTACAGACGATAGTTTAACGTGACAATTACTAAATTTCACTTACATAATATATGGTTGGAAAGAGAAAGAAATGTGGAAAAGCCCTTAACCCTTTCAGTCCCACTTTCTTTCTACGTACGCTAAAATGATGCCCTTCGGAATTTGAACTGGTATGGACTCTCTGAATGAAAAAAATGCATGCATTCTTGAAATATGGAATGTCCACCTCATTGGACATTATTATCCAATGAATAAACAGGATGCTTGAACGATATACTTTAATTATTTTCTTTGGTGGAAATTGAGGAAACAGTTTCAATCCTTTATCAGGCACATGTGCACCGAACACTTTTGGCACGAAATATTTGTTTTCTGGTTACATCCGACTAACTTGCACCTGGAGTAATTTTTTTTCTCGTCAAAAATTGGTAGGTATCAATGTAGTCAATTACAAGCTCACTTCTTGGGCGTACTTTGTGGACAGAAGCCACAGTAGTAAAGTAGAGCTGGTTCAGGCGGAACAGACTGATCTTCAACAAAATCTCCTTCACTGTTGCCATCATCAACCATATGCATTTGGCTAGTCAATTGGAATTCCTCGTCACTTTCTTCATCAGGCTCCATCTCCAAATCGGAAGTTTCGTTAAGATCTTGCATCATTCTATCAACTTCTGTTCATGTTAAAAACATTCTTCCCTGACATTTTGCTTGTCCTAATTAAAACAAAATTTTAAGTGCTTAGACTGAGGCAACCCCTGAGTCAAAACGTCCAGCCCCATGGACACCCAAAAAATAGGGGGCTGGTGGGGCCCAATGAAAATACCAGGAATCACTAAAATGCTATTACTTAGTTCTTCAACCCTATGCCTAAAGAGAAACTGGTACAACTTATAAACATGCAGATTTGATCAATATTTAAATAATAAAACAAAAAGGTACAAACCTCGTACTTCACAAACTATTAGAACCGCCTGCAAACTTATTGGAATGCCAGAGAACCCAATGACGTTATAGCGGCCTATTTTTGTTGAAAATCGTGCGCACCCCTTGACGTTTCACACCCCCAAAGCCAAACCCCTTGCTTGATCACCACAAATATAGCATGGCCTGAAAGAGGAAGTATAGGCAAAGACATGGGTATAATTTCAATTAAGATGGGCCTTCTAAATCGGCCCAAAAAATTGCGTTAAACCCACCCATGCAATTCAAATGGGATTGCTGGAAATGAATTTTTTCGCGTCATTTTTTACAAATTCCACTCGTTCCACAAGTTCCACTCGTGTTTAATGGGTGAAGGGTTTCAATTTTAAACTATGTATTTATACTCGTTTGAAACCTTAATTCATACTGCTTCTAATGAGACTTTAAAAATTAATTTCGGTTGAAAATTGCAGGCTGTGGAATATTTTTACTCTATGCATGTAAATTCAAAAGTACCCTTTGAACCAGTTTTCCGCCGAAACACTGATAATGGCTTATATATCCTCACCTGAGACTGAAAGAAATGACGGATAGTAAAACTGAATACATGTCTAGAAAGAGTAAGAAAGGTGGAAAAGAACTAAAGTAGTTTGAAGTTTTCAAATTGATATTAACACCTCTATTTTCGCTGAAAACCGGCACATTTGGGCGCACCTCCTCACGTTTCCTACCCCCAAAGTCGAACCCTTTGCCCTATCACAACACATATCGCATGGCCTGAAAGAGGAAGAATAGACAAAGACATGGGTATAATTTAAATTGAGATAGCCCTTCTACATGGGCCCAAAAATGAGCGTCATCCATGAGTACAGAAATCAGGATGGCGCGTAACCAAGCTGCGTAACCGACATGGCGCGTAACAAGATTTCACTTCAATAATAATAATATAATAAATTATTAGAATAATTCGTGTATTTCTGAACATTATTAACATATTATCATGCATTTAAAGTAGAAGGCTAACGTCCCAATGGTAAGATAATTTATATTTTAAGCAAGGATTGTTGCTTTCCAATTTATACGAAGTATAAGGAAAGCTCTGTGATGGTAAGCCTTTCCGACTCCGAGATTTCAACGGATTTACACGTTTTGAGGTACCAGGAACCCAAAAAAGTTTTTTTTTACGAAACGTCTGTCTGTCGCCTTGTCGCTCTATCGCTTTGTCTGTTCATCGATTTCCGGGCAAACTACTCGGTCAATTTTGATTAAATTTTGCATGTAGGTTTAAAAAAATCATACCTCGAGACATTTCTATTTTTATTTTGGGGTAACTCAATTTTGGGGGGTTTATTCTAAAAAAAACTCATAAAAAACTTCTAAAAAAAATTATTTCTCAAAAACGGCTCCAACGATTTCATTTAAATTCACACATACGAATTATAGTCATTATTAATATTAACAAAATGCGGTGGGTCGCTTATCCCTTGATTGTTTTCATCTGGGGGTAAAAAAATGAAAATAAGTCAATTTTCATGAAAAATGACTGAAAAATAATTTTTCTGCGGACCTTTCTATCGATGATTTCTACCTTCAGGTATGTTTTCAATGTGTTCAATAGAGTAACAACATCAAACAGTTCCCAAAATATATTTGGTTCTGTCTATCATTCATAAAAAAAATGAAAAAATAAGACCAGGTAGGTCGCACAAAAGGTCTTGCGGGTGAGGGGGATGGGGGGGGGGGGCGGCTCAGCAGAAGTTATTTACGACACTGCCTGTACCCTGAATGGCTACGACTTAAGCTGTAAGCATAATGAGACCAGAAGAAAAGTATTCTTCGTTTTGACTGAAGAGTTTGCAGGAACCGGAAGGCTAGCGTAGGCTTACAATTAAACGAAACCCATAACACCTTTTGATTAAGAATCAGAAAGATCAGAATAATTATACATTATATTATACATAATTATAATTATAATATAATAATCTGAGTTGGTTTCTTCTTCTTCTTCCCCCTTCATGCTGCGTGCAAGCGGGGGGGGGGGGTAGCCCGAACCCATTTCCTGAACTCCACCCGGTCGGACGCTAACACCTTGAGCTCGACCATTGTTTTCCCTCTTGCTCCGGCGGCGAGTTGTTCAATCCTTCCCTCGAGGATTCTCCTCGGTCTGCCGATGGGTCTTCTTCCTTGTGGCCTTGCTTCCACAAACCCCCCGCTGGTCCTGTTTTCATCCATCCTTTGGACGTGGCCGAACCATTGCAGCTGCTTGCTCTCCATTCTTCTCTCCAGGAGTTTCCAGACTGCGTTTTTCGCATATCCTACCTCAAACTCGGTGCCAGGGACGAATCCAGCCCATGTCAGTAATACGAGATTAGACGTTTGTTACTTGTTTCCATCATGGAGTGGTCCGAATATCATACTAAAGTGACGGTAATTGGCTTGTACAAAGCGGGTAAAAACGGTAAGCAGATCTTCAACCTCCTCCGCCCGCTCAACATCAGTCAGAAGTTCGTTTATCGTACCATAAAATATTTTAATGAAGCGGGTGATGTTGTAGATCGTGCGAGAGCCGGTCGCCCCCGCACCGAAATCAGTTGAAGCGGTACGAAGTCGCATTCGGAGAAACCCACTTCGTAAACAAAAAATTCTCGCTCGCGAGGAGGATATCGCACCGCGCACCGTTTCCAGAATATTACGTGATGACTTGAAGCTTAGAGCGTACAAACGATACACCGGACACTTGCTGACGAACAAATTGAAAGAAATACTACTTGCAAGATCAAAAAGTCTGATTCGTCGTTTTGGTTGTGGTCGGTACAAGGACATTCTTTTTACTGATAAAAAAATCTTTACTATTGAAAAGACGTTCAACCAACAGAACGATCGGGTGTACGCTAGAAGCTCATACGAGACCAAGGATAAGGTTCCGAGAGGTCACCACCCCGCTTCAGTAATGGTTTGGTGGGGGATTTCACATCACGGAGCTTCGCCAATTCATTTTTGCGAGACGGGTGCTTCAGATTGGCCGTCCGGAAGTCCAGATTTGAACCCATTAGACTATGGAATGTGGCAAATCTTGGAGGAGAAGGCCTGTAAGAAGCCCCACCGTAATTTGGAGTCCTTAAAAGCTTCAATTATGAAAGCAGCAGCCGAAATTCCTCTAGAAACCCTGCGTACATGTTTAAATGAGTTCATCCCACGTTTGAAGGCCTGTGTTAAGGCTAAAGGGGGCTATTTTGAATAATTTTTATATGAATCGAAAGGTGTTCAAGTACTGATTTCAAATATATTTTTTGCAATTTTCCTTTTATTTTTGTTTTCGAGATATTCATGTATAAACTGGTGGACAGTATTTATGGCTAGACTGTGTAGGATCAATTAATCACCTCTGGGCTCTGAGACTACATAAATAAATAAGGACTTTTTATTCTATTACTAAGCCAACCTAGCAGAGTTAGGGCTATAAAGCCCTCTCATACACCCAACTAATAAGGCCCGGGATCACCTGCTTTACATGCCCTCCGAAGCATGTGAAGCAAATGTAGCAAGTGTAAGACTCGAACCAATATCCTTTCGGGTGAAAGTCAGAGCTAGTGTTCGCCCAGCTCGGTCTCGGTATCGGGTCTCGGCCTCGGCCTCGGTCTCGAAAATGGACTTTTCCCGAGACCGAGACTACAAAGTCTCGGTTTCGATACTGAGACTCGAGAACAATAAAACACGAACGAGACCGAGACCTACTAGTCTCGGTCTCGTCTCGAAACACAAACAGTCCCGAGGAAAGAGTTCAAGAACTGTGGCCAATTGGTGTAACTGAAGGCCACAAGTCATATATTGAAATGTAGAGGAGCATTTCTTCTAATTTAAAGTGTATTTTTGACAGCTCTACTATTAATATAGTACTTCCTGTGAAATTGACTTGATACAAAAAAGAGGTCATGACATGTAGAGTAGTGGGACAGACTCCATCTTTCACCCGCAAGGTTGTTGGTTCTAGTCCCACCCATGCTTCGGAGGGCATCTATAGAAGGCGGTCCCGAGTCGTCCTAGTTGAGTGTAACTTTACTGTCTTAACTCCGCTAGTTTGGCTTAGTGATAGAACAAAAAAGTCAATATTTATTTATTTATTTATTTAAAAAACACGTAGTGGGGGTAATCCGATTTGCTCTAAAATTTTGTTATTAATTTTATAATTCTTATTTATTAGCCTATCATACGCTTTATAGAATTAACATGGAACGCTACCATCAACGGTTTCATCAAGCTCCTTATCGCCATTATCAGCCCACAATGTGCCTGCTGACCGCGTGTCTGTACATACAGGCTATCAGACGCTCTGGGTTATCGGACGACCTCTGCTCCGGAGATTTTGAGACCCTTGCCCCGGCCAAGCAAACAAGTTCAACGGGTCACGGAAACATTTAGTATCTTCTATGATAATTCTCGAAAGCCCCCACGTCAATGCTGAATTCGCTAGCTTAGCTCATGATAAACTAAACGTTGACAGCTATCTTCTTGGAGACAGAAATCAGAGGGTTTGTAAAAAAACAGGACTTGGCGAGATACGTGTCCGGGCCTAGGACACGTTGATCCGTCTGGGACACAGCTTCTCCTAGTCTCGGTTAGACCAGAAGGTGGTCGTCGTCTTGTAGCTGTCCGCAGCGCGGATCTTCCGGCAGCCCCCACCTAAAACAAGTTCGAGTGCCATCTTGTGACCCCCGACTTGGCGGGATTCAAACTCACGGTCAACGCCTAACCGGGGCGTCGTCTTAGCCACTGGACCACAAGCCCCGGTTAGGCGTAAATGGTGGGTTCGAACCTCGCCAAGTCCTGTTTTTTTCATAACCCCTAATTCCTGTTATAACGAGGAGGTTACCTGTTCAACCAAAGTTAATTTAATGCCAGTGCTATATACCATATAATCTTTCTTCTTTCTTTTCCCTGTCCAGTATCCCCTGGACAAGGAGCATATATTTACAAAATACAATAACTTACATAATAATACCATAATATTATAATAATAACTTACATAATAATAACATCCCGCATCCCCAAGCTAGCGCTTATTTGGGACATAAGACTCATACAGTGCTGCTAAACAAGGCTTAATAATGATAATAATAATAATTTCTGTACTATACTAAGCTCCCCTAGCGCCTAGCGGGATAGCTAAATAGTGTTACATACAAATTATTACAAAAGAAACAAAATAAAAGTATAACACTTAACTATAATACTGCAATGACGTATCTTCTGGGTATAAAAGGTTGGAATCTTGATGTCAGCCAACACCGGCTCCAAGCGATAATTGACAAGCACAGCCAAGCTTACCAACGACACAATGTAATAGACGTACCTAAGCATGAATTCACCAACTTTGGCTACTAGTCCATGTATCGGTTAATACTCACATTGTAAGTAAACTATATAATGTTATAGGCGGATCATTTTAGGATCCACCCTTATTGCTTTCCAATTTATACGTAGTATAAGGAAAGCTTTGTGATAGTCGAAATTTTCGATTCCGAGATTTCAACGGATTTACACGTTTTAAGGTCCCAGGAACCCAAAAAAGTGGTTTTTACGAAATGTCTGTCTGACTGTCAGTCTGTGCGTCGATTTCCGGGCAAACTACTCGGTCGATCTTGATGAAATTCGGCATGTAGGTTCACAAAAATCATACCTCGAGACCATTTTTTTTATTTGGGGCTAACTTAATTTGGGGGGGGGGGGGTTTTATTCTCAAAAAACTTCAAAAAAACGTTTAAAAAAATATTTCTCAAAAACGGCTCCAACGATTTCTTTTAAATTCACATATATTGTAGTCGTTATTAATGTTAGCGAAATGCAGGGGGTCGCTTGCCCCTTGATAGGTTGCTTCTGGGGGTAAAAAATGAAAATAACTCAACTTTCATGAAAAATGACTAAAAAATAATTTTTTTGCGAAACCTTTCTATCGATGATTTCTACCTTCAGGTATGTTTTAGGTGTTAAATTGAGTAACGAAACCGGACAGGTTGCTTTCCCAGAAAAGTATTTGGTTTTGTAAAAAAAAATGTTTTTTTGAAAAAATGATAGAAAATTCACGCTCAAATGCATATTGCGTGCCCTGCCAGTATTGCTGTGTGGTAATGTAATGGTCTGAACTATCTAGAATTTACCTCATCTCCAGTGACGTCAGGTGGACAACCCCCCCCCCCCCCCCGAGATATCGGAAATTTAACCATAGGAAAATTATTTACCATGAAATTACTCATTTTCTCTATCTACTAATTTTGATAAATTGGAAAGCATGTTCGAGTAAACTCGGACCGGTTCTTTAAAATTGAACGCACAATAATATTATTGAACAGAACTTAACAATTCTTTCTTTATTTTACAGACGCTTCATCATGCAAAGCCGGCTGTACAGGACGTAAGTATTTTAGGATCTAGGTATTTTCACTGAGTCTTCTTTTCGATGAGAAAGGTTTCGATCGTAGTTTACTACTATAAGAATTCTTCTTCTCCTTTAATGAAGATTGGCGATCATCAGGGCAATTGTAAACACATAGCTACCGTACTTCGGACTCCCCAAAAGGAACTCAAGTATGTAGAGTATCGAATGTACTTAGTCAAGATGACTGTACTAGGGCTTTGTAATGCAATAGTTTCCCACTGCCTTCTGCATTGTTATGCCGTTCCTTCGGGGTCCAACCCCAAGACAAAAGAGTGCCCTAGTATAGTGGTTGCGTATTTGGTGTTTTTAGTATTTATTCGCCACGTCACGTGGTCATCCTCGGGTTACTATGGCATTTTCCAGGCAAGCCTGCACCCCCAGACTTGCCACCACACCCTCTGATTATGCCACTGCTTGGTCGGGGACTGCTTATTCTTTACATTCGCTACTAGCCACCGTATCTGATGCCTGATGACCCTCTCCTCTATCCGCCCCCTGTGACCCCGCTACCAGCCTGCAGCTCAGCCCTACAAAGAATGCGTTGTCCTTAATAAAACGAAACCCCCCAGACAATACCAAAGATACGACCATGATTAACATAGAGGTATTTTTATGCTGTACCGTACTAAAGCGAGGTCTGATTGACCGCACTAATAAAAGAAGCCTTCTTCTGTAGCGAGTGCCTTCCACCTCTAGTCTTCTTAAGGATCCTAAGTAACAGACGTCACATCCGATCTTTCGCTGTTCCATTCTAGTCTAGGTATGTTTAAAATCAATCTACGTATCCAATAAGAGGAGGAAAACATTATTATATTATTTTTCTGCGATCTGCAATGGAAAGTTCAAGCTAGCGGCGATGAAATATTTGAACAGTACTTGTATATCAATCGATACTGCCAAAAAATCCATACTACTTGTAATCGATTCCTAATATTCGGTAATCAAAAGGAAATGCTCGATTCTGCAATCGACCCGAATGGAGTCGCATGTCCCTTACTGTTGGTACATAGGTAGTTTTTCCCAGAGTTCTATAGTATATATAGAAGAAATGGGACTTTCAAGCGCGCCAAAAGTATTTTTTTTTATTAAGGGGGCAAACTTCCCCGTATTTTTATTGTCATAGGACAAATGACGAGTGGTCCCAAAAATTAAAAAATCTAGTTTTGGTGGGAAGCAAATGTCCTATCTCTTCTATATAGAACTGTAGTTTTGCCTCGTTCGGGAGAGGGCGCCTCTGTTAAGGCTTACCTCATACAAGGGCGGATCCAGCCGAAAATTTAAAAGTTTAAAGTTTAAAAGGTAATTTTTGTTGTTGTTGAAAAGTTGAGTTTTATTCAATTTTTTTATTAGGGCCTAGGTATCTTAAAAATTTACTATGAATTTACTCATTTAGGGGGGGGGGGGTCATGACCCCCCATGACACCCCCCCCCCCCCGTGGATTCGCCATTGACCTCATGCTGAAAACATCCACCGCACGGCTCTGGGGTAGAGGTTGGCCTTTCCTGCTCTCCAGCGACCTCGTCTAATTTTCTCTTTAGCCTAATCACGGCGACATGCAGTCGCTGACGTGAGTGCATGGCTGACATACTATAGCAGATGAATCATGACGTGCCAGAATGGTCTAGAAAGGTCGGCGGGACACAGATTGTCAGCAATTAGATCAATTGCCAGCAGTGCTATTGCTGTCACTCTGCAAATGCAAAATTGCTCAGGCCCTACAGCATGCCATGGCGATGGCATTCAGAAATTGCTTTTTCTTATTCTTCTCCTTTTTTTATTTACCTTGTTAGTACCCCCTTCAGGGTGTCAAGAGACTATCAAATAATAATAATAATAATAATGCGTGAATTTTAACAAAACAAAAAAACATTACAATAATTGTCAGTAAAACCGGTGCCACAAAGCCAAAAAGGCGCGTTGGGATTATACATAATACAAAATCTGTCGTTCGCATGGGCAGTCACATAACATAAATAAATCAAAATGTTGAGGAGTATTTCCAGTAAGGGATGCGACATATTGCAATGTTATATTATATATACAACACGGGCATTAACTAACTTTGGTTCAAGAGGTAACCTCCTAGCCCCGATTAGGCGTAGATCGTGGGTACAAATCCAGCCAAGTTCAGTTTTTTCTATATCCTCTAATGTCGGTTAAGGGATGCGACGTTTCTCTTGTTTTACAAGGGATATTTCCAGTTAAATTCGACTTTGTAACAAAAAGCGTATTGAGGGCGTTCGATTTTCCCTTCACAACTTACCTCAGTTCCTTCTGCAATCAGTGACTGAGATGAATCACGAATTTAGTGTGGACATGCAGTCCCCAGTTACTTTCTTAACAGCAGCCCCAGACGCGATTCGTTAGGACACCCCTTGCACTAACTTCTTTCGCTACTCAGACTACGTCTAAAAGGTTTCGTTGGCGGAAGGCAGCGCTGCCAAGCTGGATAAAAAAAAGAAACACAATTAGTCGGCAACTATCCTAGATCCTAGAGATCCTAGAGGCTTAATCTTTTTTTCTTTATCTACCTTTTAAGTAGCCCCTTTCGGATTTCAAGGGAATCTCAATTCATACATAATACAATCTCAGTCGTTCGCATTATTATTACTTATTAGGAATGGGTTCAATCATGGGACTTACATAGCGCCATGCCTTCGTGTTTGCACTTGCTATAGTATGATATTCATGATAGGACCTCCTGATCATAGTGGATTCAGAACACATGGCCAAAGTATACTAGTTTCGGTTTCTTAGCCGTCAGCAGCAACTTGCTTCTCTCTCCATTCACCTCAGGACCTCAGCATTAGGGACACGATCTCTCATTCTCTCCAGGATATGTGCAGCATTCGTGTGTATATGGGTATATGCTATCCACATTTCAAATGCTATGATTCTGTTCTCCATAACTTGTGCTCATAGGGACAGAAATTTACTGAATTATCAAATTCAACAATTCATGGAAAAATCATAGCACCAAAACTTAGACAAACCTGATAATGGGACATGTCGAGTAGTGGTACTCACTCCAACTTTCATCCGAAAGGTTGTTGGTTCGAGTCCCACACTTACTACATTTTCTGCCAATGCAGGCAGTCCTAGACCTTCCTAGTTGAGTGTAAGAGAGGGCTTTACCTGTATATCTCAATCTCCACTAGGTTGGCTTAGTAATAGAACAGAAAGTCAATATTTATTTATTATAATAATGTTGTATACAGATAGTCGTCTAGACTTTAGATAAGCCAGATCTTTATAACTTATGTAAATAAATAAAAACGGTATTGGGGTGGTCCAGGGGTAGCTAAAATTTATGCTCAGCTCTTTCTTTTTTCTGGAGTAGCGAAAAACACATTCGAGCTTTGAAATATGACAGCGTGACAGCACTGACTATAAGAGCATTTCCTTATTTTCAGAAAACAATAATTTATTAAAATTGCAACCGGGAACGACGTATGTATATAATTTGGAGTCGACCTCGCAAACAAGCATTCCCAAGACTGCAACCGATGGAGTAAGTTTGAAATTGCGCGCCAAAGTTGAGGTCAACATTCAACCTCAGTGCGCAGCGCTCATCAAGCTCAAATCCGTCGAAGTAACTGGCCCTGATGACAAGGTAAGTTTGCACACTTTACGCTTTTGGGATATTTTAAAGCTTAAATAGCCACCAAAGCCTCTTTTTAAAACCTAGTTCTTTTCGTCTAGGGCCTGTGTTGGGTCCATGGGTCGGGTGGAATGTCTGCTTTTTTCGTAAACTTTAATCGTACGTACATTTTTCATACCATTTTACATCTTGGTGGTTGTAGAACGACCATTTAATTGAATTTTTCAGTTTTCTAACTCGACCCCATCAGTCCATCACCGACGGTATTTTCTCAGTAATCAAACTCAATAATTGTGGCACATAGAGTAGCCTCTATTTAAAAAAATGTAGAGAATCATTTCTGTTATGGGATGCGATATTTTTGATTGCTTCAAGATCGATAGTGGTATTTTTAATTGCTTACACTTCTAAGACTTTCTTGTCCCTTGGATCGACATCTTAATCGCTCAAAACAGAACTACATCCAGCAGCCTTGCATGGGCCACTTGTTAGGGGGCTTTGTACTGTTTTGGCAGCCGTTGGGGTCCTAATAACATAATAGGGCTTAAACTAAGCTCAATAGAGGAACAAATGACTGGCTGGCGAGTTCCCTGCCCTGTGTATCCATGAACTTGAATCAAATCTCAGTCTGACCATTATTCACCGATGTGCTGGTTTATGAAGGAATATAAAAAATATGATAATAATGATACGTCTGTAAATTAAGTTCTAGGCATTAGTTGCGTACCAAGTCCAAAAAGTTACGGTTACGACGAGTAGTGAGCAGTGTTTTATAGTGTCACGGGTCAGATGGTTAATGAGGATGAAAAGTGTAAGGTATCACCAATCGGATTGTAGTTGCGTTCCGATTGTATACTACAACCCAAGGCAGAATAGTTCGCACACCTGAAAAATTTACAACTCCTGTTTTTTTTTTTTTTTTTTTTTTTTTCTTCTTCTCCGGCCGGTACTCCCCTGCGCCGAAGGAATATATTTATAAATTAACAATTATACCCTTATAATACAAATAACCTGTGGGCCCCCAAGTTAATCAACTTGTCGGGGGCTCGCACAGTAAACGCTTTTAAAAATAATAATAATAATCTTAATATATGATATTAGAAAGAGTACCTACTTGCTATCAGTCGATAGAGGACATGATAAAGTATGTCTAGCTACATTTACTTCAAATATAAGAAGTATGGTCAGTTCAGAAAAAAAATTTCTTTATCCGTTCGTGAGGCATATTAGTTCGCACACTTTTACTGAACCCACTTTGGGCGAGTAATAAAGGCCAAATTCTACTGTAGATTGGAAAATTTACACTTCTGTTTTTATGTTTAATACCTGAAAAGTGTTGAAAAATATTGTAACAATAACATCTACAAAAATGCCTACCGTAGTGAAAAACCAATTTCTGAAGAGACAAGGAAGAAGATCATATATCTTCACCAAACCGGCGTATCTGCGAGGAACATTGTTCAGCAGCTGCCTCTACCACCTTCAACAGTGCAGTCAATTATCAGCCTGTTCCGTGAAAAAAAGCAGTAGCCATCCTAAACGAAAAACAGGCCGAAAAACTCCCATTTCTCTGAGAGAACGCAGGCACCTGAAGATCTTAATTCTTCGAAATAGGCGCGGAACGTTGAAGGAAAAGTGGAGGGAGGCTATTAGTGAAGCTACCTCTATAAGAACTTGCCGAAGGGTCATGAAAGAAATAGGTTACAAATTCTTTTCAGCGAAGAAAATGACCGCGCTTTCAAGGCGTCAAACACGAAGAAGGTTACAATGGGCTAGAAACTTTTCAAAATTGCCCAAAGACCGCTGGGAAACAATTATTCGGTCCGATGGGTCACGGTTTGTTCTACATATGGGCAATCAAGGACCCAAAGTCATCAGGATGAAGCCTGAAACTTATCAGCCACAATGCATAAAACAGACGGTCAAGTTCCCGACGAGCGTAATGATATGGGGATGCTTGAGTTCGAAAGGAGTTGGGCACCTGTACTTCGTAGAAGGCACAGTCAATGACCCGAAGTATTTAGAAATTCTAAACAGCCATCTTTTACCGACGATAAGTGCCTTACATCCCGATGAAATTTTGTATTTCAGCAAGACGGGGCCACTTGTCACACTACAAATTCTGCTAAACAGTGGTTTGATGAAGAAGAAAAAAACGATTCGGTTTTGACATGGGTAGCTTATAGCCCCGATTTGTCACCAATTGAAAACCTTTGGCTCATCATGAAGAAGGTTGTAGCCAAAAAGAGCCCGAAGACAAAGGAAGTACTGAAGAAGGCCCTCCAAGATGTGTGGAGTGGTATTACACCAGCGATGTGCAGTAATATTGTTTCTTCAGTGCCCAATAGAATTGCCGCTGTTATAAAAAGCAAAGGAGGGGGTATCGCAGTACTGATAGACAATTCACTTTGACTGTGCGAACTATTACGCCTCCCAAGTTGTTGAAACAAATATTAATCCTGAATTGTTCATGTGCATTAGGTTTGAAGTTTCTGTTTCTAGATGTACTTTATCATGTCCTCTATCGATTGACAGCAAGTATTCTTTATAATATTATCTATTAAGTTGATTATTAATTTTTTAAAAACAGGAGTTATAAATTTTTGAGGTGTACGAACTATTCTGCCTTTGGGTTGTACATAATCAGGTAGCGTAATGCTGAAATATTTGCATTTCAGTAAAGTAATTAACGTGCTCTTTACAGGCCGCAGGCCCGCAGCGAACCAGCTTAAAGACAACTTGCAACTAAAATTTCAATAGGTACTAAGAGGAGTATTAAAGTAAATGTAATGCAACCATAATTTAAACCATAAAGCTGATTTCAATCTGCATTTCAGAAACACGCCTCTTTGAAAAAATTGGAAGCGAACCCATTGCGCGTCAGTCTAAATGGCGGCTCCCTATCCCCCGACGTCTGCGCAGTTCCTGAAGACGACTACACGTCTCTCAACATCAAGAGGGCGGTGGCATCACTTCTGCAGCTCAATTCTGACGAAGTGACCTCCACTCAAGAGGTACGACCGATACATTTTTTACTAACAGAGCACTAGAGAGAGAAAGAAAAGCCAAAATGGAGGTTGTTGTCCTTCCTTTTTTCACACCTGAAGAAGCCACTTTCAGCAACACTGTAATCAATTTCATCATGAAGTTTACAATCTCAGCCTGATAAATTTGAGTGAACCCGTCTGTGCTCTAAAACGTTTATTGCCATCGGTATACTAATTCCGTTTTTTTTAGGTTGACGTTTTTGGTTCTTGTCCAACGGATTACACATCCAAGAAGGAAGGTGATGAGACTGTAGTAGAAAAGAGGCGCGACCTGAGCAGGTGCTCGCACAGGGAGAACATACGCCACAGCATTTTCTCAATTCCTAATGCTGGGGACTCAGTAAGTATAGAATACCTCACTTATGAAGGCCGGATTAAGGATCCCCCCCCTCCCAGAAAAACCTAGATCCATCCATGTCACTTATACATTATTTAAAGCAAGTAGTATTAATTCTACACTCTGGTTATTGTGGTCCCGAGTTCGACCTAAATTCATTATTTAAACAAAAGTATGTCAGCCATCGGATTATAGGATCAACTGTAGTAGTATACATGTTAGCCAGACCGGTAGGTACATTCAGGAAAGAATTACAGAACATAATAGGGGGGGGGGGGTGCAAAATTGAAGAAAAGATTATAGTGCTGCTTCCTATGGAGGATAGACCATCTTATATACTGTATATCAAGTATATGAGGAGTGGGATCCGATGCGCTACGTAAGTAGAGAAAGAAAGAAAGAAAGAAAATTGTCTTTATTTTCCATTTCGGTCCACTCTTACAATTAACCCATAATGTTAAGTTAAATACCTACTATTTATAATAAAACTTAAAATAAAAACTAAATAAAAAGCGACCATTTCCACACCATTTATACAACATACATACTTATGAAATAATCGTGACACGCCCTCTTAAACTTATTTAGAGAGAAACAACAGTAAAAAAACGAAAGACTACGAATATTTATTATTACTTTCAGATACTTCAATCAACTCCTCTGCTCGAACCACACTACCACGCTGAAATTCGCGTCAAGGGTGGCGTTGTCAATAGCGCCATAGTTCAAGAAAGCTACTTATTCCGCCCCTTCTCTGACAAGGGCAATGGCGCCAAGACTAAGATCACCACCAAAATTACCCTTCTATCTAAGGCAGCTGGCGCTATTCCAGGTAAAAAAAAAAAAAAAACTCGGTATTCTACAATGTCCACCATGGAAAAACCAAATTGATAAAGAGCAGGCCGCACCGGTAGTACCTACAATAGAATAAATAAAATACCTATTTCAGAATTAGTTGAAATTAACAGCAAAATATTAGGCAAACGGTACAAGAAGGCGAACAGCGTACCTTAATCAAAATGTACGGATGACGAGATATATAAATCTATCAGTCAACTGGGTCATTGAAAAAGTCACCAGCTACAAGCCCAAGGCAAATGGGACAGCGGAATGTAGTATCTACACTACAGTACGGTAATAATTAAACTATAAAAACCACCATAGATAAAAACCAACATTGATAGTTCATTTCCGTTCCAGACACAACCAAGGAATCTCGTTCCATCTTTTTCGAAAACCCTCATGAAGGAGTCAGTGTTAGCATCCAAAGCGTTAATACCGCTCTCCAGACAGCCGTGGATTCCATCGATGTTGCAGCCAGCAGCACGGCTGCTCACAATTACGCCGATCTCCTCTCTCTCGTCCGTCGCGCTTCTGCTGAAGATCTACTCTCCATTTACGGCCAGGTCAAGGCTGGGGCTGGGTTCAAAAACAAGGATGCTGCCAAGTAAGTAAAAGTCTTACGGATGTATTTATCCGCATCCTCCTTTCTCATCTTATCCACAGCATATGCTGTACTTTCCATTGCTCGACAACTTCCCCCATTATTAACGGATCATCACTAGCCGACGAATGGTCGCTGCAGCTTCCCCTTCCCACTATTTACAATACTGTTTCCGATTAATCAAATGGCTTTGAAATGAGAGAAATGCCTGTATTTCTAGACGGATCTTCCGCCAAGTTCTAAGTCAAGCCGGATCAGCAGATTCCGTAGCTGTCACCATTGAACTCCTGAAAAACCAGGAGCTCCCACAATCTGGAGATTCCTACGAGAGTTTTGCTTTTGCTCGCCACGTCTCGGTCACTACATTGGAGAAAGCACTGGTAATAGTTTTATTAAAATAAAATAAGTATCCGGAATGAATTCCTTTTTGTACTATTGTGGTAGAATTGAAGATAAGAATGAAATTATTACAAGTTTTAAATGTTCACTAATCCCGCAAGCAAATAGTGGCTCCATTAAAAATAAATAATAATATGCTTGAAATTTCAGAGCATCCTTGAGGAGAAGACCCTCCCCACTAAAGGCTACCTTGGAATTGGCACCCTCGTCGGTATCTACTGCCAACAACACAGCTGCGAAAATGTACCAATAGTCAACAAGATCCTCAGCAAACTCGCCGCTCCTTTGGTTAAAGCAAACCCGTCTACCCGCAATGAAGAAACTCTGGTAAATTAACAATAATCCACAAATCTGCAATCAAAATAGCATCTTTCATTTCACCTGAATAATTCATACGAAGGCAGCCTTGCACATTGTGGCACAATCAACAACATTAAACGTACGCACAATTAATGATTTCTTGCAACTTTCCAACTCTCAAAACAGATGTCTACTAAAAAAAAGTCGACACTAACTTGAAAATAATTTTACAAAATATTCGAACAACACGACTTACAATATGATATTACTTTTTTATACATACTTTCAGGCTGTCGCCCGCCTCAAAGGTCTTCGCAACGCTAAAGGTCTAAATGAGGACGCCGCAAATAAAGTCATTGGAATTCTCAAGAACAAGCTGAGTACCAACCGTGTTCGATCTGCTGCTTTTGACACAGCTCTCTCTGATGCCTGTAAGAAGCAGGTAAGTTGGTATAAAAATTTCGAAAGGTTTCAATTTATTTGTTTTCACATTCGCATAGTTAAACATATCCTGAGCCATGACAGCCTAGCACGCTATTGTTAGGGCCTACATAACAATTCTTCGACCATATTAGAAGTTGAACAGCCATCTTGAAGGTGACGACATCAATAGCTCGGGAATAGCATTGTCGAATTAGGAAATTAACTAAATTATCTGGCATGGTGTTTCAGATACAAAAGGCTGCAGTTGACGTCCTAGGAGATCGTGAAGAAGATTCTGAACTTCGCATTAAGGCTTACCTCGTTCTGGTTGAGTGTCCTAACGCTAAGACTGCCAACAAACTCAGCGAATTCATTGAAAATGAGCCAAGTTACCAACGTAAGAATGCATTATTATAAAGGTAGATTGCATTGTAAAATCTATGCAATAACCCGGTTATATTCTAAAACTATTTCTTGCTTGCTTTAGTGGGATCTTTCATCACTGCCCATCTCCGCAACCTGAGGGCTACAGCTAACCCGGACCGACAAGTGGCACGTTCTTTCCTCCAGAATGTTAAGCCCCGCAGCATCTACCCCGAAGACATTCGCAAGTTCTCAACCAACTTGGAAGTCAGCTACGACATTGACGCTCTTGGAGCATCGGCTAGTGCTGAATCGAACATTATCTACTCGCAGAAATCATACATCCCAAGATCTGCCAACCTCAATCTCACTGTCGAAGTATTCGGACACAATTTAAATCTGTTAGAGGTACGTTGAAACAGGAAAATCACAATACCGTAATTGAAACAAGTCGGCCTTAATGTAATTATTATGAAAATTATATTGTAGTTCTGACTTTTAAAATTAAATATTTGCTTGGATTACAGCTCACTGCCCGTACTGAAAATCTAGAGCGTGTTCTTGAAAAAGTAATAGGAGCTAAAGGATTGCTCCGGCAGAAGAAAGGCTTCACTCTGTACAAGGAATTGATTGATGAACTTCGTGATATTGCCCAATATGGAAAGGACAAAGTAAACAAACTGAAGAGAAGCAGAAGAAGCCCAACCCTTGCGGACCTTATAGCCTTCCAAGGGAAGGTCAATAAAGATACCTCCCAGCTAGACAATCAAGCTATTATTGATGTTGGCCTGAGGCTTTTCAGCAACGAAATTTTCTTTGCCTCTCTAGACGAAAGCCACCCTACCACTGCTAAGGCAATAATTGACAAGGTAAGTCACATTCCTAACTATATGAGTTCAGGTTTCTTTGTTTGGGATGATCTGGAGTAATCTGAAACACATACGGTTTGTTTAAGTTATTCCTTGGTGTTTGCAGTTCGCAGAGATTATTGAGAAAAACCTTGGCATTGGCCGTGAGTTCAACAAGCGACTTCAGTCCAACAATTTATTCCTTGATGCTGAACTAGCGTACCCTACAGCGTCTGGGTTGCCAGTAAAACTCAGTGCAAGTGGTACCAGCGTTGTCGATTTGAAGCTATCGGGTAATACCGACATCGCGGCTTTTCTCAAGGATCCCAACAATGGAAAACTGCAGCTCGAAGTTAGACCCAGGTGAGCACTATGGCATCTTCGATGATTGTATCATATTTATTTAAAATAAAATATAAAAAAAGAAATTCACGAGGAATACATTTTGATTTTTGTTGGGGACAATATTGCAATTACCATCGATCCCACCTTTTAAATAGAAAATATTCTCAAAATATTCTTCATTTTTAGTGCATCCATTGAGATCATTGGTTCACTTACTGTCAATGCTGGAGTCATCGAATCAGGTGTGAAACTAGCAACTACCCTTCATACAGCGACCGGATCTGATGTTACCCTCCAGATTCTAGATGGCCAAGGAATTGATCTTCAAGTTGGTCTTCCTCTTAAGGAATCTGACATTCTTACAGTCGCAACTGACCTTTACTCCATTACAAAACCAAAGGATGACATTGAAAGCCACATACTTCTCAATTTGCAAGTTCCCAGGTGAGTGGTTAGGGTTAGGAACGTTAGTTATTTTATGGTCTCGCCAACAAAGAATAGTGTCAGCTAAAAATTATGTGTATAAATTGCGTAAAAACAACAATTACCAGCTGTATACTTTTGAATTCAGGAAAGACTTCCAGGGATGTTTTGATCAGCTCCAACCTTTGATTGGCCTGAATCTCTGTGGTGATATTGGTTTCCCCAACGATCCCAACTCAATAACCAACGGAGCTGCTCTTTATCCACTAAACGGTCACAGCAAGATCTCCCTTAAGCTGCTGAAGAAAGACGAAAGTCTTAAATACTACCATTTCCGCTTCCAATTTAACTTGCAAGACCCGAAACACAAGCGCATTGAAGCTCTCATCAATACGCCTGGCTCTAAAAATCCTCGTGAATTGGGTGTACTCATTGAAACCAAGACTGAACCTCATAAGGAATTGAACATCAAGTTGAAGTCTCCAATCTACAGCTTCGTGGCTCAAGGTATAGATTGTTTGCCAATTATTATCAGATACTACAGTTGCCCATGGATACCTTTTCTTTAAATTAAGTTAAGGGCCCTTTTATAAGGGATGCGGGTGCAGACACGGTAGTTCATGGAAAGCTCCCACGCTAGAAATATCGCAAATATATAGGCTACTTGAACTAGGTGGAAATTCATGACTACATAATAATGACCCTCTGCGTTCGTTCTGAGTGTGCCTTCATCCCTAAGAAGCCCTAAATCAATTTGCTGGTCCGTGTTCAGAGAATGTCATTGTAATCACTGGAGAAAATATGTACGCATTTACCTAGTTTGAGAAGCTGCTCCTGCCGCGACTATTGTCATTGTATAGGCCTATGAATTCAAAATGAGCCTAATTTTTTTAATGACTACACCCTATTTTTAAATTTTCCCGTGCAAGTGTTTTTTTCAATACTGTAGGAGACGGAAATATGACAAGAGCATTATTATTATTATTTATAAATAGGCCTACCACATCCGACAGGAACAGCATCATTGGCACCTGAACTAGCTACCAGTCACTCTGAGTGTAAATTCTCCCTAGAGAATATTCACTTCTCATAAAGATAAAACAAAACTATAATTCGGATATTATTTTTCAGCCAAGATCATCGACAATGACAAGGAGTATACTCTGAACGGCCTAGCCGAGCTCGAAGGTTATTTCTTATACAAGACACGAGCGGGTCTTCTCATCAATGGGGCAACATATACGCCTATTCTTGAAGTAACCAATCACGATGGCAGCGAAGCTAAACTTGTCAACGTTGAAGGCACAGTCACAGTGGACAAAAACAGTCCTACTTTGAGAAAGTACACATTTAACAACGTCCGGGTATCTAATCAACAAGGTAGGTAGCTAATTTTGCACTTCTAGTCTCACCTTGTGAGAGTTTCCTTGGTGACTTCGTGGAACTTGGAGAACATCATGAGTAGAGGAAGAAGAACGCAATGATCCACAGTAAAATACTTTAATAGTAAGTTAATTAACGTATTTTACTGTGGATCATTGCGTTCTTCTTCCTCTAAACATGATCTAGTCTCACAGATTAAAATCCATATCTTTATAAGTCTTGACGTCCATGGCATGGAAGGATTATTTCTTCCAATGAACTTAAGTAAGGTAGGACATCTGCGTATGGTCTAAGCCCAGTAAATCAGCTCTTTCATATCATTTGAATGTACATAATGAATGTTTTCCCGACAGCTGAACTCTCAATAAAGGGGACCTAACTCTACTAGGGTGGTTCAGCTCGTTTCCGGTAGCCCCTGCTGCAGCCATCGGCTTACTGTAGCTAGCCCCCATTAGTAGCATGAGGTTTTACATAGTATCCCGTCTTACTTTAGCTCGAATAGCAATTTATGTCTTGTTTTGGTTTCGCTATAATTCTAGTATTATTCATCCGCGTAACGTAGCCACTCAACAATCGCATTAAAAACTCGCTAGCCATCAGACCTGCCAGTATTTGGGCATTCTCATAGGGTTTTTTTTGGCATCTAGTCTGTTTCATGTACATGGTCATTGAGATCACTGAACAAAAGAACATTAGGACGCATAATATCCAGATTAGTGACTTTTACAGTCACAGATTCCAACAAGAACACTGGAAACCCATTCTAACCCTGTGTTCCGAAAATGCCAATAGATGATCAGCTGATAACGAACTCATTATTTACTCAATTTATTTATTCTACTTCACCTTTCAGGGCTAATCAGTATCGATGGAACCATCACAAAGGACACTAACCTCTTGCAAACGGATCTCAAGGTTGGCTACGACCAAGGTTCTGTTGGAATCAAAACTAAACTTCAGAGGCAAGGCGATAACAACCTTAAGGTTGTCTTGGAAATCACACCTTCTCAACACCCAGACTTCGCATTTGGCGTCAAATACGAATACCAGAGGGATCAGAAACATGTGAGTTGATTCTTAGACTTTTAAGGTTGTATCTCAGAAATCTATGCAGTTCCACTGAAGATGCCGACCACAGTGGTTGACGAACGTTCGGAGGTACGCCTCATCACTTGACATTACAAAATATTTCTTCAGAGGCTTTGGTATCCCACTGGAGTCGTTAAAGTCTTCAAAGCAGATGTAATTTCTTTTCAACAATTTTAAATATCACACATTTTTAAATTAATGCCCTCTTTGTATTTCAGGTCGAGAACAGTCTTGCATTGACCCACGGTAGAGATCTTAACAGCAAGGAATCCAGAATCAGCATATTCCAGCAAATTACATTCGACGTCGAATCCGCGAACCGTTTTGACATTTCAACAAAGAACACTATCACTTATCCCCTATTTGGTCTTGAGGGAAAGCTCGATGGACATGCTACCCAAAAGAGTGTTAACTACGACTTCCTTCTGGCATATGACCAGAACTCGATTTCAAGCAAACTGACAGCTAAGACTGGCATCAGTAAACCGGGCGATTACGAAATAGATTTCTCGGTACGTGCAATGCAAGCCTATGGATGAATCACTATTCCAAATTGAACGGAATGACTAAAAGACCACTGATATGTTTAATGTTTCTATGTTTGAGTAAATTAAGTATGATTTGTTGTCGACTAATTAATGAAATTTTCTTTACAGGCTACTGCTCTAAATCATGGTTTTAAGCTTGAGCTGAAGAGAGATGTTGTTTCACCTAACAAATCTAAGTTCAAAAACACAATTGTTCTGACACCTGGAGGAAAATACACCGCCGATGCTGAGGTTACTCATCAAATACTTGACAAGTCAAATGTTGACGCTCGTCTTCTCCTAGTTGTTACACTGGACGGAGTTCCTGAGCAATACAAGTAAGAGCAATATGATATTGAGCTGTATTTTAATTTGTAAAATCTCATAGAGAAAATTTCAAACAGAAAAAAATACAATTGATTATCTATAACACATAGATAATAGAGCCTTATTTTCGCCAGTGTATGTAACTAATCAGCAACGTACATAACGGCCAGCAAATATGCTGGCATTAGGTATAAGGAAAGTTTAAAAAAATCATTCTGTAACAATAGCGATGTTTTTCAGGCTGGACGTTGGAGCCATCGTCAATCCTGCTGCCCGTGAAGCTCACTCGAAGTTTTCTGTTGGGTCTAACGACCTCTTGGATGCTGAAATAAAGCAAAAACCATCTGCTCCTCAGTCTGGTACCTTCCGATTCAATTTGCGCAAGGCTGTTGAGAGCCAAGGCGAATATAAACGTACTGGAGACAAAGTATCTGCCACATTTGTTATTAACCTTCTGCCTATCGCACGCAAGATTAAGGGTAAGTTAATGCTGCATTGAACGAAGGATCTCAGTTAACGGTGGAACATTAATTCTATCGAGCTTAATTGCATTTTTATCCATTTAATTTCTAAACTTATGATTGTTCTGTAGGCGCTGCAGACTTGACTATATCTGGCATTAAGCACGTCGGATCTATCGAAGTACTTTATGACGCTGACAAGGACCCCAGCAAGAAAATTCTTATCCACACTGACAACGATGTCACCGCCAAGTCCATAAAATCAAAGTAAGTGAGCTTCCTGCTACTGCTATCTGCTAATATCTCTTACGTTTTTCACAACAATTCCGGCAGCAAAACAGGGGAGTAGAGACACATACTTCGTTTCTGTCATGGAGAGAGGCAAACTCAGAAGCACAATATAAATGATGGCGGATATACAATAATTTAATAGTACTAATAGAAGTAATATATAGCCTAGTAACTATTGTTATTGCTAAGCAAGCACTTAAACTTTCAGGAACAAGTTGGAAGAGAGCGGTCGTGAAGTTCTCATCAATTTCAATGGAGAAGTTACTGGAAAAATCGGCAACGGTGGTGTTAGTGGTGGTTACGAAATCACTCTTCCCGGGGGACAGCAGATCGTCGCTCGTGGAAAGCAAGTTCTCAACCTTGTCCCATCCAACTCGTAAGTTCTGAAAATATACTTATACTTCACACGTTAAAAAAATTAAATAAATAAATAAAAAGTCTACCGAAATTTACTAATTTACGTACTTATCTAGATTTTGCTCTATATAGGCCATGAACTGGGGCGTTATTTGGAGTTCCAGAGGACGATTAAACCCCCCCTTGAAAAAAAATATAGATATTGACGCTGACTAACGAAGAAATCGTTAAAACCATGTTTAAAAAAGTTTATCCAATCGTCATCATGTCTCCCCCCCCCCCCCCCCCGCCAGAAAAATATTGAAATGACGACCTTGGACATGATACTTAATTAAAAAATAATAAGTTTAATTAGTATAAAATTAAAAATAATTTCCATGATGTAATACAGAAGAATGCCGATGCCTTTATTTATCCATTTCATCTAGGTACTTGCAAGAAAAAAATGCAGCAGCTGGTTATTTGACATACAATAAAATTTGACAATATTATTTGTAGAATTTATAGCGGTCTATTACAGTTGCTTATGATAATGGCGAAAACTAACTGTTAAACATTTTGACAGCAATGGTGAACTTTTCCTGGAATTGGGTTACTCGCCAGCCAAAGGGACTCCACTTACGAAGATTACTCTAGATCATACTGCCAAGAATATTGACTACAAGAGATATTCAATCAACGCCAAGACTAGTATCAAGTTTATATGCGATTCTGGAGATGTTACATACACCCAATCTATTAAAAGTACGCCAAAGGACGGAAAAGTTAACGTGGAATTGCAGGTGAGTAGTAGTAGTCAATTTGGCAAAGTCTCAGGCCACGGTGAGGGCCTACAGGACACAAAAAACTGTGAATAGTCAACCACATAAAACATATTGATAGAAATAAGACGCAAATAGTGGTTTCTATAGTGTTTTTGAAGATGATGGGGAGAGTTGTAACTTTGTTAAAAGGTATAGAATTAAAACACTCCAATAAAAGTTAAGATTTCAACAATTTTTTAGTTAAAGAGAGAGAGTTTAGTTTAGTTTCATTTCGGTGATCAACATGACGTATGTGTTTCAAACTCATTTTGACACTTTGGCATACTTCACGCAAAATATAAGTCTTTCTAAATAATTATAAAACAATGACACTTTTGATTAATACCTCTAGACATTTTTGATTAACCCTAAAAACTTCAAATATATTTCAGAACGCTTTGGGTGGTTCTCGGCTTGGGGAGTATCAATACAACGGAAAAACCAGAGCAGTGGTGAGCCGCGAGGAAGTCGAATATCAAGCTACTGCAAGCTTGGGTCCAAAATACTCTCTTGACGTTCAGGGTAAAATTCTCCCTGGCTTGGACAATAAAGCCTTCAGTCTCGAACAAACGATTACTGCCAAGACGCCAGCTGAGTCCTTATCTACCATCAAATCCGTTTCATCCATTAATGTTATTATTGGGGATGAAACCAAACCATGCACAACCAAAATAAACCAGGAATTGGCCCTTAACGACAAAACTTACAAGCTCTCGGTTGAAGGACGTAGTGCTAAGCACGATTTCTCATACAAGGGAAGCGTCATCATTCCAAACCAGGAACCATACACAGGTCAGATCACATATAAACACAATCACGCGGATCACTTGGAAAAGTGCATTGGTACGCTGGACCTAACTCATGGAAGCAAAGCCATCAACTTAAACTTTAATGTGGATCGAACTAACGACAATAGTCTAATAAATGTCAAGGTTACGGGAACGACGCCTTTTGAGTCAGCCAAGAAACTAGATATAACACTGGGCCTTAAGACTCCAAGTGCTCAATCATCAAGCATCGACCTTAAAACTATTGTCAACGACAATTCACTGGACATCAAGGGAAAATATATTGTATCAAGTACTCAGACACTAATTGACTACGGCGGCGCTTACAACGATAAAAAGTTTAGATACTATATAAAGTATGAGCCTAAAGGAGAACGAAGCTTTCACGCGGAGAGTCAATTTGTTTCCCCACAATATGGAGGTCTTCAGAGCGACTCTTCTGTATCTGCCGACTTGGAAAGTTTGGAAAACTTTTCAGTAACTGTCAAGATTCATTCTGAAAAATTGAAATTGAATAAGTTCAAGATTGAAGTTGGAAACAAGCCGACCAAGGGAGGTCAAGCCAAGAAAGTCAACTTTAATGCTCAGAGTGCTGACGGCAAAATCTTCAGTGGAAGGTAAGGGTTAGTTATAGAAATAATCGCTAGATACCATTAATTATCCTTTCCCAATAGTAGCAGACATACTATATTTGAGAAAATCATATTGATTGAATCTCTGGTTTTATTAGATTACTTCCTTATGACGGGTTCTCGTATTAACTTCAAACTGGATCATTGTGAGGTAGATTCGAATAACATACGGACCGTTCAGTTCAGCGAAAACAATAATAATTATAATATCCTTGATACTTTCAGTGCTACTTATGCCATCAAAGAAGATGAATATGGATTCAGCGTTGAAGGCAGGGGCCAAATGACCTATAAGGGAGAGAATAATCCTCTAACTTATAAACTCTCGTACACGAGAAAGAATGGCGACGAAATCGGGTTCCTTGGCGATGTAGTGGTCGACTTTGTTAAAGGGAATTTGAACTGCGCCTACAGATTTACCAATAAACAAATTTCCGCAATTCAGAAATACTGTGCGGACAGCAAATGTACAGACACTGATTACCATATCAAACTTAAAGACCCCAGTAAGTATACAGTTCATTAGGCTTACCTCAATATTCCCTGTATTTTTCTTTTTACAGTCCACAATTAAATAACAAATTTTCAAGTAAAAATAATTTTCTTACATAATTAATTTACGAAATATTTTTCAGGTGACCCAAAAAGCAAATCTGAACTGGTAATAAAGTCAAAGAGTAACTTCTTTGGACCGCCCATTGACCACGATTTTGCTCTCGTCGCCTACAAACAGCACGATGGGGTCTTTTATGAAGCTGATGGATCACTTACAATTAAAGGCACAAAATATTCCTTCCGCGAATACTTCAGGAAAACCGAAGCAGGTACAATACCTACCAAATATTGAAATTTAACTTACACAAAATACATTGAATAACCAGCCTAATATTAGAAATGAAGATTGAATGTTAACAGTATTAGAGGGCACGTGGCCCAGACACTGTATGTTCTAATATGATGTACTTTAGGTGATTCAATGGAAGTAGAATTATCACTTTTTCTTCTTCCGCAACCATTTTGATTTACACTGCTCATTAACATAATTCGTTCGTTTGACTTTTAGGTATTATTTTGGATGTGCCTACACGTGAAATTGCACTCGTCGCGCAATACCAGCTCCCTAGTCTATCGAAAACACATGTTGAAGCAAAGTTAGACGCTTCCCTCTACCTTGACAGGAAGAAGGCTCCCAATGACAGAGCTAGTCTTGTGCTCCAAGCCACCAGTGAAGACAAAGAATACAGCATTGCTAACAAGCTTGTTGCCAAATTCAATCATCCTTCAATCAGGGTGAGAATCTTTGCAATAAACTATAAGAGGTTTAAAGGAGCAAACCTTTCTAATTCGTCATTCTTAAATTGCAGACATTACAACTTGCTTTCAATAATTTCATCCACAGCACAATGGATTAAGTTTTCATTCATTTCATGCTCTTTGATATTGAGTTATTTGTTTTCAGGAGTTGTCTGTAAAACACGAAGGCTCTCTCAGCAAAAGCAACATTAAGGGAAGCTTTGATGTCGATGTGTTCGCAAAGAAGGGACAAAAGGTGTCTTTCGCATATGACCTAGCAAATTTAGCCATTGACTCCGGTCGCAATTTTTCAGCTACGATCCAATTTACCAGCAAGGTCAGTAGAAAATAGACAAATGACATTGGTGGGTGTTAGAGAGTAACTTTAAGAAAATTGTCTAGGCATACGTAGATATTTTATAAACGTGGGAATAGGGTAACAAATCGTACCAAAGCAGTCGTTGGCTACATTACAGGTTAATAAGCTGTACCAATAAGTACTATAATAATGTGATATTTGGTTCCTTAGGGCCTCGTCCTAGATCTTGGTGCAGGTGCACACGCTTTCGCTGGCAAGAAGGAAGCCGGTGCCGGAGCTTTTGCTTATTACGTCGACGAAAAGAATGTTAAGAAGGACGCAAGGGCATACGTCTCAGCTACAAGCAAAAAGTTGAACGCTCTGGTAAGTTGATTGAATTTTCTAATTTACAATAACGTAATAAAAATAACGGAAGTTGTCCATACATTTAACATGATTATTATAGTTTATATACACACATATTCGTAAATCCACAGAGAACATTAATACCCTTCATTTCTTTCATTTCTTCATTTCCAGGCACGCGTTCCAGGCCACGACCTCGCAGAACTTGAATTCCGTTTGAATCCCGATGGCAAGGTTAAAACTTTGGAAGGAGAAGTGACCATTGCCGAAGGTGACACTGGTGTACTCAAAGTCAAAGTTGTCGAATACGAAAGAATAGAATTTACTCTCAGCCCCAAGAGTACGTAGTAATTACATTATATAGCATAACTAGTTAATGATAATAATTGATAATGACGATAATGAACCATTATTTTTAATTCTTTTTCATGTCATACATAGCCATTTATTTCCCATCGTAACTCAGGCCCATGGGATGTTACGTCTCCAAACACACGTCAAAATCTTTGACTAGATTTTTTTTTTACATTATATTGTTCATTTTGTTTCTACATGAAGAATCAAATGCTAGAGGTTACTGGCAGTAAAAACTGTTGTTATCATGTAAAACACAGTTTGCTGTTCAAATTAAGGCACTCTTTGCTGGCCAAAAATTTAGTAAATAATCTATTGTAAGTTAATTTATAGGTAACGCTCTAATTTAATCGATATTACATATGTTTGTTCAATTTTGGCCCAAACCCATTTTAATCGTGGACAGGATAAAATTATTTTGGATTTACAGGCAACCCGAGCAGAAAACTCATCGGATCAGCCGTTATTGACAAACAAAAAGCTGAGATAAGGGCAGAAAGAGCGGAAGGTGACAAAAAGGAGACAATATTTTATACTGGTGTATCTATTGGCAAGGATGACATCGTTAAATTTGACTATGACTTCCAAGCTGAAAATGTCCAGAAGTCTGTCGTAAGTTTTTTTTACGTTGGCAAAACTCACCCACCAGAGAATTCTGAATTAATATATTATACAAAAAAGACTTAAATCAAATGTGTTACATTCGATTATTGGAAAATATTCGATCCAATAAATACGGGTCTAAGAAAAATTGGAAAATGTAATATCTATATTCAGATTTAAATCGCATACTGCAACATAAATATGCCCAATATTTCTTCGGTCGAATAAATATTGGATCGAATAAAAAGATGAATGTTTAATCAGGACCATTACGTATAGGCATGCAGCATTTTTAATTTGTCTACTATAACAGCAAATACGACCGGTATTACCTTGCAAAACATTTTCAGCTGATGATGGGTAAAGGTAGAGATGTCCAAATATTTAGTTAACGGGTATTTGAATATAATAATTAATTCCTCAATCCACAGCTGAATAGATTTGAAAATGGTCTTGGGAAAAATTCGTAAAATATACAAGCCTTCTAAATGAGAGTAGAATATATACTAAACTGATTTACAACTCCCTATGAAACCATTTTAATGCGTCAATTATTGTGCACCAACGTAATACTAGTATTTCAAAGACAAAAATGCAAATTTACTGCGAAAACTTTTTTTTTAATTACCTATAAGTTCATTTTTTATATCTTTTCAGCTGAACTTTTTGAATTTTTCTTGGAAATCACTGCCTTAAGTTAATGTGTCTCAAATATTATCAACGATTTCATTTCAGAAATACATCGAAAACCTTGCTCAAGCCAATCTGAACCGTGTTAAGACTATTGTTGATTCCCTAACGGTTGAAGCAACGAATGAGTTGAAAAACCTTGCAGAAGCTGCCAAGAAAGCTCAACCGAACCTTAAGCCACTCATAGAAAAGTATCAGAACACATTCAAGGCTATTCGTCAGGAAATTGAAAATGACAAGAACTTCAAGGAGCTTTCCGATGTTATGTATGTAAATTCTCCCGCACAATTAATTCAATTTATTTTTAGAAGAATGATCAGAGAATAAAATATGACTGACTGATAAGGATACCTGAAAGGTTTATTCTTTTGTTTCAGCAAGAAGTTGGTCAGTGGAATACTTGACGCTACCGAAGTTTACGTCGAAGCTATTGTAAAATACTACAATATTGTTGAAGCTGAAGTTCTTAAAATCCAGGCAAAGATTGTTGATGTCTACAACCAGGTCACACCCGATTTGTTAGCTGGGTTGAAAAAAATTGTTGAAGTAAACACCGATGTCGCCAAGAAGCTTCTTGCCGTCGGGAAAGAACTTTTGACTCAAATTTTAGACATCATCAAGGCTCACGAAAAGGAATTTAAGCTTGTTGTTGGAAATATTGCTGAGTCCTTCCAAGGTAACATTTTCTCGTGTTTACGCATACAGCTACAGTCATTGAATGAATTTTGACACAATTTAGCACCACAACCTACTTTGCGCATTTTTTTTTTTTTTTAGATATCGGTAAAGTTGTGATCCGAAACTTAAAACAATTCCAACAAGAAATAAAGGACTTCTCTCAACTTCTCTTGGAGCAAGTGAAGAGTCTTCCAATAGTGGAAAACGCTAAGGAACGTATTCAAGAGATCATCAATTTACAACTGCCACCCAACGTCATTGAGCTCTATGAAGAACTGATTATCTCGGTCACTGAGATCATGCCCACACCAGAGCTTAAAGAACTTGCAGAACGTATTTTCCAATACATCACAAAGGTATTTTTTTAATGATATGTTCGATAGTTTGCACTTACTATGTATTGTAAAGTTGAGGTAATCTAGACGGTAAGAAGTCAAAAATCAGAAACGGATATTGAAATAAATGAAATGTAATTGCGTTTTTTATGATAATTGCCCCATTTGCAGCTTTTGAAGAGAGAGCCTGTCGACAATGTAAAGGAAGTGAGCGAAATATATGAGCATGCTCTACGTGTTGCGAGCAATCTAACCAAGGAGCTTAGAGACCTGTACGGATTGAAGAGTGAAAATATCCCCATCTTTGGATATACTCTTCCGGTAAATCTTTACTTTTTAACCTATAGGCTTAGGCTTTACTTATATAGCTTGGACTAAAATGCAAAAAAGACTAATCGCACATAAATAATTTACCAACTTTATCAATCTTTAGCAGGTAACTGAATACCTTTGTTGAGTTACGACAGGTCTCCGATCAGATGCTGAGTAGGCACTCGTACAAGTAGAAGCAGGTACCAGCCATTATTGCTCTTATAGGTGTTTCGAAGGAGTGTTTATTTCCTTTTCCTTCTATTCCCTCTGACTCCTAGCCAACACTCGCACTCACCCGCAAGTTCAAAGACGAAAGTAGAAGCGGACATAATAGCAAGCTAATGGTTTCAAATAAACGTAGAACATAGTAGCCCTTAAAGCAGCTTTAATGGATGTACTAAGTAAATAAACACACCCCGTTTGTGGTCATAACATCTGCGATCTTCATAAACAGGCTGTAATCAATAAATTATGTTCCAGGTGCCTCTACCAGCCACAGCTGTATTGAAACTACCAGAATTAGGCAATATCAAGTTCAGCCCACTGAGCTTACTTTCCAATGTTGCTGACCTGCCAAACCCCTTGGATGTGCTATATACTTACAGACCTACTACGAATCCTCTTCCGCCATTCCAAGGTAAAGCCAAAACCTACCATCCACAGACTTCTTCAATCGACACAAATATCCAGGGTTGTACACAACAGACTGTTTTAACCCTTAATTGTTTTCTTCATTTTAGCTTATGGTGTGATTGTCAGTTCTCATCACTTATTCACATTCGACAAGAAGCACTACTCCTTCAAGGGTTCCTGCTCTTACGTTCTCGCGCAAGATGTTGTTGACGGAAACTTCTCAATCGTTGCTAATTTCGATAATGGAAAGATGAAATCACTGACCATTGCTGATAAGACTGATGTCGTCGACTTGCTACCCGACAACACTGTAAGAAATCTTCGATTAATAATAGTGGAATACTTGTTGAAGCAATCAACGAGAGCTTTGTCCTCAGATAAACCAATAGTCACTTTGCTTGAGCAAAGACATTCACATAAAAATGACTCCTCCCCTTTCGGAAATTCAATTGGATACACAGTTTCTAGCATGGTTTCCGAAATTATTTAATACATTGTTTTTTATTATTTTTCAGGTTGTAATAAATGGCAAATCCGGTGACTACCCTATTGCTGCAAATGATATTATAGGTTGGAGGCGTTACGATTCAGTCAATGTGCAGGTGACGGGAAGCATTTACATCACAAAGTACATTCCACAAGATATTTATGTCATCAGAGTCTGTGGGTACTATTTCGCACGCACTCGCGGTCTCCTTGGAACCATCAACTATGAACAATACGACGACTATACCCTTCCCAACGGACATGTAAGTAGCAATTGCAGGCATAATCTATACAAAAGGTGTTTTCACAGTCTCCATTCCTGGATGGTTTCTAACATCAAGAATAGTTATCTATACTGTGACGCTCATATGCGCCACTTGGTTGTTTTCCTCCTTCATTTGGTCACAGCATGATGCAAATCTTTGTCGGGACATGTAGAGTAGCGGTACGGACTCTGAATTTCACCCGAAAGGTTGTTGGTTCGAGTCCTGCACTTCCTACATTTTCTGGCCATGCTTCGGAGGACATGTAAAGCAGGTGGTCCCGGGTCTTCCTACTTGAGTGTAAGAGAGGGCTTTAAAGCCCTAACTCCGCTAGGTTGGCTTAGTAATAGAACAAAAAAGTCAATATTTAAATCTGTAAAAACTAAGTTAAGTAACGTCTTTCCGGGTATAGCTGGGATCAGCGGGAGTGAGAGCGGTCTACAGCCAAGCTAAGCATAGGGAAACCGATACAATTTAGTTTCCTGTATGATATCCTGCTGAAAGCTGTAGACCGGTCTCGCAATCAGCTGATCACCATCACTTGCTGAACAGCCAACATCGAAGGAAGGGGTGAAAGGTTTTACTGAGAGGAATTCATAACCTCTGTGGAGGAGTGCTGTGTTGACTAATATGGAATATAATAAAACAGTAGGTAATTCGACAGGTGAATAAGAATAGATGTGGCTAGGGGGACGGGGGGATGCCTCCTTCCTCCTCCTCCCCGTTTGTGTAAATCCCTTACTGAGTTACCGACCTTGTGTAAACGCCGACCTTAGAATAATCACTGATTACCTACCTCACCTCTGAGGGCACTCGCAGAATCTGCTTGTATACAATGATCGATCAACTGCTATAGAAGGAAGAAAGGTACCACGAATGACTCGGAGAATCATAACGTCTTAAGAAACTACTTATTGGTGACATTGTAATAATAAATAATTTGCTGT
This sequence comes from Psococerastis gibbosa, assembly GCA_963971405.1. Classification (NCBI taxonomy): domain Eukaryota; kingdom Metazoa; phylum Arthropoda; class Insecta; order Psocodea; family Psocidae; genus Psococerastis; species Psococerastis gibbosa. The sequence continues at coordinate 2,170,805 of OZ020491.1, forward strand.
CTAGCGTTCATTATGTAAATGAGTTTTTCCTTAGCAGGACTCCTGAATCCACTGAAAGTGTTGAAGCAGATCAGCTGACAGTGCGGGCTAGTCGGTAGAGTGTTAGGTCGAGCAAGCTTGGCAAAGGTGAGTCGAGCGAAGGTGCTGGCCTCACAATACATAATATCAATGTTCACAGCTCGCCAAGACCAGCGCTGAACTCGTTAATTCGTACCAGCTATCGTCGTGCCCAGCTGTTCCCGAGAGCTCTCACTCATCCAGCCATGCTCCTGAATGCACCTCTTTCTTCACATCAGACTCTCCACTCCGTGTCTACTTCAAGGTTCTCCCTCCAACCCCGTTCCGTGAGGCTTGCGACCAGCATGTAGCTATGGCGCCTGCCAATGCTCTGAAGCAGGCTTGTGAAGTGGCTGCAGCTTACGTCACTGCTCTTAAAGAAGAAGATGTTCTATTTGCAACTATTCCCCCTGAATGTGGTAAGTACACTAACTTTGTAAAACACGAATACCCACATGAAGCAACATAATAGCCTTAGTTTCAAACTTAATTTGTTGTTTTTTATATTTTACATTCTGTAAATTGCGTAAAACTTGCTGAAAATAGTTTCTAATTTTTTACAGCCCAATGTACAGTTAATGGAAAGAAACTAGAGCTTGGTCAAAGCGAGGAAGTACAAATTCCCAATGGAAAAGCTGATGTGGTTCTAGTAGTGGAGCAAAGCACTCACAACTCTGGAGTATTCAAGGAACTAGTCACACCCCTCATTACGGCCCTAACTGCTGATCTTAAGGAAAAGAACATAGGGTAAGTACATTATGTAATTTACTATGCGACACTTGTCCAGGGTTCTATACCTTTGATATTCGACTGAAAGAATCATTGAAACCTAATGAAATAATCATACTAATGGCAAGTAATGTAATATGTATAGTATATCGGACAGCTTTGGCGCATCTAATGCATTTTTCTGTACACAACATACAACAATCATTATAAAATATACCCTTTCAATTTCACAGAGACGTCGAGTACTCTCTGATCGGATATGGCGGTCCTCAACAGGATTGGCCCACTCATTACGGAAGTAAGGGCAAAATAACCTATGAAGGCAACTCAGAAAAACTCAAGTTTGGAAATGCTGATAATGATTTTGATACTTTGGGTGACAAATTCTTGGATGTCCTAGTCCGTGTTAAGAAAATTGTCGATGCTGAACTTGGTAAGTTAAAAATTATCTAGACTGTGAGAATCTCATGATTTTTACACAATAACTGAGTGCTGTTATCAACGGCAGAAAATAAGATATCTGCAATTCGCTGTTTTTAAAACTTCAACAGTAAAAATTAGGATCACGAGGAGAGTTTGATGTTTGAGCAAACACTTTCGATTTAGGCCATATAGTTGTCTATTATGGCTAGAAATCTTTCAATAAATTGATCTACATCAAACTTCCAGGTCTCGAACCATTGGTTATTGCCATGAACGAAGCCAACAAGTATCCATTCCGGCAAGGCGCAGCCAAGGTCATCGTTCTCGTCAACTCTTCGCCATGCCAGCGCAGCCCTCTCTTCCCCTTCTCTGTAAGTATTTTTTTTTCTACCAGCCTAATGACGAATAGTCATCGAAAATAGAATAGATCACGCCTAACCATAAGCTAAGCATGGCAGATTTATGGACAGACGTAGGTGACGGCAGTCAAATCGTCTTCGAGGAAATGAGTCCAGGTTGATCCTGGTTGTAGGGTTGCAAACAAAATTGCAGGCACAGAAGTACTGCGTGCTTTACATGAGCCTATTGATTTTGACTGTATTTGGATAGTAACGAAAACCATCCGCCTATCTTAAACTGGGAAACAACGTTTCGCTGGTTCATTGCCTAAGCTGCGGATGGCAAGATGGCCCATCTTACCCGCTTGCGAATAATAGATGCTGCGAGTGATAAAAACAAGCAAAATTGAAAATATATCCAAAATCTTCATTTTCCATAAGGGCAACCTGCCAAAGGGTCGGATTTTGAACGGCTTGAAGTCCAGGAGGGTCATTTCAACATCTTTGAGTTGTGTACTTGATGCTCAAACGACAGCTTGAACTGTACCGCGTCCAAGGGGAATTTAATTTCACTCCATTTCTAGTTTGTACCTAGGTATATAAAGAATCAACGCTAATAATTTCTTCATCTTTTGTGTTGAGGGGGTTTTTGCGCACTCATCCTCTCCACACACCACAACCTGCAATGGTCACGTTCAATATTGACCGTTCAATATTGACGGTCCTTGGTAAAGCCTCTCCGACCCCTTGTCATATCAGAAGAACCCTGAAGACGGCTTGATCTCCAAAATAACTTTCCCAACCTATTTTAATCTTTCTTTCAGTTGCAACTCGGACGCGTTCTGGGCATCTACCGGCACTACATCAGCCACGATCTCAACTTCTTCCTCGTGAGCCCCCTTCAAAAGATTTCCATAAACCAACCCGAGAAGGACAAGTCCATCGTCGGCTTCGACAACGGCAAGGTATACAAGCTATCGGATGCCAAGAAGAAACCTCTGGAAGGTGACACCACTGATAGGCAGAGCCTCACCTACGAATCTGACCTCTGTGTCCAATATTCTCAATACGTAAGTTGGTTTCATCTTTAATTTGTTTAAATCTGTCCCTGTAGAATATCCTTTATTCAGTTTTTACAGGTATATTTTTTAAATACAATGAGATAGACGTTTCCTTTAAATTCTCCCCGACACAAAGCAATTCCCGGTGGAACCGTTCACCGATTACCACAAGTAGCGGATCCTGATATGGCAGGGGGCACTGGCCAGGCAAAGAAATGTTTGAGAAATGCTTATAAATCTAGTACTCTCCTGAGAGTAATCATAGATAGTAGTATAGTATAGTTTTATATTTTATAAGGGAGACGGAACATTCGCCCCCACCAAGGATATTGTTTTTAATTTCTGGAGCAACGTCTTCTTCTGACCAATCAGAGAGCGCTTTGCCACCGCAATGGGATTTGTTACTGTTCGGATTGAATTCTGACTGGTCGAAGACGTGGCAGATGGCACCATAACTAAAAATAATATCCTTAGCGGCAGCAAATGTGTACATCCCCCTAACTCTCCTATAAAATATATAGCTATAAGTTATTAGTGTATCAGCTCAACTTAGCAGAAGCTCGGGTAGGGGACCAACTCTCCTTTGGCTCGGGGCCCTATTTGTTCTATCGCCTCCAGAATCGAGGTGGCGACTAATTCTGTTCCTTTTTTTCCCTCAGATTGGCGGCGCTGCCTTCAGCTCACAAAACCTTCTGGACGCCAAGCCTGAACAGCGGAAGAAGTTCGTGCAAGTAGTGTCCCAGCGAATCGCGTCTGGAGTTGCTGCGAATAAAGTAACTGAAGACTGCACGTGCACACTCAAGTTGGGCTTCATTCCAGTCACTGAGTGTACAAGGAGCTGAGGTAGGCTGTTAAGAAAAGGTCGAAAATCCCTACTACACCTTTGTTTTGTACACAGTTAAACTGTACAGGAAAAATCCAAGCAGAAATAGGCCTACTCCTCTACATTTGGACATAATATGAAATGTGCCCACCCGTAAGAACTAAAATGAATTGGCTGCCGTTTTCGAGCTCCTTCCACCGAACGCTCTCACCAACCACTTTTTGCAAAAATCGGTTCAATAGGCCTGATTGTGGTAAATCAGAGTTATAGGCAGCCACATAATATCATGTATATGTATATCCGTTTCTTCTCTAAAAAAAAGTGAAAGAAATATGTTGAAAATATTTATAAAATTACAACGTTACCCCATTTTTTTTTTCTAATATTTCAAAGCAAGTAAATATTTTTTCTTTCTGTTTCAGTATAAACAAGACTAAGAAGAGTGTTACGGTATAATATATAAGTTGTTTTAGAGTGCTGTCATTTAATATGGTATTGTAGGCTATTTTTCAATTCACATTAATATAATTTTCCATCTTAAATTAATTTATTGTCGCCTTTTTATGATATCCTTGTTCCAAATAGGCTTGTCGTACATACAGCAGGGGGTACGCTAAGGCAACGGTAGGTGGTAATGTACTTGCACCTGCTGAAGACTAGCCGAAACCGGTCACTCAAGGTCTACAAGGCTAGAAATACATAGAACGCTCAGGATAGGCGGGGTTTCCACCGACCTGCTAGTGCTAAATACAAATACGGTGACGTGGTAGCAGACATTCAAGACTTAGGCGGGGTTTCCACCGACCTCGGATTGCAGAATTAACGGAAATGTTTGTTTTACTCTATGCCATAGTTAAAATTGATCAATGATCATAGAGTAAAATCACAAACATACTAAAATTAAAAAATGGCTTCATTGGATATGTTACGTACAAACATTTTAATAGATTTCTATAAAAAGAAAAATTGAAATTTCCGTCAATGTCATTTGCATTCTGCAATGCGAGGTCGGTGGAAACGTCGCCTAAGTCTTGAATGTCTGTTACCACGCCACCGTATTTGTATTTAGCACTAGCAGGTCGGTGGAAACCCGCCATACAGAGATTTTTATAATATCGAACAGATACATTGGCCAAATGCTTAGCTTACGGAAATTAGTTAAAGAAGCTACATTAGTCATTACAACATTAGTTAGTGCAGAGAGTTGCTTTTGGCCCTCGAAATGGTCTCACAGAGCCTTTTACAGTTACCGACTTTTAACAAGCTCCATAAGACAGGCCATATGAGAAGAGTGGCGGAATTATTTGGTTGCAGTGGCCAGATGTAGCCTATACCTTGGGCATGGAGGGCTTAAAAGAAGTACTAGTTCTATAGGTATATATTGTACATTTTGCCAAAAAGGGTCATTCTCGCCTAATAGCATCTAGTGGTTGGTCAAAATGGGGAGGGCGGTGAAATCCTCCCTTGAGCAACTCTGTAAAATGGGGGGGGGGGGGTGGTTGCAAAAGGGAAAGCTCAAATTTTACACAATCTGTATAGTTCATATTAGGGTTACCAGATTTACAAAACATAAATACCGGACAGGGAGTCACTGTCAATGGGCCATTCTATCTAGTGTAAATTTTTGTAAAAAATGTCATTTTATCTAGTCTAAAATTAAGTGGATTTTGAGGAACCTTCAATCATAGTAGCTAGCAAGTTAGCCATAGCCTACCGTAACTTAAATAAAAATGTGAAATAGACAGTATAGACATTTTTATATCTGTAACTGTAATTTTTAAAATTATTTCGTTCTATTTTCCAGAAAAACAAATTTTTGCACACTCGAGCGAAAAAACCGGACAGTGCTTTGTCCAGTCAAACATTTATTTTTTCAACGAAAACCGGACACCTGACAACCCTAGTTCATATTCTTCTTGTTATGTGTCAAAGTTCGAGCATGACACACTGTTTACATTTAAGAATGAAACTGTTCAAATTTGAAATGCATTAAGAGGATATGCTATGTGGAAAATTGGCACCCCAAAATTAAATACTTTTCATTTTTTATTTCATTACCTCAGCATGTTACTAAAAATTTGGCTCATCTAATTTGTAGACGACTACTTCCTGCAATATATAATCAGGTATTTTACTTTTCGGTTTTTAGTTCTTCCAAAAATCCCAGAATACGCGTAATCCGTTCTGGTATTTATAAAAGAACTAAGGTACCAAAAATTTAATATTTTTTATTACATGATGCATGAAGCCGTCTTCGAAAACTTCCATGAGCCAAATTTTTAATGACTTACTTTTTTAATTAAATAAAAAAATAAAAGTCAATAAAAACAACAAATTTTGGGGTGTTCATTTTCTACGTAGCATGTCCTCTTAACTGAAACCGGAACACTGAGGCTGAAAAACAATGTATATATACAAATATAATAACAAAGGCTTTCACACGGCCGGAGTTACGTGACGAAGCAGTTGATAGGCCCTCGGTCGTCCTGAAAGCGTACTTCCAAACGTTTCGTCAACATCTGCGGTCGACATCTTCAGTGGAATTGCGTAGACTTCTAAAATTGTGTCTCAACAATATTGTATCAGCAACTGAGTTCCTGCTGAACGTACGAGATACAATCTTAGAAGTCAGTTCCACTGAAGATATTGACGAAACGTTTGGAAATACGCTTGAAAAACGACCACGGCCTATCATCCCGGATTCTACTACTTCGTTACAATGCATGCAATAGTGAATGCCGAATATGGATCACACCTAGAGAACTGAGAATAAAAAGGAACAGTGAAACTCACCCAAGCTGGATGGGATCCTGTATCCTTCAGACTGCCGGACAGCTGCACTACTAAACTACATATGTATTATGGCTTCATCGGAATTCTGAAAATATAAACAATTCTTGATAAAAATTATGACAGGCAGGCATTTATTATAAAATTATAAAAGCGCCGTGCAGGAACAAGCGGGCAGTACGTTTTCTGAATTCTAATGAAATCGGTGGTATAGAGCTCTAAATGAGATGTAATAAAGCAGAAGACAGGACGTCAGGGCATTTAGAGTAGTGGTACGGACTCTGACTTTCACCCGAAAGATTGTTGTTGGTTAGAGTCCTACACTTCCTACATTTTCTGGCCATGCTTCGGAGGGCATGTAAAGCAGGCGGTCCCGGGCCTTCCTAGTTGAATGTAAGAGAGGGCTTTATAGCCCTAACTCCGCTAGGTTGGCTTAGTAATAGAACAAAAAAAGTACTTATTTATTTATTTTGAAGAAATGTTCATAAACAAACATTTTGATACAACCATATTGTAGTACCGTGGCGGCAACAACACCCAGTAGTAACAGTTATGGAACTCTTTATTATATTTACTTTAGGCCCTAATCTCACTGTATCTACATTTAATTATTATTATTATACATTAATAAAAATATAATGTAATAATTTTAAAAGTCTTTCCTTAAATAACCAAAATCCGATCAGCTGGAGTAGGGAGATTCCGCAGACCCTGCTTTTCCTCTACGCTACCTACGCTGTGTATGTAATAAAAAATTAAAAATACTTCATTATTTTCCCGACCACAACATCAACACACAAAACACTCTTGTGTTCCAAACAATGACGACTACGAATATTTACTTATTAAATTATTTTTACTTTGACTGGACATCATCTTGAAATCGTTGATTTGTCGTAAAAAGTATTGATAACCATTATCGTAGATAATAATACGGGCTTTCAGTCAGATTTTAATTCATTCCTCTGCAACCAATATTAACTGAGATATCAATTATAAAAGGTTTCGGCAGCCATCTTGTAACTAAATAGTAGATCTAGCTGGTTAATAAACAAAATCGATCAAGATATTTGTACGATCAATTTTTGTGTGAAGTTTCATCAAAATCAGATAATATTTAAGGAAGTTAGAAGGTTTCCTAAAATCTATATACATACAGTATATATGTATACTGTATATTGTATAACATTTTGAACGGAGGGTGGTTTTAGGCTCAGGGGTTCATGAAATGAGAAGTTGTGAACATTTTTCGGAAAGTCGAACATTGGTCACCATCTCAATAGGTAGATGAATAAAATACAGAGTAAGATTATGGCTTGTTTGCATAATCACAATATTGCAGGTAATCCCAGATGCTATGAAGTGCATGTTATTCGTACATTCATTTGGCTGCCGAGTGTGGTACCCAGGTACATGTGGTCCTATGAGGCGGTGAGGCGATTACCTCAGGCACCTAAGCTCCAGGGACGCAGAATGAGAAGAATGAAATAAGGAAAGAAAGAAAATTGTCTTTATTTTCCTCTTGGGCGATTTTCATGCCTTTCTTTTTCCTAGGTTTTACAATATCTTAAAGCCTGAGGGGGAAATTTAAACAAAATGGGGACACCCACACCTACAACACGAAGCAAAGGGGAGACCTTTTAAGGCAAGTGAGCGACTGGATCCTATACTTCAAGGTTTCGTCTACCTTAGAAAACTCCCGATTGAACTGAGAGCGGCGAGAAATGCTACTATAACGTTCCTAAATTGTTAGAGACCATCTCTTAGAGAAAGCTTTCTACACTGTCACTGAGGCACTAGCACAAAGGCAATGACACAACTAAGGCCGTAGCCAAGGGGGGTTCATGGGGGTTCCAACCCCCCCCCCCCCCCCCGAAATGAAATGGCTTGATACTAGATAGAATCGGATCTTGAGAAGAAAAATAAAAACCACCATGTAATATCCAATGAAATTTCTAACCCCCCCCCCCCTTATTACATGATTGCATAATTTAACAGAAATACATTTAAAATATACTATAGGCCTACATATGAATATTTATTGCTTTCCAATTTATACGTAGTATATAAGGAAAGCTTTGTGACGGTCGAAATTTTCGATTCCGAGATTTCAACGGATTTACACGTTTTGGGGTCCCAGGAACCCAAAAAAGTGTTTTTTTACGAAATGTCTGTCTGTCGTTCGGTCTGTCGGTCTGTCTGTTCGTCGATTTCCGGGCAAACTACTCGGTGGATTTAAGTGAAATTTGGCATGTAGGTTCACAAAAATCATACCTCGGGACTATTTTTTTATTTTGGGCTAACTCAATTTGGGAGGTTTTATTCTAAAAAAAACTCCAAAAAAACGTCTAAAAAAATTATTTCTCAAAAACGGCTCCAACGATTTCTTTTAAATTCACATATATTGTAATAGTCTTTAATGTTGACAAAATGCGGGGGGTTGCTTGCCCCTTGATAGTTGGCTTCTGGGGGTTAAAAAATAAAAATAACTAAATTTTAATGAAAAATGACTAAAAATTCATTTTTCTGCGAAACCTTTCTATCGATGATTTCTACCATCTGGCATGTTTTAGATGTTAAATTGAGTAACGAAACCGGACAGGTTACTTCCCAAAAAACTATTTGGTTTCGTGAAAAAAATGTTTTTTTGAAAAAATTATAGAAAATTCACGGTCAAATGCATTGCGTGCTCTGCCATTATTGCTGTGTGGTAATGTGTTGGTCTGACCTATCTAGAATTTACCTCACCTCCAGTGACGTTTGATGGACAACCCCCCCCCCCCTCCCCCGAGATATTGGAAAATTATTTTCTGTGAAATTGCTCATTTTCTCTATCTACTAATTTTGATAAATTGGAAAGCATGTTCGAGTAAACTCGGACCGGTTCTTTTATATATGAGTGGATTAAAATTTTTAGTTGGAGCAAGCCTGCTTTTAAAATAGGAAATGAAAAGAAAATCAAAATGTTCACATGCATTGCCTTTGGTTTCTGCTGACAACTGGGTGACCCAAGGAGTGCTAAGCAATTATCAACAACGTTTTCTGTTTTCACCTGTGTAATGTAAATACAGTAATTACAAAGCCTTTCACAGTCGGAATCAGATGAAGCAGTAGAATCTGGGCTTGTGAGCCGTGGTCGATCTAAAAGCGTACTTCCAAACGTTTCGTCAACATCTGCGGTCGAGATCTTCAGTGGTACTAGGAAATGAGTAGTAACTACTACTCCTCCGAGTCCGAGATACACAATCTTATAGAAGTCTACGTAGTATGTAGTGAATGTACCACTGAGTATGTCGACTGCAGATGTTTCCGAAACGTTAACGCTTTCAGATTGATGATTATATTCATCAACCCGCATTATACTGTCTCGTTTTATGAACCCTATGCTAACAAGCATTATTGTAATCCGTTAATTTAAACCCTTAAAGGAGCCGTGGTCATGAACATGGAATACAATATTAATTCCCATTATGATTTTTGATACACTGGCCAAATTCAGTCAGTCTGCAAAAAATCCAGCCACATTTTTGCGATAGAACTTGCATCCTGCTGGTAATGGTATATTAGGAGTAAACTAAGAATTATAGCCGTATTATTAAAAAATATGTCAAAAAACTTGTGCATGAGTAATGTCTCATGCAGTGTCAGGTCTCGGACCAGCATGAAAAGCGCCTTTATTGTATAATGCTATCGAGCTATATGCTAATAGTCTATGGAACTCTAATGATGGTATCTACAGATCTTGGCGTAAGGAGGAGGGGGGGGGGGGAGAGAAAAATAATACTATAATCAAATTGAAAGGCTTAAAGCACTTTTATGAGTCTCTGTGACCACCCCCCCCCCCTGCCAACGTCTTGACACCAACAGTCCCTTCTCGCTCTTCAGCAGCCGTAGCACGATGTACAATGTTATGTCATTACCCAGGTCATGGGAGTCCACAGGGGGGGGGGGCTTGCTCTAATGAGCCTAAATAGGAAATGAGAAAATTATAGAAAAATGAATACAAAACTTGTCATTAAAACCAGAAAATTAACTTACTTAGCCTAACTCTATATTTATATATCCAGCCCCACCGCAACCACGCTTTGCAAACATTGTCGACTAATCACAGCAGATGTTCAGTTGAATGAGCAAAAACTGTTTGAATGACGCTTCAAGCCTCGCGTCTAACTATGGCCTCGCGTCTAACTATGTGTACCCACTATTTTCCCACTTTCCCCCGAGGGAGATGCCCGGGCTCACACCCCCTGCTGTTTGAAGTTCACTGCCATCAAATTGCAGGCTAGTTTTCACCTATATTTTAAAAGAAATCACGGGGGGGGGGGGGGCGGAGGCGGTCGGGGCTCCTGTTCGGATTTTTAATTTCAATAGATAATAGATGTAAAATATGCACAATCGGAATCACTTTTCATGGGGGGGGGGGGGGGCGTTGTTAAAGATTTCGCTTCAGATTGCCTGCAAATTCGATGAGATACATCAGACAAAACAAAATTTTGAGGAAACGTAGCACCTGCAAATTGCTTAGCTTGCTGGATTGGGAGAGGAATGACTGTGTGTCATGACGTGTGTGGTAAGTTAATGAATGGATTATGGCTTTAAGAGGCAACCATTGCTGCAGCCTCATCATAACTGAATTGAGTAAGCTACAAGGCTACAACAAAGCCCAAAGGCATTGAAAAATTGTACTCACGACGTTTGGCTATACATTACAGCTAAGATATATGTGTGTACCAGTGGCGTAAATAACACCCCCGCAACCCCCGGCGGCGGGGGGGGGGGGAGGCGCAGCATTGCTGGGGGCGCACTTTAGCTCCCAGTTCCATGTTTGTGCTAAAAAAAACTTGTAGGTGAAATTAAATCATCCCAGTATTTCAACCTTATTATCCTTGATAAAGTTTTCAAAATGCGTAAAACCCCACTTTTAAGGTATTTTTTTAAAAATTTTCACCCGGGGGTTCGCAATTATGTTCATCACCAGTAAACTTTAAAGTCGCTGCTCTCAAAATGCGTATAAAACCCCACTTTTCAGGTCTCTTTTTTTTCAAAAAATTTCACCCGGGGGTTTGCAATTATGTTCATCAACAGTAAACTTTAAAGTCACTGCTCTCAAAATGCGTAAAACACCACAGTTTTCCAGAAAAAAAAAACACACTGGGAGACCCTCGGACCCACCTTATTCGCAATTGCATTATTCACCTGTATAAATTCTAAAAGATACTGCTATCATTCATAATGCGTAAAATCCTACTTTTTCCGTCATCTATTTCTTGAACATCTCCACCGGGGGAGACCCCTAGACCCCCCTTCAGGTCTCCAGAACCCTCGGGCTCCTGGGTAAAGGACATTAAGGTCATTTATTTAAAAGCTGCGTACGTCCATGAGAACGGCTTTCCCCTTTTTCTACTCTTTTATGAAAATAGGGTCAGGGGGCACCATATTACACCCCCCCCCCCACGAAAATCTATCGTTACGCCACTGGGTAGGGCGAACCAAAGGTCTTGCGGGGGGGGGGGCAGGGGAAGCTATTTACGCTAGCGGTGCATACATCGTTTGGCAAAAGATGTATGACAGTTACCTCAACAACGTGAATTGTGAATTTTTCGAGATAGTTTTGTTCATGGCTCTTTTTTGCGGTATTCTTAAAGCTTCAATGTTTAATTATAGAATTGTACGATTAGCCTACATTTTTTAATTCTTAACACAAATCTTCTGTAATCACGGCATTTAATGTGAAAAATGATTCCTAAATATCTGATAATTTTTTTTTACATAATATGCACACACAAAAAAATCTTTAATATACGCGCGCGGATGCAGGCATTTGCCTCAGCTGTCTATTGGTAAATCCGCCACTGGCCACAGATAGGCTACATTGAATTCTTTACATTTACTTTTTAAACCCCGGTATAATAAGTAAACATGGTACTTCGTGCTATGCGAGCAGGTGTCTATAAATTATAAGTCAATATATAAAAATACCACCTGGCCACACTCCAATCAGCAACAGACATCACTGCTGACATAATCAGTTCTCGCGCCACAGCAATAATTTTAATCGCTGCCTAATAGACTGTCATGCCACGCAGAAAAAATGTGGAAATCCATTCGAAACTGTAGGCAATTAATTTAAGCCCCCCCATAAAAATGGTGCAGCTTCCCAAACTGGGAGAGAAAAGGGGGCGGGTCTATATGGAGATGCCGACCAATCAGAGCATCGGCGGGGCGTGGCCTCGTCCCCAACATATCATCACTTTGTTTAGTTGTTTACTCAAGCATTTGACTGCCGGTCATAATATTAGCGTGTTTATTTGTGTTAAACAGTTTAAATATTTACACATTTGATTTTGACAATGTATGGAAAGGTAAGCTCTTTGTTGTGTTTGTTGTTTAAACATTTTTTTGTTTACTTCTCGTTGGCTTGTCGCTGACATTTAATGTGGTAAACGGTGAAATGAATTTTAGATTTTTACTACTAGGCCTATACCATTTTGCAGACTGAAACTGAAACCGCTGAATGTTCACCGAGATATACCGTACAGTATTCTTAATTTTGTGGTGCTGTGTGGGGTATACCGTAAGATACTTAATCCTTAGGTTAGGTATAGGTTGGCGAGATATATCTGGAAGAAAGAAGAGTTGCCCTAATTCGCATTTGCACGTCCGAGCTGCAGATTAATGTAACTTTGAGCAATCCGCTCCCCTCCCCTTTTATGTAAATATGATACACCGACGGATTACAGATTCTTCGATCCCGTAAAATTGAACTAAAAGAAACTCTTGCGCCTTTTGACCCATAAGCTAGACTAGACAGCTGTTTAGTATTTATGCATATACAGTATGAAATATTATGTTGACATACCAAATACCAATGCAGTCAATAGGCGGCCGTTTCCGTCAAACAAAAATACTGGTTTTCGTTTTGCAAATTTGAAGTTTAAATTTTAAAACCATCGAGTATTTTACTGCCGGTCTAATATATCAGTATTATGGTGAAATCCATAATGTAGTACAAGCGGATAACGATCTGGACTTTTGCAAACATCGTCACGGGTCCCATTTCAAGATTTTCGCCACCTTTTCAATCCTGCCTAATATGAAACAATTATTTATGAGAGTCAAGTGGCTTGGAATCGACGATACTTAATCAGGTGGTCCCCTCATTCATATTAGAGCAGGTTCAAACACGAAGATTTGGCGCTATGTAAGTAATAATAATAATAATCCGTGTATTTTTCTAAATTGTTTTTTACACAAATACTAAGGGAGTTCAAGTGCCCCCTCATGCCAGCGGCGTGCGATGGTAGCACTCAATGTCTCAATACCTATACTTAATTCACCCAAAACTATTTTACTAACTACGAGTTGAGAACTGAATTATAACTTTGCAACTACCTATACCTAAGACTAATTTTTAAAAAAAGGTTTGTATATACACTTACAGTATATATGTAAAAAAATTGACTAAGTTTCATTGGTAAGCCCACGCCGAAGCAAAAATCGTGCGAACGACGGAGATCGGGATATCTAGCGCTATGTATGAATAAAGAGTCCCTTGACACCCTGAAGGGGGCACTAACAAGATTGATAAGGTTGAAGAAGAAGCAGAGGCGGTCCCAGACCTCACAAAAGGGGGAGGCACTTTTCAGTGGCGCAACGATAGGTTTTCGGAGGTGTATAATTTGGCGCCTCCACCCATTTTCATAAAAGTCGCTTAGGAGCCAGAGGGCTGAAATATTGGGGGTTTTACGCAGTCTGAGAGCAAAAAGGCTTTGATATTACAAAGAATCAATATGGTGGTGGACAAGGGGGGCCCGGGGGTCACCCCTGGGAGAATTTTTTTGAAAACTAGGGCTGAAATAGTGAGGTTTTGCGCATTTTGAGTGCAGTAACACTTAGATTTCTTAGATTTTAGAGGCAAAGAATATAACTGTTGTCCAAAGGGGGGGGGGGGCAATTGCCCGCAGTGCCGGTCGCTGCGTCCGCCTCTGAGAAGAAGACTAGTTTACTGTTATCATTTCAATTAGATATTAATCATAGTGTGGAAGCTTGCGGGCGAAAATGTATGTAGCTCCAGCTTGTAATTTTTGATTAAAAGGAAAGAGATGGTAATGGATGGGTAATGAACCGAGAGGTACAAGGTAAAGACCACCCGGGAGGTCGAAAGTTACACTGGGAAGAAAAATACTGTTTTAGGAGGGAATTCGAAACTATATTAGGGACAAAGAAAGAATACTGCGAATCAGCAGGAATTCTCAATAGTCACACAATCAAGTGGTTTACTGATGGCTCTAGGCTAGAACGTACAAAACCAAGAACAGATCTTGGCGTCTTTGGTTCAGGGGTTAAATATCTGGAGTCTCTTGGGGAGACAACTGCGCAGTCTTGCAGATTCTGCAATGAAGGAGCAGAGGACCCCGAGGGCCCGAGCACATCCTCCTTCACTGCGATGCAATCGCACGAAGAAGAGCAGCATGCTCGGGAAGCTTGCAGTTACATGTAAAAGACATACCACTTCTAAATCCCCTCAAGATCCTGGCTCTCCTGAGGGAGATAGGCCTCGAGGAAGTGCTGTAGAAGTGATGTAGTTACTTTGTTGTAGGGGGCGCAATAGGCCAAATAGGCTTAAGTGCACACAGGTAACACCTGTACCCCAATTTAAAAAAAAAAAAATGGGTAATGTAAGTCCAACCAACCCAACATGCGTATTCATCTTAAGACGGGTTTTCCCTCTCAGGAGCAAGCTGACGTCTTTAGCTCAATATTTCTCCCCATCTATTTATAAAATATAAATAAATAAGCATTGACTTTTTTGTTCTATTACTAAGTCAACCTAGCGGAGTTAGTGCTATAAAGCCCTCTCTTACGCACTCAACTAAGAAAGCCCGGGACCGCCTGCTTTGCATGCCCTCCGAAACATGGCCAGAACATGTAGCAAGGTTGGGTCTCAACCCCCCCCCCCCTCCCTCCCTCCCTCCATCATGTGAATTAACATAACCAAAAACGCAACCGGGAACCCTTATTAAGCACTCGTAAGACTACTCGTTTTAGGCGTCCACATGATGTTTTCTATTTGCTTATTTCTAGGAGCTTCATGAAATCTCGTGCGGTGCCGAGAAGTATGACTATTCTGGTTTGGCAACGCCACAAGACAGCGACGATGGTAAGTCATGTTGCCAAATTTATAGGGCTGCTCCGATCATGTGTCGGAAATCTTAAGATCCGGTACACACGGATGATTCTCCCAGTCGCGATAGGACATCGGTTATTTTTATTTATTTATTATTGATTTGGCTTGAGGATTGATTTGTTCAAGCTTTTCATCGAAATTGGCTTATAGAAAGCTTGGATTGGAGTTAGGTTTACATCTATAGGGTTACCAGACGCCAGGGATTCGCACTGACAGTCAAGGATTCAGGCTGCCGTCAGGAATGTCAGGAATTGCTGGGTGAATGTCAGGAAATTTGCGAGGAACATGCAAATGAAAAAAAGCTGGTTGTCTGTCCTGTGAGTCCTGTCACTCTTGTCGGTTGTAAAGTCGGTTTACAGACGATAGTGCGGATCTGTGGCTGTATAGTTTCCTACAAACAGTCAGCCTTATTTCCATGATTGAATTTTTTCGGTGTATTTTGTATGCAAAGGTAAATCTCATGTCAAGGTCACTAAATCTGATCACAATTCAATTTCGCCAAAATGTTGGTTACGCCATTCTGACTTTAGGGTGACGATAGATTTTATTTCCATTTTCCCAGGCTTTTCCCACTTTACCAACGGTAAGTGGGCACGCCTGCCGCTAAATTACAAATCTAAAAAATCTAAAATCAGTAAAATCATAGATGGAACATTGCGTGCTGTGTGCGATATATGACCAGCAGTATAGGTATAGCCTATTGCGTTAGGTTGTAACTTGTAAGTGGCCTTGCCTAAATGCAAGTAGGCAGCCTAACATGTCATTGGGAGCAAAGGAATACGAAGCCTGCGTGCCTGAGTACAGCTGACACGGCTTACTGCTGAGCGGCAAGCCTATGCGTCAAGTCTGTGCAACACTTGCAAATAGAATAGCCTCAAGCCTGGGGCACTAATATCATCAGTATATACTCACCCTAAAGTCAGAAGGGCGTACCATCAAGAAGCTTCGGCTCATAACAGTCAGATACGCCTTCATTATTAACTATTTCCGCCGTATTTTTCACGCATGATTTTTTTTTTTCGGCACGTGCAAATGTAGAACTTACGACAAGGTCATTAAATCTGATCATAACTCAATTTCCCCACAAATGCTGGTTACGCCCTTCTGACTTTAGGGTGACGGTATTGTAGCTATTGTACAATCGGTGGCTTCACAAATGAAAAAGAACCGGTACGAGTTATCCCACACATCATGGCCGTGCCCAGGGGGTGGTCCAAGGGGTCCGGACCCCCCCCCCCCCGAAATAATTTTTTTGTATGTAAACCTGTATTGCTTGAAGAATTGGAATGAATGTATTGCTTTCCAATTTATACGTAGTAGTAT
This sequence comes from Psococerastis gibbosa, assembly GCA_963971405.1. Classification (NCBI taxonomy): domain Eukaryota; kingdom Metazoa; phylum Arthropoda; class Insecta; order Psocodea; family Psocidae; genus Psococerastis; species Psococerastis gibbosa. Next base: position 2,187,536 of record OZ020491.1, read on the forward strand.
AAGGAAAGCTTTGTGATGGTCGAAATTTTCGATTCCGAGATTTCAACGGATTTACACGTTTTGAGGTCCCAGGAAGGCAAAAAAGAGGTTTTCCGAAATGTCTGTCTGTTCATCCGGGCGAACTACTCAGTCGATTGTGATGAAATTTAGCATGTAGGTTCACAGAAATTATACCTTGGGATCAATTTTTTTTATTTTGGGCTAACTCAATTTGGGGGGTTTTATTCTCAAAAAATGTTTAAAAAAAATTATTTCTCAAAAACGGCTCCAACGATTTCTTTTAAATTCACATATATTGTAGCCCTTATTAATTTTAATATAATGCGGGGGGTCTCTTGCCCCTTGATGCTTCTGAGGGTAAAAAAATAAAAATAACTAAATTTTAGTGAAAAATGACTAAAAAATCATTTTTCTGCGAAACCTTTCAATCGATGATTTCTACCTTCAGGCATATTTTAGGTGTTGAATTGAGTAACGAAACCGGACAGGTTGCTTTTGTGCAAAAACAATTTGTTGAAGCAATGATGGAAAATTCACGCTCAAATGCATTACTGTATGTGCCCTGCCATTATTACTGTGTGGTAATGTGTTGGTCTGACCTATCTAGAATTTACCTCACCTCCAGTGACGTCAGATGGGCAATCCCCCCCCCCTCGAGATATCCGAAATTTAACCCTAAGGAAATTATTTACCATGAAATTACTCATTTTCTCTAGTTAATAATTGATAAATTGGAAAGCGTATTCGAGTAAACTCGGACCGGTTCTTTGAGTTTGAACACTAGATAGAATGGACTTTCATTAATAAATTACATTTAAAAAAAAAGCAACCTATTCGGTTTTCTCCCTCAAATCTTCTTACTCTGTCAGGACATGCAGAGTAGTGGTAAAGACTCCGACTTCCACCCGAAAGGTTGCTGGTTTGAGTCCCACACTTTCTAAATTTTCTGGCCATGCTTCGGAGGGCATGTAAAGCAGTCGGTCCCGGGTGTTCCTAGTTGAGTGTTAGACAGGGCTTTATAGCCCCAACTCTGCTAGGTTGGCTTAGTAATATAGAACAAAAAAATTCAATATTTATTTATTTAATCACACCTTAAACATTATCAAAAGTTGTATCAAGGAAAAAAGGGTCTTAACTCTTAGGGAGTATTAAAAATACTCTTCTTCTTTAAATACCTCTTCGATCGAAGATTGGCGATCCCCATTGCCATTTGGACTTTGGAGACTGCTGATCTGAAAAGGCAAGTCGTGCTCTTGCCAAACCACTGCCTCAGGTTTTTCAACCAGCATGTTCTTCTGCCGGGAGCCCTCTGTCTATTGTATTTATCTTCCCAAATCCCTTGGATTATTACATGTAGAAGACGATACTTTTCAATCCTCACCACATGGCCGAAGTATTTAAATTTTCGTTTCTTAACCGGCAACATGGTTTCTGTTTAGTTTATCGTGTTTAATTTTTATTCAGTACGGCCACACCTATGTTCCGATATATATTAGTTTCCAAGGGCTTAGTGAACCCGCAAAAAAAATTCTCCAAAATAAGAAAAAGGTAGCCTGATAGGCTGATAAATTAGGCTTCAAGGCATTTGTAGCGGGGTGAAAACATAGTAGGCATTTACTTGGCTTTTATTATATATTTTTTATTTTATCTTTATTTTTTAACTGTTACAGACTGGAGGCTCTGCCTCTCCCACCTATAAATATTGGGGCTCGCTGTTACAAGGCATCTGCTGCGTTTGGCACAGGGGGTACGGGGGCGCCAGAGCAGGGGTTGAAACTAACTTACATTAGTATGCACTCAACTACATCCGGTCTCACGAGCCCTTAATTTTTATTACTCTTTTGGCCATGCGGATTTCTTAATGTGTTTATCCCTTTCTCCCAGTCTTTGGTATTTATGTACCTCACAAACCAGTCAAATCATATAAAATCCAGAGAAACAGAAGAAAGTGTTACGCAGCTACTGTATATGTCATCCCATCGGTTGTTATTTTATTCACTACGTAAGTTGTACAGATTTGGCCTAGGTTTCATTTTCTTTGCATTAATTACGACTACAATATACATTTTAAATTTAAAGGAGATTGTTGGAGCCGTGTGTGAGAAATAATTTTTCAAGCCATTTTTTTTTTTTCGTTTTTTGGAGGCCAAGCCCCCTAAAATTGAGTTAGATTTTTGTGCTGGCACCTGAAAACGTGCAAATCCACTAAAATCGCGAAATTGAAAATTTCGACAACCACAAAGCTTGCCATGTACTTACGGTACGTACAAACAAGGGCATAGCCAGAGGAGGTTTATGGGGGCTCAACCCCCCCCCCCCCCCTGAAGTGAAATGGCTTGACACTAGATAGAATCGGATATTGAGAGGAAAAATAAAAACTACTATGTAATATCCAATGACATTTCTGCCCCCCCCCCCCCACAATAATTGGTTGGAAGGGCCAGTCTGGATCGTTTGGAAAGTATCTTCAGATCCAGGACATGTAGCGTAGTGGTACTGACTCTGACTTTCACCCGAAAAGTTGTTGGTTCGAGTCCCACACTGGCTACATTTTCTGGTCATGCTTTGGAGGGCATGTAAAGCAGGCGGTCCCGGGCCTTCCTAGTTGAGTGTAAGAGAGGGCTTTATAGCCCTAACTTTGCTAGGTTGGCTTAGTAATAGAAACAATAAAAAGTCCTTATTTATTTATTTATTTAATATCCACGTATGTAGGCCTATTGGACCCTACATCCCCCATCACTTGCTGCAGGTACTCTTTTCCCGGGCGCCCAGGTCGGTTGGCGCCTTCCATGGTTGACTCTATGATGCCGCTTACCCTCTGCCCCCTACCATAAGTACCTCAGTATTAGAGTATAGTATCAAGTGCTGAGCTGAGCTGACGGTATACCGTAAGTAAACTGTAAAGGTCAAAAGAGATCACATCAATGTTTTATATTGAACAGGTGCTTAGCAGAGGGATCTTGTTATAAGGGGGGGGGGGGGGTGAGAGGGTCGGAAACTGAGTTAGGGGTGGAGTCGCTCGGGGCAAGCGTAATTAGCGAGCGTATTAGATCACATTTCACCGTTAACAACATCCACTAATAGTATTTCTAAATAAAGACACTTTTGACTCCGCGATTAGTTCAAATTCCTTGTGGAATACACTACCTCTGTATTAATTATACGCTATATTACTAGATTATATTACTACATAACAATAAACAAACTTAATTAATTATCCGTTTAGTAACCCCCAGACTATATAGACAGCTTGCACCTCAGGCTAAGTATACTCTTAAACCGTGACGGGCTGTGGATCATTGGGTCATTGACGGTACTCCTTTGATTGGAGTGTTTTCAATTTTTAAGTAACACCACATTTGCCTACTCATTTCTCCTTATACATATATATTATCTAAAGAAAACATTAGCAGAATAAATAAATAAATAATAATAAATAACGGCTTTATTTTTACCTGGGCGAACCGTAAGACTAGGAAGTCTTCCATGGGCTAACCCAGGTAAGGCAAGGGATGGTTAGTATTACAATAATCAAGATTCTTTAGACTAGTGTTGCTAACACTGTATAAGTAAATTATATTTTTATGTTTGTTAATATTAATTTGCTTAATTTTACTGGAGTTTACTCCTTAAGAATCGATTTTCATATTTAGGGGCCCGGTATGAGAAAATTATAAGGTGATCGACTGACAACGTTTTCTGTGTTAGCGACCTTTTTCGGCAGGGGGCCCAGCAACACCCACAACAGCCTCCAGGGGCCCTTTGTGCGCATTAAATCCCAACATAAGGGTAGACTGTACCTGTTAAAGATAATCGGTACTTGAGTAGTAAACTCCAGTCGTGCGTCGGAGCTGACACACAATTCTATTAATGGCTCTACGATTCCCTCTTCAGTTGCCATGGGGACAAGAAAGGGGTACCGACGCCAAATCGAACCGATCACGCACCATAAGCCGTCTTTAAGTCGTTGTGGCCCCCGTATCAGTTTGACAAACCCCAGTCAAAACCACCCATGACATATGAAGCCGGCCGCCATACCAAGTTGAATCCAGCGGACCAGAGCAGGTTCAAAGCTGCAGACAACTTGGTCGTGTGCACAGTGCCGGTTGGGAAACATGGTAGGACTTGTCCTGGTCACCTCCGAACTAATCGTGTGACTTTACTGTGTTTCCCAAGTGGTTCGGAATCCACTATAATCAGGAGGTCCACTGTCCTATGGGCTTGCATAGGACAGTCAAGTCGTCAAGTCGGGGTCGCTCTATGGGCCCAAATATGAGGCCTAAGTCGTTACTAACCCGACGAAACCTACTACTACTACTACTACTACTACCCATGACATATCCATTACAACGTCTACTCTTCAGAAAACGCGTTTACCCTATCTCTCTTGCCAAAGTTTGAATACCAAATCAGATTACATCATCAGTTCAGATCAATTCAGTTACTTTCTGTACTAACTGTAGTTGTTTTGCGCCTATTTTATCTTTTATTTTTTTAAATCCCCCGGCCTTGTTTGCAGTTATATGAACCTTCGTTGGTAAAATTTACACCTTACTGTTAAAAAAATCCGTTGAACTCCACTATTTTGGGCATGTTTTCTGTTTACAATTATATTAATCTTCGTCCGTTAAATGTAAATAAAAGAACCGGTGCGAGTGAACAGTACACATGCTTTCCTATTCATGAATTAGTACCGAAATAGATAATAATAAAGTAGTTCCATGTCAAACCATTGTCCTAGCTTTACATTTCGGTTGCCTCGACTTTCCATGTCCCAAAGCACTGGGGGGGCAGGGGGTAATGACCCCCATGAGTAGAAGAAGAAGAACGCAATGATCCAAAGTAAAATACTTTAATAGTGACCGGTTTCGGATAAAATCCATCATCAGACTATGTAAACTAAGGTAATGACCCCCCTAAATGAGTAAATTCATAAGATACCTATTTAAAAAAAATGAAAAAAACTCAAATTTTCAACAACAAAATTACCTTTTAAACTTACAAAAAACTGAAATAGACAATGGTCCCGAGGTATGACTTTTGTGAACCTACATGCCAAATTCCATCAAAATTCACAGAGTAGTTTGCCCGCAAATCAACGAACAGACAGACCGACTGACGGGCATTTCGTAAAAAAAAACACTTTTTTTGGATTCCTGGGACTTCAAAACGTGTAAATCCACCCGAAACCGAAAATTTCGACCATCACACAGCTTTCCTTACACTAGCGGATCCTGCTATGGGCTAAAGAGGGTAAAGCCCCCCCGCCTTCTCTTACCCAACTTACACTAGATAAAAAGCACTTTCAAAATAGTCTTCACTCTATCATAGACCTCCTGACTAAAGGCTTTCCATCCACTAGTTCAGCCCCCCCCCCTCTAAAAATTTCTAGACCCGCTAGTGTTTCCTTATACTACGTATATAAATAGGAATGCAACACACAATGTAAGTTACAGTAAGACAACGGCTGCAGTAAGGGCAAACAACCGTTCCCGGTTTCGACCTGAGGGATAAAAACTTACCTACGCCCCCCCCCCTCCCCTCTTAGTAAACCACATAAGATTTTCTGCAAGCATAAGGCTAAGTGGGGAGCTCATTAGGCTACATTACATAGTAAACGAGTCGTAAAGAGCAGTAAAAATAATTGTGTTGGTAGTAAAAATAACGACAGTTCGTGCCGACGGCGCGTCCAATAGTCACGTATACGTGTAGTACAATAAATGCAACACATCTGTCAAATACCAAAGCTCACCAAAGCCCCATTCAATGGTTTAAAGACGGCATGGAATGTGTCGGAAATATTACCAGCAATTATATCCAATGCTTTGGGATAGATAAAAAAATGGAAGCAGACAAAATTGTCCTTCCTATGTAATATACGTAATATAGTAATAGTAATGTCCTAAAGGACGTTTTTACGAACCTAGGCCTACTTATAGCGGCTCATTGGTCCTTTGTTCAGTCAGGGACGGATCCAGCCCATTTTGGAGGGGGGGGGGTTGTTTTGGGTCAAAATAGGAAAAACCTATGTAGTATCGATTAAATCAGAGCGTCATGTACCGTAATAAAGATTTACCCCACTTTTCTTTATTTCGCCCTTATTAAGAGGATATGCTACGTAGAAAATTAAATACTTTTCATTTTTTATTTCATTAACAACTTACATGAGCCAAGTCTTAAATAACTTTCTTTGTTAATTAAATAAAAAATATAAAGTCAATAGAAAACAACAAATTTAGGGGTTCTGCTCATTTTCTACGTAGCATGTTCAAGGCCGCAGCAACGGGAGGGGGGGGGGGGGCAAAAGTCTAGACTCAGGAATGTGGCAGGTATAGGAGGATAAGCTAGCCTGAGGCTCGAGGCTACAATAGTAGTTTATACCGAGCTTAAGGGCCAACCGGAGTCGCTCATATTCAATTTTCTGTTCAAACTTCAATTTCTCATGCAATATGGAACGCAGAACAATGAAAAAATTCTGAATCGTAAGAAGAATTTTTTCTCCTAATTTTAATATATAGAATATAGACTATATAGAAATATAGTATCTGGGCATGTGGCCTTAACTAACCCCAATTCGCCACAGTTGATTAACTCCTTCAACTGGAACTCGATCCTGAGTGACCTTTATTGCTTTCCAATTTATACGTAGTACAAGGAAAGCTTTGTGATGGTGGAAATTTTCGATTTCGAGATTACAACGGATTTACACGTTTTGAGGTCCCAGGAACCCCAATAAAAGTGTTTTTTACGAAATGTCTTGTCTGTCGCTCTGTCTGTATATCTGTCTGTTCATCGATTTCCAGGCAAACTACTCGATTTTGATGAAATTTTGCATATAGGTTCACAAGAATTATACCTCAAGAACTCATTTTTTATTTTGGTCTAACTCAATTTGAGGGGGGGGGGGTTTATTTTCAAAAAACTGCAAAAAAACGGCTCCAACGATTTCCTTTAAATTCACATATATTGTAGTCGTTATTAATGTTAACAAAATGTGGGGGGGGGGGTCGCTTGCCTCTTGATAGTTTTCTTCTGGGGGTATAAAAATAAAAATAACTCAATTTTCATGAAAAATGACTAAAAAATAATTTTTCTGCGGAACCTTTCTATCGATGATTTCTACCTTCAGGTATGTAGGTATTCAATAGGGTAACAAAAACGGACAGGTTGCATTCCAAAAAAAATGTCTGCTTCTGTGCAAAAAATTATTTTTTGAGAAATTATGGAAAATTCACGCTCCAATACATTACGTGCCATGTGCCATAGTTATTACTGATACAATGTGTTGGTCTGTTCGTTCCAGAATATGCAATCAAGTTTTAAGTGGTTTAGGTGGAAGATCGGCGACTCCGGTTTGCCCTTAAGAAAGCAAAACTGATTTTTGGTAAATATAACAAGTAGAAATATAGAAAGAACGGTCCTCTTTCGTTTTTTGTTTGTTTATATTTCATGTTGTTCATATTTCTAGTTTGCTTAGTATCATGCTTTCATGGAGCAAGTAATTCCGCAGTAAGTAAGGTCGGGACCACTGGACCCCCCCCCCCACAAATACGGCCTTGAGCATATTCTCTTATAAAAATGTTGCATGTCGTATATTACTGTACATGACCACATGATGTGTAGCCATATTGGCTGATACAGGAATGCGTCTAGTGACGTGAGCCAGCTACGCCGGCCGCTGATCATATTTCACTGAATCTAAAGTCAGCGATCTGCTATCACGCACCTAACGGTACACTGTGCCTGCCATTGCATTACAAATAAAGAGCCCAGTCTTTGTTATAGTTAGGCCTTTGGGTCCTGCACTCCTGCATAGACTATACAGTAGTATAGACAGTGGCGTAACAAATTGTTCGGGTCCCTTACGGAAGAGAGGTCAGAGCTCTCAATAATTTTTGCTTTCCAATTTATACGTAGTAGTCACTGTTACTACTGTTACAATGTATTGGTCTGTTCGTTCCAGAATATGCCATTAAGTTTTAAGGGGTTTTTAATATATTGAGGTGGACCCCCCCCCCCCTCGAGGGATCTGAAATTTAACCATAAGGAAATTATTTCCTATGAAATTGCACATGTCTATATCTGCTCATTTATAAATTGGAAAGCTTGTCGAGTAAACTCGGACCGGTTCTTTTTATTGCTTTCCAATATACGTAGAGTACTAGTATAAGGAAAGCTTTGTGATGGTCCAAATTTTCGATTCCGAGATTTCAACGGATTTCCACTTTTTTGAGGTCCCAGGAACCCAAAAAAAGTGTTTTTTACGAAATGTCTGTCTGCCGCTCTCTCTGTCTGTCGCTCTGTCTGTCTGTTCATCGATTTCCGGGCAAACTCCTCGGTCGATTTTGATGAAATTTGGCATGTAGGTTCACAAAAATCATACCTCGAGACCACTTTTTTATTTTGGGGGGTTTTATACCCAAAAAACTCCAAAAAAAAACGTCTAAAAAAATTATTTCTCTATTTCTTTTAAATTCACATATATTGTAGTCGTTATTAATGTTAACAAAATGCGGGGGTCGCTTGCCCCTTGATAGTTTGCTTATGGGGGTAAAAATATAAAAATAACTGAATTTTAATGAAAAATAATTTTTCAGTGAAACCTTTCTATAGATGATTTCTAACTTCACGCTTCAGGCATGTTTTAGGTGTTAAATTGAGTAACGAAACCGGACAGGTTGCTTTCCCAAAAAACTATTTAGTTTTGTGCAAAAAAATGTTTTTGAAAAAATGATAGAAAATTCACGCTCAAATGCCTTGCGTGCCCTGCCAGTATTGCTGGATGGTTATGTGTTGGTCTGACCTATCTTAATTTACTTTTCTGTGCAAACTGCTCGGTGGCTTTGGATGAAATTTGGCATTAACTTATATTATGTAGGTTCCCAAAATCATCTCGGGACCTTTTTTAATTTTGGCTAACTCAATTTTGGGGGAGGATTCCAATTTTTGTATGGAATAGTGAAATACATTCTTTAAAGTGTGAAGGTGTATATGATATATACATCTTTTATTTTTGCAGCAGTACAATATGATGACTAAGATGTGATACAATTAACAAACAAACCCGGACCCCCCCCCCCCCCCCGTTTATCAGATAAAGTAATCTGAGAATTCCGACAACATACAACCAGGCCTCGGGGTAGCCCAGCATTGTTAATAAGTTTTTGAACTTAAAAAATACGCATTGCATTTTAACAGTTTTAACAGGGGGGGGGGGGCTTAAAAAAATAATCAAAGTAAAAATACGCATATAGAAAACAAGAAAACATACTGTAGGTACTGTATTATTCAATTGAGTTTACACTAACGACAGTTTTCTAAAGAATCCGCATGGATGAACTAAAAAATGCGGTTCGTTAAAAAAAAAGGTTGAGGCCCTAGGACTTACAGGAGAGATTCTTGTATGTAAACACTTATGATAAGCTTTTACATGAACAACATCAGCAGCTGCCATGAACAACATTCTTTAAAAAATTCCATTGCAGCACTGAAGGTCAGCAGAAGGTAATTAGTGTGGGTTGGATTCTTAGTAACTCTTGTAATATTAGGCCTAAGTCAGCTACAGGCCTTGGCAGACCTTGCACAAAATATAGGACATACACTAGTCACACCTAACACAGCTATTTTTAGCTTAGGCTAGCTACTGTATTGCCTGCACTAAAATGAATTATTGAAATGTATGAGGCGTAGGTTTAGGGTTAATATACAATATATATTTACTAGCCTGTTGATAGAAGCTGCAGGCTAGTAGTGGGGTTGCAGGTGGTGGATAGTGAAAAGGCCACCGATACGGTGGCTAGCTGCGAATACAACGAACAAGCAGTCCCCGACCAAGCAAAGGCATAATCGGAAGGTGTGCTGTGGAGGTGCAGCATTGTCTAGAAATGGCCACAGTAGCCCGAGGATGGCTATGTGACGGGGCGAATCGTTGCAACCACTAAATAAGCGACCACTACTACTTCTTCTTCTTCTTCAGCCAACGCCCGTCCTTGGCTGTTAGACCATTTGACGCCGTGCCGCGTAATGGAGCTGGGCCAATCCCTCCTGAGTCTCAGCTCGGTTTTCTACCTCGATGCCAGTGCAGCTGAATAGGTGACCGGCATTCCCCTCCCCTTGGAAGCAGAGTGACCACTACTAGGGCACGCTTCTGTCCTGGGGTATGGATGTAGAAGGCAACGTGAAACCACTGCATTCCAATTTCCCTGGTGCTGTGGTGCAGTCATGATGACTCTACACACTTGACATGCTTTTGGGGAGTCCGAAGTGGGATATTTACTTATTGCTTTCCAATGTATACGTAGTATAAGGAAAGCTTTGTGATGGTCGAAATTTTCGATCCCGAGATTTCAACGGATTTACACGTTTTGAGGTCCCTGGAACCCAAAAAAGTGGTTTTTACGAAATGTCTGTCTGTCGCTTTGTCTGTCTGTATTTAGGTTTACTCTTTTACCGCGCCTGGAAGCCGGCCGCCATACCAAGTTGAATCCAGCGGACCAGAGCAGGTTCAAAGATGCAGATAACTTGGTCGTGTGCACAGTGCCGGTAGGGAAACATGGTAGGACTTGTCCTGGTCACCTCCGAACTAATCGTGTGACTTCACTGTGTTTCCCAAGTGGTTCGGAATCCACTATAATCAGGAGGTCCACTGTCCTATGGGCCCACACCGTGGCCTGGGACTGTGTCCAACCATTCTACTACTTCTACTACCGCGCCTGGAGGGTCGGTGGCACGACCGCACGACAGCAGCGTTTCCAGTTTCCACACAGTCCGTTCTGTGCGCCCTAGCCTGGTGGAGAGCCCCAAACTTGTCATATCTCCGGCGATCTTCCTTCTCAGTGTAACTTTCGGCTTCCCTGATGGTCTTCTTCCTTGTATCTCCCGGTTCATTACTCTTTTGACTAGGTGGTTTTCGTTTCTACGTAGTACGTGTCCCCCACTCCCCACCAGTTCAGCCTCTTTTCTCTAAGTTTCTCTTGTATGTCACGAGCTCTCATCTCTTGCCTTACATCTTGTTTCTGCGTTGGATCTTCCTAGGATTCGCATTTCTGCTGCGTGAATCATATCTTCCTCACACTTTCGTGCAGCCCAGCATTCAGACCCATACAGCATGCACGGGCGAACAACTTGCTATTAGATGCGTCCTTTCAGCTTTTTTTGCATTTTTCGGTCTGTGAGTTAGGACATATCTCGAAACTTCGCTCAGCCGGCTTTTATTCGACTTTCGACATCTTATAGATAGGTTCAATAATAAAATAAATAATAATAAAATAAATGCCCTAGTTTGCAATTGTTATGGGGTTTGAGGCGTTTTTTTTCTCGGAAGACAAGTAAAGCAAGCGGGCCTAAACCACTTCATTACATGACGTGCTGACTGATTACAAACAATTGACAGTTGGGTCGTCCGACGGTGTCAGTCAGCTATAACCAACTTCATGAAAAATTACAAAATCCGAGGGGCGGATGCTGTCACCCCGAGAGGTGATCTGCCTAAATCGAGAATCAATGCTTGGCTTATGGAATGTCCCATGACGCTCCGGACAGGTGTTGGAGCTAAATAACGCAGTGCCGTCGCCGGGCGTCCGTGCTAATGGGGCCATTTGTCAGAGGGCCCTCAGCCCGGGGCTCACATTTGTCTTGTCGTGAAATTTTGTTTCTATGTTTGTCCCCCCCCATCTGTTTGTCGTTGTTTGTTTATATTTGGGACGCGGCTTTTCTCTTTTAATATTGTGTAAACTAATTTTGAGTCATTTGGGATTTTTTTTAATGGTAGCGCCGGCAGTTAAGAACAACTTCGATAGCGCTACTAGGCCTACATGTTTTTTGTATAAATTCCAAACTCTTATAAAATATCGACTATATAGAAATAATATATAGTCGATATTTTATAAGATATAATAATATATAGATACATAGATATAAGATATAATAATATAGAATATATAAGTATATATGCCCAAAGGTATGCTCCTCTACTAATACCGTTTGTCTACAGTTTTCTGGGGTAGTCAGAATGGCGTAGAGGTAACGACTCGGACTATCATCCAGAAGGTGACTGGTTCGAGTCCCACCCGAATGCCAAAATTTTCTAGTGGTACAATTATTTATCTTCTGACTACCATGCTTCGGAGGGCATGTAAAGCCGGCGGTCCCGGCAGTCTTCCCTGACGGTCGATAGGTTAAACAGGAGGCTGTTGATGCAACCTGAAAACTCCTGTACCACGGGTAGTACCACCCCGACACGAATTTACTTTTTACTTTTAGTTTTCTGGGAAAAAATGAAGGTGAGGTTTCCCTCTGTAGATGGCAGTTCTTGCCGAAAGCGCTCAGGGTTTTTTTTTACTAACACAAGTGAGTTTCTTAGACAAAGTTAATTTTTTAACGATTATTAAATACACAAATTTTGTGTTTTCCTAATTCGGGTTATAGTTAACAAGTTTTTCTAAAACTCTAAGTTGTTTTTTTTGTTAATTAAAATGAAATACCACGAAGTCACGAGTAAGTGTTAGTTTTCTATACTCCTATAAATTATATATATATTATGTGTGGCAATCACTAACATTTTTGGAACTCCTTCCTCAGGACACTCTATGTAGCTATCTGGGAGAAAAAATTGAGAACTCACCAAAAATATAGCCGAGGATTAATATATCAATTTGAATTTCCCACGCATTTTACACTCCTTTGTTTAAAAGAATTGAATAAACCCCGGTGTTAATCCAGCTGATTAAAGGATGTATTTTTAAATTTCAGAGCTGTGCACGAGCTTGGTCCCCGTGAAAACAGAAGTTGAAGATGTGGCGGTCGCTCTACGGAATGAAACACTGCAACAGCTACTCAATGAAGAACGGGGCGATACTTTGGATGAAGAAAGGTATAAATGCTGGGAATATTTAAAAAATAGGACACTACCATGCTTGGATGACTTCTCTAGTAAGCAGTCTAATGACCCGTTCAGATTTTGACCAGTACTAATACAAACTAACGCGGCTATTCCATCTGTTAAATTTGTACTGCAAATTTGATTTGAGATTTTTGTTTTACTCTATGACATTCTCCATTTTAATTTCCTCATGTTAAAATTGATCAATGATCATAGAGTAAAATCACGCGTTGCAAACAGTAGCAAACTAAAATTAAACAATGGCGTCATCTAGAGCTGATAAATAATTTATATTAATTTCTTGCGAACGAACGAATTATTTCGTAGTTTAAATCATAAAATTTCTTGTAGGCCTAGATTATAAAATTTAAAGAAACTTAAAAATTTGGAAAAAATTGAAAACAAACATGATCAATTGCTGAAAACAAGTGGAATGGGGTGTAAAAATAAATAATGCAATATTGATGATTTTCCGTCAATGACAAGATCAAATATGAAGTAAAATTGACAGATGGAATAGCCGCCTAAAAAGTGGGAAGATATGGAGACGTGGACAGTATCGGATTTATTGTAGAGGTCAGCATACCACCCAGGTAAGGTGAAGACTCAGTTTCGAATCCCGTTTCCCTTAATTTTTTAAACTTTATTTTTCCTATCTGTATCATTGATTCTTATACAGCTCATGTAAAAATAAATTGCCTAAATGAGAGCAAATTAGAAGAACCGGTCCGAGTTTACTCGAACATGCTTTCCAATTTATCAAAATTAGTAGATAGAGAAAATGAGTAATTTCATTGTAAATAATTTTCCTATGGTTAAATTTCCGATATCTCGGGGGGGGGGGGGGGTCGTCCACCTAACGTCACTGGAGGTGAGGTAAATTCTAGTTAGGTCAGACCAACACATTACCACACAGCAATACTGGCAGGGCAAGCAATGCACTTGAGCGTGAATTTTCTATCATTTTTTCAAAAAAACAAATACTTTTCTGGGAAAGCAACCTATCCGGTTTCGTTACTCAATTTAACACCTAAACCATACCTGAAGTTAGAAATCATCGACAGAAAGGTTTCGCAGAAAAATTGTTTTTTAGTCATTTTTCATTAAAATTTAGTTATTTTTATTTTTTTTACCCCCAGAAGCAACCTATCAAGGGGCAAGCGACCCCCCTCATTTCGTTAACATTAATAACGACTACAATATATGTGAATTTAAAAGAAATCGTCGGAGCCGTTTTTGAGAAATAATTTTTTTAGACGTTTTTTGGAGGTTTTTTGAGAATAAAACCCCCCCAAATTAAGTTAGCCCCAAATAAAAAAAAATGATCCCGAGGTATGATTTTTGTGAACCTACATGACGAATTTCATCAAAATCGACCGAGTAGTTTGTCCGGAAATCGACGCACAGACAGACAGAACGACAGACAGACATTTCGTAAAAACCACTTTTTTGGGTTCCTGGTACCTCAAATCGTTGAAATCTCGGAATCGAAAATTTCGACCATCACAAAGCTTTCCTTATACTACGTATAAATTGGAAAGCAAAAAGTACCAAGATCAGGCTACGCCTCTTCTTAACGGCAAGTAAATGACGACATGCTAAGTGCTGAGAAGGTTGAATAATAATTTGTAAGCATTACGAGATATATCCGCAGTTTTCAATTCCTGGGAAATTATGATTATGCAACCATGCACACTGGTCGTACGGGTGTTAAATATTGTCATTGAATATATAACACTAGTGTTATATATTCAATGATATTGTCCACATCCCCAAGCTTGCTTATCTGTCTTTCTTTTCCTTGCCAAGTATTCCCTGGATGGTAATAATAATCACTTCATTTGACTTTCACGGGTTTACCAGATAAGGGGCAATATATTGACAATTTTACAGTTTCTTACCGAAACTATACAAATGATCGTGGGACCAACCCGTATTGACTATTTCAGTTAAGCTAAATAACATTCCAGGACATGTAAATGTTATGGTATGGATTTTGACTTTCACCCGAAAGGTTTCTGGTTTGAGCAGTGGCGTAGCCAGAAATTTTTTCTGGGAGGTTCCAGTTTTCATGCAACATCACTACATAAAGTTTGCCCATTCATGATAGGTTTTCGAATGGGGTGGTGTTTCATTCGGCGCTCCCCCCCCCCCCCGTATTTTCGAAAAATATTAGAAAAATAGGAAAGCCGTCCTCTAATTATGGCCATGATCTTAATTTCCCAACCCGAGCGGTCGGGGGGGGGGGGGGGAGGGTTTGAAGGGGGCCCTGGAGTCTCCCCCGGGGAAGGTTTTTGAAAAAATAGGCTTGAAATTGTAGAGTTTTACACATTTTGACGTATATACGTCTTGTAACCTATTCTAATAATGTTTAGGTTTTACAGCCGTAGAATAGTAGACCTACTGCAAGAAAGGGGGGCCCAGGGGTCTCCCCTGGGGGAATTATTTTGATTACTGATAGGCCCAAATAGTGGAATTTTCGCACTTCGAAAGCAGTTATGCTCATATTTTACATATGAAGAATATTACAGCTAACAAGGGGGGCCCGGGGGCTACCGGGGGAATGTTTTTTTAAAAGATAGGCCTGAAATAGTTGGTCGGCAAAAAAATGTTGATCTTGCAGACGATAACATTATTAACAAAACTGGAAACAGGGGGACCGGAGTCTCCCCGGGGAATTTTTTTGAATAAATATCTGAAAATTTTTCTGTTTTGCTAAATTTTGGGGGTCCGGACCCCACTGACCCCCCCCCCCTTGGCTACGCCACTGGGTTTGAGTCCCACTCATTTTCTGGCCATATTTCGGAGGGCATGGAAAGCAGGCGGTTCCAGGTCTTCCTAGTTGAGTGTAAGAGAGGGTTTAATAGCTCTAACTCCGCTAGGTTGGCTTAGTAATAGAACAAAGAGACATTATTTTATTAATTTTTGTCATAGTGATCGAAATGGACCAAAGCACGTGACACCAGAATCGCCACCTTCTGACACAAATTCGCAGCAGTCACATGCTACTGCCACGGCACCCGAAAGTAAAGCCTCGGAGAATTCGTCAAGTACCCCAACGAAACCACCCTACAGCTACGTTGCTCTTATAGGTACCTTTTTTCATTTTTGTATTTGCATTATCTAACCTGACAATAAAAGGTGACAAGTAGTAAGGCACTCACCACGGGAAAATCATAATGATGCCCCCCCCCCCCCCACTGAACCACCAATGCTAAAACTGTATAATAATAAACTTGCTTTACTCTCCTTTACTATTCAATATTTTCAATACCCACGCAAGCACAGGTAACGGAAGGAAGGGTCTGCTTCAAGCGGACGCTAAATGTCCCTCTTTTAAAAATATTGAATGCTGCGGTCACTTCTAGTAATATAACTACGATATGTTTTGGCTTTATTTTTTCAGCTATGGCAATCAGCAGTAAGCCCGAGAAACGAGCCACCCTCAGCGAAATTTACTCATACATCATAAACAAGTTCCCGTACTTTGAGACCAAGGACAAGAGGGGCTGGCAAAACTCTATCCGACACAATCTTAGTCTCAACGAGTGTTTCATGAAAATTCCGCGAGAGGGCGGTGAGAAGAGGGGACACTTCTGGACTCTGCGTAAGTAGTCAGTAAGGGGCCTATGGGCCATTATAAGTGGGCCTATGTCCATAAAAAGACCTTCGGGACATTATTATTAAGTTGTTTTTTTTAAGGTAATTATTAATTAAAATTAAAAATATATATATTAAGTAATTATGATTTTTTTTTTAAATTCGAATTCAACTGTGGGAAGACTAGTACATACTTAGTAGTACATACTTAGTAGTAATAATGTCCTAAAGGACTTTTTATGGACCTAGGGCTACTTATAGTGGCCCTTAGGTCCCTCACCCAATGCCAACGACCCCATGGATCTGTTCTCGTGGCTACAACTTTGTATTGCCGTTGGTGCTTTTCTTGGAAAATTGCCTCGGAAACAACTTGTATCCGTGCCTGCATGGGAACTCAGTTGAACTTCAACCTGATTTAATTGAACTTTTAGGAATTGAGTACGAAAGCATGTTCGAGAATAACAACTTCAGGCGCCGCAAAAGGATGCGACGTCCTTACAGGACCGCTGGTGGCTACGGCAAATCTCTCTTTGAAGACGTTCGTATACGAACACATCCGTATGCGTCTCACCTGCAATTACGTCACCGTAACCTGTACAATACCTGCACCACTAGGTATCCTCAATTTACCGAAGGGTAAGCTTCTGCTAGCAATAAAGTTTAGGAAAAAAGGGCACATTATAAGTTGACCCTTCAATACTAATACTAGGAAGGCGTTACAATCGAACGGTCTTTCTCTTAGAGCGTTAGAACACCGGTACGCTTGGGACCTATGGGGGCAGCGTGGATCTACTTGCAATATTTAATTCTTCTTCTGTAGTTTGTAGCGATTGGTTTGTAACAAATCTTTCCACATCCTTCTCCCTGTCTTGGGCCGTATTTAATTAAGTACTTGGAAATGCGTATTCCCTCCATTTTCCATGTGCATGCAACACCTCGACTTGCATCGACATCGGTGGCAAGGCGGTAGTGTGCTTGTACTTGGGTGAGTCTCTACGCACCACCATGCGATAGGGGACGTGTCATAACTCAGCACAAGTATTAATTTACTCATTGAGGGGACTGACGAGGCCAATTGGATACGTTCATTAAATTCGTTATAAGTTCGTACGCTATTAACCTTTTTAATATGTAAAGAATAAAAGAAAGGGCACGGGCCTATACGTAAATCGACTGCACCTGAAGATGCACACTACTTCACAATTTTGCAAATTTAGCAAGGAAATAAGATTTAAGATTTTGGGGATTTGCAGGTCACAGGCATGGAGCCTACCTTCCCCTACGTCGACAATGACGACATCTCAAATACCTGGAGGATACGCAGCTTGCAGCAGCGTCAACTGCACTACATATCCCCAGATTAATCCACAGGTACTGTACGTTCAGAAACCGCAATTCTATAATATACTGTAGGAGAAAAATGGCAAGCCAAGCAGCCTATTTTGAAACACAATAGTCCAATTGGTAGTGCACTCGACTGTGTAATGAAAAGTTGAGGTTCAAAAATCAACATAAATGAAAAAAATTGGGACCTACAAACCGCAAATAAATAAATAATCACTTTTTGTACCATTACTAGTCCGACATAGCGGAGTAAGTGCTATAAATTCCTCTCTTTTCAATTCAATTCATTATTTATTACCAACACAAAAAAACAATTATAGCAATTTACATCATCTACCGCAAGGCATTGGACCGAAGCATGTCCAGAGAATGTAACAAGTCTCAAACCAACAACCGTTCGTGTCAATGTCTGGAGCCACTACTTCACATGTCCTGACCCTGCCAGATACCGTACCTACATTTGTAGTTGAAAACGCGGCTGCCGGGCATGTTGGTGACCACCAAGAGAAAGAAGTCCTCCTGGGGCTGCCGTGCCGTGGCTTTTTATTTTATTTTTATTTTTTTAACCATGTTGAAACTTTGAGCACAGCGACACGTCAGAGAACAGTAATTCTGGACCATTGTGCGAAGTTACAATCATAGATTGCTAACAACATAAAGAATGCTTATCGAAAGGCATTGTAAAATAGTGTGGAAGGTGCAGAAGACAGGGCAGCTGGTTATATACAGCTGATATGTTGCTGATAAGCAAGTAGATGTATAGAATCATCAAATTTATGACACTTAGGTCTAATTTATTATAGGTATTATGAGAAAGTACCGTACTCTTAGTCAACAATGTTGGATCTGTCTTCACTGACATCAAGCTACTTAAATAAGAAAATAAGAAATAAAATCAAAGCCTAACAAATGATGCAAAAAGGGCAACCAAACGCATTTAAATAAAAACAAAGTTTCTTGGTTTGACAAACAAATTTTGTGTTTCAGTTACCTCCTGTACAAAGTATGCAAATTGGCTCAATCAGCGGTTACAGTCAGCTTACCCCGGTTTCTTCCTATCCCATCCACTCGTCCATTGGTAAGAAACCAGTTTTTAATGCATAATCTTGCTAGCTAATTCACAAAAACAGATTATAATAAGTATGAACACAAGAAGAACAAGATGTACATGTAGCATGGCAGGAAGACGACTGGCGGGAGGTCCTCAAAAAACGCTGGAAGGATGAATTGGAAACTGGCCTTCGCGAGCTGGGAGTCCGTAGATGGTGGAGCGTTGTACAAAACCGAGGTGACTGGAGGAGTGTTGTAGAGGAGACAAAATCTGATCAAGGGCTTTAAAGCCAGAAAAAGATGATGAACACAAGAAGAAACGGTTTTGTAGCAGTAACATGCTGTTTTTTTTTATTTTCCTAGATTCCAGGTGAAAACCGGTCGGGTTTGATAGCCGTTAGTGCAGCCTTTGGCTTATTGGAACCGGATTCTCCCCCCTTTTGTGTCCCTTTAGTTACACCTTCCCCTAGTCCAGGTAGCCCCTAGACATAGTACTGTTTTTCTTCACTTTAGTTAAATATCATTCCGTCCCCGCAGCGTAGCCACTCAATGGCCACAATATAATTACAAAGGCTTTCACGGTCGGAAATAATTGACGATGCAGTAGAATCCAAACAATTGCTGCTGATCCTCCGAGATAGGCCTACAACCTTAGAAGTCTAAGCAGTTTTACTAAGGATGTCGACCGTAGATTTTGACGAAACGTTTGGAAGTACGCTTTCAGAACGACCACGGCCCATCATCCCGGATTCTGCTGCTTCGACACTCAATGTCCGTCTCATAAACCTATCTGAACTGCTAGAGTTGCACAAGCTGACAGGTCCTTTGGCAGTTTCTATCTTCCACATGGTCATTGAGATCATCAAATATAGCAGCAGCAGGCTGCGCAGTGTTGATCACTTTGACAAGTTGCTGCAAATCAGAGGCTTCAAGAAGTAACACAGCGTTTCCACAAGCTATGCCGATGGGTCGCCATGTGACCATGTTAATGGTACAATCTTACTTAAAAAGGATATGGAGCGAAGAAAAATTGAATTTTCTTTTTGTATTACATTTGTAATAAATTCCTAAACAATTAAAAAGGGTTAGATCGACTCCAATCGAGTCCAATTGTCAAGCAATTAAAACAGGTCCTTTAATTGGTTTCAGGAAGTGGTCAGTTGGATTCGCAAACATTCGGTGGGTACGCAGCTTGCTCACGACGACATGATACTGCTGACAGTATGCGATATTCGTATTGGCCAGAATGTAAGTCAGCTATTTCATTTAGTTTTGAGCATATAGACGGGTCAAGGAGAAAGAGAAATTGTTGTCAATGTATGTAATTATGTGTAGATTGGCAAGTTGGCACTTGGAAGAGCAGCTATAGCGCCTTGCGGTATATTACAAAATTTTAATAGACAATCGAACACCCCCATATAGCCTTCATATAAAATCCTACTTCACATGAAATATTGATTGGTTTGGACCTTGGGGTGATACTGGATTGCTGGTGGCCAGTGGCACAGCGCGCGGATAGTATGATCATAATTGAGCTGTCATAAAGAAGGAGACCCGTTATTTTAAGAAATGAAGTTCAATAACAATGTGGCAATGTACCGAGGAACACTTCTTATACTTTATGGCATTTATGGCCCTAAAACCGATATTTAATGTGAAATTTGATTTTTATACTCTTGAGGTTTAGCTGAAAGTTAATATCCAGTTTGAAAAAAAAAAAAAAAAAAAAAAAAAAACAGACTTCATTATCATCACACTTACATACCCAATGGACAACTTTAGGATTTACAAACCTGGGACTGGGGGGGGGGGGGGGCTCTCCCCAGAGTTGACTGTTGAGCCCATAAGCAATAATAGAAAGCGTACGTCTTCTTAATCTTCCTCACAGGAAAGTATTGAAAATAGAGGGGTTTAATAAGGAGTTCTTATGAATTTTTTGTCCCAGAGCGAGGCACCCCCTTAAAATTCCCATCTTGGAAGCAGTAGCGTAAATAACTTCTGCTTCGCCCCCCCCCCCCCCCCCCCCCGCAAGACGTTTGGTGCACCCTACCTTTTGTCTTATTATTTCATCTTTTTTTATGAGTGATATTCAATAGTTATCCTATTTAGTGTAAATTGTTTTCGTGAGAACTAAGTTGTATCTAGTGAATTCTTAAGAGGTTATGTGTTACTTGGTAGCATAGGCTCATAAAATGGATTTAGCTTTTGCGGACACAGCCAGTTAAAATTTTGTGGATATGCGGACTAAATCGTTATGTTGACGGAGGAATTTTTTCTTAAAGAGCTCATACATTTCATAATTATAGTTAATAATAATAGTTAATTATAGTCAACATGGACAACAATTTGAAATTTAATATTTGTATTAAAACAAGCTTAGATTTCTAAATTATCTTACTATTTTTGGGAGCCGAAGTGCGCCCTCGGCAAAGCTGCGCCCGGGGGTTGCGGGGGTGTTATTTACGCCACTGCTTGGAAGATAGCTCTTAAGTTACTTAAGTAATGCAGATGAAGACTGAATGTGACTTACCAAAAGTTGCTTTCAAATCATGAAACCATCATCATTTTTGGTGAAACTCATATTTAATATTTATGAAGTTTAGAAATTAGTTACCGGACAATTACCATCACATCCCGTCGGCCGTCATGCCATGGCGCCATGCCGCTTTGTTGTTCAAACAACTCGCGGCCATTTTGTTGGTTATAATAATTATATTGAAAAGGCCCCAATTAATGCAGATTTGGCGCGAAAGTTCCATTCTGTTTTATTTGTTGTTTCAACTTCCATGGGAGTTTCACAGCAACCTTGAACCTTCTAGAAATCTAGAATATTATAAGCATCATCTTCTTCTGGCTCTACAGGCCTACAGCCCTTGATGGGATCTACAGCACTCCTACAGTAACTTCGGTTTTATACAACTCTCCACCGTTTTTCTATACACAGTATCCTTTATTTTCGGTTAATTAAGGCTGCGTGTAAAAAGAATTGGCCTAAGTTATACAGCATGTAGTTTATTGATCGCAGGCTCTTGTACAACTTAGTTACATACGGTATCCCATGATAATTAATTCGGAGTTATTGGAAAATCATAGTGCCCAATGAATCAAAACATGGGTACGGTAGAGGCCCATATTTGTTGGACTGTGACAGTGTCACTGACACTGCCTGCAATAAAAATAATATGAAATAAGACATATATAACGGGTATATTATTCAGAAATATGCCTAGGCTAAATCTTCAACTGGAATTCTGGCAAACTTCACGTACCCACGGATATTTTTACCCGGCACACTTCTGGAAAAACTGCAAAGGGCAGGCATCAGAGGTGTAGCCCTTAAATGGTTCAGCAGCTATCTTAAGGACAGACAGCAAAAAGTAGTAATTGGATCTGGCGGCTCCCAGGCGTCATCAGACTGGTGCCCTCTCAGTACAGGTGTCCCTCAGGGCAGTATCCTGGGTCCCTCCCTGTTCCTTATCTATATAAACGAGTTCGCCTCCTTTATGTCAACTACCTCCCTGGAACCCCATGTGGGACTCTACGCGGACGACGCTGTGCTTACCCTACTATCGCCCAATACCCAGTTAGCTTTGTCCGGAGCTGGTGAGACTCTTGAGCAAGCTCACCGATGGCTCGCAGCGAATAAGTTGGTCCTCAACGCGGTTAAAACCGAACTCATTATCCCAAGTTGCACCAAGCACGGCCACCCAACTCCTAGAGTACTTACTACAAATGGTCTCGACATTACCGAAGCGGCTGACGTCCGGTTCCTAGGCATCACCTTCGATTCCAACCTTAATTGGCGACGACATATTGACATATTATGTGGGAAACTCTCATCAACGGTGTTCCTTATGAGAAACCTATCCTTTGTCGCTGGCAATGACATTCTAAAGGTAATATACTATAGTCTCATGCAATCTCACCTGTCGTATGGCGTAGCCCTATGGGGAAATTCCTCAGACTGCACTAGGGCTTTCCGCCTGCAAAAAAAGGCTGTGCGACTTCTGGCAGGAATATTGGACCAGCGTGTGTCATGCCGATCACTATTCCCTCGTTTGGGTATCCTCACTCTCCCTGCTCTATTTATATTAGAACTGATAATTTATATCAGGAGGGAGGGACTGGGGCTTAAAAATTATGAAATTCACCACCATCACACACGGAGAAGGGGTGACATTCACCTGGGAGCAGTCAGACTCTCTAAGGTACTAAAGGGACCCTTCCAACTCGGTTCCAGACTGTTTAATAAGCTCCCACAGGGTCTAAAAAGAGAAGATGTTAGCCTAAACGCTTTCAAGAGCAAGGTGAAGGGACTCCTGGTGAGTTGTTGCCCTTACTCCGTCAATGAATTCCTAGCGACCAACCTCCCTCCCTGCTGACATTCTCTTCATACTTATAAGTGCCTATTGTCTGTTGTCAAACACCTATGAATAACAGTTGCATATGCGATGCCATGTATATCAAATAATTTATTTAAATATAATGTTAAATAAAATTTTAACATTAATCAATTATCATTAATCAATTATTATTTTGAAATCAGTAAATTTATTAATTTGAATATAGGAACTCGACAAAATATTTTCGCCTGTTTTATCAAAACTAGTCTTTTTGGCAAAATATTAAGTCCAATCTTATCACTGATAATTTAAAGAGCCAATGGGAAAAGTTTTAGTTAAACCTATTAAACATTAGAATGTCAAACTAAAACTATTGATATGGACTTCTCTGTCAAACTAAAACTATTGATATGGACTTTTCTCTGATTGTTTTTTTTTCGCAAATTATTGACTCATAAATAGTCAAAATGTTTATAGTCTAGACTTGATGTTTTGATATTATGTAGCCTACATGGTAGACCTAATTGTATTTTTGACGGTGCCGAGCACATACTGTACCTTTATATCTATATTGTACTGTATGTGGTAATAATGGCCTATTATATTTCATTTCATTTCATTTCATTTCACAAATAGGATACCTAACCTGTTTTTTGCGAAGTAGACAAGAATTATGTGCCATGGACAACTGCCAAGCACTCCTGTAGCGAATTCAATTCACAAAATAATTCAATGGACCGTAAGTAGCACCAACAGCAAGGCGAGCTAATCTGAGGAGTGGTCTAGTTATGCCGTAATTCAACTGAGAATTGCCACTGAGTGTACCACGAAGAACCATGAATTTGTTCTTCGTCTCACCAGATTTTGTTTTCTTCGTTTCAGCAATCCTGCCTATAAAGGAAGAACCTGGTATCTCAAATTTCAGCGGCTCATACGATTTCTCTGCAACGCGCAAATGTCTGATGTGACTCAGTTCTTATTCCTGCAGCGCAATATTTTAAGGAGTTCTCCTAAATTTGTGTAGCCTATCTGTATTTCATTGATCTCTGTGTAAAGTTTTAAGGGTTAATCGCGCAAAATAAATTGAGTTATGAATATTCGTGAATTGAATGTTGTAAGACCTTAAAAGCAGTGCAGATAGACCAGATGAACCAATTATATTACACACAGGGCAACAGTTACCCATGTGCAAAATATGAGTCAGAGACCAACGTAAAAAAATTCAGAATAAACTAGTGCAGCATAGCAAAACGTACACCTGTGCCATGCACAACGCAGGCGTGCAAGATAGTCATCCACGTTCAGGCAATGAAGCAGCAAAAATATGAGCCAGTGTAAGAGGCGGGTGGTTCTAGCCATAAGTCAAATACAGTCAAAATCAGGCTAAGCTTATTAAGATTGAGTCACCGAAGGTCAATTGCGCACAATGTATTACCAATGATAATTGTGTCAACCATATGCTAACTATGTCGTAACGTAACGTCGGCGGAGTTAGTCAAATCATTGAGGAAACGTGTCCAGGTTGTAGGGTTCCAGACAACAGAATTGCAGACTCGAGTCCTAAACTTATAACACTTTCTGGCCATGCTTCGGAGGGCATGTAAAGCAGGCGGTCCCGGGCCTTCCTAGTTGAGTGGTTGATCGCCCTAACTCCACTAGGTTAGCTTACTAATAGAACAGTCAATAATTCTTATTAGTACTGTGCACTAAACTGAAACGTATGTAGACTATCTTAATGGCTTAATTTTGACTGTTTGATTATGATGGCGACACCATCACGAGTTCTCAATTAAAAAAATTATTGATTCATCATTGAAACAATGATAAGGCACTAACTTAAATGAATTAACTACGCCAACACTGGGAAAAAATATTTTTCTGCTTCATTGGTTGAGCTGTGGAAGGCCATCTTACCCACATGGCTGCGCACAACTCATCTTCACTTAGCTTGTGTATCTGTATCGGATGACTCGGAGGCGTTCCATTCCAGCGAGACATCCCCAAACGTTTCGCAAAGGTTCTTAGGGCAGGTCCCACCATTCCTTGAAAACTCCTCACCACCGTGCATTGGGAGAGTCCAGTCCATAGTCCTTACCGAGCCTTCAAGCGATGGTGGGACCCATTTTAATTCGCGACCTATTATTTAAACATCACCCGGTGCGCAATTCAAATCCTAAACATTTAGAAAAAAATGACAGTAATTTAATACGTGAAAAAATGTATTGAATAATTGGTAGCAGTGAACAATCATTTAACATTGCACACAATTCTCCCACTCGTCATCGTAAGGAGACCGTCCACTGCATTCCCAATGAATCAGTGATGTTAGCAATTTAAGTAAAAACCCGTAGTACAAGCGGGTTTACTGGTTTGTTGGCTACATACGAAAACACGTGTGTAAATTTTCTTTACCTCAAAAATCCACAAAATTACAAGATTAAGATGACCTACTATTTTCACAAACACAATATTTTCGCATGTTTAAAAATTCGTGGGCGCCTATTTCTTTTATTTTCCTTTTTTTGCTATTTATTACACGTACATTGATAGTGCATAAATAATACGCTATACCAGATACCACAATACAATTAAAAAAAGAAAACGTATTGCTTGTATGCTATGTCGAAAGGAAACATGGACGTCAAATTTAATCGGAGCATGGCAGATACTATCGAAAATTTCAAGTTTAGAAGTTATCTATGCAGTAGCGACTAATACAGACTCACCAAAGAGAGGCTGCCACTTATCCATCAAAATTGGCCGTCATCTTCCTAATTACAACTAGAGTTCTATATTGGAAAGATGCTTCCCGCCAAAAAAATTAGAATTTCAGGAGTCACCTGTCATATGATCAATCATTAAAATGACGTAACTGGGGTCCCCCAGGAATTCTAAAAATATTAATGGAAGGCTGAAAGTCCCACCTCTTCTACATAAAACTCTGATTACAACCAAAATTCTCCCTAGTTCCGGTTAAACGTAATATTCGCAAATACAGTGCAATATATAGAACGCCCATAAACATTAATCGTCTCTCTTTAAAATTGTGATGACAAACATTCTGATGTTACATTATTATTTTTTTTCATCAAATAAATTTGAAAACTCTAAATTGTCTACGGTGATACAAGATATAAGCCGCTCGCAGCGCCCCTGGTGGCAAACGCCCTCATCCGCGTGAGATGGAAACCCTTTCATAGTTCCATTCCCTGACCCGGAGAATATCTAATCAGCATTTTTGTTTCTATTTATATAAAGGGCAAAATTTTTCAATATAATTCATTAGATCCTAAGACTCTACTGGTCGAGTCTGCGAGATGAGAGCGCTTTTAATATTATAAAAGAAAAACAAGTAGGGCAAAAATTTGCCTCGCCACAAATCTGACAAGCTTCAGCATCGGGAAGCAGTAGGCCCAAAAAAAGGTAAATGTTGCCCATACCTTTTCATTAAGACGAGATTTTTTGGTAGGCCCTTTCTCTGTTGTTTTCGCGTAATCAAGGTAGAAAGAAAATCTCTTATAACGTCAATTAAAATAAATAAATTAAATCAAAATTTCGAAGTATAAAAGAATAGGGATAATCGATCTCTATTAGCATATCAATCCGGCACTCTATCCATCTAGCCACGGAACTATTAACCGGGCAACAAGTATTTCCAGTAGTGAACAACTACATGGCGGAAAACGACAACCAACGGAAGCTCCTGCAAAATAAATTAAGCCTACCTCAATGTATGTTCCACTCTTGAAGAACAAAATCCAAAAAAAATGGATCAGCGGGGCCAACTATGGAGCTTGTCATAATTAATAGGGCTCTTAAAATTGAAGTCCCAATTCTGGTAGTGTTACGCCTCCATTCTCCACATCAAAATGGATCGGCCCAAAATGTCAGATAGGCATCAAGGCAAAAATAGCGCTGCGAGATAAACGACGCGCGAAACTCGAGACAGTGCCCAAATCCCCAACTACAATAATTAAAAACGAAATTTGCTTTGAAAAATCCAATGCAAATACACAAGCAATGTAAAATATATGAACCGGGGGGGATTTGGACACCCTAATAGTTAAAAACGATAAAAATGTAGTGATTAATAATAAATTAATCAAATTGTTAAAGCTACAACGTACCCCCCATTTCGAGGGGCGTGTAAAAAGAGTTCGCGCGTTGTTCCTAAAGATGAAGTTGGTGGTATGGTGGTGGCTGGTTTTAGGCCGAGCTCTCCGTAGTGGTGTTGTTGACTGCTTGGTTCTCCGCCGCCTGTAACAATTAAAAATAACGTCACTACAGAGAAAAGGCACATATACGGAAGGGTTTCACCCTTTTCTGGAGACACTGTAGAGATAGACGAGATTCTGGTGAAAGAACGCAACGTCCACTTTGCCAAAGCCCAAAGAATTCGGTGGGTTAGGCAAGTGGACCAAATTCATCGCATGTTACTGTCTTGTAGTCTGTACTTGTAGTCGATGCGGGTTAACATCAACCAGCTTGGCTATCGCTAGAAATTCTTTCGTAAACAATGCCAATAATTTCCGGAACCGGCAGGGCAATATTCAATGAACTTCCACGTAGTCCTAAGACCATAAAAACCACTCGATACAAATAATTCATATAAATAACTGGAAATGATGATGATGGTACCACACACGAAAACGCTTATTGAAAATGTCTGTTTATTCTTAAGATAACGTGAGCATCTCGAATGCCAAATAACTTAAAAACAAAAAACGAGCATAGAATGCCCACTCTAGAGTTGCTTTCAGACGTAAAAAATGTAAGTACCTTAACCGGCTTGGCAGGAGCATCGCCGCCCTCGGACTGCGACTGACGGTTGGGCCGTGAAGAACGCCTGCGCATGCGTGGTGGACGTGGTCGGGGGGCCTCGCCCTCACCGCCACTGGTGGCACCACCCTCCTGAGGGCTGCGCGGACGACGGGGTGGCGGCCGACGGAAGTTGCGGCCATAGTAGCGACGCGGGGGTCCACCCCTGCCGCGCCCCCTAGACTCGCCACCTCCTTCCTGGTTGTTCTCGCCACTCTCGGCGCCCTCCTGAAAAAACAAGCACGAGTTATAATATCATAGATATGCCGTCTGGCTTTTATCAGGGGAGTACAGTGTTGCTTAGGAATTTGTAAAATACTAATTATTCCGCTTTAATTCCCGTTGTCAACATTAATGCACATTGGGGGTCCATATAGGATTATTTAATCCGAAATGTTGGTGCTAAGGAGGTAGAACAATTAAAAAAAAAAAACACTTACGCCTTCAGGCTGGCCGTCGGTACGGGGCGGGCCTCGTCTCGGCCTGTAGTTGAGGTTGGACCGGAACCGTGGGCGGAAGCGGCGCTGAGAGTCGCGGCGTCCCTGGCCGTCGCCCTCGCCACCTTCCTTTTGCTCACCCTGCTCCTCGCCCTCGCGCGGTCGGCGCGGACCCCGTGGCCCCATGCCGCCGCGGTTCCCCGAGTACATCCATGGCCGGTAGCCGCGTCTCTTGTCGGCGGCGTAGGGTGACCCCTTGACCGGCTCACCCCCCGGTCCCGTCACATTGGCCGCCTCGTTGCCCTTCTCGCCGACTACCACGTCAAATTCAACGACCTCGCCGTCACCGACGGATCGCACCATTTTCCGCGGGTTGTTTTTTGTGATGGCCGACTGGTGTACGAAAACGTCTTCCTTCGTGTCATTGCTGTAAACAAAACATGTTCCAATTAAACATTCACAACAAACCCGTCAAAGCAAAGGGAGAATGTGTTGAGAAATGAACTATATCAGTACTAAATGGAATCTAATAATAATAATAATGCGTGTATTTATAAAAAAAACAACAAATTTTACTGAACCGATGCCACAAAGCCAAAAAGGCGCGTTGGGATCACCACACAATTTACTGTAGTAGGTAATTTACTAGTTCGTCACACTAATATTTTTTTAAACTGTACCCGAGAGTAGACTCACAATATAGTTCTTAATGATAGACAAGGTAATATTTTCTTTGTATCCGGCCCTGATCATTTCATTGTAGTAACTCAAACCTCTATAGTTGACAGAATTTCTGCTGTGTGTTAATTTGTAATTAGGAACCGTGAGGAATCCACGTCCTGTTTGCCTAGTGCTTATGTCATTAGCAGAAATTCTGTCAACTTGGAAGTTACTCAAGTTACTTACAACCATTGTCAGTAAAATTTTCTTGTATAATAGCTCAAATGACAAAATTCTGACACATGAAATGGATAAATGATTATGTACCGCATGTACCTAATAACACAGATTGACCACAATTACTCAATGTGATTTATACAAAACGATGTGGGGTAACCCCGAGGAAGGAGTTCAGGAACTATGGGCAATTGGTTTTAGTTAAGGCCACATGGCAAGTATCGAAATGTAGAGAAGCATATCTGCTGATTTAACGACTCTCCAATCGATATTTCGGGTGAAAATCGACTTTGTAGAAAAACGCACAGTGGGGGTACTCTGATTTGCTTTAAAAGACGGTAGATTCGACGACCCTGGGTGGTGTGCAATGCAAAGAAGGGTTGGTTTACAAGGTACGGAGGTCAACGACCCAATCCGTGCTCTACTTCCCCTCAGCCCCCCCCCCTCCCTTACACCCTTCTCTCACTTCACACTGTTTACCGATGGAGACTACAACCGGAAATATTTACAGTATTCAGCTCTTTATACCTTACATCTTATTCATTGACACCTTACTATTAAAAAAAAAAAATGTACGTATGACACTGTTACTATTTCACTTAAAATAAAAACAATGCTAAAAATTAATAATACCCTATCATATGATGCATACAATAGTCTCCCACAACTTTAATGAACCAATGTTTTAATAACGTGTTTAGAAATGTTAATTAAATAAAAAATAAGAAGTATTACATTTCGGGCTGCCAATTTCCTACGGGACATACCCTCTTATGTCGCCAAATGTTTTGTAAACAAACAGCGGTAGTATTTTTTACAAAATAATTAATTTACTGACCCTCACACCTATTAGAATGGTATTTTCAGACCTTCATAAAAAATACAAGTTTTCGCAATAAATTTGCATTTTCTCGTCTGAAGTATCATTATTCCAAAATAAAGGATAATGATTTTATAGAATAGTAGTAAGTCTGCGGAGTAAGTAAGCTTAGTCAGTGTCTGGAGAAAGTTTTTTTTAATGAAGTATTCCAAAAACTGTTCTTAAATGTGAGTCATCGCGAATCGATCGATCGTATATACTTAATAGCCAATCACACAACAAAGCGTGGTACATATTGACATAAAAATATTTCAAAGGGAAAAGGATTAGTAACTTCAGAGCCTTTGAAGTAAAAAAAAAAACTGCCTTTGTTTAATTTTCACCCAACTGGTTTAAGATTCCAGATTTACAACAGCCAACATCGAGGATATTTTTAGAAAATCGTCAACGAAAAGCCAAAACATCTCAGACGTGCAACATTTGGTTTGAATAGAGGCCGGACTTGTAAGTTGGCACGAATTGTCATTTAATTTGCACTAGTCGTTGCGTTTATTGACCCTACACGTGTTGCAACCCTACCTCATTCTCATTTCGCAACCGTTCAAGGCCCAATTGGAGTGCCACCCCCCCCCTCCTCCTCCAGCGGGACACCAACGCCAGTTTCTTGCTTTCCTGTAAGACTATACATGTGATACGTAAAGATCCACGTTGCTGTTGTTCCATGACGGAGCCTTTAATCAACTTGACCTATGACCCCCGCCCATCAATCATGCAAATGTATGCATATTTTGATTTAAAAAAAAAATAAGCTGAGGCATAGAAGTTATAAGGTCACCAAATTATTGCTTACAACAGCATGAAGATAAGACGATGCTAATTTCCGGCTACTACTTCTTTCTGCTTGCTAGAATGATAAGGAATTGAAACATTGTAGTAACAGTATAATACAACGGTTTTCAGACAGTGGGAAAGGAAATTTCGGGCTAATGGTCGTCACGAAAGGTTAGGTTGAAAGTAGGAAGCAACGTAGAAACAGATGCAATACTTAATGAAGAAGACATAGCCCCCGTTTTATAGATGCCCAAAATCAAAGAGACAAAGACCCGGTATACACGGACGATTGAAACGCGTTGAATTTCGTTTTCAGAACGACTCCTGAGCCAGCTGTCACATGAAATAACTATAAAATGCTATCCTTCCGCAACTTCGAATCTACGACAACTTCTTTCACAGCCGCCATCAATGAAGTCATGAGGGTCTATCAATCGCAATAGGCTGAGCTCTAAAGAGAAATCACTTACAAATCAATGGGCCTACCATAGCCATAAACGAGACAGCCTTCAATAGATCACCGCATTTTCAGAAGCAGGGCCCATTGCAGAGCCAGCTCTGACATGACAACTAAAAAATGGTGTCATACTGTGACTCAATTTTTCATGGTGGCCTTCAATGAAGTCATGAGGCCCTATCCACTGCGAAAGTCGGCGCTCAACAGAGAAATCACTTACCATAGACACAAGGCCGTAGTCAAGGGGGTTTCATAGGATAGGGATTAACCCCCCCCCCCCCCCGAAATGAATGGTTTGATACTAGATTGAATCGGATTTTGAGAGCAAAAATAAAACTACTATGTAATATCAAATGAAATTTCTGCAACCCCCCTCCCCCGAAAAAAATTCTGGCTACGGCCTAGCGGAGACTTAAAGATGCAGCCTTCACAAGAAATCCCTAGAAAATTGTGTTCATCTATAACCTGGAACCACCGACAACGGCTTCCACAGCCGGCTACCTTACCAATCACGCTATGCTGGGCCTACCACACCCAGCCTGATCATGGCGATTTTAATACCGGGGTTAATATAGTACCATGCCACGTGATGGTATTAACTCAATTGTTTAAAATAAATGAACTGCAAATTTCAGAATTTTTGTAGTTTTTGCTTTCCAATTTATACGTAGTATAAGGAAAGCTTTGTGATGGTCCAAATTTTCGATTCCGAGATTTCAACGGATTTACACGTTTTGAGGTCCCAGGAACCAAAAAAAGTGTTTTTTACGAAATGTCTGTCTGTCGCTCTGTCTGTATGTCTGTCATCGATTTCCGGGTAAACTACTCGGTGGATTCGTGTGAAATTGGACATGTAGGTTCACAAAAATCATACCTCGGGACCATTTTTATATTGGTAATCGTCGCAATAATGCACGGAAAATTCAAATTGTGTCTATTTAAACAATTGAATTTTCTTCGCCTATATATTCTTCTGCCTTAGATTTTGGCAAATTATTTATAATCCTTAATCCAATTCAAAATTAAAACTTGTTTATTTCTAGGGCGATATGTGTTTATAATTGCTACGGCAGCGTTGCGTCAGTTCAGTTCTTCAGTATTGCCATCATTCAAATTTAAAAAATTCTGAAATTTGCTGTTCATTTATTTTAAACAATTGAATTAACACCATCACGTGACATGGTATTATATTAACCCCGGTATTATAATCGCCACTATCAGGCTGCAGGTGGCGAGAGAAATCACTTACCATAGATATAAAGAGGCCTTCACAAGAAAATTGTGTTCATCTACAACTTGGAACCACCAACGACGGCCTCCACAGCCACCTACTTTACCAATCACTCCATGCTGGGCCTACCACACCCATTATACTGCACTAGGCGGCGCTCAAGAGAGAAATCACAGGGAGAAGCCCGACAGCAAACACAAGGTCAAGTCAGGTCGTTGACCCCGATTCGCCGCGACATATTCTCAACCATGGTTATATTCCCAACGTCATTTCAGTTTTAATCCTCAATCGGGTCGTTGACAGACGTTAAAAAAAGACAACCAAAATAGAGTTCTAACTTTTGGAAGTGTTCCAGTTTATTGGCTTATACGATTCTACATGAACTTAGATTAAAATTTCAAATTTACCCTTAATATCCGATGATTTATAATTTATTTATAAATAATAAAAAAGGCGCATAATTTCGACAATGCCAACAAAGCGCTCTAAATCATTTCTGAAGTCACGCGTGCATAATTTCCTGACGTCGCCTTAGCCCAGCTTCCGCCCAACCGTCTTTTCGCAGAAGGCGGCCATGTTTAGGAGATCATGCACGGGTGACGTCGTCAATGAGTTGGAGCGTTTTCTGGCACGTACGAAAATCGGAGTATTTTCTATTATTATTATTATTTTTTTTTTTATAAATAAACGATAAATCGATGAGTCCAAACTTGAAAGTTTTTTTCCTTTTTTAATTTGAATCCATTTCAAAAATAACATTTTTTGTTTAGAACTATTGAAGACAAAAAATTTATACTTTTTCACTGAACATAAGGCTAAGAATTTAAATCCACAGGGTAGCATAGACGTAAAACTGTTTGATACATCAGATTCTAAAGTATAAAACTGACTAATTTTGTAACTTCTTCCTAACTTTTATGTACAGCAATAGATAGGCAGCTGATGGGACATATTGGAACAAATGGGTTGGTGTTCGAAGTCAGATTCAATCTACAGCAACAGATATAGTAATAATTTGTCGATGTTAAATTTTAGCATGACTACCTGCAGCCTGATCGAGGCGATTATAATACCGGTATTTATTTAATCCCCTGGTTTTAAAAATGTAAACAAGATAATTTTATAATGGAAAGTGCTATTCAAAATTTGTTTACAGTTATAATCCTAGGGTATTTATTTAACCCCGGTATTATAATCGCCTCGATCAGGCTGCTGCAGGTATGTCTTGACCTAACTATACAATACATATTTCCGTTAAATTATACAAGCAAAGGACAAATTAAAATCGTCAAATATCCGAATTTGAAATTGTTAACACATCATGCTAAATTATATAGTGAATCACCATATTATCATTTTTGCATAGTTACATTGCCGAGACGAAAACCTTTGAAAGCAGTATGGAAGTGTGTTATGTAACTTGACACGTCGGGGACAGATAATCAGTTAATGCCATTACACGACTTTACTGACTCCTCAACCAAGTTCACTGGGTTTATTTGCGTAAAAGGCACTTAAACGTTTTACCAATATACATAAGTGGACATGTAGAGCAGTGACCGGTACAGACTCAGACTTTCACTCGAAAGGTTGTTGGTTCGAGTCTCACACTTGCTACATTTCCTGGTCATGCTTCGGAGGGCATGTAAAGCAGGCGGCCCAGGGACTTCCTAGTTGAGTGTAAGAGAGCTTTATAGCCCTAACTCCGCGAGGTTGTCTTATTAATAGAACAAAAGTCAATATTTATTTATTTATGTTAAGGGGCAGCGTAAGCGTTTTCAAGATGAGGTAGACTCAGACTTTCACCCGAAAGGTTGATGATTCTAGTCCCAACTTGATACATGTAAAGCAGGCGGTCCCGGGACTTCTTAGTTGAGTGTAAGAGAGGGCTTTTATAGCCTAGGTTGGCTTAGTAATAGAAAAAACAATATTTATTTATAGATGTTTAACCGGTTTAAATTTATATTAAACACGTCAAATACCGTCCGCTAATTTCCCGCCCCAGTATCTCTAATACTTTGTTCCTCAATACAATGTCCCCCTAATACCGTATTTGAGTTTATTTATAATAATGTAATCTTCTTCCCAGTTAAGTTATTCCCTTCATCTAGTGTTAGACCTGCAAGAGACCACAGTCGCCTTCAAACATTGCCAGTGTCAACAAGGATCAAGTTCGGTTCAACCTGCAAACCTTATCACGAGTATAAAATAATAATGCCTCTACTCAACCCTAGCCAATAACATTGAAATACTAGTTAAAACTCGAGGTCGTGTGATAACGGCTTGGGTGGGATAATTCCTACTTAATCTCAACCGCAGTAAAACACTACAACGTAAGCCTTGAGTACCCAGCAACTGGGCAATGGCAAATACATTAACAATCGGACACCCCCCCCCCCATTTTCACCGGAAATATTGGTAGTATAGGGCCACTGAGGAATCATATATTATGTGGCTGCCCCGCCAGGCTGACAGTTGCTTAAAGCAGAAATGCTGAAAGCAGGCGTTGCAAAACAAACTTACATTTAGTGGTTGTCACTAGGACCAATTGGCCACAGTTTTGGATCAAATTTGGTTCGATATGCTCAGTGTCCGTTATTATTTTACCACGCAATGTACTACAAAGTGTAGATCAATTATTTTCTGTGATATTTGATTTTTTAGACCATCACGGTTTTCCCCCTTCTGATTGTCGGCTAAGACCTGAAAGAACCATATCACTTTACAGGAAATATTGAGAAATAAATAGATATAGCAAGAATAGGAAGCTGACCGAAGATAGTGGCCACGCCTGCATCACAACATATGAAATACTAGGTTCATAAAAATCATGTCTCAGAACCTTTCTTTTCTGTTTTGTGCCAAATTAAATTTGAGGGGTAGACGCCCCGGAGTTCGTTAACCAGCATGATACGATATGGAACACAGGTGTGTTTTGTGTGTTGATGTTGTGGCCGGGAAAAGAATGAAGAATTTTTTTATTTTTTATTACATGCTTAGGCCTTAGAGAACTAAATGAAAAGAGGTGTTAGTGTTATATACCATATAATACTAATAAAAAATAATAATTATTTCATATAAAGGACGATTCCAACGCTAGTGATAAGCTCAGAAATTTGTAAGGAGAAAATGCTTTGTCGCTGGCTGTCGCAGGTGAACGGTTTTCCCCTCGACATGCCAGTGAAATAGAAATCTTCAGAGGTGCGGTTAGAAAGACTTTTTTTTGCAACGAATCATTTGTCAGGCTTTTGTTTGCACTTACTAATTTGTTCCGATAAATTTTCAGTGTCTGATGCCCGGCGTCAGCGTGTACCGGGTATAAATAGGGGCACTCCTGTTTTAAATAAATAAATAAGTACTTTTTGTTCTATTACTAAGCCAACCTAGCGGAGTTAGGGTTATAAAGCCCTCTCTTACACTCAACTAGGAAGGCCCGGGACCGCCTGCTTTACATGCCCTCCTAAGCATGGCCAGAAAATGTAGGATGTGTGGGACTTGAACCTTTCGGGTGGAAGTCGGAGTCAGTACCACTTCTCTGAATGTCCTGTTTTCTATGGCCAATCAGTGTTATAGGCATCATCCTACCATGGTTTCCACCCACCGACGTTGCGAGCTTTCCACGATTCCCAGTTAATCACTGGAGCAACCATAAAAGAAATTTTTTGTAGAGCAACTTGCAACAGCAATACGGCACACCCAGAACCCTTATACCGATAAGAATAGTTACATGATACGGACTTAACCCACCCGGTTGTGGCAACTCGTACAAACTCAAGCACCCTTTACAAATTCGATATCATCCGTTAACAGCGGCCACAAAATTTAAACCTTTAGTCACGTCTCACATTCCTTTAAATATCTTTATGTTTGTTGTTGTAAATGGTCCTTTAAAATTGTGTAAACTTGCCGACTTTTTGTGATCCACAGTACATGAATATCGCTAATATTCCTAGGAAAGTAGTTCAGTAAATCCTGGCTTGGCGTAATATATAGCTAGTCTCGCATTAATACATTAGAGCGTAAAAACAGAGATCATAACAATACATTGTCCCTTCAACTGTAGTTTCTTCAGCATTTCATCCGAGGGTTTCATAGGGCAGACCCAGTATAACTCTTATGCATGGATGAGTAATTGCACAAAAACTCGAACGGGTCCGTACATGGGGATTGAGGAAACATGCAAAATAGGCATATTTAAATTATTCCTCAAAGGAAATGAGAAAAATTTACATTTATAAAACATATTAAAAATGTTGCTTCTTACCGGTTGATGAACCCGTAACCGCTCTTAACGTTGAACCACTTGACCGTTCCTGTTACTTGTTTGGCTGAAAAAAGACATTGTCCATAAGAATTTAAGTTGCACAAGCCTTTTATTATGTTGACTTTAGCCATGGCATGACCTTCATCCCAAATTATGAAAATCAATTTACCACTGGCTGCATTACGGAATAACGCGGCATCGTATGACGCATCTCCGCAGGTCTCTGACTATGACTAATTTATTAAAGAGACTGAAATACAATAATATATTATTGTATTAGTCCATTGTATTTCGCCTTTTATGTATTTTCGAGTGGACGACGACTGATGCCGAAATAACCAACAGAAAAAGACCTTAACAATAATTAGCCTAAAAAAAGTAAGCTTTCAAATAAATAATTCAATTTTTAATGGTTTTCGATAAAAGAAACGCACTACGAACTATCATTTGGCGGGTAGGCGGCAATTTAGTTCAGAGTTGAAACAAAGACTCTCCGCCAATTTGCTCAAGGTCAATACACCAAATAAAAACGCAAGTAAATTGATTTTTTAACACTACCCAGTCAAAAATGAATGAGGTACAAGTTTATTAACAATAATATAGTAATAAACAGGCGTTAAATAAAAGAGTTTATCAATATTTGCAGAGTATTTGACTTGAATTCACACGTGCGGCAAGAACATGGCGGCAATCCTTTACCGCACACCCAAACACAAATGGGTATTTTCAATCAAGTTTTGTGATGAAAATAAAGGTTATTTACCCAGAACTTCTTTCTTGACCGGCTCCTTTGGTGTTTCTGCCGTCTTCTCCGGGTCAGACATGATGTTAGCCCGTCGGGATTGGTGTTAACTTCCGCGAAACTTTTTCGCCTCTTACTTTCTGTTCGGATGAATTCCTTCTCCCAATATTTCATGGCTGCCGCTTGCGAAATTAAAATTTACCGGAAACATAAACACTTTTTATTCGGAATTACTCGGAAAAGAAAAATATTTAACCAATAATTTCTTATTTTAACATTAAATGTTTAGTTCCCTGCCTCATTCATAATTTAGTTATAAAATACTATATTAAAATATGTATTTACCTACTTAAATTGTATTAATGTGATTTTTTTTTAAGCTTTTGTAATTATGGAGGTATTCCGAAATATTGGTATATTGCCCGGAAAATGTCAGTTCTCAAACTGCCCTCTTGTAATCTCAAATGTTATTGGAGGGTTATGGATAAAAGGGAGTTGTTGATTGGTAGATAATGTATGACGTAACTTCACCAGCCAATAAAAACTCTAATCATTACGCGGGATTTTTTTTAAAACTTTTCACTCTATTCTATTTTTTCCCCAGTGATTTAGGTTTGGTTGAGATAATTATTATTAATAAATATTTGGAAATACGTTAAAAAATGAGTTCCAATAATAAATTAGTGAACGGATTCAACATCCAGTATCAGGGTGCATTGTGGTGTGTTTGAAACTTTATATTTACCTTTTTAGGGCCTATACGGGAAGCTAGGAATTTGAAAGAACCTAAAAACAACTGTAATTTTAGTTATTCTAGCCATTCTAGGGTCTTTTCTAAAATAGTGTTGATGCTACTAGGCCTACTTGTCTTTATAACACTTCAGCTTGTTATAGAGTTCGCCATGTGCATAGATGTTAAGACTTTTTGTTAACAGCAGTTTGCGAGAAGGAATAGTCGAAAGTGAAGTAGGCCAGTCCAACCAGAGTAGTAATGAAATTTTAATTATAGCTAAAGGGTGATCAGAGTAAATGAGTGGACCAATGGGAGGGGGGGGGGAGGGTGTGTGAAGGCGGGCCATAAGTCACCATATCCTGTAGGCTGCATAATTCAAAAAAAACTTCTGATGTTGCAATCTCATAGATCATGAGATGTCAGCAAGTTCCGACATATTCCTTGTCGTCCAGTTATCTAGGTTCAAAGCTTTCCTCAACGGTTCATGATTGAGCTCCTATTGTGGGAAAACTATTTTATTTGAAAATAAACCATTAAATATTTAATTAACTATACCTATAGTCTTTAATAATATACAGTACGGTACGCGTTTCATCTCCATGCCCACATTTTCTGAGCAATAATTCGACACTTACACAACACTTAATAGGATTCCTGAAGTCTTCAAAAGTATTGTCAGGATATGATGTTCAGTGCTATTTAGAAAAAAACAGTAGTAGTGACGTAACGATAGCTTTACGAGGGGTGTTATCTTGTGGCGCCCCACCCCAGGGGATTTGTTACGCTTTTGATATAATCAGTTCACGTTTAGATTTTACAGACGATGAATACAACTGCAAACAAGAGAGATCCGTCTTTTTTTGTAATATAAATATTGGGGGTTAACGATCTCGATCAACTTGCGCCAAGTTTCACTAAAATAAGATATTTAGGGAACTTAGAGAGTTTCCTAAAATCGATATACATACATATATAATATTTTGAACGGAGGGTGGTTTTAAGCTCAGGGGGTCATGAAATGAAAAGTTGTGAAGATATTTTCCGAAAGTCGAACATTGGTCGCCATCTCAATAGGCAGATGAATCTCCTTAAACATTATGCGCTACAACTCAGAACAATTTTACATAATTTAATGTTTGCATAATAGTCCAGGGTAGATCCCTTGAAAAATGTTGAAATAAGACATCAAATTATAAATTATAAAGGTGTACCTCTGCTTCTATTCCCGAAAACATAAATCCAAGTGCATAGGTTGCGAGTTTACACTACTTTACCTTGTATTTAGCATGTGGGGTGTAATAAGAGCTTTACTCGTAAATTTATCTAAAAAGAAGTAGGCCTACCTAGTTAACACTGAAGTGGGGATCGCGGACAATTATTAGCCAAGGAAATATCTCAATGATCAGTCTTTTAATCGCCTACTCAAGAGACAAAAATACTAAAATAAATCATTAACAGTAACAAAGTAACAAAACAATACATAGAATTAGGCCGGGCTCCACTATCGATTGGGAAATGTCCGTAAAGAATTCTGGAAGCCACCTTACCAGGACTTTGAGTGGAACCGCCCTTACTACAGAAAACTTTGTTGTGGGTGTTAACGATACATACATGACACAAAAGTTCGCAAATTCAAATCACACCACTGGAGATGACGTACGGTACACGAAATTTGGACAAGTCAACAAAAGAGGACACTATTATTACTATTACAAGCTAAGGTAATCTCACGATGATGAGCCAATTTTTAAATCGTTTCCCTACTCAATAGGCAACAACCAATGACGTATATATAGGCTTTGTCATAGGCTAAGTATACTACAAAACCGAACCGGTCTGTGATTGGGTCACTGGCGGTACCCCTTCTTTTGGAGTGTTTCAGTGAAAAAAAGTATGAAGAAATATTGAACTCAATGCACACATTACAAATTAAAAGTGGCTTATTTGCTTATTTATTTATTTTCTTATAAATACCACTGAATTGCAAAAATATATATTTTTACATTAAAAAAGCCAAAATTCCTTTTTTAATTAAGGGGATACGGATACCTAAAAATCAGTTAGTAATTACAACGCCAAAACTGTTACCCTTCCATATATTTAGCTTGTGTATCACTACCCCTTCGACGTCCACCTCAATTGCAATGGGGATAAGGGGTACTCGGCGGTATTCTCGGACCAATCACATCATGAGCAGTCTATATTATGTATTTCTACGTCATTGGCTACATCGCCCAAAAAGTTAACAACTGAAGTATTACAATACATAGACTAAGCATAGACTAGGAATAGGACAAATTCGGGTGCCAAAAGAAATTTTTTTACCCCATTGTTTAGCAAATTAAAACTATTTAACTTACGGACAAATAAGCTTATTAAGGCATAATAATTATTATTAAGGCTTACAATTAATATTTTATGAGCAACGTGAGCTGAAGTTATTTCGAACAAATTAATTAAGTACGGTTCTCATTCCACAGCTAGGCCAGTAGTTAGGGAATGAAAGTGAATAAAAAGTTTTATAAATTACTGATAATCCAGCAAAAAATTATTTTAATTTTTTTTTCGTTGGATGCACTGTTTCCGATAAATCAAAAAATAAAAACGCGCAGCGGAAAGCTCACCTCTTATTGGAGTGTTGATTTTTAGTACCGTATGTTTTTCAATATAACAATTGAAGACATTAGATTTTTCGGAATTTTTCTATGATTTCTCCCTTACTACCACATAGAAAATGGTCTTATGAAACAGGTAAGAATATTCTTATAAAAAAAAATTAATCATACACTAAGTATGGGAAAAACTATGAGTGCAGAAACTCTAAAATTGAAACTAGGCTATTTTAAATTAACAACAGGAATTTAATTGTATAAACTGAATATTTCATTGGGTTCAGTGATGAATACAGTTAACTATTAGCTAAAGGTTACAAAAGGGTTTTGTTTTCAAATGGCTTGCTTTCAGCATTTCTGCTTTAAGCAACCCTGACAGCCTGGCGGGGAGAGTGAGTCTGTTCCTAAACTGGAGGTAACCTATGGGCAGACTCCTTCACCTCGGAGAGAAGGAAGTTGACTGACAGGGTGGACCTCCTGATTATAGTGGATTCTGAACCACTTGGGGAACATGGTAAAGTCACACGATGAATTCGGAGGAGAATGACTTACCATGTTCCCCTGCTAACGCTGTGCACGCTACCAAGCTTCCTGAATTTTTGAACAGCGGTTGGCTCTACCCGAAAAGGTCACAAGTGATAACAAAAACAATAGACATACATACAATATAGAAAAAATTACGGGTGCTAAAAGTAATACATGACCCGAAAACTAAACTAGGGATAGGAAATGAATAATGTGGTACATTAAACATGTACCGCAGGACGGAGTATAGTTCCAACTCACGACGAAGTAGGTCCCCGTGGTGGTTTTGTACTGAAATTAAGGAAAAACAAAGTTCGTTAAATACTAGCAGTAGTAGTGTTCGTCGGGTTAACAACGACTTAGGCCTCATATTTGGGCCCATAGAGCGAATCCGACTTGACTGTCCTATGCCAGCCCATAGGACAGTGGACCTCCTGATTATAGTGGATTCCGAAGCACTTGGGAAACACAACGAAGTCACACGATTAGTTCGGAGGTGACCAGGACAAGTCCTAGCATGTTTCCCTACCGGCACTGTGCACACGACCAAGTTATCTGCAGCTTTGAACCTGCTCTGGTCCGCTGGATTCAACTTGGTATGGCGGCCGGTTCGTTAAATACTAAAAATGTTATCAAATTAATAGGCTACCAGCACCCTAGCCCAATTACATCCGTATTGGTACTGTCTTCTCAGCCGCGGAGTGGGTCAACATTTCAAAGAAAATGTCGACCGCCCTGCCTGAAATGTCTCCGCAATAAAGAAGACACCGTGTTATAATGCATGGCGGTGACGTCCCGTGCTCCTTACCGAGGCATTTCCAAGAACAGTGGGATTGGCCCTAAGGCCCAGTACGACGGAGGATTCTTCCAGTCGCATTTTGCCGAAGTCGTTTCCATTGTAGGGATAGGGCTTGGTGAACAGACGGCGCAAAACCACAGAGTCTAATTCAGAAAATTTCCATGATCTGACGTGTCTAGGGGAAAACCATGCAATTTCGTGTCGTCGGCCTCACGCTAGCTTCCGAAATCGACAAGAAATCTTCTGCTAGCCCTATGGCGACAATGACTTCGGCAAATCGGAAAATCGTCCGTGTGTTCCGGGCCTAAGAGTTCATTAAGCCAATGACATAGCTAGTGGAAACAAAGTGCTTCAGGTTGGAAATAATGAATCACAGCAACTACTTGGTTGGGTAAACTGAGCTTAGGAAATCGAAAACGCCAAACGGCCATATTTGTTGTTGTTTTGCATTTGAATATTGGTTTTTATTTTTATTTAATTTTAAAAAAAATGGACTCTGCGATAGAAATTATTTATTTAACCCTGGTATTATAATCGCCTCGATCAGGCTGCAGATATTCATAAGTTAATGGCCGAAGGCAAAGAAACTTTGGAAGTAGGTCGGGTAAAGTCACTAAAGTCGGAAACTTAGAGACATACGTTTCCATGGTAATTATTTTTCTACGTAGAAAAACTGGAGTTCTATTCCTACTTTCTCTTAGGGAAATCGAAACGCATTGAATACCCCTAATTCACATCGTATACTTCAACATAAAAATTCCAAATATTTCTTCGATCAAATTAATATTAGAGTGTGTGTCATCGCTTAAACCTGCCAGAGAGCAAAACAATGAGGTTCTGTAGGGTCAGTTTTGGTCACTAGGTTCGCTGACGACTTCCTTGACTTACTTGACTTAGGGTGGCGCTAACAGCCCATGGGGACTTTTGGCCGCACGTACTAGGCCTCTCCATTCCGCTCGATCACAAGCCACTGTCCGCCACGTTTCTGGGTGCAAGCCCATTTTTTGGACGTCATCCGCCATCTGGTCCTGGTACCTCATCCTTGGCCTTCCCAGGGGTCTGGGTTCGGTCAAGTGAGCCTCCCATACAGCGCGTGCTGCTCTGGAGGGGTCCATTCTCGCTACATGACCTATCCATTGGAGTCGCTGACGACAAACCGATATCCATATTATTCAAAATGGCCGCCGTTTGCATGTGAAAACTAAGCTCTTAGCATCTAATTAATTCTTTTTATATTTCTTATAATATTTTTACTATGCCTGGACCTTATTTCGCTGCATATAATTTAATATATTTATCTCCATGATTTATAGAAAAATATCACTTTAAAAAATAATTTTAAAATATTATTGAGGCTTATGGAAAAATCAACGCTTTGATATCATTGCAACTGGTGCTGCCATCTACAAAATGACGTCACAAATGAACCTCATTGCTGATTAGGGGGGATTTAGCGATTCTGCGAGACCAAAAACTTGAACTTCCATAGGTCTACGGCGACATATTTTTTTTTTTATCGTCTAAGACGACCACAAACTGCAATAGTACCTTATTTTAAACCCAAAATTGGTGAGAGAGGCTTGCTTAGGAG
Organism: Psococerastis gibbosa; assembly: GCA_963971405.1. Lineage (NCBI taxonomy): Eukaryota > Metazoa > Arthropoda > Insecta > Psocodea > Psocidae > Psococerastis > Psococerastis gibbosa. Next base: position 2,231,510 of record OZ020491.1, read on the forward strand.
GTTTACGACGACTCAACCCAACGCTCGCTTTGGTAGTGTTCGAATTTCCAGGTAGCAACTTGCTGAATTTCGCCTGAAAAGAAGAAGAGTAGTAAGAGCAAAGATTTCGGCATACTTAGTGTATTCAGTAGACTCGGTGAATCTTCTTTAAAAGTAAAAATTTAAAACAAAAAAGAAAACATCTGAATTCTAGCGTGACGACATTCTTAATTTTCTTAGACTGCGTTGGTAACATCATGTTCATACAATCTTATTTGCCCACGGCTTCCTGTAGATTTCAATGAAGCTCGTAATACATTATTTAAGGATTTGTTGAGTGTAATGCGGCATTGCACACTTTACATGCACGCTCCGCCACTAACTATATGTTATCGGTCAGAATAAGTAGCTGTAATATAACGACATAAAAACAGCAAAGAAGAATTACACAATAGTACGCCATAGAGGAAAAGGAAAAGAAGGGATAGGATTAGAAATGAAGTGATGAGATGAGAGGTACCGTTGGTAGAGATGATAGCGGATAGATAGAGGACTGCAATGGTTCGGACAAGTAAAGGGAATGGATAACAGCAGGTGGAAGTGGCTGGAAGAAGAAACACGAAGAGGAAGACCGAGGCTGAGATACAGCAAATCACAGTAGGGAGTGGAGGGGGCTCACTTATCACGCACGGGCAACTGGAGCTGATTATTATAGATGATGATACTGCAAGATATATAAACAACCAATTACATGTGTAGTTTGGAGATTCTTCAGAGCTCGTGCAATTTAATGCTGTCAATGCGACTTTGGCATTGTACATTGTCAACAAAGTACTCGATGCCTTCATCATTATTATCCTCATTAATAAATAAGCTCAAGGTTGTCCGGGTGGGACACTTGAGCCTCCTCCACTCCTTCCCGACTATTCAACTTTTTCTCTGGTACCCGTCCAACGGTCCCAGTCTTCTGTGATGGTTCCCAATCTGGTCTCACCCTTCATCGACCGTTCCTTCTCTTTCTTCTTCCAGCCTTTACCTCGCACACCTGCTGCTTTAATTCCTTACTACACTTAGGGATTGTAAATTAGGTAATAGGGTTAGAAATGAAGTGATAAAAAGATACACTTAGGGATTGTAAATTACGTAATAGGGTTAGAAATTAAGTGATGAGAAGATGGAAGAGCCATTGGTGGAGAAGATAGCGAGGCGACTGCAATGGTTCGGTAACGTAAAGCGAATGGATAACAGCAGGTGCCCGAGGTAAAGGATAGAGGAAGAACTAGAGGGATCACGAAGAAGGGGAAGACCAAGGATGAGATACAGGAACCACATTGAGGACGATCTCAGAAGAGTGGGATTGGTACCAGAAGTCCTGAATAATCAGAAGTGGGGAGACAAGAGGGCGAGGAGGAGGCTTCCGTACCACACCCAGCCAGGCAATAGGAATTGCTTATTCCGCGACTCCTAGGTATACCACTAACCTGCAGTTCATTTTGTCCACTTGAAGACCTCTTAAGTCCCACCGTAGTTCCCGCGGCTTTCATACAAGCACGAGCATAAGCAGAAAAAATCAGCCCATTGCCTCCAGAAAAATTACCTCTGGACGATCTACTAGAGGCCCCGGAACAGACCATCTCTTTTTTAGGCAGCTCAACAACATCTTCCATAAGATACTCAGACTTACGTCCTGGCGTTGCCTCACCTGGCTTTTCGGTAAAGCAATCTCTATCCATGTTTTCCATTTCGCAACCAGAAAAATAATCCCTGGACGGCCTAGAAAAGGCTCCAGACCGGAAGACCTCTTTTTTAGGAACAGCTGCCGGCTTAATATCAACGGTACAGACTATCTGCGAACACGGTATCTCATCATCATCGCTGTCCGATTCTTCAACGTAGTTACCCGTTATATCTTCAAAAAGATCCTGAGAGTAAGGGTTTGGCTTTGTCTCGTCAGTAATGAAACCACTGTTGATGTTTTCATTTTCTTTATTGTCAGATTCTTTAGCGTCACTAGTCTCGTCATGGGAGTCTTTAACGCAACCACTATCACTGTTTTTCTTTTCTTTATTGTCAGATTCTTTTGCATCGCTAGTTCCATCGGGGTTTTTGGCAATATCGATTGTTTCGTCTTCATTGTTGTCCTTGTTATATTCGTGAGGGTGGCTACTGTGTAAACTTTTCATGGGAAATCGTGTGTTGAGCCGTGAGCTTTCATGGCACTGGTCACCGGCATCACTTTTGTCGTCTGCTACTGTAAGATCTACTGAGTTTTCAATTGCTCTGGTGGTAGTATTTGGAATTGTTGTTTCTGTTTCTCTTGCAGCTTCCTCAAACTCCTCCAAGGTTTCCAAAAGTGACTTTTTTTCGCTATCGGGACGAGCTAATATTTCTTTCTGTTTGGCAGTGAGGCGTTTCTGGCTGAAATAGGAAACAGAATAAACCATAATTATATTTTATATTAATACATCTACTAGGTACCGTTTTAGAGAAAATTTTAGTTAATATTAATTTATAATACACATATATACACACATACAGTATATAGTATATACATCACTTCACTTTTTTCCTTAGCCAGTAACCGCGGACAAGGTGCAATATATTGCTAAATTTAATACGTAAAGAAATTATCACGCTCAAGCTTCCATTTATGGAGAGATTTTTGAGCAGTGACACTGCAAAGTATACTTTTAATTAATAATTAATTTTATTAATAACACTAATTCTAACATTAACATTGACAAGGGTTAATGTTATTTCAAACTGGCCAGCTGATTCGAGTTGGCAAATATATGACGCTGTTGATGTTGAGCGGCTACCCTATGGTACGTTTTAGCAAAAATATGACTTGAAACTCAGCTACCTGATCTAAAAAAGGACTAAGTAAAACCTGAAGAGAACAACCACAGTTGTGGACGAAAAGTTTGGTTCTATTATATCCCATCGAGCACGGCAAGACTACAATCCGGATGGCTCTAGGGATTTAAAAACAACTAAACTGATAAACGACTTGGCTGTTCGAACACGAGCGAAGGCATCCAGCCTCCAAACAGAAAGAGTGGGACTAGTACCAGATTAAGTACTGAATAATCATGAATACATGAATCAGTAAATAGCATTAAGAGGAAAGTCTTCCAACATATGGTATATAGTACGGTACCATATGTACCATTATAAAATAATTCCATTTGTAACAACTCTTCCCAGACGACATCAGACTATTGAGATGTGTGTGAGAGAGAGAGCTGCGCCATGAAATTAGGGTAAGTCCATTTATATTATATATATTAATCAGTGAGTTCTTTTGTTGTGTACAACCTCCAACATGGTCAAATAAACCATAACATTTTGGAGCATGTACCTAGCCTATCACATGAAATTAAGCCTCAAGGCCCATAGGCTACACTTCTCATTACTATTCCTATCATAGCGAGGCAACCCCAACAACCGCCTCACCAAATTTACTCCCATCAGACCAGAATGGGTGACTAGTGTGGGGGATGCAAGATGGCAATCTTTATCATCTACACAGTTTTTGAGAAAAGTGGACTAACTGTAGAAGCCCCAAAAGTCCAATAAAATGAATATCTTACACCGAAAATTGAGTACAATTTAAATCCCTACATGATATAATTCTGTTTTACTAGGTTACGTAAAATATACAGTAGACAGTAATCATCAAATCCACGCGAATAGTTGACTTATAACTAGATAGATAACAGATGACTTATAACTTTATTCGGGTATTTCTTATGTTATCTAAATGGTATTCCAAGTTATTAAATCTTACCCAGGGTATAGGGGTGCAGGAGATGCATTTGCATACGCCAAGACAAGCGGGTCATAACTCACTGAAATCAGAAACAACAACAAAAACTTTACTGAGGTTACTTGGCATGAAAAGAAAAAATAAAAGAAAATACGATAGTACAAATAAAGTCAGGCTGGTTACTACGAGTACAAGAGCATGCGCAATCAATAAAACAAAAATGGTCAGGAAAAAAAGTGAGCCGTTTAATGGCTACTCTAGCCAGGCTTTGGATTTATAGAATTACGAAATTGCTCCGATCTTTTTTTTTGGAACGGTGCAGTACCCAAACACGATCGTGGATTGGAGTGGTAGTATAGGGGCCTTCCCATATGAGCATACCACCCTGGAAAGGAGGGAATCTCGGGTTCGACACCGTTCCCGTCTAAGCTTTCCTTTCTGGGAAGGTGTTGTCCGTGTGCAAGACTAACTGCAAAAAAGCCATGATCAGAAATACTGTATGCCTCAAGTGGGTCCCTGGACACTCGGGTATTGAAGGGAATGAAAAGGCGGACGAACTTGCTCGAGAAGGATATAGAAACAGCCTACTCGGACCGGAACCCTGCCTTCCAATAGCCTGGGCGAACTTTAAGACTGTGTTTAACGAGGAGCTAAAAGCACGATTCCTAAAGAAATGGCGAGAGTCGGCTGGCCTAGCCCACTCCAAGTTATGTATTGCGGACCCCAGCAAGAAAAGCGCTTTAAAATTCATCTCCCGGGGGAGAAGCAGCACACGGATCATCTCGGCTTTACTTACAGGACACGGTTCTTTCCGAAACCATCCATCTAAGATGGGGGTACCCGTGGAATCAACGATGTGGACTTTTACAAGGAAATCGGGCTGGCGTAGGGCAGTCAAGTCGGGGTCGCTCTATGGGCCCAAATATGAGGCCTAAGTCGTTATTAACCCGGCAAACACTACTACCCAAACACGATCGTGGATTGGAGTAGTAGTATGGGGGCCTTCGCATATGAGCATACCACCCTGGCAAGGAGGGAGTCTCGAGGTCGACACCGTTCCCGTCTAAACTTTCCTTTCTGTTCTTTTTTGCCGTAACAGTAACAAATAGCTTACTTGGTTCATGTATATTCGCGCCCTTAAGAGTAGGACCGTAGGCCGTCCAGATTAATGGCAATTTTGAAAAATTTACAGGTACTTTCACAGCAGGTTGGTTTCTTCCGTCGATGGTCCAGATACTTTTGTGAGGGGCACGGGTAGGATTAATAGGTTGCATAGATCCCTGAAACAGTAAATACATATTCCCCATCATGAGAACAGTCTACGAGAACAGAGGACGAGAAAGAGAAGGATTTGGAATGGTGATTGGAAGAATTTGGTGTTAAGACATCAATAGTGATAACAAGTGGCAACTGGCATAGCATGTGAATATGCAGTGCTTTTTGTAGACAATATTAGGGGTCTTCGCGGTGTTGGTGTTGTAGCGGATGGAGTGCACTACACTAATAATGTTCTGAAGCACAGGACGATAAACAACACGCGAAATAATAATATCGAGACGAGAATGTATTTATCCAAAACAACACAACAAAACCGATTAAATATACAAAATAGATTACTACGAGAAACTAACGTTAAGATTGACCGAATTGCACTGACTGACTGCAGACCCTCTCTCAGCGTTTATAAAAGCCCGTAGAAAAATCTGGAAGCAACTGGATATTGCAGGAAATATCATTTCTTCGCTAGAACAGGATGGAGACTTCCATGTCCATAAGCTAAGTACAGAGGACTGTTCTAGAGGGGTCGCGAGTTGTGGAGTCCGATGTGCAGATACCTGAGTTGCCCCTTATGAACGGGGGTTGTGTGTCCTTGGTTGGCGCGTGTATTGTGTGCATACGGCACACAGCTCCCCCCTAAGGGCAGGCGAAGCGAACGGTAGGACGCAGAGTTCGGCCAAATCTGGAGGTAGGTTGAGCAGGCTGCTGCGTTGGTGCGATAGCAGTAGGTGAAGGTGCTTGAGCTGTTGTTGTTGGAGTGGAGTCGGAAGGCAACATATAAGCGGGCTTGAGGCGTTCGATGTTGATATAGGTCTGTCGTCCGTGGAATTGCAGCTTGTAGGCGTGCTGTTGTCGGTCTATGACAGCATAAGGTCCGGAGTACGCAGGAGAGAGAGGTTTTTGAACCAAGTCATTCCTGACGTAAACGTGGGAACAAGTAGCCAAGTCCTTTGGTATAAATAATGATGGTCTTCTGTGGCTGGAAAATGATGGTGATGTTTGCGTAATTGAGTTACGTAGGGCTTGTAAGTATTCTGCTGGCTCTTGGATGCTGGTTGGTGGTGTGAAGAAGTCACCAGGTAGGCGAAGTTCTGTACCGTAAACCAGTTGTGAAGGAGTAGTGCCAGAATCATTCATCATTGAACGTAGTCCGAGCAATACTGTGGGTAGATTTTGCATCCAATTGTCGGTAAGGTGAACTGTGAGAGCCGATTTGAGACATCGATGCCCGCGTTCGATTACTCCATTGGATTGTGGATGGTATGGAGTTGTGCGGATGCGGTTGCAGCCAAGTAATTGCGCTAGTCGATTGAATAGTGTGGATTCGAACTGTCGACCCTGGTCTGTAGTTAACCTTAGGGGACAACCGAATCTTGCAATCCAGTGATTGTAGAATGCTTCTGCGACAGTGACTGCAGTAATATTTGCCAGAGGAATAGCTTCCGGCCAGCGAGTTGCACGGTCAATGCATGTGAGAAGGTACTGCTGACCTTGGCATAGAGGAAGCGGTCCGACAATGTCAAGATGCACATGTTCAAAGCGTTCGGCTGCAGCAAATGTGCCAAGAGGTGGCTTGGTGTGCTTATGAATTTTTGAACGTTGACAAGCATCGCAAGCACGGGTCCATTCTCCCAGGTCCTTGTTCATGGATGGCCAAAAGAATCGTGAAGCGACTGTCCTTCGTGTATTACGTGTTCCAGGGTGGCTCAGATTGTGAATCGAAGAGAAAGCGGAACGACGAAATTGTTCAGGTATGTAAGGACGAGCGCGGCCTGAAGAAACTTCACAAGTAACAGGTACAGTGGCATCAGGGAGAGTGATTGAGAGAAATGAGTACTTGCTGTTCTTGCGCAGTTCTGTGAGTTCTGTGTCAGTAGATTGAGCTTTTGCTATGGCAGCGTAGTCGAGACTTGATGGGCAACTGATTGCAGCTATCCGTGACAGAGAGTCAGCAACCGGGTTGTCGGGTCCATCGACGTGCCTGATATCGGTAGTGAATTGAGAAATGTAGTCTAAGTAGCGCTGGCGTCTAGGAGTTTCGCTTGGCGATGAAGGGTTGGTGAAAGCGAAAGTCAGCGGCTTGTGGTCAGTCAGAATTGAGAAGCTGCGTCCTTCAACTAGTCGTCGAAAGTGTTCTACAGCCAGACGGATGGCTAGTAGTTCACGGTCGAAAGTTGAATACTTTTGCTGCGCTGGTGAAAGACACTTAGAGAAGAAACCGAGTGGCTGAGGTTTGCCGTTGACCATTTGAAGTAGCGTTGCTCCGACACACGTGAGTGAGGCGTCGGTCATGAGCCGTAGTTCGGCGTCAGGGAAAGGATGCGAGAGGGTAGCAGCTTCAGCTAATGCTGTTCGGCATTTGAGGAAGGCGCTATTGGTTTGGTCGTCCCAGCCAATGGGTGATCGGTCACGTTTCTTCTTACCCTCGAGTAGTTTGTAAAGACAAGCTTGATGCTCGGCAGCGTGTGGTAAGCATGATCGGAAGAAATTAACAGCTCCCAGAAAGCGTCGTAACTCCGAAATTTTTGTTGGACGGGGAAATTCGCGCATAGCTTTTACTGTGTCGGTAGGTGGGCGAATGCCTTCAGTGTCAACGTGGTAGCCTAAGAAGGTTAGTGCTGATTGTCCAAGTTGACACTTATCGACGTTAATTGTGATGTTATTGCGCTGTAGACGTCTGAATACCTCCCGTAGGTGTTTGCTGTGGTTTTCTGGAGTTGATGCGATTAGCAAGTCGTCGATATAGCAAAATACGTAATCCAGGTCACGGAAAATGTTGTCGAGAAATCGTTGAAAGGTCTGTGCAGCATTACGAAGACCGAATGGCATGCGAGGAAATTCGAACAAACCAAATGGTGTGATGATAGCTGTCTTCTCGATGTCTTGAGTAGCCATTGGGATATTGTGGTAAGCTCTAGCGAGGTCGATATGGCTGAAGACGGTTTTGCCGTGAAGAATGTACTGGAAGTCAGTGAGTCGCGGGAGTGGATATCTGTCAGGTTGAGTCACAGCATTGAGCCGTTTGAAGTCTCCGCATGGACGTATTTCGCCGTTTTTCTTCAGTACGATGTGAAGTGGGCTGGCCCAGGCACTACTTGAAGGTCGGCAAATGCCTAAGTCCAGCATTTTTTGAAATTCGGCTTTCGCCAGTTGATAAAACTTGGGCGGAATCGGTCGTGCTTTGCAAGATAATGGTGGTCCTGCGGTCTCCAGATGGTGTACGACGGAGTGTGTGGGTTTGGTGTTGAAATTGAACGGTCGTGTGATGCTGGAGAATTCTTGAAGTATGTCAGCGTAAGGAGATGAGCGGTCAATTGTGTCCAGTAGGACAGAGTCAGCAGCTAAAAGTGAGGCGGGTGTGCTGAGTCCAGTGAGGCTATCAATAAGCCGTCGTCCATGAACGTCAAGCATAAGCCGAAAATGTTGTAAGAAGTCAGCGCCGATAATTGATTGAGATACTGCTGCTCGAACGAAGGTCCATTGGAATACTCTTCGTAGACCAAGGTCAAGTTGTATGGTTACTGTACCGTAGGTGTGAATTTTAGTCTTGTTCGCAGCATAGAGTACGTATGGCGATGGTTGAGATGCTGATGCCCTGGTGGCCAAGACTGAAATTCCTGCTCCGCTGTCGATAAGGAAGGGTTCACCTGAGCACTTGTCTCGGATGCAGAGACGACAGGACTTCCCTGCAACTTCGGTCGACGCAACGTAGGTTGCTAGAGAAACGTTTTTCTGTTTGAAAGAGCACGGAAGGGTGCATTTAAGTGCTTGAGTTCCAAATCGGCAGTGGTAGTAGCACAGTGTGTTTTGATGGTTTGAGTTATTGCACTTTGATTTCGGACGATTTTGTTGGTATTGCGTATCGCGGTCGCGCGAACTTGCTCGTGAGCGTTCTATGGTTAGGTCTTCAATGCGCTTTTGAAGTTGCTCCAACTTTCCCAGGAGATCTGAGTATGACGGTTGATTGGAGACTGCGGCGACTGGTTGGACCATCGGTTGATATTGGGCTAAAATTTTGTCAGCGATTGGAGCCAGGGCGTCCAGGTTACCCGAGGCAGCTGACAAAATTGCACGAACGTGGCCAGGTAATTTTCTCATCCATAAGAATTTTAGCACGGGCTCGGGAATTGCTGACTTCCCGGCTAAGTCCCTGATTCGACAGAGGAGTTGTGTAGGCTGTAGGTCCCCTAGTTCAAGATTATAGAAGAGCCTTTCAAACCTATTATCCTCGCTTTCTTCATATATGGTGATGAGCCTAGTTTTAATTGCGTCGTACTTGCCTGTTGATGGTGGTGATATCAGAATGTCGGTGGCCTGCTCCAGGTCACATTTGTCCAGATGCGCGATGACCAGTTGAAATTGGCTCTCGTCCGACGGTTTTGAAGGTCCGATGACAGCTTCGAATTGGGCGAACCATAACGTAGGCCGGTCGCGCCAAAAACTCGGGATGCGGGCGCTGAGGGAAATTCCCGACAGACAAGGTGTGATTGCAGTATTATCGTCCATAATGTTGATATTAACGCGCACGGTATGTTCGTTTAACGGGGTCACCAATTATGTAGCGGATGGAGTGCACTACACTAATAATGTTCTGAAGCACAGGACGATAAACAACACGCGAAATAATAATATCGAGACGAGAATGTATTTATCCAAAACAACACAACAAAACCGATTAAATATACAAAATAGATTACTACGAGAAACTAACGTTAAGATTGACCGAATTGCACTGACTGACTGCAGACCCTCTCTCAGCGTTTATAAAAGCCCGTAGAAAAATCTGGAAGCAACTGGATATTGCAGGAAATATCATTTCTTCGCTAGAACAGGATGGAGACTTCCATGTCCATAAGCTAAGTACAGAGGACTGTTCTAGAGGGGTCGCGAGTTGTGGAGTCCGATGTGCAGATACCTGAGTTGCCCCTTATGAACGGGGGTTGTGTGTCCTTGGTTGGCGCGTGTATTGTGTGCATACGGCACAGTGTTATCGAGTTACCCCCTGTTAAGTGTGTTATATCAAGCAATATAACACACGTGAAACCCGATAACCAAGCTAACTAGCGTGTTATCCTAAACGCACTTCTGAGTTGGTAAACTGTGTTATTTAGCTAGCGCTGCGATCGATAGTGGGTTCAGGTTTGACCACCGCCATCGTTGTTTATGTCGATTGATTGGAAAACGTGTTTTCAATTTTAAATTTAATTGTATTTATATTGTCAGAAGTCGGAAATTCTTTAAATAATTGAGTTCTGCCACGAACATCCTGACTAATACTAACTACGTTGTTTACTCTGTTAAATATTTTCGATATAGCATGATAACTCACTACCCCGAGGTCCGCTCACGATTGTGTGATAACTTGGATAACACATCTAACTGCATAACTCGATAACACCAACACTGTGAAGACCCTAATTGACTCGCCCATAGCTCAATTTAGCTCGCAAATTTGCAAGCATTACTGCAAAAGCTGATATTTTTAACCATTGAAAACAAAATGGCTGCGAGCGCGTAATTTATTGAGTAACTTCCATGACACTACGAATTGTACTCTAATAGTCGCGCTGAAAAACTCGCTAAACCCTGCTACGGTCTATGCAAGAAGTATTACTCCTCAAACTGCCCCATGCAACCAAATAACGGAAACCACCACCAACACAATGGCGGATTTTAGGCCAGGGAGGTCAGGGGGTCTGGACCCCCCCCCCCTAAAAAAAAATTGAAGGTTGAAATTGAGGCTAGTCGAGGACAGAAGGGAATGGAGGATCCAACCCTTAGGGGTTGTGCATTAATCACGTGATGTTTTTTGTAACATTTTTAACCCCTCCCTCCCCCTTGGTAATAATAATGGTGAGGTTTAAAACTACCCCCCTTCCCACCAAAAATCACGTGTATTTTTTAGTACCTATAAAGAATCTTAAAATTTTTATAACAGAATAACTGACGACCGGCAAGTCGAGCCCGGCAGTCGTCGCGACGCACGAGAACTTCGTTCGTTGCCTGGCAACGGCGAGTCAATATCACTTTACACACCGCTTTTCGGTTTAGAAATCAAGCATTTGACGAAAAAATAAATACTCGTGATATCATACTATACCCCGATCCCCCCCCCCCCACCCTCTCCCTTGTGACATTTCGTGATTTTTGCCGAACCCTCCCCTCTTCGAACCTCACGTGATTAATGGACAGTCCCTTAGTGGTTGTTCACCAGAAGAAAGAACCTAACCCCCGTTGTTAAAAAAACAACAACTGAATGGTCGGGTGAAGAGGAAGATTTATACACTTACAAGGTCATCCGGATCGAACTCACTGACTAGTTCCAAAGTTTTCGGGTGCAAATTTCCAAGCGCCATCATAAAAGCAGTTCTAGGGTCCTTGATTTGCACGAAAGCAGGTGTCTTGGGCATTTGCTTTCTTTGCAGCGGATCGTACACTAGTTGGTATTGGAAGATTTGATCTGCTGCAACGACAGCCTGTATATATGGTTCTGTAACAACGAGGGATGGCAGATCCAAAACTTCCGGAAGCGAAGACAACGCCTGTTAACAACGAAATTAAATCAAATAAACAAGGCCTCCATCCTAAAATTAATCCTAAATAGTTGAAATAGTCACCTAAACTTTGAAAAAAGTGACCTTTAAGTAACTAGGTTACATCATTGTAAAACCGGGTCTGGGGTTCCATACGCTAATAAAGAATATAAAATAAATGAACTAAAGTTTGCAGAGCATAAAATTTTTAAATTTAAGGGTGGTGTTTCAATTTTGCCTCTTATGAATGGGGGTGGCGGGACCTTGTTTGGCCTTTGTATTGTGTGCAGACACCACAATACCATAATGAAATATTACCGCCGGCGACAAATATTTTTTTATTGCACGTGATTGAAAGAAAAGCAGTTTTTTAGTAGTTAAAAAAATAAAAAATAAATAAAAAACAATCAAAAAAGTACCTAAATGTAAAAAAATATTTAAAAATTTACCAAAATGTTACCTACATTGAAAAATGTAACAAATAGTTGAAAAAGTGACCAAATGGAGGCCCTGAATACATAGAAACATAATTTTGCAATAATGTTTCTTTGCAATCGTCGGAATTTGAAGTTATGGCGAGCGCCAGAATCACCACGGCGAATCGTTCATTGCCTAAGATACGGATGAGCATCTTACCAAATTGAATGACACTTATCATCACGTTTGGCAATAGCTCATGGCTGCCAGCTGCCTATTCAATTGACTTTAATAGAAGCAAGTAAAACTCTGGGCTTACCTTAGGAATATTCCAAGACAACCCCTGGCAAGGCACTTGGTGGACGAATTTGCAAGCGTTCTCGAGCTCGACGCCAGGCAGAGCGTCGACAAAATCACAGCCTGAGAGAATGCACATTAGTCGGAATTTAGTGGCCGAAAAATTACAATGAATAACTCCCAAAGAAAGATACAGCTTGCTTTTTTCGATCAGTATTCCATCTCCAAATCGGTCCATTTTGAACAGTACCTGAAGAATTGTTATCATAATCAGAATAAAGTATATTGATCAGGAGCACAATACCATTGAATATATTGATATAATTGAATTGAATTGAATAATTGATATAATTAAATATATATAGTGTTATATATTCAATGACAATACAATATAATATATAAGGAAATTATTTGAGGAATAGCGAAATTAGAAAGTTTCTTAAAGAGAACGCTAACGGTAGACATTAGATACCCCTAAATTAGTTGATTTTTAAAGGTCACACCAACACATTACCACACAGCAATAATGGCAGAGCACGCAATACATCTGAGCGTGAATTTTCTATCATTTAAAAAAAAAAAAAACATTTTTTTGTACAAAACCAAATAGTTATTAGGGAAAGCAATTACTCAATTTAACACCTAAAACATGCCTGAAGGAAGAAATAATCGATAGAAAGGTTTCGCAGAAAAATTATATTTTAGCCATTTTTCTTTAAAATTTAGTTCTTTTTATTTTTTTTTACCCCAGAAGCAACCCCCCGCATTTTGTCAACATTAATAACGACTACAATATATGTGAATTTAAAAGAAATCGTTGGAGCCGTTTTGGAGAAATAATTTTTGCTTTCCAATTTATACGTAGTATAAGGAAAGCTTTGTGATGGTCGAAATTTTCGATTCCGAGATTTCAACGGATTTACACGTTTTGAGGTCCCAGGAACCCAAAAAAGTGGTTTTTACAAAATGTCTGTCTGTCGGTCGGTCTGTCTGTTCGTCGATTTCCGGGCAAACTACTCAGTGGATTTGAGTGAAATTAGGCATGTAGGTTCACAAAAATCATACCTCGGGACCATTTTTTTTTTTTGGGCTAACTCAATTTGGGGGGGGGGGGGGGGTTATTTTCAAAAAACTCCAAAAAAACGTCTAAAAAAATTATTTCTCAAAAACGGCTCCAACTATTTCTTTTAAATTCTCGTAGATTGTAGTCGTTATTAATGTTGACAAAATGCGGGGGGTCGCTTGCCCCTTGATAGTTTGCTTCTGGGGGTAAAAAAATAAAAATAACTAAATTTTAATGAAAAAATGACTAAAAAATGCGAAACCTTTCTATCGATGATTTCTACCTTCAAGCATGTTTTAGGTGTTAAATTGAGTAACGAAACCGGATAGGTTGCTTTCCCAAAAAAATATTTGGTTTTGCCCAAAAAATTATTTTTTGAAAAAAATGATAGAAAATTCGCGCTCAAATGCATTGCATGCCCTGCCATTATTGCTGTGTGGTAATTAATGTGTTTGTTTGACCTATCGAGAATTTACCTCACTTCCAGTGACGTCAGGTGGACAACCGCCCCCCCCCCCCCCCCGAGATATCGGAAATTTAACCATAGGAAAAATATTTGCCATAAAATTACTAATTTTCTCTATCTAATAATTTTGATAAATTGGAAAGCATGTTCGAGTGAACTCGGACCGGTTCTTTCAGACGTTTTTTGAAAATAAAACCCCACCAAATTGAGTTAGCCCAAAATAATAAAAAATGGCCCGGAGGTATGATTTTTGTGAACCTACATGCCGAATTTCATCAAAATCGACCGAGTAGTTTGCCCGGAAATCGACGCACAGACAGAGCGACAGACATTTCGAAAAAAAAAAACACTTTTTTTGGGTTCCTGGGACCTCAAAACGTGTAAATCCGTTGAAATCTCGGAATCGAAAATTTCGACCATCACAAAGCTTTCCTTATACTACGTATAAATTGGAAAGCAATAATGTCGTGAAGGAATGGACCTAGGCCAACTGATAGTGGCTCAGTGGTCCCTTGCTGATTGCCAATGACCCCATTGATTTCGGGCATTACTGATATTGTTTCCATATGAAATTTTGACCATTAACAAACTGGTATACGTCAACCAACACCGGCTACCAACGATAGTGGACCAGCTGAGACAAGTTTACCATTGACACAATTGAAGAGGCATACATGTCAAGACATGTAGAGTAGTGGTACGGACTCCCGAAACGCTGTTAGTAGTAGTAGTAGTAGTGTTCGTCGGGTTAATAACGACTTAGGCCTCATATTTGGGCCCATAGAGCGACCCCGACTTGACTATCCTACGCCAGCCCGTAGGACAGTGGACCTCCAGATTATAGTGGATTCCGAACCACTTGGGAAACACAGTGAAGTCACACGATTAGTTCGGAGGTGACCAGGACAAGTCCTACCATGTTTCCCTGCCGGCACTGTGCACAAGACCAAGTTATCTGCAGCTTTGAACCTTCAACTAGGTATGGAGGCCGGCCCGAAAGGGTGTTGGTTCGAGTCCTACACTTCCTAAATTTCCTGGACATGCTTCGGAGGGCATGTAAAGCAGGCGGTCCCGGGTCTTCCTAGTTGAGTGTAAAGGAGAGCTTTATGGCCCTAACTCCGCTAGGTTGGCTTAGTAATAGAACAAAAAGTACTTATTTATTTATACGCATGACTTCACCAAGATTGGGTTAGAGTCACGGCAGTATGCTAATTTAGCGAATACTTACAGCTTTACAACCATATACTAAGAGAGCAGGGTCATCGGTGATTACTAAATCAGCGATATTTTGCAAATTTAAGTACGCCAGCTGGGCACCGGCCTCATACGGCGCCACTATGCAGTCCACATTGATTTTGCGGCACTCCTTTATGACTTCAGCGACCATTTCGAATGTAACTTCCACAGCACGCCGTAGCACGTGCTTTCCCTCCTTGGTGCTACCTGCTGTCAGCAAATCCTGTCCCTCTTTGCGGTGTCGCTCTCTACTTCTGCAATGCATGAACGTCACGTAAGATAAGCACTGTAACACCCTCTGCGCAGCCCAATGGAGTTCTATATAGGAGAGAGGGGACTCTTCCCGTCAAAAAGAAATTTTTTAATTTCCAAAGCCACCCGCCACGTCTCCTAGGATAAACCATTGAAAAAATGTGACAAGTTGCCCCAGACATTTTTGGTGGGAGCGAATGTCTCATCTCTCTTACATAGAACTCTACAGACGACCTGGCCCACTGCCCTGCCCTACAATAGAACAGCGCTGACGGCGTATCCATGAGGCATGGCGTCAAATACCTGAACAAAAATCGGCTTCGATGGCAAGGTGGTACTTATGCTTGTACTTTCTACTCGTAACTCAACACGGGTACTAACCTACAGAGGCGACTAAAGAGGTGAATCGGATACATTCATTACATTGTTAGCATGCGATTAACCTTTTCATTTAAAAAAAGCTAAAGATAGGCATTGGTTACAGAAGTAGATAAGCCTTTAACATTGATGCTTCATGGAAATGATGCCATACAAGGCCCTTAGGTGCCCATTCCATTGACCGGCAAGGGCTATTTCCAAAAACGGTGACGTGGTAGCAGACATTCAAGACCTAGGTGGCGTTTCCAACGACCTCGCATTGCAGAATTGACGGAAATGTTTATTTTCCTCTATGCCATAGTTAAAATTGATCAATGATTATACAGTAAAATCACAAACTAAAACTAAAAAATGGCGTCATGGGATATGTTAAGTACAAACATTTTAATAGATTTCTATAAAAAGAAAAATTCTAATTTCCGTCAATGTCATTTGCATTCTGCAATGCGAGATCGGTGGAAACGCAACCTAAGTCTTGAATGTCTGCTACCACGTCACTGTTTTTGGAAATAGCCCTAGCCGATCAATGGAATGGGCGCCTTAACAGAGAATCGCTCCGGTCCACGCTCTAGGGGAGACGTCGCGCCGGTTCAAACGATTTTCTTTGATTGTCGGGGTACCACACACGACCACTCCAATGACGCAAGAGCACAGGGCAAGTTTTGATCTTATCTTGGAAATACCTGAGCCACAATTTTCAAAGAACAATTTTTTGATTATTATTTTGATCAGAATTATGATCCTAAAGTAGAGTATTATCTTGATTAAACTAAATAAAACTTGCAAACATCAATTTTGACAAAGGCCATCCCTGGATCACTCCAAAATAGGTTGGTTTATATTTTATATTTAAGTTAATACTCAAGTTATGGCCATTTGTATACAATTGGTGAAGGACTACTTCATATACCATATTATAAGTAATTATTATATATATAATTATTATATATGTATTATATTATATTATTATAGGTTATAATATAAGGTGCTTGTTAGGGGGCTATTCCACTGGGCAATTTTACTTTAAATTTGATTTTGTCATCGACGTTTGTTTTGTTTTAAGGAGACTATTATGTAGATACTTAACGTATCTATTATAAATTAAGTTATAATATGGTAGCAGACATCATGGATAAGTCTCTACCATATTATAACTTAATTTATAATAGATACGTTAAGTATCTACATAATAGTTTCCTTAAAAAAAAAAAAACGTCAATGACAAAATCAAATTTGAAGTAAAATCGCCGGTGGAATACCTGCCTTATTTTTGTTGTTATGTTTCCATGAATTGACAACTTGCATATAGAATTACCTGATGTGATTGGGTTGCTAACTCCCAATTATAGAGCCCTAGATTAACTTATGGAGAATCAACTGCTATTTCGTTATATAATGAATAAAGTGATATACGATAATATGTCCTCTTTCTATAAGTTCATCATAGGCGTTAGTTTTGGGAATTGACCACTCAATCAGAGGAGGGCAATTTTCCACATTGTTTTTTCATTTTATTTCTGTACGGTATGCAAGTTGTCCATTTGATAATGAAAAAGTTGCTCATAGTACTACTAGTATGGGTTGTAAAAAATAATCCTCTGCTAATTGAAAGCCGAAATCTATAAAAAATATAAGCCAACCTATTTTGGTGCAATCCATGTGACCAATGCCAACATTCAACGAAAACTTAAATGCTGGCCTTGATCCTTGTTCTGCGCATGTGTCAGGACTTAGTCGAATTGGCTCTAACCCTCCAACGAGAAAGGTGTACAACTTACAAGTTCCTGAATTTTAAAATATAGCCTAAAAGTAAAACCTCCAGCACTCATTTTTATCAATAGCTTTTCATGGTCCTTAAACATTATTACAAGCCTAATTGCAACCAGTATGTACTGGATTTTGATTATAGCATACCTACCTATAGGTTTTACTTTTAGGCTATATTTTTAAATTCTGGAACTTGTAAGTTGTACACCTCCCTCGTTGGAGGGGTAGAGCCAATTGGACTAAGTCCTGACACATGCGCAGAACAAGGATCAAGGCCAGCATTTAAGTTTTCGTAACATTCAGGTTCCTCTTAGGTACTTACGCGCGCCTTCTCAGCTCAGTTTTATAATTAACGGGTAAATGTTGCCCATAGAAGACAAGGATTGGTTTAATACCATTAGAAAGCAGCATATGAACATATTTCATGCAGTATGACACATATCTGAAACAACAAATTATAATAATAATATTAAGTCTTTGGCTAGCAAGTTATAATCATAGATTATGGTTATTTCTTGTAAGGACTTTTTATGGACCCAGGCCTCCTTTCAGTACCAACACCGGGTACAATCAATAAGTTACATCAGTTATATTCATGCCATTTCAAACTAGCTAGGGCTAGCTTGAAGGCGTCGTCTAAAACAAAATAATAATAAATAAATAAAGAACACAATCACCGTAATATCGGGCTCGTCAAACATTCCTTAACCGAGTAGGGAACTTGTTCCAACAGTAGCCGATGGACGGCCCCGGAAAAAACCTTTACCCCATCCAGTGTCCTAATCTCCCGGGTTAGCTTGTCAAACAACCGGATACACATCTCCCTAGGAGACCTAAGGGTAGCCGTCGGACGACTGTTCACCCGTAGGAAACAGTCCCTATTTCTGGTCCCATAGGTATGGGTATTACCTGATCTGGGGGGTGGGTTTTTCCGCAAGTGCACTAATGTCTCCAAGATATATAGAGCGGGTAGAGTTAGTATACCAAATTCCCTAAATAAGGGCCGGCAAAATACTCTTTGGTCTTTCATACACGCAATGGTTCTAATAGCCCTCTTACGTAAGCGGAAAACCCGGAGGGAGTCAGTTGAGTTACCCCTACAGATAATGCCATATCGGATGTGACTTTCAAAAAGACCAAAGTACACAAGTCTTAGCGAACGATTGTCCATAAAAAATGAAATATTTCTAAGTCGGAAGTTTATGGATCCAAGCTTATGGCATAATGTATTAATTTTGGTTTTTCCAATTAAGGTGCTTGTCCAGCTCAACTCCTAAAAAACCAACCGAATCGCTCTCAGTCAGGGGAACATCATCCACCCTTAATAATGGGCTCCTTTCAACAGGCTTTCTACCAGCAAACAATGTAAAGGAGGTCATTCCTAGGTTGAGAACAAGTTTGTTAGAAAAAATGCCAGTTCCTTGCGATAATTACCATTGACGCAATGAAACAGGCGAAAGCATGATTTAACCAAGTACAGATATGAGTCTTATAATAATCATAGATGCCAAGCAAAATAAACAAGAGACATCCGAAAGATAATAATAAAATACGTTTATTTAAAAAAAAAAAATGAACATTGCTTCTATATGTAAGCCCCAATAAATCAGTCAGGACATGCAGAGTAGTGGTACAGACTCCCGACTTGGACTTGGACTCCCGAAGTGGAATACTCGAGAAGTGGATGACTTAATAGTGGAAGTGGTTGTTTTTTTATAAGGCGCCCATTCCACCGACCGGCTAGGGCTATTTACAAAAACAGAGACGTGGTAGCAGACATTCAAGAATTAGGTGGCGTTTCCACCGACCTCGCATTGCAGAATGCAAATGACATTGACGGAAATTAGAATTTTTCTTTTTACAGAAATCTATTAAAATGTTTATACTTAACATATCCCATGACGCCATTTTTTAATTTTAGTTTGTTTGTGATTTTACTGTATAATCATTGATCAATTTTAACTATGGCATAGAGGAAAATAAACATTTCCGTCAATTCTGCAATGCGAGGTCGGTGGAAACCCCGCCTAAGTCTTGAATTTCAGCTACCACGTCACTGTTTTTGTGTATATAGCCCTAGCCGGTCGGTGGAATGGGCGCCTTAGCATTCGTGCTATTTCTCCAAACACTGCTACTGTTGGGTTATGCCTTGGATCGGTTTTAAATTTATAGATAAAAAAATATCACACTTTGAATTAATATTGTGTATTCGCCATCTTTGTAGCAAGGAAGTAAAAAAAACATTGTAAACTCTAAACAGTGTCACAGACAATGTCATAGACAAACAAAAATATTATTAAATTAATATTTATTTTCATTATTATTATTTTTAATTTTATTATTATTTTATTATGAAATAGCAAAAATTATAATTTAAAAAATTTATTTCAACATCCTCCCCTTAATTTTTGCATGAATAATTAAATTCCTAAATTCTTTGTACCTTTTAAATATCTTAAAGTTCTTTTTACATCGGAAACATTATCAGTTTTAGGTTCAATACAACGACTTTCATAATTCACACTGAAAGTTATATCTGGTCGTGTTTTAGTAGAACAATATAAGAGACTACCGACTGCTTCGCGGTATGGAAAGGATATATTTTTACTGTTATCTGACTTTTGATTACATATTGGAGTTTTAACAGAATTTGCTTCCGACATATTATAAGTTTTAAGCATGTTTTCAACATATTTCTCCTGGCTAATTTTTATACCAGCTTTAGTTCTCAAAATTTCAATACCTACATATTTCTTTATGTCTTTGTTATAGGTAACTTCGCAAAGTTTGCTTAGCTTTTTTACAAAATCATTCAACATCAATTCATTTTTACTTATTATTAATCCATCATCAACATGAATTGAAATTATCAAGCTTTTATCAGTATTACAATAAATACAAGGATCTGATTTTAATCTCTGTAAACCAATCGATAATAAATAATCATTCAACTTAGAATTCCACAATGCTGGAGATTGTTTAAGTCCGTACAATGACTTTTTTAATAGACATACTTTGTCTTTGTTTTTAGCGTTTTTAAATCCTTCCGGAATATGCATAAAAATTTTCTCATTAAGATCGCTATTTAAAAATGCAGATTTTATATCAAATGAAGCAATTAGCATTTTTTTCTTTGCTGCTAAAGCAAATAACAATCGTAAACTATTTGAATCTACCACTGGACTAAATATATCGGTAAAATCTATGCCATTTTCTTGTTCGAAACCTCTTACAACGAGTCTGGCTTTAAAAGTATTATTATCTTTTTTGCGAAAAATCCAGCGAGAAGTCAAAATCTTATTATTTTCAGCTTCTGCTTTTGGAATATAAATCCAAGTTTTATTAGAAATCAACGATTCTTTCTCCTTCTCTACAGCATCTACCCATTCTTTACATTCATTGCCTTTTACGGCTTCTTCAAACGTTAAATATACGCTATCATCAAATAGATCAGTTAAATTAGTTTCACAATCATCAAGTGTAGCAGGTTTCCGTAGATTAATTCTACTTCTTAATTTATAAGGGTATTCCTTTGGAGTTTCAGGTTCTGATTCAGACTCACCGTCAGCATCATTTTCACTGATTATTTCCTCCACAGATTCATTGACTCTACGTGGGCTCACTTGGTGCTTGTCTGATTCAGACTCTGAATCCTTGAAAAATTCTGAAACATTAAAATCAAGTTTTACCATTTCTTCAGGTTTTAGCTTATTTTTAATTTTAAGTGAATTTTCAGGAAAAATAACATCCCTAGAAATAACAATCTTTTTAATGTTTGGGTCAAACAAACGATAACCATTATGATTATAACCAACGAATATCAATTTTCTTGATCTTTCATCAAGCTTCTTAACACGAGGTAGAATTTTGGCATAAGCTTCAGAACCAAAAATTTTTAAATTTTTTAAATCTGGTCTTTTTCCAGTCCAATTTTCTATAGGCGTTGCCTTGCTATTAACTGTTGGACTGCGATTAAGTAAAAAACAACTTGTCTTAGCCGCTTCACTCCATAAATTTTTATTAACATTACTATCAAAGAGTAAACTTCTTATTTTTTCAGTAATTGTCCGATTTAATCTTTCTGAACGAGGGTTCATTTGAGGACTATAACTAGCAGTTACATCAAAAAATATTCCTCTATTATAAAACCATTGTTTTAATGGCAGGTATTCACCTCCACCGTCACATTTAAATCTGCATACTTTTAAACCTTTTTCATTTTCGGCTCGCAAAATAAAATTTTTTATAACATTTGCTGCGTCTGATTTTGCTTTTATAGGATGTACTTCACTATAACACGTAAAATCATCAATTATTGATACATAATATTTGCATTGATCAATAGATTCAATTTCAAAGGGACCTTCGACGTCACTATGAATTATTTCGAGCATTCGAGTAGCACGCTTTAAATTTCCACTAAAGGGATCACGAGCATGTCGAGCTTTAATACAAATTTCACAATTTTTAATATCTAAAGAATTTTTAGTTATTTTTATTCCATCTGACATTGTTGCAAGTCTTTGCAAATTTTTAAAACTAATATGACCTAATTTTCTATGCCATTCATAAATGTCGTCATAATCATTCACAGAAAAAATATTTTCTCTATTTTTTAAATTTTGGTTTTTACCATATTTTAAATTAACAACGAACAAACCGTTATTTTCTTTACCTTCCATGACAGTTTCGAATTTTGAATTAATAATTTCTACGTTTCCTTTTGAAAATAATACAAACCCACCTTTATCGGTGATTTTTTTAACAGAAAGAAGATTTTGAGATAACTCCGGTACGTAAACTACATTGTTTAATGTCACACTCTCACTCTTTAATGTTCCTATGGCCGTTCCAAATAAGGATTCATTCTTTTTTGCTAAACTGAATTTTGATATTGCAGGATTACTATTCTCAAGACAATTTAAATTATTAACTAAATGTTTACTTGCTGCACTATCGACAGCTAAGCTAATACTTTTATTATTATTAAAGTAATTGGAATTTTTAGATACCAAAAAAACTTTATTATTATTGCTGTCACCATTTTCTCTATTTCTGTTACGGAAAAAACACTCTGAGGATCGGTGCGAATTCCTCTTTTTACAAATTCCGCAATAAAGCGTATTTCTTTCATCTCTAGCTTTTTTAAAACATTTTTCAATCCTATGATTTCTTAATTTGCAATACGTACAGAAAAGTTCATTTTTATTTTTAAAATTAGAATTAGATAGAGTACTTTTACCTTGGGCTAGTGTTTTGAATGCTACTGAGTTGATTCCACATCGTTCGTCCTCTAATTGAAGGCGAGAAAAAAGATTGGCAAGCGTCTTATCTTTTGCAGTGACTGACTCCCAAGCACTTCTGAAGGCGTTGAATTTTTCGGGAAGAGAAGATACAATCTTTGTTACAACCATCTCGTCTGTTAACTTTTCTCCCAATGAAGCTAGTCTATGGATAATTATTTTTATTTCAGCAATTCCCTTGTTGACATCTTCCAATTTAAAGTTGTAAAAATCCGTTAGAAGAGAACATTTTTGTTGATGAGTGTCCTTATTGTAGAGATCATTTAATGCTTTATACATTTCGGCTGATGTTGTACATGTTAGTAAATGCACAATTTGGCTGCTATCCACTGAGGTTACAATTAGTCGTTGAGCTTTTATGTCAGTTTTTATCCACGATGTATCATCTTTTTTATCCTTGGTAAGGATACTTGGTAAAGGTTCCGTTCCGGTTGCAATGTCGTACGCATATATCGATTTTAAGATGACATCTATTTGAAATTTCCACGTGAGGTAGTTTGGACCATTTAATTTTTCAATTTTTACGTCTTCGGGCATGGTGTACTGGTAAGATTAGGTTACACAAGCACTTTGCACACGCGACAATTTTAATTATTATTTTTAATTTTTCTTTTTAATTGATTTTACGGAACATCTTGGTTTCCCGATTTATCTGGGCCCATAACCTGTTGGGTTATGCCTTGGATCGGTTTTAAATTTATAGATAAAAAAATATCACACTTTGAATTAATATTGTGTATTCGCCATCTTTGTAGCAAGGAAGTAAAAAAAACATTGTAAACTCTAAACAGTGTCACAGACAATGTCATAGACAAACAAAAATATTATTAAATTAATATTTATTTTCATTATTATTATTTTTAATTTTATTATTATTTTATTATGAAATAGCAAAAATTATAATTTAAAAAATTTATTTCAACAGCTACTACTAGATTCTCCAACTTCTAATCATTGATCTCAGTTTTAGCAATTAATTTGAAGCCGGAGGAAATTTATATACGGTAGCTAATTACAAGTGAGTGGCCTGAAGAGTATACCTCCTAAGTCGACTGACTGCAGGGGACACTGTTCTGTTAACTCAGCTATTTGTCACCTCCATAACGGACGCATTTAATTTATAACTGAAATTATAAAAAAATAGGAAGGCAAAAAATACTAACTGTGTGGTAGGCTGTTTCAAAACAAGCTTGTCAGCAACTTCAATCGCGCCCCGGTGCAGCCAGCAATGAGCATCGATTGCTACGGTCCGTCCTGTGTACTCCTTAATATTAATAGGTCGTGAACTTTTTTCCAAAAACAGAAGTAAATTTGAAGTGCTAATTCTAATGTCTTTACACCTCGCCATGCTGTACTATAAAATAAATTATAAAATAAAACAATAATATAACATAACAAAAAGCGGCAAGCATGCCAAATTGCCAAATGCCAATCCAGTGTTGCCAGCCAGAATGCCAGATGCTGAAACCGAAATGCGGATGGCCGACGTTAAAAATGCGGATTTTGAAGAAGAAATGCGGTACTTTACTTATCTACTATAAATAATCACCTGCTGGACACCCCCCCCCCCCCACCCATATCATTTCCATTAAAATTTAGAAAAAGGGGGAAAACCGTTCCCATGGACCCACGCACCTTTTAATTTTATAGGCTATAAATACCCTAGGATTATAACTGTAAACAAACAAATTTTGAATAGCAATTTCCATTATAAAATTATCTTGTTTGCATTGTTTATTTCCAGGGGAATCAGGGGATTAAATAAATACCGGTATTATAACTGCCTCGATCAGGCTACAGACGGGAGAGTTCCAACTTTGATGGATTATTAAAATTCGACGTGTTTAAAAGTTATTTGAAAAGATTCTAAGAACGACTGATAAGCTAAACATGACAAAAATCTTGATTTTTCAACTCTCTTCGGGTTCCTTGCGGCTGGCGCGCAAATACAATGGCGTTCTTGCGCAGGTAAAACAAAGATGGCGGGCTGTCGGAAAGGGAGGGGGTACCCCTGATTCTCGGACATCACCCCCTCATTTTAACATGGAGTGTATAGGCTTTCCAATGAAATTTATTTTATTTTAAGAAATTTTCGCTTTTCAACGGCAAATTAGTGCTATTTATATGTTCCTTCAATACTTGCGCGGGCACTGACAAAAAATTGCGGCAAAGTAGCTGCAAATAATTGTCGAAAAATATTATTTACTTGTGTATGTTATTTTATTTCATTGGTTGTGATACTTCCGCGAGGGCAGAACAGATTTTTAAATGGGTATGTGAGCCTAAGCTTGCTTATACATATTACAATTAATGTATTAGTAATGATTTTTACCATAACCATGCAACTTTACCGCATAACTACCATGAAATATAGCCTAGTCGGCTGGGCTGCCGACACGCTAGCCTATCATGTTGTTTGTAAATATTAGTAGCGTAAAAAGGGTTATTGTCTCTCCATAATACTATCACTAGTATTCAATTTATTATCTGAGCACCAAAGCAGTTAATTTTCGTAGGGCCACCGGCCGTGCCCAGCTTGTGTTTTCGGGGGGGGGGGTCCAAATTTTTTTTAACGTAATTTATTATTGAATTAATGGTCATCGAGCAATACAGGTTTACATAAAAAATTAATTCGGGGGGGGGGGGGTCCGGACCCCATGCACCACCCACCTGGGCACGGCCATGGCCACTGGAAAGTAACGACGATATATATTAATATACATTATTGATCCCAAAAATTGGATATTACATAGTAGCTTATATTTTTCTTCTCAAAATCCGATTCTATTTAGTATCAAGCCATTTCATCACGGGGGGAGGTTGAACTCCCCCTTGGCTACGGCCATGATCTCTATCGACTGTCCGATTGGATCTGGATAATCTTTTGTTGGCCCAGTAGGATCCAATAAATGTTTTGAACATATATACAAGGCTGTTCCCAGATTATGATTTCGGGGGGGGGGGGTCCAAATATTTTTTTACGTAATTTATTAATGAATTAATGGATAAATTCTTCGAACGATATACAGGTTTACCAGCAGAAATTTAATTGGGGGGGGGGGGCGGGTGCGGACCCCATGGACCACCTCCTGGGCGCGGCCATGCATGTATATGTGTATTTTGTAACTTTAAATATTGTGGACTTCGTTCTGCCACAAAGATGCAACCTCCACGTGCATTTCGTAATTTTTTTCAGTGGCTTGGGGAACGATATAATTCGGACCTCTCTCACATGTGTTCTGTCTTGGTTTAGGCTGTCACTATTAAACAAGCCATAGCAGCAATGCTTGACCATAATGCTAGAAATATGAAACTTAAAACTGTAAAAATCAATAGCGCTCAATGCATTTCATATCCTCCAATGGCCGAACGGCTGATTTTGTTTACATTATTTTCGCAATCACGCATGCGCTGTTAGCTCCGCCTCTTACTGTGACGTCACTACGCAAGAACTCCATTCAAAATATTATATTTTGAAATTTTCAAAAATGCGGTATTTTTTATGTACCCAAAAAATAAATGCGGATTGGAGGCCAAAAATGCGGAAATGCGGGGCATCTGGCAACATTGTGCATTCATTAGTCACATTAGTGCAACACTGTAGCAGCCATATTTGTTTTAATTTATTTTTTTCCTTTTCAATGTCAAAGGTAAACAAAAGCAGAACGCCAAAACAGCTGGTTTGGTTAGTTTTTCCTATTATGAAATATGAATAACAGAGAACATTAAATATTAGCAATTAATTTTTTGAGCTGCACTAATTAAAGGAATTGAAATATTCCAGCTTAAAGGTATGAATTTTCTTTTTGTTTACTGGTAGGTTAAGCTACATAATTTCCAGTACCTTCTAGTGCTTCTCTTAGTAGTCTTCGGTCGCTGCCACACTCAGCAAAACAGCAAGATTTACATGACGAATTGGTGCATTGGGAGAATGGTTAGTATATTTAAAATGTAAGTGTTAAAAGCTTCGTGTATGTTCTTAACAAGACGGGTGCTTCTATTTTCCCATATCCATTAACAATAATTACATTAAAATGAAAAAGAAAATTGTCTATTTCTGAATGTTAATTTCGGCTAGAACTGTAAGTTTTAAAGTTAATATAACAACGCCTCTGCTGACACATCTTAATAATCATTATCTTCTAGTTTCTTCGTCCATAAATAGTTTCGAATAACAATAATAAATAGGGTATTTATATTTATGTAATTATTATTATTTCCTTCATTCTTCCATCTTAACTGTTTTTCGTCTGTAAGGTGACATCAGAGGGGCCGGAAATATCTCATATATATACCGGTATGTCAGTAATACATATATACCATATGATGCTACAATATATTGTATAAAGAACTGTCTATATGCAATAAAGTTGCCTCACAGTGTCACAGATATGTTCGGTAAAGTAGTTGTGTAGCTGGTGCTAACCTGCATAACAAGTGTTAATCTTGTCGAAATCCATCATATAAGTAGAGGATTTAGCAAATTTGTACTTGAGTGGGATTGTGGTCTACCCTTTATGATGATGCCCAGGCAAGGCATTTATGGTTAGTTGGAAGATTTTCTAGATCCTCTTATTGGGGTTAAAAAATAAGGAGGTTGCTTCTTCAACCTAAGTTAGTTTAATGTCACTATTATATACCATCTAACGGTACAATATAATGCTCTCTTTCCCTCATCTGCGAAGACCCGGGTTTAAATGCCCTTCGAAGCATGGCTAGGCCTATATAACCAACAACCTCTTGGGTGAACGTCGGAATTCGTACCACTACTCTACATATCCTGAAAATTAGTATTCGAAAGAGCATCGAGTTAACTGAAACATTTTTTTTTTTTTTTTTTTTTTTTTAAAATTTAATAAAATAAAAATCGGTGTTGACTGAATTCGATTTGCCTCTTCAGCCGAGTCTGCAGCCGTAGGACGAGGTACCAATTTAACTTTAATATACCTCGTGCTACAGCTTCTGTGGGTAAGTGAATTGGTAGGTGAAGTGGCATATCTGAAACGAAATGAATGGAAAGAAATGAACTATGGCTTTATAGTAAGCGAGCTGTATGGCTACTTCTAGCTAACCTATTTTAGAACCAATACAATTGAAGTAATGCATAAAACAAACCTAACAAAACAGAAAACATGCACTCACACATAATGTACTCCCTGGAAAGTGATGGCAAACTGTCCCAAACCTCCCCAAATTTTTCAACGGCTTCTGGCAAGAATTCCAAAGCCTATGGGTGTTCACTACGAACGATTGGTTGTAGTCAGTATGAGCGTTATGGTTAATACATTAACTAAATTTATTTAGTGTTCAATTGCATGGGGTATAGAGTCATACAAGGGTACAACAGCTATGAGCTGAGCATGCTACCCTTTCGGAGGTAACAGGGAAACGCGTCTGTCGGACTTGGATGCTGTCCACAAATTCTGACATGTTCCCGTGGTTATGACGGAGGAACCAGTCCATGGGCATACAGGGTTTGTCCGGAAATAATGAGCCTATATTGATGTTAAAGGGCTTGTACACTGCGAGTTTGAACTCCCTGGCATCACTGTCACTGCTAAATTTTATAACGAAGTGCTTCAAAGGCTGAATCACAGAGCCACCCACGTCCGATAAGAGATCCGAGTGCTATGGAAGCAGCATCATGACAATGCGCCGTTCCACACCGCCCTCGTTGTCCCCCCCTACTTGACTCGGATTGGGGTTGAAACGATTCCCCACCAGTCACACTACAGTCCAGGCCTAGCCTCAGCGGACTTCTTTGTCATCTGATTGTCAGGAATGGGTATACATGTTTCTTTTTATGTTGCAGTGAAATAAAATATCATGTCCACGATAGAACATCTGCCAACTGAGATAATGGTCAATATATTCGAGCAGCTCAACCTGCGGGACCGAAAACACTGTCGACTTGTGTGCCGACGATGGTTACAACTCAATTATTACCCCGCCGTCGTCAAGGACGACGTCCTCGTCGTCGACTATCACGGTCTGCAAAAGTACACGTCTCCCAACATTGGCAATATAGCCAAAGTCCGGATCTATGTAAAAGACGGCCGGAAAACAGACAGGGTACGCCGAAAGTTCTTCGAACGCTACCACCAGAATGTCAGTTACGTGCATATGATATTCCATAGGACGTGGCGCGATCCGCTGTCGGATATTTTTGAGTACTGGAAAAGTGTACAGCATTTGGTGATTGGTCAAAAGGGCTGCGATGCCGATAATTCAGACTGCCAAAAATTCAATCTTGCCCAAAGTGCCACTAAACTACGTCGGAAAGCCCACCATCCGTGCGGTGGCAAATGTGGAGGCCTTACATCGGTGCCAGCTGGTAATTTACGTAAACTAGATTTGTATTCTGTGAGGTGCCAGCACCTGTTGAAATGTATCATGAACTCGGCAAGTGGGGTAACATCTCTAGAAGTCGGAACAAATTGCAGTGATAGTAAAGGTTATATATACACGTTTTTACATAAACAGGCTAATGATCTGAAAGAGTTTGCGCTTGATGACGATAAAACTTTTGTTAAAGCTAAAACATCTCATGTTTATGAATTAATGGACGCAAAATTAACTTCTCTGTCTCTAAGAGGTCGCGCTACTGAATATGATCCCATTCCCGATGCGGATCTTCGAGAGTTTGAGAATCTAAAAAAGCTGTCGCTGTCACATTTTAAATTTTCAAGAATCGTTCTAGCTTCACTGCTTTCAAAGATGCAATGCTTGACTCATGTCTATATAAGTAGTTGTGATGCTAGGGACGATAGGGATTTGGTACCGTTGCAGACTCTTAGACCTAACCTGACTTGTTTTATGCTAGAACAAATGTCGGTTTCTTGTATTCAGTTACAGCGTATGATTGGCCACGAGTCGTGGCCAAAAATGAAATGTTTTCGGCTACACAATATCGTCTCGCTTCGTATTGATAAGTTTATCGTATTTTTAGCACCTCGTTGTCCTAATCTTGAAATACTAGATATCGGTAACTGTAAAATAACAGATCTTGGTTTGAAGGCAATCTGTAGAAATAATCCCAAATTACTATCGCTTACACTGCCGGATTTCGGGGCTTTCACCAGTAAATGCACCCTGTTGAAAGAACTTTCCTATATCGAAACTTTAGCGAATGATTTAGGCAATTGTCAAATGACTATATTGCAAAAAATTCAACGTACTCTTAGCTGTGTTGATAGCAAAAAGATTAGAATTATTTTGCTGAGGACTGATAACTATGATGCAGATGTCAGTTTACTTAAGGACGATTTACGGGCGTTGAAGGCACTTTTTAAAACGAACCCTAGCTTGGAGTATATAGCGAGTAGTTGTATGGGCGATACGACCTACAGCAGATTTTCTGAGCGTTGTTGGTTTTTTAGGAAAGTTAATAGGGATTTGAAATTTGAAAACTATTCGTATCACTGCGGGATGCCTTGGTATGGTCTGCCGGCTATTATAAGACGTTGATATTGTATTCATGGTGCCACCGGGTTGTTGGCGAGTGGTCCAGTGTGGTGGGTTAATCCTAATTTCCGCTCCAATCCATTTAATTGGTCTAAAAAATGCTAGTTCCTAGGACATTAACCAATGGCATTGTTAGTTTCATCCGGAAGGTTTTTGATTTGAGTCCCTCACTTACTACCTTTTCTGGCAATGCTTCGGAGGGCATGTAAAGCAGGTGGTCCTGGGCCTTCCTAGTTTAGTGTAAGAAAAAGCTTTATGGCCCTAACTCCTCCAGATATGCTTAGTTGTAGAACAAAAGGCAAAAAATCATGATGAAAAAATAAACCGAGACCATGAGACATTAATCAAAAGCTCAGCTAATTTGAAGACAATCAATTGTAGGCGAGGCTATTGTGGAGCTTCGGGTAGTTTTCAATATTTTTTCGCGCCATTTCGGAGCGAGACGGTGCTGTGGGATGCTCGTCAATGACCCTCTATTGAATTAAACTAGCATAATTTGGTTCACAATTAGGATAACATGTGTACTGGTCTGGTTTCTGAGGAATTTGGAATTGGTTTTAGCTGCAAACGTTTTGTAACGTTAATATTTTGGTTAATGGGTTTAGGGCGGCTTGCGCAGCCTCTTACGTGAAGCGTAAATTATTAATTATTATTATTAATATAATATAAATATAATAAAATATTATTATTATAAAAGTTAAATTATTTTATTTTAGTGAAGATCTGTAGAAGTATTTGTTAGAATGCATACACTTGCATTTACGGGATCCCTTTTTTTAAAGAACAACTGCGCTTACAACGTTACAGTTCTATATGGGAGGGGTGGGAAATTCGCTTCTCATCTAAATCTAGATATTTTTTTTTAATTTTGGGTGTCACCTGCCACGCCGCCCATGACCAGTCATTGAAATTTTTTTAGCGGGAATGACTGTCCCATTTCGAACTCAATTGACCTCCCACGTCTGGTATTTACTGAAAGAAGAATCCAAGGGACGCCGCTACACATAGGAATAGCAAAAAATTGGCGGGCTTCTTCAGATTCTCGAAGCATTACAAAAGAGGAAGTGAGCCACCCTGAATTGTTTTTTTTTTTTTTCAATCTTCAGTCACGAATGATAAAACATTTTGCTCAACGAGATCTGTGAATCTATAAATCTATATCTATCTACAATGTATTATCATCTGTCTTATGTTATTATGTATTAGTTACCAAAGCTAAGTGAGAGTAGGTGGAACGTTGGATATATTTCGATGATTTATCATAGTGTAAGATTTAATTTAATTTATATTTTAAATTGGGGTGTTTTGGTACAGGCTCCGTTTCTTGCTATTTATAAGATAATTTTTTATCATCGGGTAATTTGCAATATGGTGTGAAGGTGCATTGAAATTTGAAGCAAATCAAATGTCTTATCAGTAAGAGTACATAAATAAATAACGCATTGATTACAACCCACCCCCAACGGCCAACGGGTTCAGGACAATTACATTCAGCTAGAGTAATATTGGGTTTATTAAAAACGGTTGCCAATCGGTATTAGTGCTGGTTACATATTGTGCATCAACATGTAGATGAAAATTTCTTCTACATCTCTTATTTATGGCTCCTTGTTCGATATTTCATGAGAAATTCGATTTTATAAAAAAAAAAAAATGCGTAGTGAGGATGTATGATTTGCTCTTAAATAAGGCTGTTTGTTATGTATCATTGAATAATGTCGTACAGTCAAACTACGCTGAGTTGTGCCATACCTCACAGCAGAAAAATCGCGGTATGTTGGCGGAGGCCTGCTGTGCAAGTTTAACGCAAACTACGGTCATCTTACAAATGATACATGCGACGTGAGCTTTCGCATATATGGAATACTATTTTGTAAAATGACTCTTGCACAGTATGACTGTCAACTTTTTTCTGCTGTGACGTGTGGCTCAACAGCCTAGTCTTACGATAACTCTTATTCTTCTTAACGTTAAATCTTTGCTTTAGGGCTTGTAAATTATTACAAGCTTACTGTTTAGTCGTACCATTCATTGAAGATAACCAAACACAGTATTTCTTCGGTTACATAGCTAAAGTATCGAAATAAAAAAGTGTTTTATTATTTTCAATTAATGGTCCACTGAAAATGCTTTATTTGCTTTTATATAGCCCGTAACTTATAAACTTGTCTAAAATTTGTTCGATTCTTAAATTATTCTGATAAGGAAAGAGAAGGAAGAGCCTGAAATTTTAGATGTGATCGTCATCTTAAGATGGACGAATTTCCAAATGATTTTTTTATTTTTTTTACATTTTTATGTTTCCTTTTGTTATCTACTACCGTATAAACCGTAATTATAATATACTATATATATCGTACATAGTGACCCCACCATATCCTTTGCCGGCTATTCCACCTGTCAATACTCCGTCATTTGTGCATCAATAATTAGATGAGATTTTTGTTTTAAGGAGATTATTATGTAGATACTTAACTTATCTATTATAAATTAAGTTATAATATCGCTCATGCACGAGAAAAGTGACACATTTCTATATATATTGACTTTTCAGATAATTCAAATTTTAGTTTTGACCATTTGTTAGTTTTTACTTGTAGTACTATCGAGGCACGTAATACTTTCGAGATGTGACTTGAAAGAGAAGTGTAATTACCACGTCAACGCCTGGAGCACATTCCGAATTATGTCAGTATTGCCAAACCCGAAGTAGTCAAATTTGACAATGGATCAGTGACAAAACGCAATCTTATGGAAACAAATTGAACTAGATATGTGACACTACATTCATAAAATTCGCTATATTTTCCTCGACATTTTTGTATAAATAACTCAATTTTGCAATTTTTTGAAATGTGTCACTTTTCTCGTGCATGAGCAATATGGTAGAGACTTATTATTGATGCATAAATGACGGAATATTGACAATTGGAATAGCCACCTTAGCAATGTTACCGTAAGGAGTACTGACCGCACCGCCTGTATCTGTGTCTACAGTTCTATATGGGAGAGATGGGACATTTGAAAGAAAGAATGAAAATGTTTTTGTTTTCCATTTGGCGAACTTTGGGCCTTTCAATTAACCCGTTTGAGAATAATATTAAATAATTATTATAACCTATTAAAAATATTTTCTTTTCAAAACCTCGTCATAGGAGACGGGCGGGTGGCCCCAGAAATGAAAATAAAATGCATTTTTGGGTGGGAAACGAATGTCCCATCTCTCCTGTTTAGAACTCAAGCTGTGCCGTCCAGTGGCCCGATCATGGCAATATTAATACCCGGGGTAATATAATACCATGTCACGGGATGGTATTAATTCAATTGTTTAAAATAAATGAAGAGTAAATTTCAGAATTTTTTAAATTGTGATATTTGTTGGCGGTACTGTAGAACTGAACTGACGCGACTTTGCCGTAGCAAATATAAATAGAAATAGAAAAATGTAAACAAAGGGACAGAAGAATCCGGGCTAATAGGCTTCCAAACGTTTCGTCAGCAACTACAGTCGACATCTTCAGTGGCACTACGTACACGTACACTGCTAAGGTTGTACCGTAGCAACTGACTCAGTTGCTACGGTACCTTCGGGCTTCGATACAATCTACGATACTACCTTAGAAGTGTACGTAGTGCCACTGAAGATGTCGACCACATTTGTTGACGAAACGTTTGGAAGCCTATTAGCCCGGATTCTTCTGTCCCCTTATTTGACTCCGGCCGTGAAAACCTTCGTTATTATATAAAATATAAACACATCGCCCTAGAAATAATGTACAAGTTTTAATTTTGAAATACATTATATAAGAATTTAAATAATTTGTCTAAAATCTAAATCTAAGGCAGAGAAAATTAAGATATTCACCAAAAATATAGCCGTAGATCATTTAATTGTTGAAATAGACACAAAATAGGCACTCTTGCGACGATTACCAACATCAAAATTAAAAAAATATTTATTTTAAACAATTGAATTTACACCATCCAAGTGAAAATCGCCATGATCGGGCCGCAGTAGTCCTCAATGATGCAATGCTTATAATGGTGGCCATGGCCCCAACCAGGCTGATTAATCATAACTTACCATAGAAGTACAATGTAACTGTAATAATAGTAATTAACTTATTAACTTTTGTTAAGATTATTTTTTTAGGCCAATGGTGTTTCAAAATCAGCTGTGAATTACATACATTTGATGGGATAATGTATTGTACTGTATAGTAATAAAAAGATATAAATAGATATCTATAGATCGGTAAAAATGTGGTTATGCAAAATTTCGAGAACCTAATCGGATTATTATGATATAGGCCTATTTGTAAAGTAAAATCCAGGCTGATGGGCCGATCTGAAAAACTGCTTCCAAATCCCGCGGCTGACATTAGAGTTGCATAGAGGCCTTAGGCGCCCATTCCATTGACCGGCTAGGGCTATTTCCAAAAACAGTGACGTGGTAGCAGACATTCAAGACTTAGGTTGCGTTTCCACCGATCTCGCATTGCAGAATGCAAATGACATTGACGGAAATTAGAATTTTTCTTTTTATAGAAATCTATTAAAATGTTTGTACTTAACATATATCCCATGACGCCATTTTTTAATTTTAGTTTGTTTGTGATTTTACTGTATGATCATTGATCAATTTTAACTATGGCATAGAGGAAAATAAACATTTCCGTCAATTCTGCAATGCGAGGTCGGTGGAAACGCCA
Organism: Psococerastis gibbosa; assembly: GCA_963971405.1. Lineage (NCBI taxonomy): Eukaryota > Metazoa > Arthropoda > Insecta > Psocodea > Psocidae > Psococerastis > Psococerastis gibbosa. Next base: position 2,266,424 of record OZ020491.1, read on the forward strand.
CCTAAGTCTTGAATGTCTGCTACCACGTCACCGTTGTTGGAAATAGCCCTAGCCGGTCAATGGAATGGGCACCTTAGCTTCCCGACAAAAATAGTTTTTTTTTTTTTAATTTCTGGTGGCAGCTGCCACGTCTCCTATTATAAAGTATAAACCATTGAAGAGACGTAGCACGTGGCCCCAGGGTTATTATTATTATTTTTAACTTGAGGTAGGCCTATGCAATGCCGAGAGTCATGACCCGTTCGTCATTTCCATTTCCTTTCGTAACTCAACACAGGTAATAGGCCTACCTACAGAGGCGACTGAAAAGGTTATTCGGAAACATTCATTGAATTGTATTGTTTGTATGCGAATAATCTTTTATTAGAAAAAAAAAAGTGCATCAGGGAGTCACTTCAATATTTTTCAGGGGGGGGGGGGGGCAAGATGACAATCAGTTACATTTTTAACAAGGTTGCAACGATTTCTTCGCTGCATGTAGGCCTACTTGGCTGTAGTATTTGTAGTAGTAATGTAGCTACCGTAGTATTTCAAACTGAAAGTCGGTTCTCCCTATCAGTTCAGTGGCCATACATGTTTCCATCTTAACCACGGGGAGTTGCAGATTAGGGATTTTCGCCTTTGATACAATGTAGCCATAAGGTAACACTAAAGAGCTCAGCTACTATGGTCTATGAAGTAGGGTGGCCAGATTTTCAAAACAAAAACAGAGTATAGCTATCATTGACGGAAATCCTTGCTACCTCAGATGATGCAGACTTCCAGTGTACATAAGTACGTTTCAAATTAAGTACTGCTGAGTAAAAATAAAATAAGTAAATTAGCTAAATTTTTAAGAAGGATATTTATTTTTTGAATAGACTTGCTCCAAAAGCTGCCTGTTTTTCTTGGTGGCGTGAGACGTCCCCGAACTCATCGCACTATCGCAGCATAGCATAGCCCGATGTTGATGTTTGTTTTATTTATTTTTTAATTTAATTTAATTATTAATTAGCTTGTTGGCGCAAAACTTACAAATTTTCAAAATAACATGTTTTTATTTTAAACCTTTTTAATTAATATGTTTAACATAAAAAAAGAGTATATTGGCTTAAAACTAAAAGCTAAATAGTAATAGATTTTGGATATGTCAGGGTTTATTTTTAAACCACCAGCCAATCAGAGAGCACCTTTAAAGATATCCGATGCTTGCCGTATGTGTGTTGATCTTAATGCGTACTCCTCCGCATTGAAGCTGATCACATTCTAAGTCAATTCAAAACTAAAATACACAGTGAGTGACGCACAGTCAGTCTTATTTAAGAGGATATGTCACGTAGAAAATTGGCACCCCAAAATTAAATACTTCCATTTTTTATTTAATTAACTCAGCAAGTTATTAAAAATTTGGCCCATGTAAGTTGCAGAAGACTACTTCGTGCATCATATAATCGGGTAGTTTTACTTTTCGGTTTTGTAATTCTTCCAAAAATCCCAGAATACGCGAAATTGTTTAGTCCTGACCTGTCTGTTCTGGTATTTATGGAAGAACTAAGGTACCAAAAATTTTATATTTCCCATTATATGATGCATGATGCATACAACTCCCATGAGCCAAATCTTTAATGACTTGCTTTGTTAATTAAGTAAAAAGTCAATAAATACAACAAATTTTGGAGTGCTCATTTTCTACGTAGCATGTCCTCTTAATACTAATACATGGGTGGAAATTGGAGGTTCTGGGGGGGGGGGATACATAGCTCCCAGGGTTATAAATAATCATAAAAAAAATTAATAGGCGAGTATTCAGGTTGTATTCAGTTATATTCTGTGCCTGTAAAACGTAACTGTTACTGCCATCAAAATACATAAAACCCCACAAAACATTTCCCCCTGGGGAGACCCCCGAACCCCCTTCAGATCTCCCGAACCCTTGGGCGCCTACGCAAAGGGCACTAAGGCCATGGCCCCTAATTTCAAAGCGAAGACATTTTCCGCCAATGTTATAATACGATAAAAACTTGTAGGTAGTAAAATATGGAAAATTTAGTTGAATTAAGAGGTTACAAAAGTGTCGTGGGAATCAATGAAATCGTAAAACTTAAAAACAAAGCAATACATTTGAATTGACGATGACCAGAAGCTAGCCCTAGCTAGCTTGAAAATGGCATGAATATAACTGATAACGGAATTATTATGTACTGTAGGTAAGGCTGCTTCTTATGTTAAAGTAACACTTGAAGACATGATTGTGGTTCTGTATAATTCATATGAAGCTACTAGGATTTTTAAATGCAATAACATCAGACTTGCGCATTACTCTTTTAGTGTTGAAATCATTAAGTAGGCTACTGTTCACATTGAATGTATACATACAGTAAATCAGACTAGAATGTTTAAATGTTTGAAAATGTAAAAATAATTCTCAATTACAAAAATAATGTTAAATGAAATTAAAACACTAAAATACAAATATTTAAAGTTAAATTTAAAACCAAAGCTATAAGAATACAACTCAGTGGCAGCACATTTTTCAATTAATATTAATAATGTATGAAGGCAGGCAGCAGATCGACTTCGATGACCCTAGGTGGTAGCGTGCTTGTACTTGTGCGAGTCTCTACACGCCATGCGATCAGAGAGGTGTCGTAACTCAACGCGGGTACTAACCTATAGAGGCGACTGAAGGGGTCAATCGGATACATTCATTAAATTGTTGGTATGCGATTAACCTTTTTTAAATTTTATAAAAAAGGTTGGCCAATCCTGTCAAACATCTGGCTAAACATAGGCCCCTGCCCCATACCAAAAGATATTGGATAGCTCTAGACCAATTTTGGGAGCCGAGAATCCATCATTTTAACAAATTTTTGATTCGACAGACTGCCCTATAAATTCCCAGCGTGCCTCACAACTTAAATATCGTGATCAATCCGGTTTTATGGTTAGCTTTAGCCGAGTGTTTACTTAATTTAACACTATTCGTGCCAAATTTGTGGCATGTTTCTTACTCAAGTCTATTATTTTTGTAATTTCTGAAAATATTTAATGCATTCATTAAATATTTAAGTCATTATTTAAAATAAATACACAAACAAAGACTTTGTTCAATGTTTTAATGAGTTTATTCAGGCGGTTCGAAAATTTATATAGTGAACTTTGTTGAGGAATGAAATGAACATGGTAAACCTATAGAGTACTTCAACGGTCGTATTGTTGAATGCGCCATGAGTCATAGTTGAAGACAGACAGAAACACGAAACCATAAAATCTTCACTTGCTTCATCATAGAGTTAATAATAAGTAGTCTCTACCCGGGTACGATGACAAAGGACAAGATTCAATTTTTATTCCGCTGAATACAGCCTAGTAAATTCAAATTAAACCTCTGAATATACTAAAACATACATTTAAAACACTAAGCTGCCTAAATATTGAACATTCAATAACAAAAAGGTGAGAATTCCTCGGAAATAAATAACGCAAGAAGACCCTGTTTTGAGACTAAATGTCGTCATCGGAATGAAAGCGGTCACCCAGGGAGAACGCGATTCTATGGTTAGCTTACAAAGAATCAATTTTGTAGCGTGAGTGAAACTGACTGCAATCCTAGCGACGGGATTTTATAGGAACCAACCGTCATTCGTGTAGAATACGTTGTAAATTGTATGTCGTTTGGCCGAATTGTTTCGTCGAAAAATGGGCTCAAAAGTGGGCTGCCATCAACCATGTAAACTGCAAACATTAGCGATTAGTGCTAACCTCTATATTTTTTATTTTTATTAATTTTTTATATTGATTTCTCAAGGGGTTTCCTGACAATTTAGCCACGATTTGGAACTGGCATAGGCCTAGTCTGTCCTTTTCCAAAGGCTAAAAACAGTTTGCAGGTATGACGGGAGTCTCAACGCCGAGTTTTTTACCAAGGTTTGTTTAATAAAATGGTCTCCGAATAAATAGGATCGGGCCGTGAATAGCCGCCATCTTGGGATGACGGGGCGCGTGTGTGCTAATTTAAACAATGTCATTTATTCTCTATTTTCAACACTCACAGTTAAATTGAAGAGGAAAACCCATAATTAAAATGTGAAACTCATTGTTTCAATTGGTGTGACCTTGTTAGGGGGGTTTCCAAGGTATTAAAACAGCCTACAAACTCCCCTCATTGCGACCAAAAATCAATAAGTTGCTTCCCCTATCGTTTTCATGTGTCTCAGTGTATTTGTATCTCTCCCTAGCAACTACTGCGTTATGGCATCATTTCACCTTGAAATCCCTTTACATGTGCTTTCTGGAAATCTTTTCCTGTAGCCCATTATTTGCCATAATGAGCCAGTTTCCAGCCCATAGTAAACAAATTCACCTTCACTTTGTCATACAATCTTAACCCTATCTCGTTATGAGTACTATTTAAAGAACTTCCGAACGGTAGCTTTTTTTACTTCAAAAATTATCTAAGTTCATTTGGTGAGTTTTCCTATATTTCGCTTATGGAGGGCGCCATATACTAACCGCATGATAAGGCCAGGAAACTAGGTTACTTTATCATAGCCTACATTATAGTGGTGTTGGGTTCACTAGCCTATTCAATAGTTGCATTACAATTTGCTTGAATTATTTATTCGAGCTGACAATAATTCCACATCGAATGACGCATTGTGTTGTCGCTCTACGTCATTTGGCAAACAGCCAACGGGCTAGAAATAGCTTTGATTACTGTGAGCCTATGACGTGGCTACTTTTAAGGTCATTCCGATCATGTGTCGGAAAACCTTAGGACCTATGCACAAAGGCGGAAATTGGCTGCGGCTGTCCTGCCGTGATATATTGAGGACGCTGGGTTGATGCACAAGAACGGAAATATCTGCTTAGGTATTGTCCTGCAATGTATAGGCCGATACAGCGGCGTCGCGGCGTTTCTGCTGTGGTATATCGCAGGCAATTGACTGATTGACAAGAGCGGAGATATTGCCTTGCCGCCAAAGTATTATCGGCTGGAACACCGTGGCACCGCAGAGTTTTTGTGCATCGGGTCTTATATAGGCAATATTATAGCAGGCTGTTTGGCGCGTGGTTAATTCAAAATATAAATATGAGATACGCTTCCTAGTTCCTGTTTATTTTATATACTGTAGGGTGAAGTGTCTTTTCACCAGAATTTCTAACAGGCTCTTGCGAAAGAAACATTGACTTATTATACAAACACGGTAACAGCAGTCTTTTTTTGTTTCGGCCGCGCGCTAACCGCCTCCTATACAAGGCTCATACAGATTACAGACACTCATTTCCTATCGTCAGACACATGTTAAACAATGACAGCAGACTATTCGGTAGAAGTGCACCAATGGTTACCGGAGGCTGTACAGAGGAATCTGACGGGCAAATTGGTCTGCTGTCACGTGTTAACCTATCCCAATGCATGGGCCATGTGTCTGTAATGCTGAATACGATTTCTCTAACTCATTTTTTGCGTCGGCCTTAGACTTGGCCAATTGTAGTCAGAGGTTGGAACATAAACATGCAAGTTAATTAGCGTGATAGTGACAGGGTTGCCAGATTTACAAAACATAAAAACCGGACGGGGAGTCAATGGGCCATTCTATCTAGTGTATATTTTTCTAAAAAAAAAATTTATCTAGTCTTAAATTTAGTTAATTTTGAGGAGCATCATCATAGTAGCTAGTATCCAATTTTTAAAATTATTTCGTTCTATCTTCCAGAAATTTTTTTTCCGCACTCGATTATTATTTCACTGGACAGGTACAAAAAACCGGACACCTGGCAACCCAGGCAGCCAACCCTGGATAGTGACTTCATTTGTCTGAAACTATAAAATGACTTGTAGCCGGAGCTTCGCGTTAACCCACTATACAACGCAATTTTGATTCTAACATTGAACGACACTGGAATTGTGGAATAATCTAAAGCTAGCATTCTTTTAAGGGTACAAAAGTAAATAGTCGGGACATGTAGAGTAGTGGTACGGACTTCGACTTTCACCCGAAAGGTCGTGGGTTCGAGTCTCCAACTTGCGACATTTTCTGGCCATGCTTTGGAGGGCATGTAAAGCAGGCTGTCCTGGGCGATCCTAGTTGACTGAAAGAGAAGGGTTTGATAGCCCTAACTCCGCTAGGTTGGCATTTAGGTATTTATAAATACATGGATTTTCTATCTGTATCTGCTCTAACATTCGTGTAACCATTGCAACCAGTATTATTATGGTGGGCTCTGCTCGCTGTGCTGCAATACAGGGACGCCGACTTGGGGGGGGGGGGCAAGGTCCATCTTGCCCCCGCAGACTATTTGCTGGGGGGGGGCAGCGCCCCCCCCCCCCCAGAAGCAAAGAACCCTTAGTGCAGTTTATTTGTTTGTCTCCCTTAATATTCAAACATCAAGATAAAAATAAATCACATAATTTGGCATTTGCACCGCACCAACTTTAAGAAACTTTTCCGCGTCAGTTTCGAATGATTTTTGATATAAAGGCTTTAGTAAATATTTTTATAGAAAGAGCGAGTGTACGTCGGTCAATGTTTTCTGCATTATAGTTATTTTAAGTAACCATTAACCAATGAATTTTCCTAATACTTTCCAGAGTACCGAATTCTTGCCCCCCCCCCAGAATTTTGAAAACTCGGCGTCCCTGCTACAATATATCGCGATCAGGCGCCAATCCTATTCTAATCTAGTCTTCGGCACTGGGGCTTTATTTTCAACTATAGGCCTATGTTATAAAATGAGAATGAGAATAAATTTTTCCAAAATATAACAAACACTGCCTTTCTGATAAAATACCACATTGACATTGTCGGATCCCTGGGGCATTAAGCCTAAAATGCAAGGTTGTAAAAATGGGTATAGCGGTTTGAAACCTGCAATTGTATGTACATGTTAACCTTGACAACAATTCACTGCGATATTCTTGTGATGTGTCGTGAGCACCTAATTACACCACACTTTTGACAAACTCTTAACTGCGTAGAAAAATCAATATACTGTAGTTTTCGGGAGGGGTCCCTTGGAGGCATTCCCAGTAACTATAGGCCTAATAGCGCGTCCTAAAAAAAAAAAAATAGAAAATTGTCTTTATTTTACAATTGGGCGAATTACTCTCTTACAAGCAACCCATAATAAATAAAATAAAATATAAGGACCCGGAGGTCTTTTTATGAACCTAGGGTCGTAGGCCTAAAACGTAGGCCCATCGGTCCCTTGACCAATGCCAACGACGAGATGTCTCTCGGCCTGTCCATCTGTTTTTGGGCAAATTACTCGGTGGATTTTGATGAAATTCGGCATGTAGGTTCAATAAAATCATACCTTTGGGCTAACTTAATTTTTTTGGGGGGGATTTTCCATCTACAAACTAAAAAAAAAATTCTTCTCATAAACGGCTCCAACTATTTTCACGTAAATTCACATGGTACATATTGTATTCGTTTAAAGTTTTGGTTTTGAATAAATAAATATTTATTGAAAAAATGGGGGATAAATCATGCTCCAATACATCGCATATACCCTGCCATAATTTTAGTCAGGACTTGGTAGAGTAGTGGTAAAGACTCCGACTTTTGTTGGTTCGAGTCCCACACTTCCTACATTTTCTGGCCTTGCTGCTAGGGCATGTAAAGCAGGCGGTCCCGGGCCTTCCTAGCTGAGTGTAAGAGAGGGTTTTATAGTCGTAACTCCGCTAGGTTGGCTTAGTAATGGAACAAAAAATTTATTTATAATTACTATATAGCTCTCCCCATGTTAGACTTGCAATCGTCCCATCCATCAATCAACCGAATTGTAATACTAGGACTCAAGGCCGTAGCCAAGTCATGGGGGTTCAACCCCCCTCCCCCCCCCCCCGAAATTAAATGGCTTGATACTACATAGAATCGGATTTTGAAGGGAAAAATAAAAACCACTATGTAGTATCCAATACAATTTCTAAACCACCCCCCCCCCCTCCGAAAAAAATCCTGGCTACGACCTTGCTAGGAATTTTATATATAGTATAACGGAACTACTCATGTCTCGTACACCTATACTTCATTGATCAATTGGAACGTGTGTAGGGGCTCGTTTGTGCTGGATCTTTTTTTTCTTTGCCCCGATATCTACACACCTTCCGTAACGCTCAGGCAAGCCTACTGACCAGTGGTATTGATCAAACTTATAAGTTTATTCCTTGCCTCCCTCAAGCGCCCCACCCCTATAGCGACGTATAGGCGACTTGTTGCTCCTCAATTATGAAATTTCATTTAATAATTCAGCCTTTTTTTTCAATACAGCACGAAGTGAATATTATTAAGAGATAGTCGGACACCCCCCACTGTCAGTTTATTGAGCCCAATTTTATTTAATACGAAATATTGGTTGTATAAAGATATCATCCATTAGAAGAAATATTCCTCTAAATTTTGATATTTCACAGCTGGATTCAGTTTATACGCAGAATAATCTGGGCTGATGGGCCATGGTCAATTTGTAAGAGTTCTTCCAAAGGTTTCGTCGGCATCATCAGTGGCACTACGTAGACTTAAGATGTCGACCGCTGATGTTGACGAAACTTGGAAGTACTCTTTAAGATTGACCACGGCCCATCAGCCCGGATTGAACGATGGCATATTTTAATTGCAGATATCGTGAGAAGTGAGCTCATATTCTGTATTTTCAATTCCTTCCATTACTTTGGCCCGTTTTAGTGTTAGTAACGGACTCATTTAAAAATTTAAAATGTAGATGGACATTTCTTCTATGCTATGCTATAGCTTTACGATCAATTCAAGCAATTACAAATCTTGCATGTGTACCTATTATACCAAGAAGCTGACACAGCTGCGTTTACTTATAAGTGGTGTACTAACTGTTGCAACAGGAAATAGTCACAAGACAAGCCGGCTACGTAGGGTTGGAAAATTATCCGCGTCACCTTCTTGCATCCTTTACACCGGGGAGGGGGGGGGGTCTGCAGCCCCCCTCCAAAATATTTAGACTTTACAGAATTACTTTTAGAATTGAGCTTTCGAAATTGAACCCGAAATAAAATCCTGCTGGTAGACATTTTGTGCCTGATTTTATGAAATTCCAGCTAGACTCGCACAACTAGAATCTTTTTCGACTTCGCTGGCAAGGTGGTAGCGTGCTTGTACTTGTGCGAGTTACTACACACCTTGCGGTCGGAGACGTGTCGTGACTCGTCACAAGTACCTAGTAGGTGACTTAGTGTGGCGATTGAAGAGGTTAATCGGATACATTCATTAAATTGTTTGTACGCGATTTAATCTTTAAAAAAACTAGAATCTTTTTTGTGTTTTTTTGTGTTTTTTTTTGTAGGGGGTTAAATTAAGTAGGGCATTGGGTGTTTCCCCACGCGCCCTTAGGCTTAAGGATACGCTGGTAATGAAAAATTGGTTTAAAAAAAATCCATGAAATAAAGAATTTATATATTATTATTATTATATTTCCTGTGAGGTTTGGTTTTGTACAAAGTTGGGGGGAGGGGAGTCCATTGGTCCCTTAACTTTACTATGCTATCTATAAGAAACCTATGCATAGCCTTGGTCTTATCACACTGTATTAACTAGTCTATAGCCTGTAGGCCTACCTTATCTTATCAACAACTAGGTCTCACGATTGAGATTGGATGTTTTCCTTCGGAAATTTTTTCTCACAAATTGTCTAATTTTCAACCCAAGTTTTTGGCTTGGATTTATGCTTACGGGCGAGAGGGGGGTTAAATTGTTTTTGCAACTCGCGCAATGTACGTTGCGGGCATTTATAATTAATGCGAAATTGTCAATTACTACAAGCTATCAATGGTTGAGAGACAGTCCGAAACCCCTACAGTCCGTTTTTAAATAAAATCCAAATTTCGGAGGAAATCGATCGTAGTGCCATGTGTGAAATGTCGTAAAGTATATATAAAAAAATGTTCCCCTACATTTTGCAACATCACTACGTCCATGGCCGTGCCCAGGGGGGTGGTCCAAGGGGTCCGGACCCCCCCCCCCCCCCCCCGAAATAAATTTTCGTATGTAAACCTGTATTGTATGAAGAATTCATCCATTAATTCATTAATAAGTTACGTAAAAAAAATTTTGGACCCCCCCCCCCCAGAAATCACAACTTGGCCACGACCTTGACTACGTCACTAACACAGGTCCTTTGCCCACATTTGCCATTCTCTTTGATATACCCCTACGTTTCATCTTATGCTTATCAGTTCTATTCTATTATCGTTGGGTGTGAGCTGGCCTAAGGGTGGCTTCGAAGTTGGTACGATAATGTGTATGGTAGGGTAAATTTCAGTTAGGTAACCAATGAGCGACAGCAAATGATGTCAGCAAACATTTTTTTATTGGTTAATTTGGTAATGGACCTCTGATATTGAAATGTAGGCCTACTTAAAATTATGCGGCCAATCAATCAAGAAGTTGGAAGGTCACGTGATCTCTCAATGCTGCATGTATAGCCGGCATTATGAATTTCCTTTGACAGAGTTAGCCTACCATACATCTCGTACCATATCTTTGAAAAGATCCCTAGGGGCCTAAATATTACCAATGCCCTAAATTTAGCAATCTATTGATATTATCGTCTTTTTAATTTAAACTGTCTTAAGCTACATAGGATGTTTTTTAAAGATTTTTTTGTTGGACTTTCAAATTAGCACACACACTTGACCTCAGGCAAAAGGCCAAGATGGCGGATATCCGGTCGGATACGTATTCTGTATTTACTAAATCTAGTGATTTACACTAGGCTTCTTATTTTTGGTTTAAATCTGCGCCTGACTCACCCCAGTTGGGAGAAGATTTAGTTCTGCATTGGGTCGCTCCAACCATCACAGCGGAATCGAATTGTGTGTATGTTTGTTACTGCTGCTATGATTTATCCTATCTCAGAGCAATGGACAACAACAAATCATCTAAAGGATGATTGGTACCCCCCAGCCGCTGTAAGGCTAATCTTGTGCCCTTTGTAAACGAATGATAAACCCTATATGTATGGCGTACATATAAAACATATTTCGGGGGGGGGGGGGGGGGGGGCGAGACCAGGTCGCCTCTAGATATCAACTTCTTGCCGCGGACCGTGACGAACGTTGAATTCCACCAGCCAAACCGCTCACTAGTTTGTTACGGTAGTATCAGCTCGATTTGTAGCACTAAAGTTTCCTATAAATACTCCTACCAGCTTATGTGGAGTCTTACAGCTATCGCCCTAATATTGTGTAAAAGAGAACCTGCCGTATCGCTGACCCCTCTTAGGAATAAAAGCGAGGAAAAAGTGAAAGTAAAGATTTTGTATAATCAAGTTCCCTTAGGGCTGCGAAATGAGAATGAGACAACGCTGAGCTTGGTTGTACGCGGACCTTGCAACACACTTTAACGGAACTGTGCTGGCCCGTAAATTAAACATGGGAAACACAAGTGTGTAGTGAGCGTGATTCGGGCAAATGAAAGTGAACTCAATGAATTATTATTTGTTAATTTTGTTAGAGCTAAATAATGTTATTCTGTCTAATTGATGTATAATCTGTAAATTAAATATTATTTTAACGTCATTACGTCAGCGTGTAGAGCTTTTTAAAATCATTTATATCAAACAAAAGCGGCTACCGGGCACCTCCACAGTCCGTTTTAGAAAAAAAATCGAATTTCCCAGGAAATATCGATCTTAGAGCCGTTTATGAGGTTTTCAAAGTAGAGAAATATTTCCTCTACATTGTGATATGTAAGATGTGGCCATCACTGACCACAGTTTTCGGAATAGAATGTTTCTACGGTAGGTTCTGTATACTAGTAGTGTAAGGCCGGGTCCCAATATCGCTTGAAAAGTCTCGATCTGCTATGGATGGTGGTGCTGTGCAGGATTTTCAAATGCTGTGCGCTGGTGGGAATGGCCATTCACAACCTAGTGTTGTAACGTCTTACTGATAATTACCTTCTAAGGTAACTGTTATTCATTGCATGCGAAGAAAACCGAGATTTCCCTAAGGCCTGCATTCCACTGGTCAATATTCCGTGATTTGTGATTAAAAAATATTATAATAGATAAGTTAAGTATCTACATAATAGTCTCCTTAAAACAAAAATCGCAACGGAATATTGACCAGTGGAATACACGCACGGAAGATGCCAGTGATCTTAATGACTGGGTAGAACGGAATTTCATTATCAAGTAAATTAAAATTTCTTCCTACGGACCTTGACAAGCATAACAGAGCCTAGAGTTCTATATAGGAGAGATGGGGCATTCCATTCCCGCCAAAAATATAACTTTGAATTTCTGGGGCCACTCGCCACTTCTCATATGACCAGCTATTGAAAAGACGTAGCTGGTGGCCCCAGGATTCAAACTCATTTTTGCGGGCTTGAATGTCCTATCTCACCTGCATCTCTAGAACCCTAACAGAGCTTTGGTATAGACAACTTTCCTATAGAAAATCCAGCATGGTGGGCGTCCACCATGTGTTCTTGCCCATCTCCATACTTATCTTATGGAGAGAGGTGCATTTCTCATGCATCAGGATTGCCACTCAGGAAAACTAAAAATTGAACCACCTTCCTTCATATGATAAGTGAGGGAACGCACTGCGCCAGTGACCCTCCAAATTGGATTTCCTATTAAAAAAAATAGTTCTCCATACAAAAAGTAGTTGACTTGAATATCCAGCAACCTTAACAGTCATTGAGGTCAAGCGCCCAGACCCTCGCCATTTTGACAATGATATTTGGTTTAACCTGACATTTTAATTTCAGCGATGAGGTTGACTTGGAGGATGGTGAAATCGCGTCTGACGAAGAAGGTGATAAGCAGCCGGAAGTTAAACAACAACAACAGCAGAGTCCTTCCAAAAAGCCCCAGGTGCCTGCGCAGTCTTCACCACAGGGTCAGCAGACGTCACCGCAGCGTCAGCAGTCGCACAATAGGAGGGGTAGTGATGGAAGAAGGGGGAGGGACAACAGAGAGGAGCGGAGTAACCGAAGGCCACACCACAGCGAGCCTGAGCGGAAAAAAAAGGTATGTTTTGTAACTCGAGAAGGAAATAGGCCTGAGGACTGATGAAGGATTCTCTTTTTCGACCACTGTACTCAGCAGTCGCATAATGCAGAGTTGGAAAGTTGGCGGCTCCTTCTCTTACTTTACTTTTTTGTGTCCTACTTACTTACTTAGGTTGGCGCGTCCAGCCCGGGGGGGGGGGGCTTTTGGCCGCTGCCACTACACCACGCCACCTCGGACGATCCTCCGCCGCTCGCTTCCAGTCTCGGGTGCCGGTCGCATGCACATCCTCGAGCACTTGGTCTCTCCATCTCAGCCTTGGCCTACCGGGCCGCCTAGGGTGGTTGAAGGTGTCTTCGAAAACCTCTCCCCTTGCATACGGTGTATATGACCCAGCCATTGGAATCGACGCCCTTTTAGTTCTGATATTATGTTCGGGGAGTCGAATAGGGATTTGTGTCCAAGCGATTCAAAAGTTTAACGGCCAATATTTGGCCACGTCAACCGCAGCCGGGTTGCCCTGCCAGAGGTCCTCGACCTGCCTATAACATATTCGTATATCGTACAAACAGGCATACGAAGACAACAGCAAATCAGTTTAGGTGCTTTCTTAATTCCTAAAATACTATACATTTATGGGTTGTTTTCCAGAGAGAAGACGTCAAAGATAAAGACAATGAGAAAGCGGTAAAGAAAGAAGGAGACACCCCTGAAAACGAAGACGAGCTTCTAGGGCTATGCGTTCGGGGAGCGAGCCCGGAAATCGACATGGCTACGCCTATTTGGAACCGTCCGAAAGACCTGTCGGACGTGTCGTGGCAAGAGGCGGCCGAAGAGGGGGAAGATGACGATGATGAGGATGAACGGAAGAGGCACAGGTCGCCCCCCGCGGGCAGCAAGAAGGGCGGCTTCCGAAGAAACCGCGAGGACATGGAGTTGCGGACAAGGGTGCAGGCGAAACGGAAAATGAAGAGAAAGACTGCTGAGAAGGAGATATGCGTTGCTTACTTGAAGGGGTCTTGTAATAAGGTATGCTTTTGTCACCCAATCGGGGCCCATCTAGAAGTTCTCCAGTAGCTGAGGTTCTTTACTAAGAGATGTATTACCCCTATAGACTTCAGACCTGTAGACATCAGAATAAATCAAAGTACATGCAGTCCATGGATGCAACTCGACTTCGTCAAAGCAAACACAAAATATATATATATATGAAGAAAGAAAGAAAGAAAATTGTCTTTATTTTCCATATGGGCGAATTTTGGGCCTTTCGGCCCACTCTTACAATTAACTAAGTCATAGATACATTGTCCAAAATTGTATTGCTACAATGTCATTATCATCAATAATCAGCTCCTCTGTTACCCAGGTGCGATATATCAGCCTCCTCCACTCCCTCCTGCCTCTCCCATTCTGATTATTCAACACTTCCTCTGTTATCAGTCCAACTCTCCTGAGATCGTCCTTAATTTGGTATCTCTTCATTTTTCCCCTTCTTCGTGTTCCAACTATTTCTTCCTCTAGCCAACTCCTTGCACACCTGCTGTAATCCATTCGCGTTACATCTGCGAGCCATAGCTACAACAATATATTGTGGGGGTAATTATAACGCCATATTTTTTTTACAGGGGCCTGATTGTCCGTATTCACACTTAGCAGATCTTCCGCGGAAGATGGAGCTGTGTAAATTCTATTTGAAGGACAGATGTATGAAGAGAGACATGTGCTTGTATTTACACGAAGAGTTCCCCTGCAAATTCTTCCATACCGGCATGAAGTGTTACTCGGGGAAAAAGTGTAAATTTAGCCACGAACCGCTCAACTCGCTCACCAAGGAAATTTTAATAAAGGTTGGTCCAATTACTATAGCACTGGTATACATGTAGCCTATGCTGGCCCGGTAATAGTGGGTTCGACTTGACTTACGTAGACGCATCCAGCCCGGGGGACTTTTGGCCGCTGCCACTACACCACGCCATCTCTGACGATCTTCCGCCGCTAACTTCCAGTCTCGGGAGCCGGTGGCGTGCATATCATTTTATCTATTAACACCGATATCATAAATGGACAGCAGGACATACAGAGTAGTGGTAAAGACTCCGACTTTCACTTGAAAAGTTGTTGGTTCTAGTCTCGCACTTGCTACATTTTCTGGCCATGCTTCGGAGGGCATGTAAAGCAGGCGGTCCCGGGCCTTCCTAGTTGAGTGTAAGAGAGGGCTTTATGGCCCTAACTCCGCTAGGTTGGCTAAGTAATAGAACAAAAAGGCAATAATAAATTTATTTGCAAAAACAATTTGTATATTAAAGTTTATATGTTTCACGAGGTCTTCTTCAAATAGCGATTTTGCCAATATTGCCCCTGTGAGGCGAGAATTGAATTAATTAACTCTCACGCCATGTTGTTTTCCAAACATTTGGATAGATTTCCCTTAAAATTGTTTGCTTTCGGAGGTACACTTGTTTCTCCTTCTTCTTGGAATAAATAATCCTACCCCCCCCCCCCCCCCAATTCCTTTCTGCCTGTACCATCCTTTTTAAACGCTCATGCTTCGCCCGAGCTAATCGAAAATGGACTAAGCCTGCACTGATTAATGCCTTGCATTTGCACTTGCTTTGCTACCCTAATTTTCTTGTAGAAAAATTTTGCCTTAGGTGTAGGTTTATTATATTATCATTATACAGCATGTAACTTGAGTATAAATCTTCCATAAGCGCAGTTTTTTACATTCTTCAGCGCGTGTACCCTGCTATTGAGCCCTGCACCCGCTTTGGTAGTTTGCAACCTGTTTTATGACACTTCATGGGAATGAAAGTACAGTATTTTCCGCAGCATATGGAAACCGCGCCGAAGGAGATTCTGGGGGACTTCCCACGGCTCAGCCGTGAAAACCTGGAGGCCGCGGTCGGTGGCGGGGAGGAGGAGCGACCTGGAGGAGGCAGCAGGAAGGAGGATGATGGAGAGATAGGGGAAATAAAGCCTCCTCGACAGAAGGAGGAAGGCAAGAGGAGTGAGGAGGACAGCCCAAGACAGAGGAGAAGTGCTGACAGGGGTGAGTTAAAGTAGTGGTGTCTTCGACAGGCTCTTGTATAAATTAAAAGATCCTTAGGATTCAATGTAGCCTAGAAAATAGTATAGTTACTCATGTAACTTTTTTAGTCAATTAATTAAAAAATTAAATGTAGGTAGGTAGTAGATTTTGGAATCGGTACCCCCTGACCTTGACATTTTTCAGTACAGGCAGGCCTACTATTGGCTCTTTCAATAAATGTTTGATAGTTTAAATTAGGTGGGGGCTTATGTTTTCCATTCTCTTTCCCCTATTAATCAATGGTACATAAAAAATTTGGCCGGCGGTAGCCATGTTAAAAAAAAAAAAATCCCCGTGGTTGTGAGCCCTGAAAGTTTTGCGTAGTCATATTCCAGCAGGCTGATCATGGTGATTATAATACCGGGGTTTAAATAATCCCTGGTATTAAAAATGACTTGAACCATCGAACAATAAACAAGGATGAGTCAACATTAACAAATGACTCTGAAATTTACCGGCCGCCTCGGACAATGTTTACATTTAGTTCTTTATGATGTAGCCTTATGTATTTTATTTTTTATTGGTTTGGGGTATTCGTGGGTTCAAAAGCCAGTTACTGAAAAAATTACTAGGAACAGAATAGGTTTAGAATAAGAATACTGTCTAGATATTTACTGTATGTGTTTTTTTTTTTTGCGTCACGTTACTTTAGAATAAGTTCTTTTTATGCATTGTTAGAATAAGATTGTTTACGTTAAGCCTATGTATTTTGTAAATTGTATTGTTTTTGGACGTGGGTTAGGCAGAAAAAGACTTTCTAGTCTTAAGTCTCGCCCCGTAAATATAAGACGTTTATTATTATTATTATTATTATTACATTTGTCAGTAGTGGAACTGACTCCAACTTTCACCCGAGAGGTTGTTGGTTCGAGTCCCACACTGGCTACATTTTCTGGCCATGCTTCGGAGGGCATGTAAAGCAGGCGGTCCCGGGCCTTCCTAGTTGAGTGTAAGAGAGGGCTTTATGGCCCTAACTCCGCTAGGTTGGCTAGAAAAAATAAAAAGTCCTTATTTATTTATTTATTTAAAAATGTAAACAAGATAATTTTATAATGCTATTCAAAATTTGTTTGTTCACATTTTTAATCCCATGGTATTATTTAAACCCCGGTATTATAATCGCCATGATCAGGCTGCTGCAAGGTAAAAGTTTACCGATATACGTTACATTTTACTTGTTTCAGGTCGAGACCACAGAGGACGTAACGACTTCAGACATGGTCGCGGTGGCCGTCATTTTGGGAATGAAGGTGGCCGAAGAGACGGAGGTGAAGATTCCGACGATCGCAGGCATGGGCCGAGGGAGGACGGCCCGGACGACCGCCGGTTTGGCCCGAACAACGACCAAAGACAACGAGGACCTAATTTCGATGACAGAAATTCTGAGAGTGAAGGTCCGAACGAAAGGAGATTCAACCAACGGGGACCCAATGACGGGAATTTCGGTTTTGACGGTCCCAATGACAGGCGAAGAGGCAACGATCAAGGTTTTAACAGCCGATTTGACGGGCCCAATGATCGCGGAATGCGGGAAGATAAATGGAATGATGGGCCAAACGATCGAAGGTTTGGCAATAGGGGACGGAGTTTTGGTAATGATCGGCGGAACGATGGCCGAGGACGAAATTTTGGGTCTGATGACAGGTTTAACGCCGGAAATCGTAACTTCCAAGTTGGTGATGGACCTAGTAATCGTAACTTCCAAGGTGGTGATGTACCTGGCAATCGTAACTTCCAAGGTAGTGATGGCCCTGGAAATCGTAATTTTCATGGAGACGGCCCAGGCAACCCTAACTTCCAAGGAGATGGCCCAGGCAACCGAAACTTTCAAGGGGAAGGACCTTGGAGTAACAATAGGAATGGTCCTGAAGGGGAATTTCCAGGCCCGGGTGCGCCACGAGGTCCTGAAAATGATGGTGATTTTGCGAGTAATGCTGATAAGTTCGAATCCCATAGTTTTCCGGAGGGAAATAGAAATTTTGGTCCTATGGATCCGAATGGTTTTAGTCCTGGTGGAGGCAGAAGATTTGGCAACGACGGGCCGGACAATCGAATTTGGAATTTCGATGGGGATGGCGGAGGGAAACAGAAAGGTGGAAACTATGATGGAAAACGGCACGGCAGTCAGGAGCGTCGGGACGGCAGGGAAAACTTTCAGAGTAAGTTAATTTGATTGTTTTTCACATTTAATTGGCTAAAGTTGAAGCGGCAACCTTCTCAGGTCATTATAATCCAAAAATAGAGAATGAAAAAAACTTGGCAGTGCGGGACTATGGACAACATACATATTGTTAGACAAGTTGACACATCTACAGTCTGCGAACTGTCTTACTACATGATAACGCTTTTTGTAGTTTGTTAGCCCAGGTCGCAGACCTGTTCAATTAGATAGTTGGGTAGCTGTGCCTGCCTGTCGAAATGATCCTGGTCGATGACCACTATAACACAATTTTCTCTTTTTAATAATATTTTTCCAAATTTTATCTCAAATACTGATTGGGAATCTCGTTTAATTTTATAGATCGTGGGCCAGGCGACAAGAAACCATCCACTAATAAAAAGAAAAAGAAACCCTTCCTTCAAGCACCCGCAACCGAGGATACAGGCTCGGGAACGAGCAGCCCCTTTGACTTCGCCAAAGAACTAGAAGAGTATAAAAACAAAAAAATTGAATTACAAAAGCAGCAGCATCAGTCGCCACCAGAACGGCCATCTTTACAGCAGCAAATGGCAATGCTGCAACAGCAAATGCAAATGCAGCAACAACAAGGCCCAATGATGCAGCAGGGTTTCCCGCCGTTTCCGCCAAATCAGGGGTTTCCACCGTTTTTACAGCAAGATCAGGGCCGATGTTTTCCAAATGATGATCGTCCGTTTTTCAACGATGATCGTGGTCGGCAAAATTTCCCGAATAACAATCAGGGCCGGCAACATTTCCTGCGAGACGATGATGGACGGCCAAATTTTCCTCAAGACGATCAAGGGAGGCATGGTTTCCAGCGTGATCATCCAGGCAGACAAAATTACCAACATGACAATCAGGGACGGCAACATTTCCAAAATGACGGCGAGGGGCGGCCCAATTTTCACAATGACGATCGGGGACGGCCAAATTATCAGCGGGATGATCAGGGGAGGCATGATTTTCCGGACGATGAGAGTCGGCAAAGTTGTGAGCGTGAGGAGAAAGAAGAGGAGGTACGGCAGAATCACCAAGGAGACGATCAGAGGCGACATAGTCGCCATGGGCAGGGAGAGGAGAGGTCTTCGAGACATCATAGGCATCACAAGGAGGAGAAAAAACCTGGGGACAAGGAGCAGGGTAATGAGTCTGACCCAAATGATGTGTTTCCACCTCCTTTCACACAGGTATGCATGTTTTTTTTTTTTTACTAGGGCCCGGTACACACAGATATTCGAACGCCGATGATCCACTCAGAAATGCCTACATTAGTGGCCCATTGAATCTTCAACGACCCTTAGCCCCGTCAGGTTGTTGGTTTGAGAACCCATACTCACTGTATTTACTGGTCATGCATCGGAGGGCATGTAAAGCAAGCCTTCCTAGTTGAATGTAACAGAGGTCTTCAGGCTATAACCGTAAGTGCTAGGTTGGTTCTTTTAATAGAAAACAAATCAGTTATTTATTAATTTAGTTTAATGTTGAATTTCATTTAAGGTCTACCCTCCATTTCCAACAGACGAAGAAAAACCCAAGAGCAGTAAAGAAAAGTCCTCGGAAAGTAGTAGAAAACATAGAAAAAAGAGTAAGCGAAGATTGGAAATTGTTGATGAGGAGGAAGAACACCATAAGAGGTCGAAGAAGGAGAAAAGGCACAAGGAGAAGCGACAGCCTGTTATCGTGTCAGAAGATGGCAGTTTTGGCGGGATTAAGTTTAAAATTAAACTTAACAGAGACAAAGGTATGTTTATTTGGGTACTTTGTTCTACTACTGTATTTTGTCTCAGCGACTAACTCAAAATTTGTCACCCAATCAACACAGCAGGGCTGTTGTAGTTTTGTACTACCCGACGTTTTTTTGTATGAAATCGATTTTCACAGGAAATATCAATCGCAGAGCCGTCAAGAAAAACCATATTAGGGGTATTCACTGTGACTTGGTTTACCCTAAGGGAATATAGGAATAGAACTCCAGTTTTTCTACGTAGAAAAATAATGCCATAAGGAAACGTATTTAAAAACATTCCCACACTTAACCCACTTGGTTCGGTAAACTGAGCTTGGGGAATTGAAAACGTCAAACGGCCATATTTATTGTTGTTTTGCATTTGAATTTTGGTTTTTACTTTTATTTAATTTTTTTTTAAATGAGCTCTGCGACCGAAATTAATAAAAAAAGGAAACATATGGCAAGAGGTGGACTGCAGCAGATGTTCATAAGTTAATAGCCGAAGGCAAAGAAACTTTGGAGGTAGGTTTGGTTAGGTCGGGTAAAGTCGGAAACGTAGAGATACATGTTTCCATGGCAATTATTTTACGTAGAAAAACGAGTTCTATTCCTACTTTCCCTTAGAGGAAAACCAAACAGAGTGAATACCGCTATTTATTATATTCATAGAAAATTTCCTCTTCATTTCGATGCATGACATATGGCATTTACTAACACAATTTGGCCACAGTTCTTGAGCACCTTCCTCGTTACTACCACACGTTTTTGTACTTGACTGTTCAATATTGTAATTTGTTTTACAGTGTAATTGGTGGAAAACTGTATTGTACATTTCAAATTCTTCTTCTTCCACCTTAGTGCCGCGCGTGCGCAGCGTGGGGGGGGGGGGGGGTCGCCCGAACCCATTTCCTGAACTCGCCCTGGTCAGACGTTAACGCCTTGAGCTCGGCCATTGTTTTCCCTCTTGCTACGGCGAGTTGTTCAATCCTTTCCTCGAGGGTTGTCCTCGGTCTGCCGATGGGTCTTCTTCCTTGTGACCTTGCTTCCGCCAGCCTCCGGGTGGATAAATAATATATATATAAATAAATTCAATAATTGTGCCCAACCTGTTTATATTATATAAATTTATATTGGTTTAGCTCCAGAGGTGCAGCCCGTTCTGCCGGCTTCCGAGTTCCTGTCTTCCGATGACGAGCGTCCCCTCAGTAACCTGGTCAAGACCGCGAAGAAGGACGATGAGAACAAAGATGGCGATGAGACTGACACGGAGAGTCGTTTGGTTATCGAGACACATGACGAGCCAGAGACGCCCAGCAAAACGTCGGCAGCTGTCGGTAAGTCTGAAAAAAAGCTGGGACCTAGAGCCTTTAACATGCTCCCTGACGAGCTGCAGCGAGCTTCGAGTAGAGCAACATTTATTGCAAAATTAAAATTGTTTTTAATATCTGATCAAAAAAATCAAAATTAGGATACAGTATAGGCTAAATTATGTTAAAGTTTTGGGCAATATGGGCTCATCGCCGTCAATGATATACTGTCGGAAATTTATTTATTTTATCTTAAATTTATATATTGTATTTGTCACATTTCTGGGCAATACACAATTATGAAAAAAATTAGTTCTACTCTCATTTATGGCTATATTTTATGAGAAATTCAACTTTGTACAAAAAACGCGTAGTGGATGCATTCGGTTTGCTCTTAAGGATTTTGTTTCGCTTTGCAGCTGACGAACCCCAAATTCCCGTTCACCTACCACAGCGACAGAAAGAACTATTCCTCCGGATACAGAGTCAGGTGAGTCGCAGCCCGCCGCTGGAGGAGCGAAGTCGCCGGTCCGGCAGTCCAAACGACCGGACGCGGACGCCGACGCCGGAGCCGTTGGAGGAGAACTGGTACAGTTCGGACGATGAGCCTGCACCGGTGGCGCCTGCACCGGCGGTGCCTGTCCCGGCGTATGTCCCGGCTTCAGATATCATTCCTTCCATGAGCACCATTCCTATGCCTGCCATGTTACCTGTAAGTGAACTAACACCGCGTTTTTTCAATATATGTTATGTGGTACGGGTACGATTTTTGGGTAAGCACTTAAGTCTTGCGGCCTATTGTGCCCCCTGCTCAGTTACTGCTGTTGGTCGGTATTTAAGAGGAAGCTTACCATTGACTTTGAACCACTCCTGGATCACTCCAAAATAAATAAGTGAGGGAGTGGAGTTAGTATCTCTTAAAAAGTAATCGGAAAAAATATTAGTACTCATTTACTTATATAAATTTCCCTTTTCAACAGAAACCTGTGATCACCCCGGAAGAGGAGCCGTTCCGTTCTACAACGCCTCCGGGTCCCCCTCCCCAGCCTGAACCTCCCAAATTCGAGCTGGCCGCGCTCAAAGACCTCTCCAAGATCAACATCACCGAGCTTCTAAGCAGCATACGACAGGTGACTGGCAGCAGGCCACAGGCTGGTAGCATCACCACCGCTTCGTCGGTGTCATCCTCGTTGGCGCCTGAAGTCAAAGATCCCCGAACTAAGGTGTTCGACGACGTAAGGAACTCACCCGGGCAGGCTGCATCGGACAAGCCACGAAGGCCGAGCGAGGAGAACAAACCGTCGTATGCGAAGAGCATCTATGATATGCCGGCTGCCGGTACTGTGCCGCCTAAAATGGACTCAGATCTCAGGTGTGTTTATTTCCGCCTATCATTATTTAGTGCACTTCCGTCTGTCTGTCTAAAGGGGCCATGAAAACTATAACACTTATTTCTTGATCCGTGTTTGGCACCAGAATAATGCAGCTAGTGAAGAACTGGACATTGAAGCGGAAGGTTCGGTATAAATGGAAAAAAACATTTCATGAACTGAACCCACCTTACACTCATGGAAACCTTCCCTTCACCTTTTAGGGGAAAACGCGGCTGCCGAGTATATTGCTAACTATAGTATCCTTAAAAACAGCCAAGGAAGAAGTCACCCGGCCTATTATTTTTATTACTTTTTTTGAAGGGCTTTTTACAGATGAAGGCCTTATTTAGTGTCGCATTAAGTAATAAGTAAGTAATATATTTATTTCCCAATTTTTACAGTTTACAGTTTTTTTTTTAAACATTTTATTTTCCTTTAGCGACAGGCAGTGCCGTGTGTGGCTTAATCACAGGGTTATTAGTATAATTAAGTTAGTCTGTAAGTGACAGGTTAATGTTAGTTAGGATAGGGTACGGTAAAGGTTGGTGATGTTGTGTTTTAGGGTGCGCATTTTTAGTTTTAGTTTTTATATCCTTTATGTTTACTTGCTTAGATGTTTTTTTTATATTTTTAAGGTAGGGCTGTTTCTTATACTAATTGGTAGGTTATTGTAAATATTAATAGCGGTATATTTTGCTGATTTAATAATTCTAGTTGTGCTGGGTTTGTTGATAGTTAGTGGCATTCCTTGTTTGTATCAGCAGCCTGATCGAGGCGATTATAATACCGGGGTTAAATAAATACCCTAGGATTATAACTGTAAACAAACCAATTTTGAATAGCACTTTCCATTACAAAATTATCTTGTTTACATTTTTACTACCAGGGGATTAAATAAATACCGGTATTATAATTGCCTCGATCAGGCTGCTGGTGTTGTGGGTATGTTGAACCGGATTATGTAGATGACGGTGTTTATAAAGTTTGCGTAAGGCAGCCGATAGGAAAGTTTGCTGTATAACATTAAACCTTGCTGCTCTGCCTCATTGATAGTTTCGGACATTATTGCTTCCCATTTATACGTAGTATAAGGAAAGCTTTGTGATGGTCGAAATTTCTGGTTCCGAGATTTCAAAGGAATTACACGTTTTGAGGTCCCAGGAACACAAAAAAGAGGTTTTTACGAAATGTCTGTCTGTCGCTCTGTCTGTCTGTATGTCTGTCTGTCTGTGCGTCGATTTCCGGGCAAACAACTCGGTCGATTTTGATGAAATTTCGCATGTATGTTTAAAAAAATCATACCTCGGGACCATTTTTTTTATTTGGGGCTAACTCAATTTGGGGGGTTTTATTCTCAAAAAACTCCAAAAAAAGTCACAAAAAATTATTTCCCAAACACGGCTCCAATGATTTCTTTTAAATTCACATATATTGTAGTTGTTATTAATGTTGATAAAATGCGGGGGGTCGCTTGCCCCTTGATAGTTTGCTTCTGGGGGTAAAAAAATAGACGTAACTAAATTTTCATGAAAAATTATTAAATAATAATTATTAAATAATAATTTTTCTGCGAAACCTTTCTATCGATGATTTCTACTTTCAGTAAGTTGTAGGTGTTAAATTAACGAAACCGGACAGGTTGCTTTCCGGGAAAAGTATTTGGTTTTTTTTTTTTTTTTTCAATGATTCACGCTCAAATGCATTGCGTGCCCTGCCAGTATTGCTGTGTGGTAATGTGTTGGTCTGACCTATCTAGAATTTACCTCACCTCCAGGTGGACAACCCCCCCCCCCCCCCCCCCCCCCCCCGAGATATCGGAAATGTAACAACAGGCAAATTATTGACCATGAAATTACTCATTTTCTCTATCTACTAATTTTGATAAATTGGAAAGCATGTTCGAGTAAACTCAGACCGGTTCTTTGTATTGTTTCCGTATGCGTTTTGGCCGTTGGCAAACTGGTACACGTCCTCGATGTCAACCCACACAGGCCACAAGCGACAATAGTCATGTTGAGACATGCTTATCATTGACACAATGTATCAGGCATAAGCGTAAACGAGTCTACATTTTAGAGTAGGAAACAGGTTTTTGTCATCATCGTCATCAATAATCAGCTTCAGTTTCCCGGGTGTTATATATGAGCTCCTGGTCCCTCCAATCTGGTTCTTGAATATCATTTTCCTGTGTCATCCTCTTCTTCGTGTGTCTCTATTTCTTCCTTCAGTCATTTCCCGCGCATCTGGTGTTATCAATTCACTTTACGTGCCCTAACCATGTGGTTACTCACTTGTTCATGCCCACGGCACGTTTTCCAGAAAATTGCAGCTTGGATGGCCTCGTCACTGGTTTCGAGAAGATCCGTGTGGGGCTTCTTTAAGCATCAGGCAGATAACCATGTAGTAAGAGAATAAAATATTATTTATTTATTGCAGGTTTAGCGAGGACCTGGATGAACGAAGCAACCCGTTTGGTGATGTGGATTTAAGGACGCTTACGGACCCGCTGGCTCTCCCGCCCTTGGTGCTCGGTCTACCCTTTAAACCCGCGCCAATACACATGGCCGCTACCGAAATTGAAGCCGGCCTGGCGTCACACCCTCCAATCGACTACAAGGTGTCGCCTATTTACGTACCCCCCGTTGATTTTACTTCAATTAAGATAGCGCCTACTGACCCACAGGTGTGTGTATAGTTTGGTTTGGTTATGGACCTGTTTCTAAGTCCTTCCCTGCCATAGGGTGCCCTAGGGGTCTGTCGTAAAATTCCTTAGACTCAGAGGTCAGGGTGAGTCTGAGGTACCATGTGGCACTTAACCCTAACTTTACTTAAATACGTTATACAATGGGAGTAGGAAACTGACAAGAGGTTGGCATATACTGTAGGTGTATTCATAGCAGCAGGTGCAGGCCAAATTTACGTAATTTCGATTTTTTTCGGTCCCTCCGAGCCTGATTTTGTCCTTCGACTGCTGACTCTCGTTATCCAATGGCCACCAACTTGGCTCCCATTGTCAGCGGTCGACAGCAGGCTCAACTCAATAGGCGCTCTAAGTAGGTCAAGCCATGCTGAGGCATACCGCTGTCCTCGGTGTACTTTTCACGCGAATTAGGATGTTCAATTTTTATTTATTTATTCATACTACAGGCCATGCCCACAAGGAGCCCTCAATAACAGTGGTTTGGCAAGAGCACGGCTTCCCTTTTTACATCTGCAGTCTTCAAGATCCAAACTGCTGTGAGTATCGCCAATTTTCCCTAGAAGAGGCACACAAAGAAGAAGATAATCATAGAATCATAATTAGTTACCAATAGGAACACAATAGAGGATATATATGGGTGCATAGAAAATCATATGAGCACCTCTTTGTTGCCTTTAAAAAGCCATATTTTTGTTGCTTTTAGGTTAAGAAAGACCCGAGACTGAGAAGGCTGTATCGGATAAGCTCAGTAGAAGAACAGAAAGCTGAAGAAACAAAAAAGCCAAGTGACCCCAGAAGAAAAGCGGCACAAGAAACGCCCAAATCACCACAGCAGGACACTCCCTTCTCCCCGCCCCATGTAAGTATTCCTTTTCTGCCCCTTGGGTGCTGCAACATTTCCAACATTGCGATGACAAAATGGTCAGACATAGTTGGTTGGTTTCAAACTCGACATAAAAGGAAAACATTTCCGCCTGGTTCCACCCAACCCTAATGGGTATCTTACCTTACCTTGCCGTTGGCAAATTGGTTCACTCCTAGATGTCAACTCACACCGACAAGTTTCAATGGGCAAGCTCAGACATGCTTACTATTGACGGGAATACGGGAATTAGTCTGCCGACTACAATAACCAATAGAACCAGGGCCATTTTTTTTTTTTTTTTTTTTTTTTTTTTTTTTTTTTTTTTTTTGGGGGGGGGGGGGAGGATCCATCTGAAGTTACCGAGTTCTGCTCATTAATTTGTGCTAAACTTGTATTTGTTCGAGCATTTTAGCCCGGGTCCATTCGTTTCAAGGCATATCCAAATTATCTGAAAACTAATTTTGTTTAGGCCCTGTTCAATTTAGAAGATAAAGATGAAAGATTGGTAATCAACCGTGTACAGGTTGAAGTGGAAGAAGATTGGCGGCAAACTAAGGAAACTTCTGGCCAGGTTATTTGAGAATTTAGGGTTTGTTCAAAACCTGCACGGAGAAGTGTCAATTTACTAATGAGCATCCATTCTTGTCGCTTCGTCACTAAATAAGTGGAATTCTGCGTCTATGACACTAGCTGTTGTCCACTCCTTACTGCACCTTTACTTCTCGGACCTTCCTTCCGTTCCAGCTCCACCCTCTTCGGACCGCCCTCATTTTGCTTTCTCTACCGCTTCCATCATCGCTCTCCACTGCATAATCTCCCTTTCCACCACTTCTTCATACATTGCCATTGGGCGTGTGTCCAAGCCTTTAAACTATAACATCTTCGACTTCGATGGCAAGGTGGTAGCGTGCTTGCACTTGTGTGAGTCTACACGCCATGCCATCGGAGATCGTAACTCAACACGGGTAATACCTACAAAGGCGACAGAAGAGGTCAATCGGAGACACTCATAAAGTTGTTGGTATACCATTAACCTTAAAAAAAATCTTTCCTTCCCCAGGACCCCCCCCCCCAAAAAAAAACAAACGTATATTGAACTTGCCTTCCTCAATCTCCCCTTCAACTACACCCGGTGTTTTCCATCCTGTTTATGTGCCCGTTCCCCTCCGGACCTATACAGTACTCTAATACTAGGCTTTTTTTAATACTAAATAAGTACTTTGCCCTTCTGGGCTTCCGCGGCTTGAGGTATGCAATACGAGTGGTATTCGTCATATCCAAGCAGATGTTGTTGTGTTTACGGAAGCGGCAGAATGGCTCTGCAGCCAGCGTAGACCGGGCAGGTCAGTGTGCCACTGTCAATGAGACGTCACATTATGGCAACTCGGCGGCAGATCGTTCACGGTTTGTAAGCCTAGAGTGGCTCATACGCATACGTAACGACAGTATACGTTTTTATTATGTGCTAACGTTTAGCCATTACTTCTTTCTTTCCTCAGGAACCACCCAAGATCTCCAAGGAGCTGCTAGCTTCCCTGTTCCAACTGGGACTATCCGCTGCCGCTGGAGGGGCCGATCCCCGTCTCCGAGGCCTCGGTCCCCAGGAGGTGGAAGCCCTGCGTACTGCAGTCGCGTCCCTTCGACCAGAAGACATCGAGACGTTGACTTCTGCCCGGGAACACCCACTGCCGATGCCTGTGTCTGAGCCTCCGCGAATGCCGGGACAAGGCCTTCTGCCCACACCTGGTGAGTGTCATAGTTGACATATTCGTAGAGTCACAGAGACATTTTCCTAATGTTATGTTGAAATTTAGACGAAATTTGCCTTTTTAAATTATATTTAGGAGTACATCACTTCGATCTTAAGATCTGGGCTATTGACATATGATCCCTCAGACTCGGGTCAGGTGAGGCAGCATACAACAGTCATTCTTTTACCCCTAAATACATTTAAATCAGACAAAGTCTGCATGCAAACGAAGATCTTGTATATAAATGTTTTCTATTGATCGTTACCCTCTGACTGGCTGCCCTCGGGATCGCCAGCCGCTGTCATCGGGTACAACCCGGATAGACCACTACCGGGCTTATTGTAACCTGAGCTTTCACATTTCAGGTAGTTCTCATTTAGCTTGGGCATCAATCGTCCCCGTAGCGTAGCCACTCAACAACCGCCTCACAAATTTACCAACTTCCATCAGACCTGCAAGTGTTTCACACATTCTGATAGGTTTTTTGGTAGACTCTATCATGTACACGGGCATTGAGACCATCGAAATAGCAGCAGGATGCAGTGTTCAGAATGGCTCGGAAAAGTGATTTCGGGAGCGCACTGGACCAAACAGAGCGATGCACTTCCCCAATATGTACTTGACTATTTAATTTCTAAGCTGATTTCTCTTCATTTCAGTTATGGGCCTGCTTCCTACACCTCCCAACTTCATGATGAACCCCATGGGCCTACCAATGGACCCCATGATGGTGGGCCCTATGGTCAACCAAATGGGGCCTGGCCCGATGGGCTCCGGGCCCATGGGCATGGGGCCGTTCGGATTTGGCGGTGAAGGAATGATGGGCGACATTGACAGTCGTGGTTTTAGAGGCTACAAAGGCGATCGTCGTGGCAACAGAGGCAGTTGGCGCGGTGGCGGACGTGACCGGAATTGGGACAATAGAAGACCGAGAGATAAGCGGGATGATCGTGGTTCTAGGCATAGGGACAAGGACGATAGGAAGTTGGATAGGAATCGATCGCAGTCGCCCACCGAGTAATTGTATTGTATGCACTATCTGTAGTCCACTATGACCATTGTTTTTGTTAATTTGTCAGAGGAGGTGTGGCTATAACAGAAGTCGCGGGATATGCTATAGCCAATGTGTTCGAACATGTATGTACGTATCTAGGACTAATAGGTTTGAAAAATAAAACTAAGGCGCTTATTCCACCTACGTCAATAGTAAATGTGGTGTTGACGTGGTAGCAGACATTAAAGACAGTCTCAAAATGTCTGCTACCACGTCAATTCCACATTTACTATGCACTATTGACGTAGGGGAAATATGCGCCTAAGAAAAATCCGTGTTGTTCGAACCCACCATCTTGTCTTTCCTGTAATGGCTGAGTACTATATAGGAGAGATGAAACATTTGAGCCCGCCAAAAAATATTTTTTTAATCATGGGTCCTCCTGCTACGTCTTATCAATTATTTACTGGTAATAAATAAGGACTTTTTGTTCTATTACTAAGCCAACCTAGCGGAGTTAGGGCTATAAAGCCCACTCAACTAGAAAGACCCGGGACCGCCTGCTTTACTTGCCTCCAAAGCATGGCCAGGAAATGTAGGACTCGAACCAACAACCTTTCGGATGAAAGTCAGAGTCCGTACCACTACTCTACATGTCTTGACTGGTCATACATAATAGACGTGGAGGGAGGTCCTTGAAATTAAAAAAAAAAAAAAACTAAAAACCCACCTCTCCTATGTGGAACTCAAGGCTCTCTATTTACTTACGTGATTGGATTACTGAGTTTAATTTTGGCAATATTTAAATTTCCATTTGGACTTTTAAGCAAAATATTTCACCAAATATTTTTATGATTTAAGACTGATTAGGTATGGAAGCCCAGTGCGCTTGGGTTAATGTTTTATTGATGATTTAAATATTTAAAGCTACGATACATTCATTTATTAACTGGTCTAAAATAAATGTATGCATGGTTCTGTTAGTCGATAGTACAATAGATTTAACTTTCCTATAAGAAGATTCAAATGGCGGGTCTTGCTGTGATTCCCCATACTTATCTTATAGGAAGAAGGCATCGTATCACTTTCGAAAGAGAATGCTCTGATTGTGGGGCGCAATTACTAATAGCCATAAGTTAAGTAGGGGGATACGCTGCGCCATTTAGAGAAGGGCATTTTGCCATGTTGGATTTCTATACGAAAATTCTTCATTAAAATACTGTAGTGTGCTAATAAGGCCCGGTACGCACGGTCGATCGGTGACGCCTTGGAAAATTTAACATTGGACCAATTGGGCTTGGTGAATAGTTGGTGCAAAACCACAGTCTGGCGGAGGGGAATATTTCTGAAGTTAACTGTGATTTTCCAACTGCCCATTTGCTACAATTTCCCAGGCCGTTACCGGCGTCCCGATCGTCAGTGTGTATCTGGTCTAATATGCGTCTTTTTGGGCTTCATAACGTGAGAATATTGTTTTAAATTTGTTAATTTTATTTGGTGCGGGAATTTCGATGAAATTGGGGAACTTTTTGATTTTCTTTACGTACCTGCAAGCTTTAATTCTGTTGCCAAGTTTAGCTCTAGAAGAAACCTATGTACCAGAATACCTATTATGAACATGTATACAGTATAAACTGGATGTAAATATTATTCTGCTTAAGTTGTAAATATAGGCTTATGTCAGACTATAGTGCTTATTGTACATATCAATTTTTTTATATTGCAGCTGTATTCTAAGATGTTCTTATTAATCTATAAATAATTCATAGCAGGTTTATATATGATAACGATAGGCAATTAATATATATATATATAGTTTCACTTTTTAATGGTTTTATTAATTTTCATTAATGAAACGACACAGGTAGCTATCCTTTTTTTTTCTAAAGAGAAATCGATTTTGGCCCGAGAAAAGGCCATGAAAATAAGCTAGAAATAAGCCCAGATAGGCCTATTCGCTGTAAAGGTTCGCTTTACCAGGAGGAAGGTCAAATTCGAACAAGATTTCTACCTTGCTGAATGATGAATATTCCTGTTTTAATGTATCCATATTAATCTAGTAAATATACAATATATATACCGTACCTATGATTCTGTTGCCAAGTTTAGCCATCTTGAGTTGATCGCATGGAAGGGAAGGGACTTTTTTTCTCGAGAAAATTCAAGGAATGGCAGAAGGTTGGTAGCCTACTAGAGCCGCATCGGCTTCTCTTTAACTTACAGTCGGCTGGGTGGTTGGCAGTAATATGTGACATCGATGTCTCCACTCACTCGATCCTGACACGCCCTCTTCAGCTCCACGCATGTATTGGCCCCTACATCCTCCATAACTTGCTGCAGATGCTCTCTTCTAGGGTGCCCAGGTCGGTTGACGCTTTCTATTGTTCCTCTATGATGCAGCTTACGAAGTTTTCGTGTCTAAGCAAATGTCCAATCCAGTGAGCTCTTCTTTTACTTATCGATGCAACCAGATTTTTTATTTCACTTACTCTGGTTAGAACGTCCTCAATTGTAACATGGGCTTGCCAAGGTAATAGAAGCATGCGACGAAAACACCACATCTCAAATGCTTCGAGTTTCTTTAGTTGTTTCTCACTTGTACACCACGTTTCACAATCGTATAGGGCAATGCTCCAAACCAGGGACTTTACCATTCGTTTCCTTGGTCCAAGGATTATGTTCGACTCAAAAATTTTAGATTTTTTGTTGAAAGCCACTTTTGCTTAGACTACCTATATATGAAAATGACGTTTTCTATCGAGTGAATACTTTATTTAACAAACTACAGCACCACTTTATATGAGGGAATTAAGACGTGTCAGGCAATTTAAGAACTCACTAAAATATATTTGATGGACGGCGCATTTTACTAAATAATTGAATTCATGGAGCACTCTTCCTATTCCTAGGCAATAGGGCTATATAATTATGTTGTATATCTTTGCTTGTGCTCAATTGCGTCCAATCTGTTTTATTTTCTCAATTTATAATAGGCCTATGTTTTTAAATGACAAAATCCTTTGCAGCGACTTCGATGGGAAGGTGATAGCGTGCTTGTATTTGTGCGAGATTCTATACACCTTCACGATCGGAGACCTGTCGTAACTCGGCTCATGTACCTATTAGGTTACTTAGTGAGGCGATTAAAGAGTTTAATCGGATATACATTCAATAAATTGTATGTACACGATTAACCTTTTTATAAACAAGAAAAGGGTAATGGAAAATATAATTTGATTTGTTTTGAAAACCGAATAAAGCTCTCCAATCTGAGGGAGGGTTGGTGCAGGATCGAAGCATGTAGTCTGCAGGATGTCGTCTTCCGCACCAGTGGGGTAAATAACTTTTGCTGCCGCCCCCTTTAAGTAAATGATCGTAGTGTCCTTTACACAGGAGCCCGAGCGTTCTGGAAACCTGAAGGGGGCCCGGGAGTCTCCCCGGGTAAACATTTTGAAAATAAAGGCCCGAAACAGTGGGGTTTTACGCAGTTTGAGAACTGTATCAAGGATATGGCTGAAATACTGGGATGATTTAATTTCACCCAGACAAGATTTTTAGCACAAACCTGGAACTGGGAGCCGAAGTGCCCCCCCCCCCCCCCCCGTTATTTACGCCACTTTCGCACTCCCGTGGATAAGATTGAGCAGACAAAATTGCGTATGTGTGATGTGAAAACCGGAAATGAGCCGCACTACACCTGAAGCTATAGTGCTCTGCCCCTTGCTGACGACGGTACATTTTACGCGATCAGGTTGGAATTACAAAAATGGCGGACTTAATAAGATCCAAGGATGTGGGCACTGGCAGCAAGGGTATTTTTTAGACATGAGGCAGTCGGCATCCCTAGCGCTGGAATTAAATAAGTACAATATGTAAGCCATAAAGGGTGGATTTCTTGTAATGAAACAGTCAACCAGACTATTGTTAACAATTAATTGACTGCTATAAAGTTTTCCAGAAAATGCCTGACTAAATGGCCGTCACTGTTACGTAAGTCTTGGTAATGTCGATGTAGCCATTTTTAAATATCCCGCCAAATTTGTCGCACCATCAAACAGCAGCCATTGTTGTTTCTTTGTTATGATACTTTTGAAAAATGTCGGACTCTAATTGTCTGATAAAAGCTAAAAATACACGGTTCATGCGGAAATTTAATAATTAATTATATGGCTATAATTTGATAGTACTGCGTGTTTTAAGTGGATAATATAATCAGGAATAGTTTAACATTGCGGACATGAGTTTGGTAAGTGTCTGAAGTCATTTTTAGCTTTGTTTTGAAGAGCTTTTTCTGTCACAGCCTACGCCTTTAATATAAAAATGCCCTTTTAAAAAAGACCTTTTCCTTTTGAATGCTTTTGTAGGGTTAGATAATGTTAAAAGAGCCAGGTGCCAATGGGGAGCACTGAAATGGTATTTTTTGGAGGCTCAAGTCAATTGATTCAAAATGCCTAGGATAGCTGTGGGACATTTATCATGCAATAATGACGCAGCATTCGCAACTTTGACGTGCGGCAAAGGGCGGCTTTATCATTAACAGCCATCAGGTCAAACGGTAAAGGTTCAGTTTAGCTACCCCTCATAAAATCACAAAATTTGATTTAGCTTTAAAGAAACCCATTTCCAAAAGAATTAAAAGTCGGAAAAGTATAGTTTTTGAGTTACAGCCGAATTTAGTTCGAATTTTTCCATGGACACGTATAGGGACAAATTGCTCATAATTTTTTTTATGGAAGGAACATTGTCAGAGGCATGTAAATAAGACAACCCTTGCTTAAAATATGAATTCCCTTCCATATTAAAAACATTTTCATTCGACTTTTGATACAGCGGGGTAGCTAAACTGAACCTTTACCGGGCAAACACACTGGTGGATTTAGAGGGGGGGAGGGGATCAACCCCCTCGAAAATATGGCAATAAGCACCAAATAGAACCGAAAAAAAATTAGGGAACGAAAAATCAGTACTTATCAGTACTGTAAAATATAAACCTTACTGCTATACGCTATACCAAAATGCATAAATCCTCACTATTTCGGGCCTATTTAAAAAAAAATCCCCTCGGAGGAGACCCCCGGGACCCCGTGTTATCAGTTTTATGAACACAGTTCGTCTGTAAAATCTATGCTGTCGAAATCCGTCTATAGGCTTTAAACATTTCTCTCCTAAATATTATTTTAATTTTTTTGTTGATCCCCTATATCAGCGGTCGGCAACCTTTTTCTCCAGTGGGCCAAATTTTTTATTCTGTTCCTTCCTGCGGGCCGCACTTACTAAATACATATAGCCTAGGTACCTATTACGGAAACTCTAAAAAGTAGGCATTTTCTGTTCTTAAGTACCGTAGGCTCTATTTTCCAATAATTAATGTAAACCTCAACAAAAATTCAAAGTCAAAAATCGCATTAACATTTAATTTTTTACTTGTCGACTTTGTCTGCATAACGCTGGCCGCCGAAAAACACCCCACGGGCTGCCGACCGCTGCCCTATATAGAGTCATGGACTTTTGGTACCGTATGCATGTAAAATTGAAACTATACTTCTATCAAAATGCGTAAACGTAACATCCCACTATTTCCGGCCTATTTTGTAAAAACATTTCCTCCGGAGGAGAACCCAGGATTTCAGGGGTGTTACAACCCCCTCCCCCTGAAGCCGTTTTATGCAATACTTTGCAAGTGCAGTGACCCACAGTATGCCTGAAAAGTGTCACTAGTTACCGACCACCGTTCATATTGTGAGAGTAGTGACTAAGGTGTCATTAGCATTAATAATTGTTTAGCACGACCGCGCGGTCTGCCTCGACCTCGCTGGAGCTGGTCGTGCTTAAATTGGTCTAGAATGTTTTGCACCATAGCTTAATTTACAACTGAATTTATTTTATTTTTGTATCACATCCGATCCAAGTACAGATGTACCTGCTGTTGTACTAGGCATTGGAACGATGGAAACCCTTTGTTTACTCCAATACTTCCATAGGTAATTTAAACACATAGTATATTAAAAATTAGTATAGGTACCGAGGTAAATAATTAATATGATATTTCCATAGCAAAGAACCGGTCCGAATCGAACATTATCATTATCAAATTTGTATAGGTACCGAGATAAATAATATGATATTTCCATAGTAAATAATTTTCCAATGGTTAAATTTCAGTTGTCTTGAAATTCCCTACCCAAAAGCACTGAATTGATCGATGGGACGCATAACCGTAACCAGGACTTTATTTTGGGGAGGACTGCGATCCTACAGTATGCAGTGAAATGTCGCATTTCTGGAAAGTTCAATTCAATTCCGGGGGGGGGGGGGGGGGGGTTGCAAACATCTGGTTACGGGCCTGATGGGGCGATTGCATAGTCTAGACTCTAGAACGTGCAGATCAATGCATTACAACACAGCAATAATGATATGTAATGGAAAAAAACAATTTTTGTTACTCTAAAACTAAAAAAAATACTTTTTCATAAAAATAGAATCTTTTTTAATTTTCTACCCCCCAGAACCAAACTATCAAGGGGCAAGCGACCTATTGGATTTAGTTTTAATTAATAACGAATACAATATAGACAGGTGGCCTATTTAAATTTAGAAATTAGTTGGGGCCTTTTTTGAGAAAAATATTTTTTGCTTTCCAATTTATGCGTAGTATAAGGAAAGCTTTGTGACGGTCGAAATTTTCGATTCCGAGATTTCAACGGATTTACACGTTTTGAGGTCCCAGGAACCAAAAAAGGGGTTTTTACGAAATGTCTGTCTGTCGCTCTGTCTGTCGCTCGGTCTGTCTGTCTGTTCGTCGATTTCCGGGCAAGCTACTCGGTCGATTTTGATGAAATTCTGCAAGTAGGTTCACAAAAATCATCCTCGGGACCATTTTTTTTATTTTGGGCTATCTCGATTTGGGGGAGTTTTATATTCAAAAAACTCCAAAAAAACGTCTAGAAAAATTATTTATCCAAAACGGCTCCAACGATTTCTTTTAAATTCACATATATTGTAGTCGTTATTAATATTGACAAAATGCAGGGGGTCGCTTGCCCCTTGATAATTTGCTTCTCGGGGTAAAAAAATAAAAATAACTAAATTTTAATGAAAAATGACTAAAAAATAATTTTTATGTGAAACCATTCCATCGATGATTTCTACCTTCAGGTATGTTTTAGGTGTTAAATTGAGTAACGAAACCGGACAGATTGCTTTCCCAAAAAACTATTTGGTTTTGTGCAAAAAAAAATGTTTTTGAAAAAATGATAGAAAATTCACGGTCAAATGCATTGCGTGCCCTGCCATTATTGCTGTGTGGTAATTTGTTGGTCTCACCTATCTAGAATTTACCTCACCTCCAGTGACATCAGGTGGGCAACGCCCCACCACACCCCCCCCCCCCCCTCCCCGAGATATCGGAAATTTAACCATAGGGAAATGATTTACCTTGAAATTACTCATTTTCTCTAGCTACTACTTGATAAATTGGAAAGCATGTTCGAGTAAACTCGGACCGGCTCTTTGTAGTTTTTTTGTGTTTTTGCGGGGTAAACCCCCAAAATTAAGTTAGCCCAAAAATTAAAAAAAATAAATAGTCCCGAAATATGATTTTATAAGACCACTTTTTCGTTTCCTTCACCTTCTACCTCAAAACGTATAAGTAAATCCTTGGAAATCTCGAAATCGAAAATTTCGACCATCACGTAGCTTTCCGTACTACGTATAAACAGGAAAGAATAAATGCAGCTGGTGTGCTACTTTTAGCCCACAACCTTTTTAAACCGTAATCATTGATCTGCATTCACAGTACGTGCCGTAGCCTTTTTTTATCGCATGCAGTTACATATCTTCATCAGTTACACAGCGATGGAATGATCTGTCTCGTTTCGTGGTAAGACATGGTTTGTCTGGAGGAGACATTGACCTTGACTATCCATCAGGGTCCGAATTCAATGTCAAGGTCATATTATAATTATTGCCTATACGCTAAACTACACAAGGCTGGTTGAAATGAACAATGGGTAACTTTTTGTTACCATAAGTGACGGTCTTTTTATGAGTAATTACTCTGCTATAGTATGCACACACAATGGAAATTTGTTAATTGTTTTTTAGGGAGATCTACCTATTGAGAAGGCGACCAATGTTCGACTTCCGGAAAATTTCTTCACAACTTTTCATTTCATGACCCCCTAAGCCTAAAACCACCCTCCGTTCAAAATGTTATATACAGTATATATGTATATCGATTTTAGGAAACACTCTAACTTCCGTAAATATTATCAGATTTTGCTGAAACTTGGCACAAAAATTGATCATACATAATGTCTTGTTCGCGTTCGTTAACCAGCTATAGTAGATCCACTAGTTAGTTACAAGATGACGGTCGATTGAAACCTTGTATAATTCATATCTCAATTAATATTGGTCGCTATAAGACTATGGACAAGAGACGAACTCCACAAATTACTTTAGCATTAGCATTTTACATATACAAACCTTTAAAAAAAAAAAATATTCTTATGTATACAGTAGGTAGTTCTTAACTCATAGCTATTAAAAGTGTTTTGGGGTGAATTAGGTATAGGTACTGAGTGCTACCCTCGCACGGGGGTGCGGCCTTACGCCTGTCGCCTTCTGTATGGAATAATCCTAGGGAAGATAGAAGGACAGAGGGCTCCCGGCAGAAGGAGAATCTCCTGGTTGAAAAACCTGAGGCAGTGGTTTGGCAAAAGCACGACTTCCCTTGTCAGAGCAGCAGTCTCCCGAGTCCAAATCGCCATGTTAATCGCCAATCATAGTTAGAAGAGGCATATAAAGCAGAAGAAGAATAAGAAGTGTTTAATATGTTCCGCAGAACGCCAACGGCCTTACCATGTTGATTCCATTAGAGCAGAGCATGTTTCAAACTGCGGCAACTTGGTAGTGTGCAAAGCGTTGGCAGGGGAACCTGGTGGGACATGATAACGCGCTTAGGCAGTGAAGTCGAGTCCTGGTGACCTCCGATCTAATCGTGTGACTTTACCATGTTCCCCAAGTGGTTCGGAATCCACTATAATCAGGAGGTCCACCCTGTTAGTCAACTCCCCTTTCCCCGAGGTGATAGAGTCTGCCCTTTGGGTGCCTCAAGTTAACAAACAGACTCACTCCCCAGGGTTGCTTAAAGCAGAAATGCTGAAAGCAGGCGTTGGAAAAAACAAAAAAAAAAAATGTTCCGCAGAAAAATCTTGGCTACGAGCTCGGCATTGCTCTGATGGGTCCTTGATGGGCTAATAGCGTAAAAAAGCTATGAAAGTAGCCGTTGTTTTAAAAGGCATTATTATGACCCAATGGGTTATGTTACATAAGTACGTATATGGTATATAGTGGTAGCTGGATTGCGTTACAAGACCTCTGTGGTCACTGTATGACCTCTATCTCGCTCTCGTGCGCAATCTCTATGAGTTTTGCCTTATTGCTTTCCTACTAGTACCGGTACGTTGTATTTAGGCGGGGATTCCACCGACCGGCTAGGGCTAAATTCAAAAACGGTGACGTGGTAGCAGACATTCAAGACAGGCGGGGTTTCCACCGACCTCGCATTGCAGAATTGACGGAAATGTTTGTTTTCCTCTATGCCATAGTTAAAATTGATCAATGATAATACAGTAAAATCACAAACAAACTAAAATTAAAAAATGGCGTCAAGGGATATGTTAGTACAAACATTTTAATAGATTTCTATAAAAAGAAAAATTCTAATTTCCGTCAATGTCATTTGCATTCTGCAATGCGAGGTCGGTGGAGACCTCGCCTAAGTCTTGAATGTCTGCTACCACGTCACCGTTTTTGTATATAGCCCTAGCCGGTCGGTGGAATCGGCGCCTTAAGGAAAGTTTTGCGATTTTCGATTTCGAGATTTCAGTAGATATACACGCTTTGATGTTACGTCTGTCTGTCTGTTCGGTAAACTATACCCGGTAGATTTTGATGAAATTTGACATGTAGGTTTACAAAAATCCCTTTCGGCTCTGGCCGATCAGGAGTAGGGAGATTCCGCAGACCCTGCTTTTCTTCTACGCTACCTACGCTAGGTATGGAATAACAAATAAAAAATACTTTATTATTTTCACGACCACACCATCAACACACAAAGCACTCTTGTGTTCCAAATTTCGAACCACAATGCCGACTATGAAATTTTATTTATCAAATTATTTTCACTTTGACTGGATGCCATCTTAAAATGGTTGATTTGTCGTAAAAAGTGTTGATTACCATTATCGTAGATAATAATACAGACTTTCAGTCAGATTTTAAATCATTCCTCTGCGACCAATATTAACTGAGATATGAATTTTTCAAGGTTTCAATCGGCCCTCATCTTGAAACTAAATAGTGGATCTAGCTGGTTAACGAACTCGCTCAAGACATTTGTGTGATCAATTTTTGTGCCAAGTTTCACTAAAATCGGATAACATTTACGGAAGTTAGAGTGTTTCCTAAAATCGATATACTTACATATATATATATATATAACATTTTGAACGGAGGGTGGTTTTAGGCTCAGGGGGTCATGAAATGAAAAGTTGTGAAGAAATTTTCCGAAAGTCGAACATTGGTCGCCATCTGAATAGGTAGATGAATCTCTCTAAAATGATGTTTGGGACTATTAGGGAGATTCATCTACCTATTGAGATGGCGACCAATGTTCGACTTTCGGAAAATTTCTTCACAACTTTTCATTTCATGACCCCTTGAGCCTTCCTAGTTGAGTGTAAGAGAGGGCTTTATAGCCCTAACTCCGCTAGGTTGGCTTAGTAATAAAACAAAAAAAGTCCTTATTTATTTAATTTAAAACCACCCTTCGTTCAAAATGTTATATATACAGTACATATGTATATCGATTTTAGAAAACACTCTAACTTTCCGTAAATATTATCCGATTTGGTTCAAACTTGGCACAAAAATTGATCATACAAATGCCTTGATCGAGTTCGCTAACCAGCTAGATCCGCTATTTAGTTATAAGATGGCGGCCGATTGAAAACTTATATAATTCATATCTCAGTCAATATTGGTCGCAGAGGAATGAATTAAAATCTGACTGAAAGATCGTATTATTATCTACGATAATGGTAATCTACACTTTTTACGACAAATTAACGATTTCAAGATGACGTCCAGTCAAAGTAAAAATAATTTAATAAGTAAAAGTTCATAGTCGTCATAGTTTGGAACACAAGAGTGTTTTGTGTGTTGATGTTGTGATCGGGAAAATAATCAAGTTTTTTTATTTTCTATTACACATAGCGTCAGGGGCGCAAAGTTGGACGGGGGGGGGGGGCACGGTCCAACTTGCCCCCCCCAGCTCCTTTTGGCTTTACCCCCCCCCCCAGCTTCGAGCATTGTAAGACGTGGTTCTTACTTCATAGTTCCCTTTGCAGCAATATGAATATAAGCATTCTTTTTTTAGCTTTGTAAAATCTACAGCTATACTTTACAACTATTAAAAAATGCGTAAAACTCTACAATTTTTCTATTATATTATCAATTTTTTCTTCAATCCTGCCTGATGACGTCATACTTAGTTACTTAGTTTTGCCCCCGCCATCATTCTAAAACTTTACGCCTCTGGGTAGCGTAGAGGAAAAGCAGGGTCTGCGGAATCTCCCTACACCTGATCGGCCATAGCCGAAAGGGATTTTTTATTTTCACCCTAAAAAAACTCGAAAAAAACGGATAAAAAAATGTTTTCTCAAAACGACTTTCTTAAAAAAACTTTCTCAGCAGTTTCTGGGACCTCAATGTAGATCCATTGAAATCCCGAAATCGTAAATTTCGACCATCACAAAGCTTTCCTTATAATAGGTACGTACCTATAAATAGGAAAGCATAAAAACATATTATTGTCGGACTATATGCAAATTCCCAAACTCGGTTGCCATGCTGCCTTACACCGGAGCTGTGTTTCGCCGTAGATAAGATCCATTTACAAACATAATAATTAGGCTCTAAAACGCTGACCAGAAACGAGGAGCTACGTGCATGTACCCGGAGGCTAGTATAATTTTTTCATTTGCTTCTTGCCCTTAAATTATGGACGGCAAAAACTGGATAGCCTGCCTTTGTTAAAAGATGTGCCTTTAGTCACGTAGACCCAAGAAAATTTCTTGGAAGTCCATGAGTCCAGTTGCACATCCCACTAGAATTGTTTTCCTATTCATGCGTTAGTCTATGGAGAGCTCTGTGATGGTCGAAATTTTCGATTTCGAGATATCAACGGATTTACATGTTTTGAGGTAACAGCAGCCTGATCGAGGCGATTATAATACCGGGGTTAAATAATTACCCTAGGATTATAACAGTAAACAAACAAATTTTGAATAGCACTTTCCATTATAAAATTATCTTGTTTACATTTTTAATACCAGGGGATTAAATAAATACCGGTATTATAATCGCCTCGATCAGGCTGCAGGAACCAGAAAAGTAGTTTTTACGAAATTTCTGTATTAAAAATTACGACTAAAAATAGTTTTCATTAAAAAAACGGCTCCAATGATTTATTGCTTTAAATTCCCATACATTGTAGTCGTTATCAATGTGAACAAAACACAATAGGTCGCTGGTATATGTGAATTTAGAAGAAATTGTTGGAGCTGTTTTAAAATTTGTTTAGCCGGTTTTTGAGCTTTTGGGGATAAAACCGCCCAAAATTGCGTTAGCCCAAAATAGAAAAAGATTATCTCGAGTTATGAGTTTTGTAAATTTACATGCCAAATTTCATAAAAAATCCATCGAGTAGTTTTTCTACGAAATAACCAACCGACCAACCGTTAGACAGCTATTTGGTAAAAACCACTTTTTTGGGTTCCTGGGAGGCTGACCTTGAAGACGCCGAGCTCATTCTTAAAGGCCACAGAATACCTGGTTTACGATAAGGACATCTTACTGACGTTTCCTCAGATAAATTTTCCCATATTGTGCTTCGAACCTCGATCTTCCGTTTCATAGTCCGAACTGCGGCCTGATCGAGGCGATTATAATATCGGGGTTAAATAAAGACCCTAGGATTATAACTGTAAACAAACAAATTTTGAACAGCACTTTCCATTACAAAATTATCTTGTTTACATTTTTAATACCAGGGGATTAAATAAATACCGGTATTATAATCGCCTCGATCAGGCTGCTGGTCTACGTCGAACCAAAAGAACTGTAATAAGGAATAGTAATTACGTTGAACGCTCATGACCTCTTCTGGGGACTTTGTCTTAGGCTTAGCCGTAATTGGTCCAGGATCCAGCCTATCTGGTCAGGAGATTCGACCAAGTCGTCGTCCTTGGATCTACAGTTTCTATCGTACTCCTCTAGAAGTTGTACATTTAACTGACAATTTAACCACGGTGCTTCCCCTGATGGATAATTATGACCTTACCTGCAGGTTTTTGGTGTACCGGCAGTTGATTCCCCGTTTTTTTTTTTTATTAAAGTTTGCGTCAGAATTTTCCTTTAATGTGTTTTTTTTTTGTGGATGCTGTAAATTCGATGCTCCTATTCCTGCGCATTTGCGCATGGGGGCTATTTATAAGCGACAAAGGCGTAAAGTTTTAGAATGATGGCGGGG
The DNA here is from genome assembly GCA_963971405.1 of Psococerastis gibbosa. NCBI lineage: Eukaryota > Metazoa > Arthropoda > Insecta > Psocodea > Psocidae > Psococerastis > Psococerastis gibbosa. The sequence continues at coordinate 2,308,986 of OZ020491.1, forward strand.
GCAAAACTAGGTAGATCTTATGACGTCATCACGCAGGATTTAAGGAAAAGTTGAAAATATAAGAGCAAAATAGTAGGGTTTTACGCATTTTAATAGTTGTAAAGTATAACTGTAAATTTTACAAAGCTAAAAAAGGAATGCTTATATTGATAATGCTGCAAACGGGACCATGAAGTATGAACCACGTCTTACAATGCTCGAGGCTGGGGGGGGGGGGGGGCAAGTCGGACCGTGCCCCCCCCCCCCAACTTTACGCCCCTGATAAGCGACAACTTTCGTATAGAATTAGCTGTTGGGACAGACTATCTGACTCGTATCTGTACTTGGTTAAGTCATGCTTTCGCCTGTTTCATTGCGTCAATGGAAAGCTTGTCTCAGTTTGTCTATTATCGCTTATAGCCGGTGTAGTTTGACAACGAGAACGTATACCAGTTTGCCAATGGCCAAAAATTCATACGGAAACAATACAAAGAACCGGTCCGAGTTCACTCGAACATGCTTTCCATTTATCAATAAGTAGATAGAGATAATGAGTTACTTCATAGTAAATAATTTTTCTAAAACTCCATTCTATCAAGTGTACGGCACGCAATGTATTGGAGCGTTAATTTTCTATAATTTTTTACACAAAACCAAATACTTTTTTGGGAAAGCGACCTGTTCGGTTTTGTTACTCTATTTAACACCTAAAACGTACCTGAAGGTAGGAGTCATCGATAGATAGGTTCCGCTGAAAAATTATTTTTTAGTAATTTTTCATGAAAATTGAGTTATTTTTATTTTTTTACCCCCAGAAGCAAACTATCAAGGGGCAAGCCACCACCCGCATTTTATTAACATTAATAACGACTACAATATATGTTAATTTAAAAGAAATCGTTGGAGCCATTTTTGAGAAATAATTTTTTAGACTTTTTTTTAGTTTTTTGAAAATAAAACCCCCCACAATTGAGTTAGCCCAAAATAAAGTTCCCGAGGTATGATTTTTTAAAACCTACATGCAAAATTTCATCAAAATCGACCGTGTAGTTTGCCCGGGAATCGACTCACAGACAGACAGACAGACAGACAGAGCGACAGACAGACATTTCGTAAAAACCACTTTTTTGGGTTTCTGGGACCTCAAAACGTGTAAATCCGTTGAAATCTCGGAATCGAAAATTTCGACCATCACAAAGCTTTCCTTATACTACGTAGGCCTATAAATTGGAAAGCAATAATGTCCGAAATTCATGCGCCTATGTCTAAGTAGGATGGCCCTAAGTAGGTCTAGGCAAGAGTCCATCAGGACATTATTATTATATTATTAGCTGTTGTGATTGGTTTGTCAATTCCCAAAAAAATAGGCCCATGGTTAACTTATCAGAGAAGAGCATTAGATCAATTTTTGTTTTTTCGCGCAGAAATACAAGTTTCTATGAAATACAACTAGGTCCTGCGAGAAAAGTACGACAAATGCTAACAGTTCGACTTAGCCCATCATTTAGATGTAAATTGTCAACTAAAAATGCCCATATGAAAAAAAAAAATACAATTTATTGTCTTTCTGTTTGCCAGCCTAGGCTTGGTATAGTATTCGCTTAGCGCCAAGAATAATGTTTGAGCAACTTAAGTTCTTATTCTAAACCCAAATTATAAAATTACAATACTGTAGTCTATTTCAGGGGTTCCCAACCTTTTATTTCCGTGGACCAGTAGATTATTTTATGATTTTCCGTGGACCACCATGGCTGTGACAGGAAAATCGTCCAATTCTAAGACTATAAGATCAAGTTGTTTATGCGTACAATTAGGCTGCGTGCTAGTATTTGACTAAATGTTTAGAACTGTTATCGGGCGGATTTTATAGTTCAGTGCCAAGACTTACTGTATTTTACTTCAAATTTCCAATATCTCAGCTGTTTTATTTTCTTATTTCTTACTTTGGTCCGTGGACCACCTGATGTATGTCTATAGACCGTCGGTGGTCCATGGACCACAGTTTGGGGTCTATTTGATAGCTATTGTCGTTCTTTCCCCCCAGAATCTTGTTTGTTATAAATCAAAGAAAAAACGCCGTAAAGTTGTACTTCTATACCGCCATGTAGAAAAAATGGTACGCAATGCTTCTCTCTGTCTGCATTTGTTAATCATAGGCTCCACTTTTTGGAGTTGGCAGCCCAGGGAGGGTATTTTGCCACATAGTTTTTGTTTTTTTAAATTCCTATTGGAAAGTGGTCCGTTCGCCCTAAATTGGACAATGAGACATTTCCTGTAAAAACAGATTAATAATTTCCTATACTAAGAGTACCTTTGTCATAGCTTTTGGAAATATAGTGCTCCTTTTTGGAATATTGATCCGGAGTATAAACCCTGACCATAAGAAAGAAATATAGGTCTAGGGCACAAATACCAAAAAAGGGGTGCGTTCGAAGTTAGTGCGAAGAAGCGTCCACTAAGCTATCTCTTAATTTCCAAGTTACCATAGCCAGTCTCCAGCCGAAAGTGATTGCCGAATGCTTCCTTTTTTAATTGCCAATTAGGTTTTATCGTGATCTCTGAATAGCTGAATGCATAGCAGACATGTTGGATTTCTATAAGAAAAATGCTCATTAATTAATTAATTGCACTGCAATGATCAGTTGAACCCTCCAGCTCTGACGCATGCTCTATAGATGATATGACGTCATTTTCAATGCGCTTTCCGGCACGTAGGGTCTGTGGGCGTCATTGGGGGCATTTTATGTATCCATTCATGCCTGTGAGCCATGCGAAGACAATCAAGTTGAATTTGATTCATATATACGCTGATGGCGCTAGCCCTCTTAAGACAAATACCCTTCATACGTATAAATAACCTTTAATCTTTTATGTACTAATGACATATGACATATATATTAGTGGCCTCCGCCCCGGGTTCGTTGGTTCTACCCTGTCTGTCTGTTCGTCGATTTGTGGATTTTGATGAAATTTGGCATGTAAGTGCATAAAAATCATGCCTCGGTATAATTATTTTTGGCTAACTCAATATTGAGGGGCAGGCGCGGATCTAGAATGAGACCAAGGAGGGGGCTAAGATTAAATTTCGATTTTTTTTTTTAAATAGGGCAGAAATATTGGGGTTTTACGCATTTTGAGGAACCTAATAATGTACGTTGAGGTCGTTATTAACGTAAACAATAGTTAGTAGCCCCTTTTTGCAAAGTTTTTTTTTTTAAAGGTTGGTTATATCGTTGTCACTGCTGACATTCTTATTTTTTAATTGCCTCTCAATATTTTGATTTCTACTGGCATGTCATTAAACATCTTATGTGCTAAATAGGAAGTACCGTAAGGTGCTTATTTCACTGACGTCAATAGTTCACTATTGACGTGTTTGACGTGGTAGCAGATATTAAAGACAGTGTAAAAATTGTCTGCTACCACGTCAAACTCGTCAATAGTGAACTATTGACGTCGGTGGAATAAGCGCCTAAGTAAATGTGTATTCAAACATAAAACAATTAATACACAAGGGTAAGGTCGCCCTATGTAGACCTGTAAAAATTTTCCCTGCCCTAAACTATAAAAATTTAAATATAAAAATAAATGAAACATATTTATTTATAGAATTAGACTACTGAAGCATGAGAAAAGTACGAGTAATTACGAACCATACATGAGGAAGTCTATTGGCCAAGCTAATGAGTGACGTGCTATGTAATTTGCAATATTTTTTTTATCTCTGTAATAACAGCATTACAGTATTACCCATTATCGTATTTAATTTTAATAATTGCAAAGATGGTGATTGCCCGCATGACAAGGTCTGGCCACTATACATAATACTTCCTCCGTGCTTATAGTGTTGTAAAAATAATTGTGCGCCACACCCTACTTGACAGTTCAATTACAATTGAAAATATAACTGACAAAATGCGGGTATGAGAGTATTTTAAATTAAATGTATTTAATGCGAAATACTGTGTTTTCTATTTGTATATGACATAGATTTGCTTTAAAGGTATTTTGTATTTTATATAATAAATATTTTTTAGACGTATTTTGTGACTCGTATCTGTACTTGGTTAAGTCATGCTTTCGCCTGTTTCATTGAGTCAATGGTAAGGTTATCTCAGTTTGTCCATTATCGCTTATAGCCCGTGCAGATTGACATCGAGGAGGTATACCAGTTTGCCAATGAAAAAAAATGTATATGGAAACAATACGAATAGTGTTCGAAATCCATGGGGTCGTTGGCATTGGACAAGGGACGAATGGGCCGCTATAAGTAGGCCTGGGTTAATAATGAGTCCTTCAGGGCATTCTTATACTGTATATAAGTAGGTCAGACATGTTGAGTAGTGGTACGGACTCCGACTTTCACCCGAAAAGTTGTTGGTTCGAGTCCTACACTTCCTACATTTTCTGGCCATGCTTCGGAGGGCATGTAAAGCAGGCGGTCCCGGGCTTTCCTAGTTGAGTGTAAGAGAGGGCTATATAGCCCTAACTCCGCTAGGTTGGCTTAGTAATAGAACAAAAAAGTCTTTATTTATTTATTTATCTTATAAGTCTATGACGATTGACGAAATTAATTAATCCATTTAATTAATAATTAAATGAAATAAGATGAAAAACCCAGCTTTTGAAAAAAAAAATTTCATCTTCTCACCTGAAATATTCTTCTTCTGTGGTTACAATCATAACATAACATTACATAACTTGATCATTTCCACCAAAAGTTTTTACTATTACAATTTATCATAACAATTAACATGCTGCAGGGTTCAACCAGTGTGCAGCTTACAATTGAAAAAAAAAGACCTAACTAACATCAAGTAATTCTTAAATCTCAACGATTGGTTGGCAACAACTCCCTGCATATCATCTAGCTCCCTCAGTCCTGCACCTTCCTCTTCCATTCTTGGCACGTTCGAGCTCCTGCGTCCTTCTTCAGTTGATCCATGAATTATTATTACTCAATAAAAACGCAATACTTAATATGTTTTATACTGACTATGTATAAGAGTACAATAGTAATTTAGTCAGTTGAGTAGCGTGTATTTTCCCCCAATTTTTATATCGCGGCAGAACGAGGTACAAAAGCGATTAAGTAATTTTGGCAAAAATACTTGCATTTGTTTACAAATGTTTTGAAGTCTCTGCCTCATAAAGCTGGAATGGCTGGAAACAGGCATTGGTACAGATCTTGTGAGGAACTGATGTTCTCGCTGGCCTCGAGTAATAAAGGTCGGCAATGCCATTGAGCATGGGTCTGTGGGTCAGAAACGTGGACGATTATAAACGACGAAAAAGCAAATTAGCACTTACAGGTAGACATGTCTGCCTGCAGGCACATATGCAGGAGGGGGGGGGGGTTCCATACCACGCGGAAGTTTTCTTGTCTTACACTAGTGACTATATCGTCACCCTAAAGTCAGAAGGGCGTACCATCAAAAACAACCTATCAAGATCAATACGTTCCTGTGTCTAGTTTGCTACAAGCAGTGAGATACGCCCTCCTAAGGCGCCGATTCCACCGACCGGCTAGGGCTAAATACAAAAACGGTAACGTGGTAACAGACATTCAAGACTTAGGCGGGGTTTCCACCGACCTCGCATTGCAGAATGCAAATGACATTGACGGAAATTAGAATTTTTCTTTTTATAGAAATCTATTAAAATGTTTGTACGTAACATATCCCATGACGCCATTTTTTTATTTTAGTTTATTTGTTTGTGATTTTACTGTATGATCATTGATCAATTTTAACTATGGCATAGAGTAAAACAAACATTTCCGTCAATGTCATTTGCAATCTGCAATGCGAGGTCGGTGGAAACCCCGCCTAAGTCTTGAATGTCTGCTACCACGTCACCGTTTTTGTATTTAGCCCTAGCCGGTCGGTTATTGTTCAAGATCGAATTTTTTCGGTTTGTTCAAAGGTTGGGCTCATGACAAGGTCACTAAATTTGATCATAAGTCATAACTCTATTTCTGACTTTAGGATGACGATATTTCGTACAATGGACAATAGACGAATGAGGCGAACGCTTCAGGCCTCACGCTTGACCTAACGTTCCGGAACAAGAAACCCACTATTTCGCGCCTTTTTTTTAAAAAAACCCTTAGGAAACCCCGAACTCCCCCCCGTTTGCAGTTCTACTAATAGGTCTTCGTCTTTTATAACTATAGTTTTCTAGGGAGATTTCATCTACTTACTTAGGTGGCGATCAATGTTCGACTTGCGGAAAATTTTCTTTATAACTTTTCGTTTCATAACCCCCTGAGCCTAAAACCACCCCTCGTTTAAAATTTCATGCGCCTAGATTTTAGGAGACACTGATTTAGGAGATACCGATTTAGATGAAACTTGGCACGAAAATTTATCTTGATATGCCTTGACCAAGTTTGTGAACTAACTAGATCCGCCATTTTGTTTCAAGATGGCTGCCGATCAGAAATTTCAAAAAAATTATATCTCAGTTAATATTGGACCGAGAGAGATGAAATAAGCTGTAACTGAAAGCCTGTATTTTTATCTACGATTATGGCAATTGAAACATTACATAAGCCAGATGTTGTAGTACTGTACATAGTGTATGTGACCAGCTATTAATTTGTATTTTACACTTTCGTTGCAGATGCATTGCAAGAGCCATGGAAGAATTTGCCATAGTGGTAAGTGTTTAACTCCGCTAGGGTGGCTTAGTAATAGAAGAATTATTCATTGTTTATTTATTTATTTATTATAATATCATGTCTTGCATATGGTTCTATTGCAACCTGTCCAATTGGAAACGAAATCGACTGAAATGGGAACACATCGAAGTATTTAGAGATCAGATCACGAATCACGATATCGAAAGTCAGAAGGGCGTACATAGAAAACAACATTTCGTTTAATATATATAGGTAACATAATTGTGTTTAAAGATGTTTTTGCTCATAACAGTCAGATACGCCCTCTTAAACGAAAATTTCGGATTAATGTTTTTCGGTATATGCATAAGTTAATGAGAAGGTCACTAAATCTGATCATAACTCAATTTCGCCAATTAAATGTTGGTTACACCCTTCTGACTTTATAGTGACGATATATCTACATACGACAATCCATTGTATATTACAGCTGTTTATGAGCATATTACTCCCCTTTGTCGTTCACCGGCGAGTTCTCCATGCTGCAACAGTCACGTGACCCCCTCCTCCCGAAGCCTACGAGGTCAGGTTTGCCGTTCGGCAGTGCGGTTAGGACCATCGTGTGGGGAGGACGCGTGTTTTTTTGTGTGGCTACTCTGAGGTGCGGCTGACGTGTTTTCTCGTGTTATGGATCCGTGCTGTGCTGCCCCCAAGTCCCCCACTGCTGAGTAATTTAAGGTTGAAGCAGCATCGTTGTCGCCGTTGGATTAAATAGACGAGCAGGTATTTATTATTATTATTTTTAAAAGAGGATGTGGATCGTAGAAAATTGGCACATCAAAATCTGATGTTTTTATTAAACTTTTATTTTTGATTCAATTTAGTAAGCAAGTTATTCAGGTTGTAGAAGACTATTTCGTATACGTAATATTTTAAGGTGTTTTTAATTTTAGGTACAGCAGTTCTTGTTGTTCTTCCATGAAATTTACTTGGGACTTAATTTTCCCCTACTAAAGTTTATGGAAAAATTATGACATAAATAATTGAAAATACCCTGATTCATGATTTTTCTACTACTTAAATAGACCAAATTTTTAATACCTTACTTTTTAAAACAAATAAAAAATATTAAATATCGGATTTTGTGGTGCCAATATTGTAATATCCTCTTTATTGTTAATTTTTTTAACTTAGGATCTCCGGGCATAAATTACCCAGCGTTTTGGCTAACTGACATTGGCGGTTTAGCGGATTTTTGTCTGCGCAATGTGGAATGTTTGGAATAGCTGAGGTGTGTATATATGGTCTATAAATACAATAGTAAACATATTATCAATGTTGATGCTGACTCAATAGATCCCAGCAAGACAAATGAAAAAGTCATTTTAATAATAATAATGATAATAATACGTGTATTTAACAAAAAAAAAAAAAAAACATTTCACATTCTTCTAATAACCGGTGCCACAAAGCCAATAAAGGCGCGTTGGGATCACCGCACAATTCACTTTATTATGTTAGTTTTGAGGCGAAAGTCGAGTTAAAATTAGTTTGCACACTTGTAGTTTTGTGCTCAGATTATACTCAGGACCGTAGCCAGAAATATATTTTTTTTTTTGGGGGGGGGGGGTCGATCTGACTTCACCGGAGATGACCTCAATATATTTAAAACTCCATTCTATCGAGTGTACGCTTCAAATATTTCGGCGGGGGTGGGGGGTGGGTACGGACCCCTGGACACTGTCTGACTATGCATTGAAATTAAAGATTAAAAAATTAGACACTGCACTTTGCTTAGTTCAATGCGTGCATTCATGAAGTCGATTATCGAAGGATTACAGTGTACAATAAAGTAAATTAACGTGTATTGAAACATAAAAAAATTAATACACAATAATTGTAAGATCGCCCTCTACTGGGCAGACCTTAAAAAAAAAGCTTGCGATAGTACTATTAAACTAAACTCACATATTAGGTGCCCATTCCATTGACCGGCTAGGGCTATTTCCAACAACGGTGACGTGGTAGCAGACATTCAAGACTTAGGTGGCGTTTCCATCGACCTCGCATTGCAGAATTGACGGAAATGTTTATTTTCCTCTATGCCATAGATAAAATTGATCAATGATAATACAGTAAAATCACAAACAAACAAACTAAAATTAAAAAATGGCGTCATGGAATATGTTAAGTGCAAACATTTTAATAGATTTCTATAAAAAGAAAAATTCTAATTTCCGTCAATGTCATTTGCATTCTGCAATGCGAGGTCGGTGGAAACGCCACCTAAGTCTTGAATGTCTGCTACCACGTCACCGTTTTTGGAAATAGCCCTAGCCGGTCAATGGAATGGGCACCTTCAGAATATATCTGACATAACTAACAGCCTCTTCTATCCAAGATTGGCGATCCCCATGGTCATAATTTGGACCTAGAAGACGGCTGCTGTGAAAACTAATCGGCAGCAACTTGGCTTCTCTATCTACTCGCCTCAAGACCTCAGCATTAGGGACAAGATCTCTTCAAGACATGCACATCGTCTGTATTCCCGCATTTCAAATGCACTGATTCCTGGTGGCACTCTAGGAGAAGTGTCTGGAGAAATATGATGATGTTGCGAAGGTGACGGTTATGTGAAATTTTCTATAAGAAGTCAATTATGGCTAGTACGGTTTTCGGTCACAAATGTACTTCAGGAAGATAAATGCAGGGCCTGGGAAGAGCGTATGAGACGGTCGCGACGGAAATGGGACGACATCGTAAACGGATGTAGGTCCTGCAGATTTGGGAGTAGAATGGATTTCTACGTAACACCGTTTCTGACTGTTTATGGCAGTTTTCGTGTTTTCCTAAATAAGCAATAGAAGCAACAAACCAGTTCGTAGATGTGGGGAAGAGGAAACGGCCGCGAACGCCAATTTCGTCGGGGATAAGAAAAAGCGGCGTTCTATGTATAAATTTAGTGCAGAAAACGATTCAATCAGATGGGGACTAAAGGAGTTGGCATGACTCATCATGAAGACCTAAATGAAAAGAAGGGCTCAGTTGGAGTCGAGGAAATCTAAGATACTAACATCCTGAAATAATGCTGAAGAGCTGTTCCAGGATTGTTCGTTGAAGGAAAATAGGTAGTGTGGTTCGTTATAAAATGATTTTCCTCATCCTCTATAACCTTTACCAACTTATTTGCATTACGAAACAAGTTTTTCCTCTTCCAATAAACACCTATATACACTGCAATTTAAAAATTAAAATGCAAAGTGTTAATAATTATTCAGACTTTTTGTTGTAACAAAAAAAACTAAAGTACTCTGAGGTATAAAGTACTCTGAAGTAGCTAATGGTAATGGTGTTCCACCAATCGTATAAAAGGAAGTTATGAACCACTACCAGTCGGTTGTTATTTTCCCAACTCTAAGTAGCGCACGAAGAAGTGAAGCGTGTTTGTTGCATATGCGTGTGCCGTAAGGCAGTTGAGGAATTTTTGATTGCTGTTATGTCCATTGTCTGTCATAGTTAGTTGAATGAATACAATCAAGTAATCAACAAGTAATCGACAAGAAAGTATAAAGTAAAATCGTCAATGCGCTGGCGGTGGAATCATGTGGGTTGAAAGTGGGCGATAAGTATAGAATGCATCAAAAATGGCTGAAGTAGTACTGGATGAGTCGGAAGTGGATGAACTACGGTGTTGAACGCATCGAAAGTGGTTGAAGTAGTATGAGGTTCTGTAGGGACAGTTTTGGTCACTAGGTTCGCTGACGACAAACCGATATCTATATTATTCAAAATGGCCGCCGTTTGCATGTGAAAACTAAGCTCTTAGCATCTAATTAATTCTTTTAATATTTTTTATAATATTTTTACTATGCCTGGACCTTATTTCGCTGCATATAATTTAATATATATATTCTCCATGATTTATAGAAAAATATCACTTTAAAATAATACTTAATTAAAAATAATTTTAAAATAGTATTGAGGCTTATGGAAAAATCAACGCTTTGATATCATTGCCATCTACAAAATGACGTCACAAATGAACCTCATTGGACGATTCGGAAGTGAGTGAACTAGTATTGAACGAGTCTATACGAGGTTCGATTCGGAATTATCGGGAACTTTTGTCTTTAGAAATGGTAAAACTTCCATTACAATTTTTTTAGAAAACACCATTTCTCCTGAGTCATTGAGATGTCATGTATCATTTTATTTGATTTATTCATTTATTTGTGTGTGTGTGTGTGTGTGCTAGGGGGAGGGGGTCTATTTGTTGCAAGTTACAAGGCCGTACCTAGGAATTTTTGTGAGGGGGATGTTTCACGGCATAGTACAATACTCGTATGAAATTCAGTAAAATTATTGCCTGTGTATTCAACAAAGGTTAAGAAACTAATACTGTACTCTGTAAACAGGTGAGGGGGGAGGGGGTTCCCCCGTGGTACATTTTTGATAAAATAAGCAGTAATGTAAATCTTTAGATTTTACCGGTAAAGATTCATATGACTGCAAGCAGGAGGGTTTACACACATTGTACTTACGCTCCAAGACTTATTAATCCCCAGAAGATTCTTATTAAAAATATGGGTACACAATTGTAGAGGTTTACGCATTTTGACAGAAAATTATTTTTGTCGAGAAGGGGGAGGTTAACATCGACTGACCCGCCCCCTCTGAGTAAGGCCTTGGACTGTAAAATCTATTAGAAAACTGGGCTGGCTACTGTGGCGATATCATCATGCTATAAGCTATAAGCTTCCTGTAAGCTACGATAATATAGGCAAAGTCCACACGCTATTCGTTTTTCTATTTCATCAAATATGTAATATCCTTGTCCATTTGTAAAATTAAAAAATAATTGTAATATTACGATTAGCTTAATATCTAAATCGATAGATTACGGAGTTTTATTGTTCGTCATAGCTTATCTGGACATTGTGAGGATAGGTTATCTGCTGCCCTTTAGTCTGTACATTTATTACGTATTAGTCAGCTATAGCTGGTGGTGGCTGGTGTTGGGTTATGTGCTAAAAACGTTTTTAACAACTTAATTGCCATATTCAACAGAGCAGAGGTATGTTTCTAAGTATCCTATATCTAGTGTATCTCTTCAAAGTTTCACTGCTATGTTTGTAGATAGGTTGTCCATTTACTACTGTGTTGGTTTATGTGCTAAAAACCTTTTTTTTAATAACATTGCCATATTCAACAGAGCAGAGGTATGTTTCTAAGTATCCTATATCTAGTGTATCTCTTCAAAGTTTCACTGCTATGTTTGTAGATAGGCTGTCCATTTACTACTGTGTTGGTTTATGTGCTAAAAACCTTTTTTTTAATAACATTGCCATATTCAACAGAGCAGAGGTATGTTTCTAAGTATCCTATATCTAGTGTATCTCTTCAAAGTTTCACTGCTATGTTTGTAGATAGGTTGTCCATTTACTACTGTGTTGGTTTATGTGCTAAAGACCTTTTTTTTAATAACATTGCCATATTCAACAGAGCAGAGGTATGTTTCTAAGTATCCTATATCTAGTGTATCTCTTCAAAGTTTCACTGCTATGTTTGTAGATAGGTTGTCCATTTACTACTGTGTTGGTTTATGTGCTAAAAACCTTTTTTTAATAACATTGCCATATTCAACAGAGCAGAGGTATGTTTTTAACTATCCTATATCTAGTGTATCTCTTCAAAGTTTCACTGCTATGTTTGTAGATAGGTTGTCAATTTACTACTGTGTTGGTTTATGTGCTAAAAACCTTTTTTTTAATAACATTGCCATATTCAACAGAGCAGAGGTATGTTTTTAACTATCCTATATCTAGTGTATCTCTTCAAAGTTTCACTGCTATGTTTGTAGATAGGTTGTCAATTTACTACTGTGTTGGTTTTTGTGCTAAAAACGTTTTTAACAACTTAATTGCTATAATTATTCAACAGAACAGAGGCATGTTTCTAAGTATCCTATACTGTATATCTAGTGTATCTCTTCAAACTTTAACTGCTGTTTGTAGATAAGTTGTCCATTTACTACAGAGCAGAGATTTGTTTCTATCTATCCTACTACTATATCTAGAGCATCTTTTCAAAGTTCTGCTGCTTTGCTTATAGTTACTTACTTTACTTTATCGGCGTCTTATCCCTCCCACGGGATCGGCGGCACGGATCTTCATCCTCCAGGTGTTCCGGTCTTGGGTATCATCCGGCGAGTGACCGAGGGTCCTGAGGTCTTCCCTCGCTTTCGTTTCAAGGAGCATCCTCGGTCGTCCTGTAGGTCTTGTGCCCTCCACCGTGTAGCCCATTACACGTTGTAGCAGGTGTTGTCTTCTCTTCTTATCGTATGGCCCCACCAAGCCAGTCTTCGTTCCCTGACTTTGTCGGTGATAGGTGCTACTTTCATCTTCGGCCGGATGTCCTCGTTTCTCCTCCTGTCCGTAAGACAGTAACGCAATATTCGCATCTCGCAGTTGCTCTTTGTCCCTCCGCAATGGCCAGCACTCCGCTCCGTAGGTCATACACGGTCTCACCACTTGCTTGTATATGCGGCCTTTGAGTTTCTTCGGCATTCTCCTATCCTTCAGGATGCCCGCCACATCTCGCCACTTGGCCCAACCTGAGGTTCCCGTGATGTTACATCTTCTCCTGATAAGAGATCATTTTATTACATATTAGTCAGCTGTAGCTGGTGGTGACATGTGTTAATTTATGTGTTAAAAACTTTAATTACCGTATGCTAGATGCTCTTCTTGCTTTTTTTTCTCTTAGATGACAGGTACGCGTGGGCCCTTTTGGGTTAAGGTGGATCTTCTGACAATATTTCATTATATATGGGTAAAGCTCCCCTCTAGTATTCATGTACATATGCAACTCGCGCTTTTTCACAGCTTGAAATGACCGTAAAATAGGCCTATATAATAAACAGCTGTCGATGATATGTACAGTTAGGTGTAAGAGGCCCCTAATCTCGCTGTACCTGTATTATTATTGCTTTCCAATTTATACGTAGTATAAGGAAAGCTTTGTGACGGTCGAAATTTTCGATTCCGAGATTTCAACGGATTTACACGTTTTAAGGTCCCAGGAACCCAAAAAAGTGGGTTTTACGAAATGTCTGTCAGTCTGTCGTTCTGTCTGTCGTTCTGTCTGTCTGTCTGTCTGTCTGTGCGTCGATTTCCGGGCAAACTACTCGGTCGATTTTGATGAAATTCGGCATGTACTTTCACAAAAATCATACCTCGGAACAATTTTTTTTATTTGGGGCTAACTTAATTTGGGGTGGTTTTATTTTCAAGAAACTCCAAAAAAACGTCTAAAAAAATTATTTCTCAAAAACGGCTCCAACGATTTCTTTTAAATTCACATATATTGTAGTCGTTATTAATGTTAACGAAATGCGGGGGGTCGCTTGCCCCTTGATAGGTTGCTTCTGGGGGTAAAAAATAAAGATAACTAAATTTTAATGAAAAATGACTAAAAAATAATTTTTCTGCGAAACCTTTCTATCGATGATTTCTAACTTCAGGCATGTTTTAGGTGTTAAATTGAGTAACGAAACCGGACAGGTTGCTTTCCCAGACAAGTATTTGGTTTTGTGCAAAAAAATGTTTTTTTAAAAAATGATAGAAAATTCACGCCCAAGTGCGTTGCGTGCCCTGCCAGTATTGCTGTGTGGTAATGTGTCGGTCTGACCTAACTAGAATTTACCTCACCTCCAGTGACGTCAGGTGGACAACCAATTGGAACAATTGGAAAGCATGTTCGAGTAAACTCGGACCGGTTCTTTTTTCAATAAAGTCTTTATTATTATTAATAATAATACGTCATGAGATACCAAGCAATGGTAGATTCCCAATACCGATAGGCTACCTATTACTGACCCTAGATCTTAACCTTGTGCTAAATAATTAATTTTACCTGGACTTTAATCGTTTTATTTCAATCAAGACTAGTTTTTCCCATGCCATTATTAGACGATTCAATCGATCCGCATCATGTAAATCTTGATTTGCAATATCCCATTATCATTCTCGAGTTTTTTATGATAATTGCAGCATGACCCGACTATATCTTTGTTCTTTGTCCAATAATAACATAGGGATTTATTGCTTTTTGATATTAGTAATGGCTAATTTATGGTTCTACCTAGTATTTCCGTGTAGAAACAATGCAGGCAGAATTGAGGCATTTGTATCATAAATATTATGAGACAGCCGTAGGGGGAAAACCTTTGTCCAACGCATGATTTCAGCATTTCTGCTTTAGGCAACCCTGTTAGCCTGGCGGGGGGAGTGAGTCTGTTTATTACCTTTAGGCACCGTAAGGGCAGATTCCTTCACCTCAGGGAGAAGGGGAGTGGACTGACAGGGTGGACCTCCTGGTTATAGTGCATTCCGAACCACTTGGGGAATATAGTAGTCGCACGAGTAATTAGGAGTTGACCAGGACTCGATATGCACAAGACTGACTGGTAGTCTCAGCGCGGTATCATGTCCCACTATGTTCCCCTGCTACGCTACCAAGTTTGCTGCAGTTTAGAACAGACTCTATTCAGATGGATTTTTTGCGGGACGCGATTGTCCCATCTCTCCTATATAGAACTCTATATTGCGTTTTTGTTTGTTTGTATAAAGTGCTAACAAAGGCTTGTTTAATAACAAGGCTGTGTTGATGCCTGTCACATAGCAACACTAACTGACCTAATGCTACTTAACTACTATCTGTAGTTCATGCTGCTGCCATAAATGATAATAAAAATGATAATAAATGATAATAAAAAAAGATAATTAAAATGAGTCGCGGGCGTCTTCACCTTGACTGATTTGCATTTGAATAAGATGCTTTTGTATATCTTCTTCTTGCTATTCATACTTCAATTCATATTCTTCGGGAACGTGTCCATCACACAAGGCCCCAACGCTAAACAAGAAATGAAACCAAAAGCCGTCGTGTATGGGTGAAAATCAGCAACGCCGCTCCAAAATCAGAGGCGGTCCCAGACCTCATGAAAGGGGAGGCACTTCAAGGCCGTAGCTATAGATTTGCTAAAGGGGGGGGGGGCGGTAGGTAAGCTAGCTTAAGGCCCGACGCTACCATAGTAGGGTATTCCGAGCTTAAGAAAGCAATAAAGCAATAAACTGAATTTTGGTAAATACAACAAGTGGAAACATAGAAAGAAGAGAGCAAATTTATTTCTTATTAATTTAAAAACGACCTTTTGAAGGGACTGAGAAAGAATGAAAGTATACGAAAATACTTTGTGGATGATGGAATTTTTCACGACGGGGGGGGGGGTCCGGACCCCTGGATCCCCCCATAAATACGGCCTTGAGGCACTTGTCAGTAGCGTAACCATAGGTTTTCGAAGGGGACGGTGTATAATTTGGCGCCCCTCCACCCATTTTCATAATAGTGTATAAAATGGGGAAAGCCGTTCTCATGGACGTACGCAGCTTTTACATTAATGACCTTAGTTTCCTCTGCGCATGAGCCAGAGGTTCGGAGGATTTTTTTTTTTTTAATAGGGCTGAAATATTGGGGTTTTACTCATTTTCAGAGCAATAAGTTTTCTCTATGTTACAGGGAATTAATTAAATTGTGCACAAGGGGGGCCAGGAATTTTTTTTAAAAAATAGGGCTAAAATAGTGTGTTTTACGAATTTTGAGTGCAGTTAACACTTGGATTTTAGAGGCAAAGAATATAACTGCCTTCTAAATGGGGGGGGGGGGGGGGACATTTGCCCGCCGTCCGCCTCTGTCCAAAATATTATTATTATGATATTTATATTTGTACACGCTCAGTTTACACCTATATACAAAAAAATAACAAAATATCAATGAAAACATGAGAATGGAAGTGCTAACAAGAAATAAATAATTTGCACCAGAGGAATTTCGTAATTCCATAAATACTAAGCCTTCTTCTTCTTTAAATGCCTCTTCTACTGAAGATTGCCCTCTGCATCCTTATGGCGTTGATTCTTCAGTTAGTTCCTCCGCATTTGGGGCCAGTCTCCAGGACAAAAGAGTGCCATGCACAGAAAAGACTGTGGTTTTCGCTTATATCGGCTCAAACTAAGTCCCCTATCTGTTATGACGGATCCAGCCCGTTGGGGGGGGGGGGGGGAGTTCTGGGTCAAAATACAATAGAACTAACATACTGTATGTAGTATCGATTAAATTAGAGCGTAATGAAATGCCTTGCAACAGATTTACTAAATTTTCGGGGAGGGGGCCGCTACCCCCCTGCCCCCCCTGTATCTGTCCATTGTTTTCACACTTGCTACATTTTCTAGGCATGATTTCGAGGGTATGTAAAGCAGGCGGACCCGGGCCTTTCTTGTTGAGGGTAAGAGAGGGCTTTACAGCCCTAACTCCGCTAGGTTGGGTTAGTAATAGAACAAAACTCATTATTCATTACTTTATGAATTCCATTTATGCCTCTTGTTGATATTTCGTGTTCAATTGGCTTTTCTTAAAATGAGGACTATGGCGGTGTCCGAATGTCCGATCGTCATCTGCATATTATAAAATTTAGGTACTAATTTTCGTCACCTTTGATGGTTTGGATGTGTAATATGATTTTGGTTTATTTACAATACGATAAACACTGGTGTTTATCTTTGATTGTAGAGGCTTATCATCTTTGGGTTAAGTTATAATAATGTGGGATAAACTGTACTGTGTACTGTGTACTGTATGTATATATAATGAGATGTTATCTTAAATACGTATAAGTCTGATGGTGTGATTATGATTTCATTGTTAATATATGGGATAGCCGGATAGTAATCATTTCATTGTTGTTCAATTCGAGATTTGTTGATTGTTGCAAGATGAGAAATCCGACTGCGAGAGCTATGTCGATTACCAATAGATTGGTTTGACCATCGCAAAGCTTCCTTATTCTACATATTAATATGAAAGTAATTACTGGCGTAGCCAGATTTTTCTTAAGGGGGGGGGACGTAGGGTTGCCAACTTTTTTCTTGGAGATAAAGTATACCTGGATTTTGGGAAAGTAAAAAAATGATCTGAAAATTTGCTATCTTGCTATTTTTTTTTGGGGGGGGGGGGTACTGACCCCCCTTGGCTATGCCACTACGCGAGGCTGAAGACCTAGCTGCGTATTTAAAACGGACGCTTATTATCTTCTTATCTTCATAAACGCCATGATGTTTCCTCCATTGATCATAGCCCAACGCTGCCCGGTTCATTGTCCCCTTAAAAGTAACTCAGACTCAATCTTGTGTTGGACCCGCGAATAAAATGCAAGTCAACAATAGGACTATTATGACCGTAGTACAATCTCTTCCGCGTCCTTTATAGTAAGATGTCTTATGCTGATACATGATTGGTTAAGTAACAGTGGCTGTCGTGGTTGAAGAAGTGCTATTGTCAGTGGCATTAGACTCGAGTGGGAAATCACCAGTCATCTCACGAAGAAAGTCAGTGATGCAATTCTAGTCTAGTGCCACTTCCGCTTTCACTGCGCATGATCAATGCGGTCTGCTTAAAGCAATGACCCACTGGATGTTGGAGTGGGCTTAAGAGGGCATTTTTGTTTCAATATGGATGGCTTCCTTAGAGGTTTAGGGCACCATCGCTTGAAAAGTATTCGTAAGGAATACTGGATGGCGCCTAACAGGGCATGGAGGTGCAGTCCCTGTGGGGGCCGTGGACACAAGATATTATGTGGGGGGCCGTGGGTGCAAACTCTCTATCTGCCAACATTGCAGCAAAAAAAAAAAAAAACGTTTAATTTCTAAACTTGACAAGACATGACAATGTGTTCCGCTCTAATTATTCGATGACTGTGAGGTCCCTACTTCTAATGATTGTTAACACAGCAGGCTATATACTGTAAGTCAAACTAACCCTTTGTTAAATAACGTCTTCTTTCAAGCAATCAGAGCAGGATTTCGAGCCATGCAGGGATTGGTTGTTATTTAGAGGCGTGCTCTGATTGGTTAATGAGACGGGCCAATTCCCCGAAATTAATTTATTGGTGGAAACGAATGTCCCTTTACAAAACTGCGGATATCTATCTTAGTAATAGAACAAAAAGTTAATATTTATTTATTAATTTATTAATCATGCTTAAGTAGTATAGAAAGGGGGTTTCTGGCGCTTACCCCACCCCCCGTCGAGCTACCCCACCCCCCGTCGTGCTACCCCTCGTGGGTGGTCTGATTTTTTTTTTTTTTTTTTTTTTTTTTTTCCACCCCCCCCGTCATGCTACCCCTCGTGGGTGGTCTAATTTTTTTTTATTAATTAATTATTATTAATTTATATTATAATTATAATTATTATTATATTATTATTAATTATATTATAATTTATATTAATTAATATTATTAATAATTTTTTAATTAATTTTTTTTTTTTTTTTTTTTTTTTTTTTTTATGGTGTTAATTGAATTAAAACATTTCTTTCTTCTTCTTCTTTCTTCTTCGTGGGTGGTCTTTGTACCCCGCCGTGCTTATCCCGTTGTCTATCTATCTCTGTACCAGGTGGGTGGTCTATGACGCACCCCCCCCCCCCCTCCCCGTAGTACAGCGTACATCTAGAATGTTCCAAATGTGTCGTTACAAAAGGCATCGCCTTGGGTTGAGGAGCTTAGTTGAAGCCAAACCTTCATTCAAGACTCAAGTAATACCACTTTATAAGTAAAATTGTATAATCTTACAACATGACATCTCTATTCAATAAAGTTAATGCCATCAACCAAGTAGCCGGGCCTACCATATCAATGCGAAAACTAGTGATTGGAGTTAAATACCTAATATTGAAAATAGTGCAAATCGAAAAAACAGAATATGGACCAGCTGTAAAAGTCATATTGCGAGGATTGGAAAAAGAAGTCGTGGAATGTTTTGTGCCTCAACAATATCTGCCAGCCTTTCAACAAAGTGAAGTTACTCCAGGAGCTGAGATGTATCTTATCGTTTCAAGCCATCGGGGAAAAAATAGTGTCAACCTACAGATCATAGAATGAATATTTCATGATGTATTATTATTGTAAACTACAGAAATAATGTAAATATATGAATAATTTCTATATATATTTTGTTCTTGTTTTATTAATTTCATAACTAGTTTTAAGCTTACAGTTAGATGATGATGAGTATTAAAAACTAATGTTTGAAAGAAACAAGCTATTGCTTCAGTCATAATCGAGTACTTGAACGGTGAAGGGTTATCATAATCATAGACTATGAAATGATGTAAATCAAATAATTAAACGAGTACATTAGCTAATTTTAATAAATCTATCCGAAGCATAGGTTTATGGGAAGTATTGATTTGGTAAATAGTTAACCGTGTGCAGGTTCAAACCTGTTGTGAATCACCAGGTGCATATAACTCTGTACAGCCGTCTAATGGTTCAGACAAACAACACATTAATAAATCTACCCCTCGCGGACAGTCCATTGTAAGCTAATGTGATTTTTGTTTTCGTAAATCTATCCAACACTTATATTGAAGGGAAGTATTGATTTGGTAAACAGAGTGCAGGTTCAAACCTGTTGTGAATCACCAGGTGCATATAACTCTGTACAGCCGTCTAATGGTTCAAACAAACAAGCCATTAATAAATCTACCCCTCGCTGACAGTCCATTGTAAGCTAAAGTGATTTTTGTTTTCGTAAATCTATCCAACACTTAGGTTGAAGGGAAGTATTGATTTGGTAAACAAATAACAGGGTGCAGGTTCAAACCTGTTGTGAATCACCAGGTGCATCCAACACTTAGGTTGAAGGGAAGTATTGATTTGGTAAACAGAGTGCAGGTTCAAACCTGTTGTGAATCACCAGGTGCATATAACTCTGTACAGCCGTCTTATGGCTCAAACAAACAAGCCATTGATAAGTCTACCCCTCGCTGACAGTCCATTGTAAGCTAAAGTGATTTTTGTTTTTGCATTAGTTGCAATCGATCGTTAGAAAATGAATGGTGTCTTAACAACATATTATCCGCTTCGTGATGGACAATCTATCCCTGTACCCTTACCATCTATCCTTAGTGGGTGGTCGTCGCTACAAAAGGCATCGCCTTGGGTTGAGGAGCTTAGTTGAAACCGAACCTTCATTCGCGTAGTACCACTTCATTGTAGTGAATTTGTGTAATCGTACAGCATGGAATCGAAGAAAAGGAAACTGAACGCGAGGGAATATGTGTGTAGAATATGTGCTGTGAGTTTCACACTAAATTGTCATTTGAAAAGGCATGCTATAAACAAACATGGAGTTAGTATTATACCGTGCAAAAAATGTAAAGCTACATTCACATGCAGAGAGGACCTATCTCATCATATATTGCAGCGGCATACATCAGCTAATCGCGGGAAGGAAACTGAACAAATCACCCCAAAACTGACATCTGCTGGGAATGGAGAGGACTGCAAGGCATGCGGGGGCAAAATCAACAACTCCAGTCCACTTACAGTTCTGTGTAAAGAATGTTCATCTATCTTTTCGTGTAAGTATGAGAATCCTGTATCTGTTAAAACCCTTGAGTGTAAATATATTTGTGAATTCTGTTCGGTCCCTTTTGCTCGGAAGTATAGTTTGAAAGTCCACATATTAAGCATACATATTATTAATTGTTTGAATTGCAAGAAATTGTTTATGAGGGAAGATTTTACTAATCATAAGAATAATTGCACAATTATGAGCGGGGGAGCACTATCCAACGAGGAGAACTTTTTATGCAAAACATCTATAGCTCTAGATGGTGTAGTAAAACAATACAATTATAAAAACATAACCATACATGATCCCGTTGTATATTTAAATAATATGGAAGGTGAGGTTGATTCTATTACAACTGAAAACATTAAACTTTTTAATGCAATTAAATGGTATGTAGCCTTACACATTAAATTTGAACGCGGACCCGACAATAATAAAAACTATACTGAAGCATGGTTTCATGCTAAAAACGAACAACTTTTCCTCACTGATGACTCCACAATAAAATATCAACAAATGATTGAACAAATTTTAGTAAAAATAGATAAATTTCAAGCAATGGGAAGCGGGTGGGTGTTGAAATCTTTAAAACGTTTTGTTATTTTTATTGCTGAATATAATCCATGCAGTGGTAGTAGTTACATCCCTTTACCCAAAAAAATCTATAACACTAAAGCAGTAATCAATATTAAAAATGACGATCTCAAATGTTTTATATGGTCAATTTTAGCATACTTACATCCAGTAAGTCGGGATGCTCAGCGGGTTTATAATTATAAAAAGTATGAAAAAGAGTTAGATATGAGTGGTATAACTTACCCAGTATCTTTGCAAGTCATTTCAAAATTTGAAAAAAATAATAATATTGGAGTAAATGTGTTTGGTTATGATCACAGACTGTACCCATTATATTTATCACAAAGTCACCATTATAATAAGCAGGTGGATCTGCTTTACATAACGGAAGACGAAAATTCACATTATTGTCTTATTAAAAATTTCAACAAACTTAATTTCTCAATCACTAAACATAAGGAACAAAAGTTTTATTGTCGTTGGTGCATACACGCCTTTAGTAGTGCTGAACGCTTACATGAACATAAGCCACTCTGCTCAAGACATGATCCTCAAAAAACCACATTTCCAATTAAGGAGAAAAGCACTATGAAATTTGATAAGGCACAATATATGATCCCTGTAGCATATAGAATATATGCCGATTTCGAGAGCATTCTCAGTCCCGTTGAAGGGACTATTTGTAACACTGAAAAATTATCTGCACATATACCATCAGGGTTTTGTTATGTTGTTGTAGATATCAATGGGAATAAGTTTAAAGAACCGGTAGTTTACAGGGGAGCCAATGCTGTTGATGTGTTTTTGAAATCGTTATTAAATGTTAAGGATGAAATTTTAAACATTTATAAAAATATTAAAGCAGTAATTATGACTGATAAGGATAGAGAAAATTTTAAAAACTCTGTCATTTGTAATGTTTGTCAAAAACCACTAGGAAATGATCGTGTAATAGACCACTGTCATATAACGGGAAAATATAGACAAGCATTACATAATGTTTGTAATATGAGCAATTTTCGAACTCCAAAACATATCCCCGTTTTTATGCATAACTTAAAACGTTATGATGGTCATCTTATCATGGAAGGGGTTGGGAAACTAAAAAATATGAAAATTACTTGTATAGCTAAAACTATGGAGGAATATATAGCCTTTAGTATTGGAGAGTTACGCTTTTTAGACACTTATCAATTTATGGCCTCCTCTTTAGATTCATTAGTTAAAAATCTTGTTGATGCGGATAAAAATAAATTTAAAATTATGAAAACATGTTTTGTGGGTGAAAAATTAGACTTGATGTTGAGGAAGGGTGTCTTCCCCTATGAATATATAACGCACGAATCAAAATTTAATGAGGAACACTTACCTCCAATTGATGCATTTTTTAGTCAATTAACTCAAGAGGGGATTTCACAAGAAAAATATGAACATGCTCAAAAGGTGTGGAATGCTTTTAGTATAAAGAATTTAGGAGAATACCAAGACTTGTATGTATTAACAGACACCCTTCTCCTTTGCGATGTTTTTGAAGCCTTTAGAGCCTTATGTTTTGAAAACGATAACCTCGAAATTTGTCACATGTACACAGCACCAGGGCTAGCTCTTCAGAGCTGTCTGAAAATGACAGGAGTAGAACTTGAGCTATTGAGCGAACCTGATATGTATTTGTTTTGTGAGGCTGGGATTCGCGGGGGTATAAGTATGATTTCAAAAAGATTTGCGGAAAGCAACAATAAATACTTAAAAAAATTTGACTCAGATAAGCCATCCAAATTTATAGTATATTGGGATTGCACTAACTTATACGGACATGCGATGCGTCAATTTTTACCTATTAGTGGGTTTCGCTGGATGGAGGAGGAAGAAATCAAAAACTTTAATGTAATGCTCGCACCTGATGAGGGCGATGATGGGTTCATATTACAGGTGGACATGGAATATCCACAAAAATTACATGATTTACATAATGAATACCCACTAGCAGCTGAACATTGTGTTGTAACATCAGACATGATTTCCCCCTATTGTAAGGAATTTCTCGCTGAAAATGATATATCTTTAACATCCAACATCTCAAAGCTTATTCCCAACTTAAACGATAAACACAACTATATAATACATTATCGAAATTTGAAGCAATGTTTAGAATTGGGATTAAAATTAAAATGTATACATAAAATTTTAGCTTTTAAGCAAAGCGCTTGGATGCGACCCTTTATCGATTTTAACACAGAAAAACGGAAATTAGCTTGTAATGATTTCGAGAAGGATTTTTATAAATTGAAAATTAATAGTATGTATGGGAAGACAATGGAGAATGTTAGAAATCACGCAAAATTAGAGTTAGTTAACACTGCCAAACGAGCTCGTAAACTTATCTCATCCCCTGCATTTAAAGATTTTAAGATTTTTTCCAACGATTTAATAGCAGTCCGGTCAAAAAAAACTAATATTTTGCTAAACAAGCCAATATTTATTGGCCTAACCGTTCTCGAACTATCCAAGGTAGTTATGTATGAATTTCATTATAACTTTGTAAAACAAATGTATGGTGATAAAGCTGCACTGATTTTAACAGATACAGATTCGCTCGTTTATGAGGTTGAGAGTGATGATTTGTACACTGATTTAAAACCATATCCCCATTTATTTGATAACTCAGTATATCCTCCGAACCATCTCTTATACAATATTGAAAATAAAAAGAAAGTGGGAACGTTCAAAGATGAAAATGCTCAATCTCACATTTTACAATGTGTTGCTTTACGCCCAAAATTGTATTCCCTTTTAGAGGAGGGAAAGGAGAAGAAAGTGGGCAAAGGTATAGTTCGTTCAACCCTTAAACATCATATTAACCATCAAGACTATTACAATACCTTATTTAAGCCTTGCATAGCAAAAGACTCACGTAAACCAATGTTCCGTATTCAAAGTAGAGATCATAAGCTTTTTACAATTAAACAGCAAAAAGTCACTCTTAGTCCTTATGATGATAAACGGTATGTGTGTCGTAATGGAATTGATAGTTTAGCTCATGGTCATTATCGCATTATAGATATGTCTTAGGTTTAAAAGTTTGTTTTAAGTGATTGTATGTAAAGACATTGATTTCTTTTAAAATATGTGTATTATAAAATTTGTATATCATAAAATGGTTTACATTCGTTTAGCTCATGGTCATTATTGTATTATAGATAAGTCTTAGGCTTAAAAGCTTGTTTTAAGTGATTATATGAAAAGACATTGATTTCTTTTAAAATATGTGTATTATAAAATTATTATATCATAAAATGGTTTACATTCATTTACAATAGTTGATGTACAATACCAGTTAAAGGTACATATTCATATAAGCAGTCGCTGATGAGTAGACAGTAGGCATTCATTTTATTAGGGAAATTAGTTTGGCCATGAATTTCCAAACGTATGTCAACACCACCTGTTTTAATGAGCTCATTCTGTCGCGAGCAGTCAATAATCCAAATCGGGTATGAATTTAGAAATTCACTACGGGAAACGTTTGGGGCTGCTTCATCCTGCATGTAGTAGTGTTTCCGGAAATTGAGAAAATTTTCATACAACACAGCGACAGCCTTTTTGTTGAAGTTCGCCTGTAGCGGATGGTATGGATAGCATTCTGAGCCGAGGAATAGTTGCATTTGTTGTATAGCACATTGATCGAAGGCACTAGCGTCTTTCGTAATATCATCCGCTCGGGCAGCTTGGAAGCCAATAATAGCAAACCGTGGTTTTTCACTTGAAGAAATCATGCGCACAGGCCAATTAATTGATGATGTTGATGAGGGAATGTTTGGATATTCATACAGTTGCCATGTTCGAAAGCCAATAGGCAACCGCACGTTTTCCCTTAGTACACTCAGCAATTCAAGACGTTGGCTATCACTCACACTTACGAAAGGTATTTCCCACAGCACAGTAGTTAGTTTCAATGTTAAGTCTTTAGTGTTTGAAAGATCCCGCATGGCATTCAGATTGCTGCGTGATCGCACTAACACAAGTTCTTGTTTAACGTTGAGTAGAACTCGTCGAAAATCCTCGCAAAATCCAAACAGCATTTTCAATGGCACGCAAAAATTAAAGTTCCTCTCTGTTTTATTGGCATCGGTATAAAATGAGCTGTTTGTAAGGCGTTGTGCATCTTGAGCGGTGAATGATACTAACCCTTTAAGCTGAGTAGCAATACCAGGGTTTCGCACATGATCAACAGTTATCCCATTGAGTTCATAGCGTATTTCAGAGAATAAGTGTGCCATAGCATTAGCGCTAAGCCCGTCTTCATCTTCATAAGCAATTGTTGTCACACCTTTTTCTAGCACCCCTTCAATATACAGTCGGCTTTCACATGGTAGAGTAAGTATATCTTGTTGATGGATTGGTATGCGA
This sequence comes from Psococerastis gibbosa, assembly GCA_963971405.1. Classification (NCBI taxonomy): domain Eukaryota; kingdom Metazoa; phylum Arthropoda; class Insecta; order Psocodea; family Psocidae; genus Psococerastis; species Psococerastis gibbosa. The sequence continues at coordinate 2,335,042 of OZ020491.1, forward strand.
ATTTCATCATTATTATTTAGACTACTTGATGAATAGGGTGCAATCTTATGGTATTCATAACGCGTTAAACTCTCATCCACGAGAATGGACTCCTTCACGTTTAGTATTGATGTCATCGTGGATTTTAAAACCTATTGATTGTAAATATTGCTTGTTCTCGTTAGTGAGCCGAATATAACGTGCTTGCGTGGAAGTCCGATGTGGAATGATGTATGGTGCATACCGCTGTGCAATATATACTCTCATTGTCGTTTACGTAAATGAAGACGTAAAGTAATAGTTTCTCCTCGGAAATTAACCGTCTCGTTGTCTTGATCGACAATGTCTAACGTTAGACTTGTAAGTACATTCGTATTTATAGCATGGTAGATGATTGTATTTGGTGCTTCAACAATCCGATAGCCAGGTGGTACATTAGGATAAAATTCATGAACGGCATGTGATGGTCTACCATTCAAATATGATCCACTTGTAATATTACAATTAATTCGAATTGCATTGACTTTGGATATTTTAATGCTATGTGGTGATTCATATCTTTCCCCAGGGAAAAATGTCATCACATCATAACCAAAGCCTAGCAGGTATCCTAGTTCTTCATTTACTTCAATTTCAAAGTCTTCATGTATTATCATAACTTCCGAATGTAGGGTGTTCCGATTTGCGCGTATCCGTATGATTTCAGAACCCCACACTTGATTAATATACTTGACTACATCTAACAATTCGTAGGATCCAGTTGGTATTTCAATTATTCTAGTCTTCGGAGGAATTGAATTGTTTACAATTTTAACGACACCATTTGAGAGATTAGGAATTGAATTGTATGTTTCGAGGTCAAGCAAGCCGATTTCCCATGCACCCTCAAGTACAATCGGTGGGAAGTAGTTGCTACTTAGCAATGAGTCGTTACCGCTCAATGTCAATGCTAGCGACATAATGCAATAAATCAAACATATTCATAACTTATATAACTTTTAATAGTATGGAAAATGGATCTTTCATGTAGAGAAATTTTAAACATAACTGCCCACAATTTGATGTTGAATAGGTTTGATACGATTGATGGTTGTAGTATATTGTACAGTTGTGGAAATATTGTTTCAATTCCAATGGTGGTTGTAAGTCCCCGAAGCTATCGAAGTATATAACTCGGTTTCTAATCTTGCGGTAAGCAACCCAATGTGTACCAGGTCCTATAGCATCATCTAAATTAATTATTCCAGCTTCATTATGTTTCCATGGTATGCGAGGCAATGCATTTCGCATGAACACACCACGAAAATGAGGAACGTTAGCGGTGAATTTTATAAGTTCCACATTAGTCATTGGACGGTTCCGAGGCATGCAACTTAGTTTTTTGAATAAGGATGCAAGTAGAGTCCACTCCCCTTCTTATGTGGCGCTAAATACAAGCCTTTCCCAATAGCTATAGATTCCATAGTTTGATTATGACGTTTCATTTCTTCATACTTTTTCTGTGCACTATGGACTTTATTAACAGCTGATGTAATTCCTGCAGCACCGCCAGAGAGAGCGCCTAGTGCAGAAAGCCCCGCAAATATCGGGATAAGTGGTAATATACCACCTGTCTTGGCAATAGGTATGATTCGGGGAAGTTTCACCTTATTTCCCTTTGATTTCTTCACAGATTTATAAGCAATCTTGATTGTATCCGCCACAGTGGGTGGTTTTGCAAGCTTTATCGCTTTCTTCGCTGAAGTCAATAGTGATCTGAAGGATACTTTCCGCTTCAGCCCAAATCCCAGCTTTCGTTTAACTTTCATTGCAGCTGTCACACCTAAAGCGACAATTTTTTCCCCTATAGATGAATCTTTTGCCTTAACACGTTGCCACGCTTGATCTGCTAATTTTATATCCGCTACGTGTCGATTAGTTATATCTGATGACTGCGAATAAGCTATATCGTGTTCACGGCAAGCTTGATCAAGTTTGTTTCTCCCTCGATCTCCTCGAATTAATCGTTTTTCTAACTTGGTGCCTGGTCCGCAGAATTGATAGCCGGGGATATGTGCTTCAAATGGTAACTTATTAATTATGCTGTTCACCATAGACATTCTCAAATGTGAATGAGTAAAATACATATATACAGTGGTATTTATAACTTTTTTATCAGTCATATAATGAAGCTCGTACCACAGAGACACAAGTTCAGTGTGATTCTAAGTCAAGAAGATGAAGATGTACGGAATAATAGAAAGCATGGACCTTTACTCCCCGGATCGATTCGTGGTGCAATCTGCGGCCCATCAGGTTGTGGTAAAACAAGCCTACTATGCAGTATGGTATATCATCCGTTTGGGCTACGATTTGAAAATGTATACTTATTCTGCAAAACATTGTTTCAACATAAATACCAGCAGCTTGAGACAAATGTAAATTCTATTCGTGGGATGACTTTTACGGGGTCAAGCGATTCGGTTACACCACTCTCTGACATCAAACCTAACTCTGTGCTAATATTCGACGATGTTTCATGTGAATCACAAACGGAAATTCGAAATGTCTACTGTATGGGTCGTCATAAAGGGATTGATTGCTTCTATCTCACTCAGACCTATACCTCTATTCCAAAACATTTGTTGCGAGACAATTTGAATTTTATCGTGCTATTCAAACAGGATTTACTTAATATAAAGAATGTGTATAGAGACCATGTTGCGGGGGATATGGATTTAGCGACATTCATGAAACTCTGCGCCGAAGCATGGAAAGAGTCACATGCATTCCTAGTTATTGCAAAAGATTTTGGATTAAACGATGGACGATATCGGCAGGGATTCGATCACTACTTCAAAGATATAAATAACTCTGCTTAACACTCAACTCATCATTATTCATTCAACTGTGACTCGGTGAGGTAGATATGGATACTAAAGTTATCAAGAATATTGTCAACATACACAAAGCTCTGCAGCAAAAGTACCTTAATCTTAAACGTGATCTACACAATGAGGCTGCTCAGCAAGAGCGAAAGTTAAAACCGGTCTCGAAACCACTACAAGAATTAATTGAGTTGAACAAACAGACAGCACCAGAAAAAACAATAAATAAACCCGGAGTTAGCAAATATTTAGACTTATTTATACCTGATCATTATAATAGGAAAACCATTGATACATACTATGGACTAACACGAAGTAATGAAGGTATATTTAGGCTGGGTTCATACCCTGTACATTTCAATGATGAAGATGATTCAATCACAATCGAAGATAAAACATGGCAAGGTACATTGGGCTTATATGAATTATTAACCTTGAACAAGCCTGAAAACTATACTCCGGAAGATTTACAAGCTTATAAAGATATGCTGGAAAGAACTGGAGCTCATTTAACCACTAGTGGTCGTCTGAGGGGCAGTCAACGTTATAAATATCAAAAGATTATTAAACAGCTATTTGGGATAAAATCTGGTGGTGAATACCGGTATTGGAACGATCCAAATGAACTGGTAGAACGATTACGCTTACTTAATGCATCACATGCTGCAGGACATACAAGTCATCAAAACGAAATCATTGATATTATAAGCGAATTGCGAGAAGCAAATATTATTCAATGAAGCAAGCTTTGGTTGATGAAATTCATCGGCCTGCTCGACGGAATTATCCTCGACGTCATGTGACTCTTAAAGGAATGCATGATTTATGGCAAGCAGATCTAGTGGAAATGATTCCATATTCAAGGATTAATAAAGGATATAAATATATTCTAACAGTGATAAATGCATTCACAAAATTCGGTTATGCAGAAGCAGTAAAAACTAAATCTATGAAAAATGTTACTGAAGCTTTCATAAAAATTCTCAATAGAGCTCCACAAGCTCCTGCTCACCTCCAGTCAGATATGGGACTAGAATTTTTCAACATGCGAATGAAAAGTCTTCTAAAACAATATAGCATTAATCATTATGCTACGTATTCTACACTGAAAGCTTCAATTATTGAACGCTGGAATCGCACTCTGAAAAATCGAATGTGGAAGGAATTCAGCTTGCAGGGAAATTATAAGTGGTTGCATTTACTACCTCGTCTAGTGCAACAATATAACACTACCAAGCATAGGACAATTAACATGTGTCCTGCTGATGTGCGAGAAGAACATGAAGCAAAATTATTATCCATGTATAATGCTGTTGATGTGAAAGGTACTATCAAACAGAAATTTCAAGAGGGTGATCCTGTCAGAATCAGCAAGCAAAAAGCCTTATTTGAGAAGGGTTACCAACCGAACTGGTCTACAGAAGTATTTCGCGTGCGTCTAGTACAACCTACTCGACCTACCACCTATCTCCTTGAGGCTATGGATGGCGAACCCATCTTGGGCTCATGGTATATGGAAGAGTTGCAGAAAACCAAGCATCCAGATGTATATTTGGTGGAGAAAGTTTTGAAAAAGTCAAAGGATAAATTATATGTGAAATGGCTTGGTTTCCCGAAACCTACATGGATTAATAAAACTGATATTTTATAAATATAACTTTATTTTAATCAACCTCATCATGATCAATGAAACAATAGACATCTTGAAACCATTTCTGTAGTTTCTTCAAATTTATCAACGCGCAGTTTCCCGTGTGAATGCATTGTTTAGCTTCTACAGGTGGTAACTTCTGAAAACTTGCCAGAACCACAGAGTCCAAGTCATATACAACACGTTCTAGTATTCCTGCAAGCCATACTTGCTTCTCTCCTCCTTTAGTAGCAATTCTAGTATACTGATTAGCAAACTCAAGTAAAATGTTCTTTAGCCAAATGTAGTTCACGTTCCCCTCTTCCCAACGAAGTTTATGGAGATTATTTGTGCTCCATGTGTTGCTGCTTTTTACTTGAGCTGTAAGATTGGCGAATGGAAAGGGTGGACGGAAAAACCAATGCTCATACTGGTCATCGTATGCAGGGCCCATAGCCAATTCTTTGATGATGAAATTGTTTCCATTATCTTTGAAACCTTGAAACTCAACTATTCCCAGCGGTTTCATCATGTTCAACAGTCTGGTTCATACTGACTTGAGGTCGCTCCAACCAGTGCTTAAGTATCACAGAGCACAATTCATTTTCATAGATGGTTATAATTTCTAAATATATACGATTTGATTGATTTCGATACTTCTTCGACACTAGTTTACAACGAACATCCTCGATAGTTGCTACTATTGGAGTTGGTGATTGCACAAACTGTAAAAAAGCTTCCATTGAAACGTCATCTGTTTCCAAGTCCATGTATACGTCTTTCAAGATATTTTTTAAGTGGAAGTTAGCCTGCATCTTCTTCTCCTCCAACTCACAGCATACAATATGAAGAATAGCTTTCAATGCTTGTATGTTCTCAATATTTACTCTAGATAGCTTAATGTGTGATGATGGAGACTTCATTTCCAATTCATTATCATTCGTTAACATCATCGTCAGGTTTGATTTGATGAAATTAGGTGTCCATAGTATATTTCCGTTGTAGCACACTGTTTTCTTACGGAGATATAATCGAAATAATGGTAATGTTGCACACCAGAACTCCCATTCAATCATATTGAATACAATTTCCTGATCTTTATCAACAACTACGACGTATACTTCGAATTCTGATGTTTTGAATTGTAATCCAACAATAACACTTTGTCCATCACGAAGCGGATAATATGTGGTAAAGACACCCTTCATTTTCTAACGACCGATAGATGAACATTCTTTACACAGAACTGTAAGTGGACTGGAGTTGTTGATTTTGCCCCCGCATGCCTTGCAGTCCTCTCCATTCCCAGCAGATGTCAGTTTTGGGGTGATTTGTTCAGTTTCCTTCCCGCGATTAGCTGATGTATGCCGCTGCAATATATGATGAGATAGGTCCTCTCTGCATGTGAATGTAGCTTTACATTTTTTGCACGGTATAATACTAACTCCATGTTTGTTTATAGCATGCCTTTTCAAATGACAATTTAGTGTGAAACTCACAGCACATATTCTACACACATATTCCCTCGCGTTCAGTTTCCTTTTCTTCGATTCCATGCTGTACGATTACACAAATTCACTACAATGAAGTGGTACTACGCGAATGAAGGTTCGGTTTCAACTAAGCTCCTCAACCCAAGGCGATGCCTTTTGTAGCGACGACCACCCACTAAGGATAGATGGTAAGGGTACAGGGATAGATTGTCCATCACGAAGCGGATAATATGTTGTTAAGACACCATTCATTTTCTAACGATCGATTGCAACTAATGCAAAAACAAAAATCACTTTAGCTTACAATGGACTGTCAGCGAGGGGTAGACTTATCAATGGCTTGTTTGTTTGAGCCATAAGACGGCTGTACAGAGTTATATGCACCTGGTGATTCACAACAGGTTTGAACCTGCACTCTGTTTACCAAATCAATACTTCCCTTCAACCTAAGTGTTGGATGCACCTGGTGATTCACAACAGGTTTGAACCTGCACCCTGTTATTTGTTTACCAAATCAATACTTCCCTTCAACCTAAGTGTTGGATAGATTTACGAAAACAAAAATCACTTTAGCTTACAATGGACTGTCAGCGAGGGGTAGATTTATTAATGGCTTGTTTGTTTGAACCATTAGACGGCTGTACAGAGTTATATGCACCTGGTGATTCACAACAGGTTTGAACCTGCACTCTGTTTACCAAATCAATACTTCCCTTCAATATAAGTGTTGGATAGATTTACGAAAACAAAAATCACATTAGCTTACAATGGACTGTCCGCGAGGGGTAGATTTATTAATGTGTTGTTTGTCTGAACCATTAGACGGCTGTACAGAGTTATATGCACCTGGTGATTCACAACAGGTTTGAACCTGCACACGGTTAACTATTTACCAAATCAATACTTCCCATAAACCTATGCTTCGGATAGATTTATTAAAATTAGCTAATGTACTCGTTTAATTATTTGATTTACATCATTTCATAGTCTATGATTATGATAACCCTTCACCGTTCAAGTACTCGATTATGACTGAAGCAATAGCTTGTTTCTTTCAAACATTAGTTTTTAATACTCATCATCATCTAACTGTAAGCTTAAAACTAGTTATGAAATTAATAAAACAAGAACAAAATATATATAGAAATTATTCATATATTTACATTATTTCTGTAGTTTACAATAATAATACATCATGAAATATTCATTCTATGATCTGTAGGTTGACACTATTTTTTCCCCGATGGCTTGAAACGATAAGATACATCTCAGCTCCTGGAGTAACTTCACTTTGTTGAAAGGCTGGCAGATATTGTTGAGGCACAAAACATTCCACGACTTCTTTTTCCAATCCTCGCAATATGACTTTTACAGCTGGTCCATATTCTGTTTTTTCGATTTGCACTATTTTCAATATTAGGTATTTAACTCCAATCACTAGTTTTCGCATTGATATGGTAGGCCCGGCTACTTGGTTGATGGCATTAACTTTATTGAATAGAGATGTCATGTTGTAAGATTATACAATTTTACTTATAAAGTGGTATTACTTGAGTCTTGAATGAAGGTTTGGCTTCAACTAAGCTCCTCAACCCAAGGCGATGCCTTTTGTAACGACACATTTGGAACATTCTAGATGTACGCTGTACTACGGGGAGGGGGGGGGGTGCGTCATAGACCACCCACCTGGTACAGAGATAGATAGACAACGGGATAAGCACGGCGGGGTACAAAGACCACCCACGAAGAAGAAAGAAGAAGAAGAAAGAAATGTTTTAATTCAATTAACACCATAAAAAAAAAAAAAAAAAAAAAAAAAAAAATTAATTAAAAAATTATTAATAATATTAATTAATATAAATTATAATATAATTAATAATAATATAATAATAATTATAATTATAATATAAATTAATAATAATTAATTAATAAAAAAAAAATTAGACCACCCACGAGGGGTAGCATGACGGGGGGGTGGAAAAAAAAAAAAAAAAAAAAAAAAAAATCAGACCACCCACGAGGGGTAGCACGACGGGGGGTGGGGTAGCTCGACGGGGGGTGGGGTAAGCGCCAGAAACCCCCTTTCTATACTACTTGCTTAATAAGGTTATCAGCAGTCTGATCGAGGCGTTTATAATACCGGGGTTAAATAAATACCCTAGGATTATAAATGTAGACAAACAAATTTTGAATAGCACTTTCCATTATAAAATTATCTTGTTTACCAGTGGATTAAATAAATACCGGTATTTTAAACGCCCCGATCAGGCTGCTGGTAAAGATAATTTTAAAACGGAAAGTGCTATTCAAAATGGTTTTGTTTAATTTTTTAACCCCAGGAATAAGTTAATACTAAATGGCATATTAGGCCGGTAGGAGCGGAAACATTTGTTGCTGGCACTTGCAACCACTTGAGGCTGTCTGTTTATTTAGTCACAGTGTTGACTTGAACCATCGAACAATAAACAAGGATGAGTCAACATTGACAAATGACTCTGAAATTTACCGGCCGCCTCAGACAATGTTTACATTTTGTTCATTATGATGTAGCCTTATGTATTTTATTTTTTATTGGTTTGGGGTACATTTGTCAGGACATGTAGAGTAGTGGAACGGACTCCAACTTTCACCCGAGAGGTTGTCGGTTCGAGTCCCACACTTGCTACATTTTCTGGCCATGCCTTGGAGGGCATGTAAAGCAGGCGGTCCCGGGCTTTCCTAGTTGAGTGTAAGAGAGGGCTTATAGCCCTAACTCCGCTAGGTTAGCTTAGTAATAGAACAACAAAAGTCGATATTTATTTATTTGCATTTTTGCACTTAAGGTTACATACTATATACTTATTCAGTATATATAGCCGTATATTATACCGTATATACAATAACATGTGCCAAGTGCGACAGATCATAGCTATTATAAATTTATAATAATTTTTTTTCTAAACTTAATCTATTGGTAAAGGTTAATTATTTAACAAAGGGTTAGTTTGACCTGTCGCGTTAATAGTGATTAGGGGCAGGGGCCTCACAGTCATCGAAAAATTAGGGCGGAGCCATTGTCAGGGGCGACGTTTCGGGAATGGGTACCACTCCCATCATCAGGCTAAGGACTGATGGGTTCTGGACGATTGACACATTGCTCTTGTATTCTACTCTGAAATTATTGACTAAATCCGATCCCATTGTGGATTCGAACTACCGTTCTCCCGATTGAAATGCACGCTCTCTAACCACTAGACCGCAGCCCTCGTCAACTTAGATGCCAACTTAGATCTACCAAACAGTTTGGAAACGTTTTTAGAGGTTTGTAATTTTGCTTGTAAAAGCCATGGCTTGGTATTTGGTTTGTTTTCAAGTGAAACTACAAACCAAACGAAGCATTTGCTTAAGCTTGAGTCCATTACTGATAGCCTGCTATGGAAAACCTCGGAGAAGAAGGTATGTTAGGTACTACTGGATTATCGCAGGAGGCCAAGGTAATACGATAGATCTGCCCGTTGCGAAATAGGTGCGACCTTGCACCAGCTTGCCCGGATCTCTGCGACCTTATGCCTGTCTTATTACCGAACTTTCTGAATAATCTTCTAAGGTGATACGCGAGGAACCAAAGCATATGAAAGGCCCAGTCTCCCATTCATTTGCACAGAACCATATACGAGGTTTCTTAAAAAAGGTAAGGTGACATCAAATGTCTCAACCTTTGTCTTTGTAAATTTTTTCTCTTCCGAAAACTAAAAAGAACCATGAAAGAACGGCGATATGCAGAAGAAACCCGCATCGCCAGATGAGCGCGGGGCCGAACGAAAAACTTATTATCAAAAGTACTTTGAGGTTGACAAAAAGCGTTCTTCTTCTTCTTCTGTCTCTACAGCCTTTGATGAGCTTTGGCCTTCTCGACAACACTACTGTAATCATCTCGGTTTTGTACAACGCTCCGCCATCTACGGACTCCCAACTCGCGAAGGTCAATTTCCAATTCATCCTTCCAGCGTTTTCGAGAACGTCCCGCCAGTCGTCTTCCTGTCATGCTTGCATTGTACATCTTGTTCGACATGCGGTCGTCAGAGGCTCGAATCTGTACATGGTTAAGTCATGCTTTCACTTGTTTCATTGCCTCCATGGTAAGCTTGTCTCAGCTTGTCCATTATCGCTTGTAGCCGGTATAGGTTGACATCGAGAACGTATACCAGTTTGCCAATGGCCAAAATTCATACAGAAACAATACAAATAATGTCCGAAATCCATTTGGTCGTTGGCATTGGATAAGGGACCTATGAGCCACTATAAGTAGGCCTGGGTCCATATAAAGTCCTAAAGGAAAAAAAAATACTTTGCGGTCGTGTGACATTCTTGCGACACGTCCCAGCCATCTTATGCGTAACAGAAAGAGTTTTATTATATCTGAGAGAGATTGCGATTACGTACTTTGAAGAGAACGACGTACTGTAGATATTTATTAATAAGAAGGTGCTGAGGAAAAACATACTAAGTCACCTTAATTTGTGAACAAGGCTCATAAGAGTTTTTAATGGAACCTGTTACATCATCTTTGTGGTTCATCTCCAGATATTATACAATATTTTTGTATCTCCTCTAAAACTGCGTCATCAGTAGTCAGCAGTAGTTACCGAACACTCGGGCATGACCATTATGTTTCGGTGCCTATGTGTTCCCTTTTTGGCACAAGATATGACTTGGCGAATTTATAATCTCACCCTTAGGCGCCCATTCCACATACGTACAACGTCAATGAAAATTATGAAATTGAAAGACATTTCAATTTCTCATTGATGGGGGCCATTCCATATGTTTTTTCAAAAATTGACAATTTTTAATTGAAGCGTATGCGCCAAAATTTTGAAATTTGTTTGCATTTGTTTCTTGAAATTGTATTTGTTTTCTTCGTCCCCTTATTATTTAAACCTTATTATAATTTTTACACAGAAATGCTTTCTTTTTAGAGAAATCAATTTAAATAGTTGTACTTGTCATATCCCATGACGCCATTTCTTAATTTTAGATTGTTTGTTTCATTGTTTGTGAGTTTACTCTATGATCAATTGATCATTGATCAATTTTAACAATGGCATAGAGTAAAATTGAAATGTCCTTCAATTTCATAATTTTCATTGACGTTGTACGTATGTGGAATGGGCGCCTTATTAAGGTGCGGTAAACTTCGTGCCTAGCCGCATGTAAACACAAGGCGGACCGCCAGCCTATGTTTATTCTTCTTCTTTAAATGCCGCTTCTGTCGATAATTGGCGATCATAATGGCAATTGATGTCATGATGATTTGGAATTGTAATGCAGTGGTTTCCCATTGTCTTCTGCATCCTTATGCCGTTGACTCTTCATTGAGTTCCTCTGTCTTCGAGGCTAGTATCCCAACACTCTTCGCTTAACCCGGCTCAAACTAGCTCCCTATCACTCTGCTTACTGACACCCTAGTATAACTGACACGCTATTAGATGTGGGGGGGGGGGGGGGGCTCGTTAGTCTTTTAAAGACGCTGATGTGTCCCATACTTCCATCAATTAACTGTTAGGGATGCACGCGGGGCAGCACGGTACTAGTCTTCATTAACCGGAAAAACGTCTCGCCGTCTTGTGAACAATAAGAGAAGTATAAAAAATAAATAAAAATAAAGAACAAATAAAAAGAGTGAGATTTTCTGAGCTGGTACAATAGCCTAGCAGACGAGAACGAGAGACCTGTGTGGCTATAATTGTTATTAAGTTTATATTGATTTATTAATTTAGTGATATCAAGGTGCTGTAGCCTGTAGGAATTCCCGTGGGTACTTGCGAATGAACGCTGGAGTGGACGAGGTAAAAGTGCGGGACGCGGAACGCCGTCCTTACGCCCGGTTTCACAAGGTCGATTGGAACGCCAGCGATCCACACAGAAATTGGTCATATTGGTCCGGACATGTAGAGTACAGACTCCAACTTTCCCCGGAAAGGTTGTTGGTTCGAGACCCACGTTTGCTACATTTTCAGGCCATGCTTTGGCGGGCATGTAAAGTGGGCGGTCCTAGTTGAGTATAAGAGTTGGTTTTATAGACCTGATTCCGCTAGTTTGTCTTAGTAATAGAACAACAATTCAATATTTATTTATACTTTATTTATGAACAAATAGGCTGATGCTAAACCATTGGGCCTAGAGCGGGCATGGGCAAACTTTTTAAGCGGAGGGCTAGATGAAATAACTGTCAAATAATTATCAAGGTGGGCCGAAGAAAATTGTTCCAAACAGATTTTTTATAAATTATAAACATTATTTTTTATTTTGAGATCTCTCACAACTTATACGCTACAGCCTACAATATTAAAAACAAACTTAGAAGAACCGGTCCGAGTTTACTCGAACATGCTTTCCAATTTATCAATTAGTCAATTAGTAGGGAGAGAAATGAATAATTTCATGGTAAATAATTTTCCTACGGTTAAATTTCGGATATCTCGGGGGGGGGGGGGGGTCCACCTGACGTCACTGGTGGTGAGGTAACCTCAGTATATATACACATTACAACACAGTAATAATGGCAGGGCAGGCAATGCATTTCAGCGTGTAGTTTCTATCATTTTTTCAAAAAAATTTTTTGTGCAAAAGCAAATAGGTTTTTGGGAAAGCCAACTGTCCGGTTTCGTTACTCAACTTAACACCTAAAACAAGCCTGAAGGTAGAAATCATCGATAGAAGAGTTTCGCAGAAATATTATTTTTTAGTAATTTTTCATTAAAATTAAGTTATTTTTATTTTTTTACCCCCAGAAGCAAACTATCAAGGGTTAAGCGGCCCCCCGCATTTTATCAACATTAAGAACGACTAGAATATATGTGAATTTAAAAGAAATCGTTGGAGCCGTTTTTGAGAAATAATTTTTTTAGACTTTTTTTGGAGTTCTTTTGAGAATAAAACCCCCCAAATTGAGTTAGCCCAAAATAAATAAAAAAAATGGTCTCGAGGTATGATTTTTGTGAACCTACATGCCGAATTTCATCAAAATCGACCGAGTAGTTTGCCCGGAAATCGATGCACAGACAGACAGACAGACATTTCGTAAAAACCACTTTTTTGGGTTCCTGGGACCTGAAAACGTGTAAATCCGTTGAAATCTCGGAATCAAAAATTTCGACCATCACAAAGCTTTCCTTATACTACGTATAAATTGGAAAGCAAAAACATTATATTACAACAATTATACAATATGTATTAGGTATGCTGTATTAGGCGTGTGCCATTCGCGTGCCGAATGCGTGCAGAGATTTTACAGATAAAGTAGAACTACTTCTAATTTGACTAGAATGAGTTCTCAGTACATGGAACAATAATCAAGATATGCTAATTTTCATGAATACACTGTTTGTACATTCAGAATCAGGCTTGGATACCTTATTACACCTATAATAATGCACGCACTGTCTTCTGTTTTTGGTCCAATTTTAATTTTGGATTAATAAAAACTTCCTTTAGTGCGTTTTGTGAACGGTGATTTAATCATTTTAAATCGTCAAATGAGACACGATGAGTGGAAATTGGGTGGCTGTTGTCATAAAACGTTGCCACTTGCTATATATAGATGATTCACATTACTTAATGTCCTTAGGCGGCTATTCCACCGACGTGGATTTTGAATGTGAATGTGTCGTGACGTGGTAGCAGACATCACAGAGACTTATTAAGGGCAAACCGGAGTCGCCGATATTCCATTTCTGTGCAAACTTCAATTTTTCATGAAATATGGAATGCAGAACAATGAAAAAATGCTGAATCGCAAGAAGAATTTTTACTCCTAATTTTGATACATAGTATGTTGATCAATACTGATCGGCTATAGTTAGTGAACTTGATACGCAAAAAATAACTGTCACTCAGGAGTTCAAGTTGAAGGAGTTCAGCAACTGTAACGAATTGGGGTTAGTTAAGGCCACGTACTATGTATATCAAAATTAGGAGAAAAAATTCTTCTTGCGATTCAGAATTTTTCATTGTTCTGCGTTCCATATCACATGAGAAATTGAAGTTTGAACAGAAAATGGAATATGGGCGACTCCGCTTGCCCCTTGAAGATGTCTGCTTCCACGTCATGACACATTCAAAATCCACGTCGGTGGAATAGCCGCCTTATACTCGTACATCATCACCACATCCCTTGGTCTTGTTACGGTTAATCCCTCAGTAAACTCCTGTATGTCGTAGGGGTAGGTCATGCTACTGCTGTATGACTCGCCCGCTCTAGTTGTTTTACTATCTAAGGCCCGGTACACACGGACTATTTTCGCAGTCGCGATTTGCCGACGTCTTTTTCATTGTACTAGTAACCATAGGGCTAGCAGAAGATTTCTTGTCAATTTATCGACGATTAACGATTTCGAAAGCTAGCGTGAAGCAGACCGCAAAAAAGTGCACGGTTTTCCCCATGACAAGCCGCATCTTAGAAATCATCTGAATTAGACTCTATGATTTTGCCTACAGTGAAAAGACGCCGGCTAATTGCTACAGCGAAAACCGTCCGTCTGTACTGAAATGTACTAGAAATTTAAGGCCACGACACTGTGTTTCTTACAAAACAAGCATTAAGCCTGTTGCTTAAGCCAAAGAAACACAGCCTTTCATCATTTTTAATTCTTTTAATCCCGTGTGTACCGAAATGTACTAGCAATTTAAAGCCACGCATTTGTTACAAAACAAGCATTGAAGAACCAGTAGAATCCGGGCTGATGAAAGCGAACTTCCAAACGTTTCGTCAACATCTGCGGTCGACATCTTCAGTGGAACTGCATAGACTTCTAAGATTGTATCTCGGACGCTCAGCAGCGACTCAGGTTCTTCATTCGACTCCGACCGTGAAAGCCTTTGCTGTTACAAAACAAGCATTGTGTAGCCTGTATATGGCTGAAGTCAAAGAAACACAGTTTTTCATGACTTTTATGCCAGACATGGACGCCGAGCTCTCTCCAATCACGCTCAACATCGTCCTGCCATCGTAGCCTCAGTCTTTCTCTTTATATGCCTCTTCTAGCAAAGATAGGCGATCATCATGGCAATGTAGACCTTTGAGTCTGCTGCTCTGAAAAGGAAAGTCGTGCTCTTGCCAAATTTTTCAACAAGGAAGTTCTTCAGCCGGGAGCCATCATTCCTTCTAACTCCCATTGGATTATAACATGCAAAAGGCGATATTTTTCGTTCTTCATCTCATGGACAAAGTAAATTAGTCTTGTTTGACCCCACCCGTTCTCTGCAAGGCTGGTTGGCATCAGAAACATAACTATGGCATCGGTGCCTCCACTCCCCTTGATCCTGGCACGCCCTCTTCTGTTCCACGTACAATATGTATTGGCCCCTACATCCTCCATCACTTGCTGCAGATATTTTTTTCTCGGTTGACGTCTTCTATGATTCCTTGTATGATGCAGCTCCACCCTAATTTAGCCAAACATAAACAATTGGTCTCTAAATTAGTGTTACAACTCTTGGAGGAACCTTTTTCATTGAAGTGGGTCATTTTTTTCTGTTTCAGGAACGTGGTCGGGTGTAGATGAGGTGATAATGTGAGTGGTGGTAAAAATGCCTGCGGTTGTGTCCAAGTATTTGCATGACGTCACTGCCAAGTACCCCGCTCTCACGCACCACGTGTCAAAAAAGGTCGCCGGAGCTGCCGTCTTAGCCATAGTCCTCAGGTACGTTAAACCCGTAATGATTACTCTACTAAATAAATAAAGGAATAATAGCGCACCGCTATGCATTGTATGTATGGAGGGCATGCCTTCATGCGAAGCGCCAGACGCGAAAAGGGCTAAGAGTCTGCTGGAATTGGATAGAACACGCGAGCGTCGCAGCTCACTGGTCACGGGAATTCAGACATCACCTCTGGTGTGCAAGTGGACAAACTGTGCGGATATGGAAGCCGAAAGTGGATGGCACATTCTCGCTGAGTACCATGTCATCTGGCGCTCCAGACTTGAACATCTAGGGTGCGCTGTTGCTAATGAGGGTAGGGCTCTAGTAGTCCTACCTGATGCCATAACGAGTTTCCCAGAAGCTTTAGAACTGGGCCCAAATTGTGGCTTCCAAATTCATACACACATGGAGGGATGGACGTTGATCCAAGCTATGGAGATCAGAATCAGTGAATATGATGTGTGGATATGCAGGCGAAGGCTGCAGATATCTTGGAGAGATTGTGTCCCTAATACCGAGGTTCTGGTCTCCTGAGAATCTTCCCTGAAATCTTCAGTAGCTTTGGTAGTAACACCGTATTAAGACGGTTATTCTTTTCCGTTCGTGCTATGCCTGCAGGTATCTTTCGGTTGTAACCGAAATTAGGGAACCATGAAAAGTCTGAACTTGAAGGGGATCTGTGCCTTGCCGGGGCATCAAGCATGTAGCCAGGATTTTATTAAGGAGGGGGCTAACTACCAAGGGGTATTGAATAGTCCCAGTAAAATGGCGGGTCCACCCCCCCCCCCCGGAAATTTTTAAGAATTTACATGCAAAAACACACAGTTTTAGTGTTTTTAGAGGGAGAAAAAAATTACAGGTGATACATCAAACTGAACAATGAAATTTTTTACATTTCGGGGGGGAGGGGGGCTTCAGCCCCCAAAGCCCCCTCCCTGGCTACGTGCCTGCGGGGCATCGAGTTCCAACCTCCCGCAAGCCCGCCCAGTCCAGACGTGACCCGTTCCTCTGTGTCATGCTCTTCGATGGGCGGGCTTGTGGTCTGTGGTAACGCCCGGCAAGACATAAATCGTGAGTTCGAATCCCGCCAAGTCCAGATTTTTCATGTTTCTCTAATTTCTGCTATAACAAGGAGGTTGCTTCTTCATCCTAAGTAAATTTAATGACTGTATCATGTGTCAGAGGTTCTCAAACTTTTTTCGTCGCGGACCCCTAAATGTTATAAAATTGTATCGCGACCCACTAAATTCTACATTGCAATTTTTACTTCGATTTCCTTCCTAAAATACTTGAGTCACTGCTTTATTTATTTATTTTATTCTGCTGCCACCTAAAAATGAACACCTCGGCCAATTCATTCTCCCATTGATCTAGCGATCTATTCTATATTTAATATCGTTGGTTCTCGCCAATCTTTAAAAAAATTATATGACTTAAATTGAAAAAAAAACTTGTCATTCAATTCAATTCTATCTAGTGTATAACTGTAGAGGTGGGGAGTTACTTCTGCCACTGTGATTTATCACCGTGACTACGATGGTCACTGCAACCACCCGTTCCTACCCAAAAAAAAAATACTGGTGATTTGTGTCACTGTCTCACTGTCACCGATTTAGGCTATATTTTAAATAGCTTTGTTTCTAATACTCTGATTGTCGCATGCAAGAGCAAGTAACTTGCTCAGGTTTAGCCTATGCACTAGGCATTCTCAAGCGAAATTCCCCGAAATGCTTTCCGATCGTCTCACGTAAGCTAAACATAAGGTATGCCCGAGGCTGTCACCGTGACTGCTCCATAACTGGCTAGCTTTTAGTTTATATACTATGTCTATATTACTACTTTTTAAATTTCTTAGCATAACTAAACAAAAGAATAACCGGCTTTAATTGTTAAGCGAAACGAATAAGTCTATGTAACTTGTATAAATCACTGTCAAGTAAGAGAAGTGACAGTGACTTTTGATTACTCATACCAAGATGTACCAAGATTACTTAGAGAGCACGAACAAAAGCAGTCACTACAGTGACAGAAATCACCAGTATTTGTATCAGTGACTGTCGAGTCACTGTCACCGGTCACTGTTGCTCCTGGAAATATCTGTCACGGCCCACCTCTACATAACTGGCAGACGTGACCACGCTGTGACCCACTTGGAAAATTTTCCCGACCCACACTTTGGGAACCCCTGTCATATACCATAGTATAATACTACAAATAAAAATGTATAATCTTTCTAACGTATTTATTTATTGCCTTTTAGGTATGGGTACCCATACCTGCGTTCGAAGATTCGATCTCACCCCGGTACAACAGCAGAAGAATTCGTGTCTAGCGATGAAGAAGTCATCAACAACAATCCAACGAAGAAGAAGAGGAAGAAGCTGGTGCCGAAGAGTACCAAGTTAATTCTAAAACTCGTAGAATTCCTTCTCCCCGGTGTAAACAAAAATTTCGCCACTGATCTATGGCGACTATTGCGGCTTATGGTTCCGGGCATCTTGACGCCCGAGGTAAGAAAATTGTATTACATTGCCTGTTGTGTTAGTAGTCATTAGAAACAGGGGTCTCACAGTCATCGAACAAGTAGAGTGGAGGCCAAAGGGACGGCGCATCGAAAGTGGGTGCTACTCGCATTATCGTCACCTTCCCTTGAGAACGGGCTCCGCCCTACTTGTTCGATGGCTGTGAGGCCCCTGTTTCTAATCTAATGACTACTAACACAAGAGGCAATGTAAGTCCAACTAACCCTTTGTTTAATAATATTGCGGCTTTGCCATTAGCCTTTTCCAATATAGTATACAATTAAACAGTGAAAACATATACCATTACTTACTGTATTTTCCTAAACCAGTAGCCTGTACAAGGTTGAAAGGATATAAAGCAGGATGTCAGTACATAGGCATATTCCACATTTATTAAAATTTATTCCTGGGAAAAGCCATAAAAACCGGACAATGATAAAAAATCTGTCACTTTTAGGGCCTTCCGTTGCAGTTTTATTAAGACAAATTATTTTATGGATTAGCCTGCTCACGCTGCCTTCAATGGCCGTCACCTTTGCTCCCTTTTTTATGCACAGCATTGTTAATTTTCGCTTTTTTTGCATCACCATCTTTGTTCTCTGGGCTATTTAAACAACCATTTGAGCACATTCATTTGTTTTTTGTTGTTGTTGGCCTTATGGCCGTGACTTTTATGACGCACACGTAGCTGAAGTATGATGATTAGGACGATAATTGGGCTAGGATGGACGTGTTTGGTTATGAAGATGGTGGTTTGGAGGTTGGCGGAATGGGTTTATCGAATGTGAAGGTTGTAGGTTCGGAGCCGGGCTTCTGAAATATACATACTGTACCTTTTTTTATGTAAATATACCGTATATATATGTCGACTTCGATGACCAGATGGTAGCGTGTTTATACTTGTGCGAGTCTCTACACTCCATGCGATCGGAGACGAATCGTAACTCAACACGGGTACTAACCTATAAAGGTGACTGAAGAGGTCAATCGGATGGATTCATTGAATTGATTGTATGCGATTAATCTTTAAAAAGAAGGTGGATTCATTGTTCTTGACATGTGGCTGAACTTTGAAGGTTTCAACAAGAAGAAGTTTGTTTCCATATGTCTTAAACTCACCTTGTTTCCTCAGGTGGGGCTTCTGACCGTCCACACATCAGCTCTGGTGGCTCGGACGTTCATGAGTATTTTCGTGGCGTCCATGGAGGGCACCATGGTAAAACATATCGTCCGCAAAGATGTCCGCAATTTCTCCATCATGCTGCTGAAGTGGCTAGCAGTTGCGGTACCTGCCACATTCATCAACTCGCTGATCCGGTACCTGGAGAAGCAGATTTCCCTAGCTTTTAGGTAAGTATTACGCCGTACATGTACCTAGGTGCAACCAAGGGTCACGTGGTTTTAGTCAGCTTCAAAATATATACATAAATGCGTCAATATATAATGTAAATTTGAACTAGCTTTGCTCCTGGGTGTAGGTGGTGCGTGAATTCAAAGAACATGAATGTATACGATGCGAGAAGGACCATTCTTCAAATAATGACCACAACGTGAAAGCATGTCGTGCCGCCATGTTCGTTTAGGGAAAAAAAGACACATTATATGTTGACCTCTAACAATACTGGAAAAAGCTTTCGACAGTGAAGTTTTTTTCAGCTTCTCTTAGAAGACAGCTTTTTTGGCATGATGGACACACAACCATTTCCATTCTATTGGTTTTACCGATTTAGTTCGATTAATCGTAATGCAAAACTGCTATTGGACAACGGGGTTGCACAGGGACCGTCTAAAACAGTTTACTTGCCTTTCTACCACTTTCGGCCGATCTTATCAAGGAACTGGGCCACCGTTGTTAGAAGTAGAACATCCCAGTCCAGTTCCTGTAGTAGGTCTATATATGAAATGTAGAAGACAGGTGCCCCCTTTGGGTACAGGGGTCAGGGTGGATCTTCTTACAATATATCAATAAGTATGGGGAAAATCTAATTCGGCTCTCTTCTCTGCAACATAGCTTCAAATGAATGCTGAATACCTAAACTGACTACCACTTTTAGAACCTTCCTCCCTCCCCTTTGCCACAGAAAAATTCCAAGATATTCTTTCTCTGGGCCTTTGCTATTATCATATGCAGGCAGGAACACTGTAAATCTGCAGTGTCTGAGTGTTTCTGTACAAAATACTTGCAACCAAATATATACAAACGAACCAGTTTTTTTGGTGTCTAGCGTCATACTTCAATCAATACTCAAGGTTGGCAAAAACCAGAAATGCAGGTGCAAATTACCGAGTCATAGCCTTGCAAGGCTGCGTACCTACTTGTTGTTATGGGTCGGTCTAGACTCTAGAGTTCTGTAAAGGAGAGATAATTGAGTTGCCTATTAGCAAAAGCAATCCTGTCCACCTAGGTGGATTTTTCAGAAACCGCAAAAAACTGCTGGGCCGCAACGCCATTAGGTATAACATTACAGTTTTTAAAGCTAATTTTAACAGTATTAGAATTGCTTTTGCGTCTCAATATCTGATTCATCGGATAGAGTATTGAAAAATAAAAAAAATGGCGCGAATGTCTCAAAACTGAAAATTTTTATTTTTATTTTGGGCTATCTCAATTTGGGGGGTTTTATTCTCAAAAAACTCCCAAAAAACGTCTAAAAAAATTATTTCTCAAAAACGGCCCCAACGATTTCTTTTGAATTCACTTATATTGTAGTCGTTATTAATTTTAACAAAATGCCGGGGGTCGCTTGCCCCCTGATAGTTTGCTTCTGGGGGTAAAAAAATTAAAAATAACTAAATTTTAATGAAAAATGACTAAAAAATAATTTTTCTGCGAAACCTTTCTATCGATGATTTCTACCTTCAGGCATGTTTTAGGTGTTAAATTGAGTAACGAAACCGGACAGGTTGCTTTCCCAAAAAACTATTTGGTTTTCTGCAAAAAAATGTTTTTGAAAAAATGAAAATTCACGCTAAAATGCATTGCGTGCCCTGGCATTATTGCTGTGTGGTAATGTAATGTAATGTCTGACCTATCTAGAATTTACTTCACCTCCAGTGACGTCAGGTGGACAACCCCCCCCCCCCTCAGATGTCCGAAATTTAACAATAGGAAAATTATTCACCATGAAATTACTCATTTTCTCTATCTACTAATTGATAAATTGGAAAGCATGTTCGAGTAAACTCGGACCGGTTCTTTTAATTTATAAGAAAGGTTAATTCGCGTACAAATAATTTAATAAATGCATTCGATTAGCCTCTTCAATTGTCTCACTAAGTAACCTAATAGGTGCTTGTGTCAAGTTACTACATGTCTCCGACCGCAAGGTGTATAGAGACTCGCACAAGTACAAGCACACTACCACCTTGCCACCGAAGTAGCTTAGACCCGGTCACACCACCGCTGGAAAAAATAAATTAAACAAATAAAATGCACCCGGTTTTGTTACATCGTCAGGCTAAACAAATACAAAGTAGCTTCAGTCTTGGTGCTATTATTATTGATAGCCTAAGCGATTTTTAATGGTAAGTCTGGGATATAAGGTCTGCTAGTAATTCTTTTGTGTTTTATGGGAAAATGGTGGAATTGGTACTTTGCGACTTCCTTTAGATAATGTCAACCATGTGAAACGTGTTATATACATCGTGAGAGTTTCCCGAAGCGGCTGCGTTTCCGTTTTTTCAGTAGTACGCATGTAAATGCTTATTACTGCAGCCGCAGGGACTACTATATTATTAGGCTGCATTTCCATAGTACAGTAAGCCTATGAGATGTATAAAAGGGGTTACTTCCTTGCCTAAGAGGCAGTGGCGTAGCCAAATTTTTTTTTTCTTGGGGGGTCCAGTTTTCATGCAACACCAATACATAAAGTTTGCCTGTTTACGATAGGTTTTCGAATGGGGTTGTGTTTCATTTGGCGCCCCGCCCGTATTTTCGTAAAATAGTAGAAAAATAGGAAAGCCGTCCTCACGGATATACGTAAGGGCCCCCGGGGAAATTATTTTGAAAAAGAGTAGGCCCAAAATAGTGGAATTTACGCACTTTGAAAGCAGTTATGCTCATATTTTACATATGAAGAATATTACAGCTATCAAGGGGGGGGGGGGGGGCCGGGGGCTACCGTGGGGAATATTTTTTAAAAGATAGGCCTGAAATAGTTTGTCGGCAAAATTTTTTTTTGATTTTGCAGACGATAACATTATTAACCAAACTGGAAACAGGGGGGCCGGGGTCTCCCCGGGGTTTTTTTGAATAAATATCTGAAAAATTTTCTGTTGCGCTAAATTTGGGGGAGGGGGCTCCGGACCCCGCTGACCCCCCCCCCCTCTCCCCTTCGCTACGCCACTGTTAAGAGGATATGCTACGTAGAAAATTGGCAGCGTAGATTTCTTCAAAAAAATAATTTTTTGCACAAAGCCTCAAATATTTTTTGGGGGAAAGTTACTCAATTTAACACCTAAAACATGCCTGAAGGTAGAAATCATCGATAGAAAGGTTTCACAGAAAAATTATTTTTTAGTCATTTTTCATTAAAATTGAGTTACTTTTATTTTTTTACCCCCAGAAGCAAACTACCAAACAGACATTCCGTAAAAACAATTTTTTTGGAGTTCCTGGGACCTCAAAACGTTTAAATCCGTTGAAATCTCGGAATCGAAAATTTGGACCATCACAAAGCTTTCCTTATACTACGTATAAATTGGAAAGCAGCAGAAATAGCAAAATATCCAAGGTTTCATAATCAATACGAGTAATTACTTTGTAATAAAGTGTTGTTGACAACCTTAATTTACGGATTTAACCTTAGTATTTCTGCGAGTCATTAGAAAACAGGTTTGTTAATATGATGTAATGGCTGACATTGAGTCGACAGCTGAGGTTCCCTTTTTTAGCCTTTTCAATTATATTAATTTCCGGAGCAAATACTTAATATGTACCTACATCCCGTATTATTATTATAACTGGCAGTTTCAAAACAGGTTTCTGACCATTGATTTTAGAGGTGTACTGGATGACTTTGACGCTCTACAGGCACAGTCTCACTGGCTCACATGATTCTGATCTCTTGTTACAAACCTGAAAATTTGTAGGGCAGCAAGTTTTTGTCACCTGCCCAGTATGGAAGGTCGTAGAAGACAGTGAGGGTCATTGACGTCCAACTCCGCTTATATGTGGCGGAAAGATGTACCTTAAGAGGATATGCTACGTAGAAACTGAGGACCCCAAAATTTGTTGTTTTTATTGGCTTTTTATTTTTTTATTTAATTAACAAAACAAGTCATTAAAGATTTGGCTCATGGAAGTTGTAGAAGACTGCTTCATGCATCATATAATAGGAAATATTAAATTTTTGGTACCTTTCTTTCATAAATACAAGAACAGACAGGTAATGACTAAAATTTCGCGTATTCTGGGAATTTAGGAAGAACTACAAAACCGAAAAGTAAAAATACCGATTATATGATGCACGAAGTAGTCTTCTACAACTTACATGAGCCAAATTTTAATAACTTGCAGAGTTAATGAAATAAAAAATGAAAATAATTTAATTTTGGGGTGCCAATTTTCTAGGTGACATATCCTCTTAAACTCTATATTATTATTTGTTTACTTTTCTAATTAAACGTTATTATAAAGAAAGCTATGTGATGGTCGAAATTTTCGATTTCGAGATTTCAGTGGATTTACACGTTTTGAGGAACCCATTGTAATTGTAATTGTCATTTTTGAATGACTTTTTATGGACCCAGGCCTACTTCAAGGCCCCAACGACCACTTGGATTTCAGACATTATTGCTTTCCAATTTATACGTATTATAAGGAAAGCTTTGTGACGGTCGAAATTTTCGATTCCGATATTTCAACAGATTTACCCGTTTTGAGGTCCCAGGAACCCAAAGAAGTGGTTTTTACGAAATGTCTGTCTGTCGCTCTGTCTGGCTGTCTGTTCGTCGATTTCCGGGCAAACGACTCAGTCGATTTTGATGAAATTCTGCATGTAGGTTCACAAAAATCATACCTCGGGACCATTTTTATTTTATTTTGGGCTATCTCAATTTGGGGGGGTTTTATATTAAAAAAACTCCAAAAAAACGTCTAAAAAAATTATTTATCTAAAACGGCTCCAACGATTTCTTTTAAATTCAGATATATTGTAGTCGTTATTAATGTTGACAAAATGCAGGGGGTCGCTTGCCCCTTGATAGTTTGCTTCTCGGGGTAAAAAAATAAAAATAACTAAATTTTAAGGAAAAATGACTAAAAAATAATTTTTCTGTGAAACCATTCCATCGATGATTTCTACCTTCAGGCATGTTTTAGGTGTTAAATTGAGTAACGAAACCGGACAGGTTGCTTTCCTAGAAAAGTATTTGGTTTTGTAAAAAAAAATGAAAGAAAATTCACGCTCAAATGCATTGCGTGCCCTGCCATTACTGCTGTGTGGTAATTTGTTGGTCTGACCTATTTAGAATTTACCTCACCTCCAGTGACATCAGGTGGGCAACCCCCCCACCACACACACACCCCCCCCCCCCCCCCCCCGGAGATATCGGAAATTTAACCATAGGAAAATGATTTACCATGAAATTATACTCATTTTCTCTAGCTACTACTTGATAAATTGGAAAGCATGTTCGAGTAAACTCGGACCGGTTCTTTGTATTGTTTCCGCATGAAATTTTGTCCATTCGCCATTACCATAGCGACTGGCTACTAGCGATAATGGACAAGCTGAGGCAAGCTGACCATTGACGCAATGAAACAGGCGAAAGCATGACTTAACCAAGTACAGATACTAGTCTTGAGGAACCCAAAAGGGTGGTACTAACAAAATCTCTGTCCACTAGGTTGGCTTAGTTACAGAACAAAAATTCAATATTTATTTATTTATTTATTTAATGACCGTGGATATGATAGACAATATTAATACCTGTCCGATTAGACAAACACTAGTTAGCCTGATGGGATTTGGCCAGTGTTTGGGGCGGTTACCGTTAGCTACGCGGACGAATAATACGCGATATGTACAGCATCCCATTGTCTTAATTTAATTATAATTTATTATTAATATTTTTGCATTGCAGAACAAGACTCGTGGAGCATGCGCACAAACTGTACCTAAGTGACCAGATTTACTATCGAGTCAGCAATCTGGACGGGCGCATTGAAAACGCCGACCACCGGCTCACCGATGACATTTCGACGTTTACCGAAAGTGTCGCCCATTTGTATAGCCATATCACGAAACCTCTGCTGGACTGTGTTCTCATTACTGTCGCACTCGCGCAAAGTAGTCGCAAAATGGGAGTCTCCAGTGTGCCTGGTAAGTAGTCTATTTATTCAATGTCTTTGGTGTTGCTTGAGATAGCCTGAGAAGCCATCTAACTTGTCCTAGACTAGACTAGACTAGACTAGACGTTCTCATCAAACATTCATCATTGTCGCCCAGAGTTGCTCTGCGAGCACATGTTTTTCATCGTATTTATGTAACAAAAATACAGACCTTTTATTATTATCATTATTATTATTATTATTAAGATGGACGCCATCTTGAAATCGTTGATTTCTCGTAAAAAGGGCTGATGACCATTATCGTAGAAAATAATAAGGGCTTTCAGTCAGATTTTAATTCATTCCTCTCAGACCAATATTAACAGAGATATGAATTTTATGAGGTTTCCATCGGCCACCATCTTGGAACAAAATGTTGGATCCAATTGGTTAACGAACTCGATCAAGGCATTTGTATGATCAATTCTTGTGTCAAGTTTCATCAAAATCGGATTATATCTACGGAAGTTAGAGTGTTTTCTAAAATCGATATACTCGTACGTACATAAAAACTTACATACGTATACATATACGGTATATATTATAACATTTTGAACGGAGGGTGGTTTTAGGCTCAGGGGGTCATGAAATAAAATGAACAACTTTTCCGGAAGTCGACTGTGAGGGTATCTTTAATATTTTTTCTCGGTCCTGTACGACAACGTCCATCTCAGCTATTATGTAACCGTTACACTTAGGCTTTATGGTCGGCCAACACATGAGAGCTACTGAGCAACAGTTGAACCTGTTCGGGCCCTTCTCCATTATCTTTTATACACGTGTTACAACAACCATTATCTGACTATTACGACATATCTCGTTTTTTCCACTGGCCCCTTTGTCCCCCTTCTATAATTTAGTTAATTAGGTTTGGACACTGATATGTCGTCCACTTTCAAACTATAGTCCAACGTACTGGACATTATTTCACTAGCCACTTCTTGTCGGCTTACATGGTCAAGCAGGCACTGTTTAACAGAGGGACTTACATTGTCTGTTGACAATAGTCATTAGAGGCTCGGGTCTCATAGAAAACTGATCCCATTAGTCAGCCAGCATGACATTAGACCCGATATTTGCCATTGGTTAGGGAAAAAGCGAGGTTCAAGTAGAAGTTTCAAGCTAGTATACTCTGGCAAGGGCGAGGGGCGAGTGGTTAGAGAGCTTGCATTCCAATCGGGAGAACGGTAGTGGCAATGAGTCAATCGGCCAAATCAGGACTTGGCCTGATGGGAGTGGTAGCCACTCCCGAAACGTCACCCCCTTCCCCTGACTGTGGGCTCCGCCCTAATTGTTCGATGACTATGAGGCCCATGCATCTAATGACTATTAACACAACAGGCAATGTAAGTCCAGCTAACCCTTTGTTATATAGTATGACACCGCAGCCATTTACCTCTACCAATATACTGGTTTATAGTGCGAAGAGTCATGGGCAAAATTAAGGAAAACACATTATTTTCACACAGTTTTTTGATGTAAGCGTTTTGATGTATATTATAGGTATGCTTCGAACTGTATTTGATTTTTGATTAAGAAATATTCTACTCAAGTTATGGATTCAGGGACGGATCCAGCCCATTTTTGGGTGGATAATAAAATAAACACATTTAGTATCGATTAAATTAATAATTAATTAAATAATTAATTTTCTTGCAACAGGCTTCATAAATTTGGGGGGGGGGGGGACTACCCCTCTCTATCCGTCCCTGGATGGATTCACTACGGGTTTTTTTACTCCGAGCTGTTATGAAGATCGAATTTTGAATAACTTGCAGAAGAACTATTTTTTCATGTAAAGTTTTCCCCCTATTAACCTAGCCTACAACTGATTATAGTGGAATATATAAATAATAACCTGGAGTTCTATATAGGAGCGATAGGACATTTGCTTCCCGCAAAAAATATATTTCTGAATTTCTGGGGCCCCCTCCCACGTTTCCTATGACCAGTCATTGAAAAGACTCAGCAGCAGCTCTATTACGGCGATTTGGGATTAACGTAACACCGGGGTTTATTTTTTAATACCGCATTAGTAAGGTGTCACGCGACGGTGTTAAAATATGCGCGGGAAATTCAAGTTAATAAATTATTGGAATACAAGAGAATGGCTGCACAGTTGACACTAAACCCAACCTCCCAGACTTAGGATTACAGGAGCACGCCACTGTTCCAGCCACGATTTTAGGGAGTTTCATATACCTTCGTAGTAAATGTGGTATTGACTATTGACGTAGGTGGAATATGCGCCTTTTGAGATGGCGACAAATGTTCGACTTTCGGAAAATTTCTTGACAACTTTGCGCAGCGGCGATATCGTAATCAATGAGGTTTTACCGAGGTGCGATTATTGCTAGTTGAAAACTTATACCAATACCCCCCCCCCCCCCCCCCGCCTTGAGCTTGTGAATTACCAAGCCCAATGGCAATTTGTTGTTCATGACCCCCTGAGCTTAAAACCACCCTCCGTTCAAAAGGTTATATATATACTGTATGCATATCGATTTTAGGGAACACTCTAACTCCCGTAAATATTATCCGATTTTGAAGAAACTTGGCTTTGAACTTTGATCATACAAATGTCTTGATCGAGTTTGTCAACCAGCTAGATCCACTGTTTAGTTACAAGATGGCGGCCGATTGAAACTTTATATAATTCATATCTCAGTTAATATTGGTCGCAGAGGAATGAATTAAAATCTGACTGAAAATCTACGATAATGGCAATCAACACTTTTTACGACAAATCAACCATTTTAAGATCGCGTCCAGTCAAAGTGAAAATAATTTGATAAGTAAAGTTCATAGTCGGCATTGTGGTTCGAAATTTGGAACACAAGAGTGTTTTGTGTGTTGGTGTTGTGGTCGGGAAAATAATGAAGTATTGTTTATTTGTTATTACATACATAGCGTAGAGGAAAAGCAGGGTCTGCGGAATCTCCCTACTCCTGATCCGCCGAAGCCGAAATGGATTTTTTTTTTTTGCGTTGGCGGGCTCGAATGTCCCATCTCTTCTCTTATGCAGAACTCAAGTTAGGATCATGAAACATGGCGCCGGCCGCCGGGAACTGAAAAGTTGTCTGACCCCCGGATGGTCTATGCTCCATTTTACACGGTTATGACTTAACTCTCCCTTTCCGCAGCTCCTGAGTCAACATCAACATCATTATTGTTGGGGATTGTTTATTATTGGCGTATTATGCAGTCCGTAAAAGTTCCCGCCCTGAGCCTGATTGGATTGTAAATCGTGAACTGTTTGTTTATTTATACAGCTATGCAAGTCACTTTATGTTACCCCGCATTATTCGAGTGCCGGATTACGTATAGTCCCGGAGTCACTAAAAATTCTTCCGTACCTCCTATTGGTCAGTTTTGGGGGTGGTGTCTGCATGCACCCCCCCCCCCCCATATGAAAAAAAACGTAAGATGAAATTAACTACTTAACTACTGTGAGTTGCTTTCGCGCATAACTTTCCAGATCTAATACAATCTTAGACCATATAGTACTCTAGACACGACATTCTAAATGCCCTGTAGGGGAAAGTTGGGCACCAACATTGTGTTTATCTTTTGCCAATGGATGACGTCACAGCCCAGATGTTGCCAGGTAACCTGGTCACCGAGTGACTAGTTTATTTTTTGAATAAATAACGGACTGATTGTTAAAAGTTTCTAATTGATTGTTTGAATGCTAAATAAGTTTTACCAAAGTTAAAAAATGTTCTCTCACTCCAATTAATTAATTAACAAACAAAATTTTAAGATAATTAGTTTGCGCCTTTGAAAGCAGCTGCTTTTGGGCTTTTGCCAGTGTGTGACGTCATGTTATGCTGGTCCCTCGGAAATTCTAACATGGCGTGTCGAGTATGATAATATGGTCTAAGAATTCAATAGATGTTCTATATATTTGTTGTTGAAGAAAACAGAATATAAAATTACAATTTACAATTTGGACCCTTTAGTGATGGGTCCTGAAAAAAAAAGCTTATTGTGTGGGCTTTTATGAAATAAGTTTTTCACTATAAAATACAATTTACAATAGATAAATAAATGACCTGGAATATATATATATTTTTTTAATAAGAGGTTAATTGCATACAAACAATTTAATGAATGTATCCGATTGACCCCTTCTTCGCCTCTGTAGGTTATTAGCCGTGTTGAGTTATGACAAGTCTCCGATCGCCTAACCATCAGCATCTAACGTCGATGCCCGGGTGTGATAAGTGTGCTTCTTCCACTCCTTCCTGTACATCCACTTGGGATCACTCAGTTCTCCAGTTCCAGGCGCACTTCTCTGATATCGTTTTCAAACTGGTTTCTGAATCTCTTTCTAGGTCTTCGGCTTCCTCGCCTTCGGGTGCCCCTTATTTCCTCTTCCAGCTACTTCTTAATGAACCTCTTTTTATCCTTTCCAGAGTTTTCAAAATCTGAGGAGGCTGTTTACAAACATGGCCAACTCCAGGTTGTAGAATTTTTCAGGAGAGCGGATTTACTGTAGAAAATTGCATTAAGTTTATAGCTAATTCTAGACTTCTCAGCGCTGATGTGCGCAATCTGGTTGCTTTTGTTACTTTCTTTTACAACGTGCAGGTGGACATTAAAATTTTCTGCAAGGTCGGATCAAAACTCTATTTTTTTAAAAAATGGAGTTGGCCACGTTTGTAACCAAGCTCATCTCTAGTTGCGGCCAAGTTATAGCGTTTGAGTGTGAGACTTGAGGATCGGAAATATTTTAGTTGTTTATTATTTATTTATTTATTTCAGGGCCCCTGCTTGCTGGTGTAGTGATGGTGACAACCGCCCTAATTCTAAAGTGCGTGAGCCCAAAATTTGGCCATCTAGTCGCCGAAGAGGCCAACAGGAAGGGCTATCTGCGTAGCATACACTCGAGAATCATAACTAACGCCGAAGAAATCGCATTCTACGGTGGGCACAAGGTAAATATTACTATATATCATCAGCAACATTAATACACCGTACTATATAATATAATATATTATACTGCTAATTTTTGTTGTCAGGAACTCGATCAAAATGTCAAGAAAGAGTCGGGGATTGTTTTTGGAATTCTGAATCCGAACTAATTTCCCATTAAAATTTCGTGACGCATGCAAAAAAAATTAAAGAAAGAAAATTATCTTTATTTCCACGTGAAACGATCGTAGAGCTCGTTAAATTAACAGAAATGCTCGTTTACATTTCTATGCCATACACCAACACCAATTGGCCACAGTTGTTGAATTCCTTCCGCGGGGCTACGCCACTGTAATTTTGTGGTAAAAATCAAATTCAATAATGGTGGCCTATCTGTTGAAAAAAGAGGTGCATGACTTTAGGCGCGGTTTCCACCGACCTGCTAGTGCTAAATACAAATACGGTGACGTGGTAACAGACATTCAAGACGTAGGCGGGGTTTCCACCGACCTCGCATTGCAGAATGCAAATGACATTGACGGAAATGTTTGTTTTACTCTATGCCATAGTTAAAATTGATCAATGATCATAGAGTAAAATCACAAAAAATCACCGATAATTTTCAACAACATATGCCGCATCCTTTAAGCCAGTCTTAAAGCTTAAAAGCTGAAAGCAGCCATGCACGAGGGCGGACTCGCGCCAAGCCAAATGGCGCGTCCTGTTCCATTTGGCGTTAGCGCCATTTAGACGGGTCATCACGACTACACTGAACCAGTCGCTCCAAATCTTTCAAATTGTACAGTGTGACGATATGGAAGAGGTATTTTACACGCCATTTGGCTTGGCGCGAGTCCGTTTGGAGCCCTCGTGAATGGCCAGCTTTAGAAAAAAGGGCATATGGGTCCCTGGGCCCGGAGACTCAGTTGATACTTCATGAGATTTTTGCACTTTCAACGATTTCCCCCCCTTCACAATTAATACTTCATAATGCACAAAACCTGTTACGGTTATATGTGAATGGAGGCAGCCGACTTGAATCGTTCACGGTGTCTGCATCCATTTACAGATAACTTGTCTCTGGTCTACTGCATTAACTGAATAATTAAGACTTGAACTTTGTACTTACAAAATGGCTGCAATGTGAATGGCTTGTCTTCAGCTAAATACCTAATTACTAGAATTGCAACGTAAAATATTAATGAAGTTTTCCGTGGGAATCTGGGGATTTACATTTAGCTTGATGATGATTTGTAATGATGACCTGCTCAGCTGATTATTCTTATGTATTTTTTTTTCTTACAAGCACATTGAGCCCACTTTTCGCTTTTTTGCTCAAAGTCTAATTTCTCATGAAATATATATCGTGCATAGGGTGACCATCTATACTGTTTTTGGTAGTACAGTACTGTTTTTCGGTGTCTCTGTACAGATACTGTTTTGATTTGCCAAAAACACCAAAATGTACTGATTTTCGGTGGAGGACCGTACTTTCATTCCCAATATTAATCAGTACATACATTTCCAGATGAACAGTGTAAAAAATTTGAATTTGGCGCCCATTCTTGCACAATGGTGTATTTAAAAATTACCTATACAATTTTCATAATAATTAGTTGTCATGTTTAACATTTGAGAAGAAATATTTTCACTCAACAGATTAATTTTGTGATTAAGTACTAGTTAGTATCTTTTATTTATGACTAGGGAATAATTAATTCAAAAATAATTTTACCCTGGACAGAATGAGTATTTGAAAAGAAAGTTTACACTATATAGAATGGACTTTCGTATGATGTACTGTTTTTCAATTTCAAAATTATGGTCACCCTAATCGTGCAGGCAAACATGATGTGATAAAGCCGTGGAAATTGTCCTCTACATTTTCATGCAAGTGACTAGCTGGCGAAAATCAGCGCACACGAAATTGCATAATCAAGAAATTAAAGGAAATGTTACTTTTTATTTATATTTTTTTTTATTTCCAGGTTGAACTGAATGTACTACAGAAGGCGTACAACTCTCTAGTGCGACAAACTAATAAGATTTACATCCAGCGACTTTGGTTTGTCATGCTGGAGCAATTCTTGATGAAATACGTCTGGTCTGGTACAGGCATGATTATGATTTCTCTGCCGATTATAGCTGGAGTGCAACTTAACAGAAGTAAGTAGGCCTACCCAGTGGTTTTTTCTAGCAGCAGTCACCAAGATCAAAATTGCCATGATGATCGCCAATTTTCGACGGAAGAAGGTCGAATCGAAACCCCGCCGGATTTGCTGGCCCTTACTATTCCCTTGACTCGTATCTGTACTTGTTTAAGTCATGCTTCCGCTTGCTTCATTGCGTG
The DNA here is from genome assembly GCA_963971405.1 of Psococerastis gibbosa. Lineage (NCBI taxonomy): Eukaryota > Metazoa > Arthropoda > Insecta > Psocodea > Psocidae > Psococerastis > Psococerastis gibbosa. Next base: position 2,367,817 of record OZ020491.1, read on the forward strand.
ATGGTAAAATAATATTATGTGAAAGATATGATAAAAACACTTTCCATGATAACTTAGTTTTTAGTGCGACTTAACGTCTTCTTCCATCGGACCCTTCAATTAAAAATGGACGTGAGCAGAATCTCGTCAGAAAGTTGGAAGCTTCATAGGCTGTATGCTAGACATGTCGCTTCATGTTGAGTGTTCTACAAGCTCTAGGTTAACTGCAAAACGTACCACTTTACCACTTCTATTAAATAAATAAATAATGATTTTTTGTTTTATTACTAAGCCAACCTAACGGTGATATGGCTATAAAGCCCTCTCACACGCAACTAGTAAGGCCCGGGACCGCCTGCTTTATATGCCCTCCGAAGCATGTCCAGAAAATGTAGCATGTGTGGGACTCGAACCAACGACCTTGCGGGTGAAAGTAAGAGTCCTTACCACTAATCTACATGTCCTGACATTGACGTTCATGTTGCAGGCGAAGGAGGAGATGTCGGAGTTTCGGAACGCACCCAATACCTGACGACAGCACGGAACCTTCTCACCAACGGCGCAGACGCAGTAGAGAGGTTGATGTCCTCGTACAAGGAGATTGTCGAGCTGGTGGGCTATACCTCGCGTGTTGGTGAAATGTTCCGGGTGTTTGAGGACGCGCGCAAGGAGACCTACGTGAGAACGGCTTCAAACGCCGCTAAGACGTCGAAGAATATGGCTATGGGCCCCCTCGAGTTCAGAGATGGACAGCCTGTGGCTAAAGGTAAGTACGTGATACAATGTCCGATGAGGCTAGATAGTACAATAGGGCGTCGTTAATCCGGTAAGGCAAATACAAGACCCTTTCCGGATTATCGAAGGACCCGGATTAAAGTATGCCATATTTAATGGTAATAAAACACAAGTTTAACCTTAGTTTCTTTAATCAATTTTTGTATTAAAGCATAAAGACAAAAATGTACATCTTCAAAATTACAACCATGTAAGAAAAACAGTAAGTTAAAATAAAACATTAGTTAATTCTTCTTGAAAAAGTCAACGCATTGGCTCATGGCCATACACCCGCCCGCCTCCCACGCGATGCCCATTGCCCGGCCCGATTACAGCCGATTAAAGCCGAGGAGAGATCGTGTTCGTAATGACGAGGTCCTGGGGCGTTTAGATACAGAAGCCGAGTTGCTGCTGACTGTTAAGAAACGGAAACAATCTACTTCGGCCACGTGATGAGGAACGAAAGGCATCGTCTTATGCATGTTATGATCCTAGGGAAGATGGAAGGCCTGCGGGCTCCCAACAGAAGAAGAACATCCTGGTTGAAAACCCTGCCGCAGTGGTTTGGCATGTGCACGAATTCCCTTTTAAGATAACCTATCTCCAAGGTCCAAATTGCCATGATAGCTAATCTTCGCTAGAAGGGGAATTCAAAGAAGGACAATAGTCCGCTTTTTTTTCCATGTCAATATTTATTAATATTTTTAAATATTAGTTATATAAGTTAAAACTTACATTAGGTATGAAGTGCCACCCTCCCACGCTTCGGCTTGAGGGGGCACAGGTTATTTCACGTTCACATGTTCATTTTGTTGAGAAATATACGGTTTTTCTATTTCTATTTCTATTTCTACATACGCTCAGTGCCCAGTTGCGTCCGAAAGACGAGGCGCTTGGATTCACCTCGCTGGAAACCAACGAGCACCCTCAGGCAGCATAGCAGTAACAGAAAAGATAACTTATCCATGGAATTATTTAAATGTATATTGGTAAGGGCTACTGCACTGCACATCTATGCATTGGAGCATGGGGGTGCCGCCCAGAAAAAAAATCCTGGCTACGGCCTTGGAAGCCACCATACTGTGACAGATACTGACGTCACACTATGTTATGTAGCATTAGAGCCTAAAAAAAAAAAAAGAAATCGCCTAATAAGTTGTTGTTGTTTACAGGTCACGTGACTGAGACTATAGATGGAACTATTTCAGTTATAAATGTGCCCATCGTTACCCCCAATTGTGATGTCGTCGTTCCTACCCTTACTCTTTCTGTCGCCCCCGGTCAGCACATCCTCATCACAGGTACGATACCTATAATGCTTTATTACATAGTATCACTGTCGTTCGCACGGTTTTTGCTTGGGCATAAGTTCAACTATAAAACTTCTATAGCGCCAAGCCTTTGTGTTGCTATGATGTGTGTTGCTATGATATGAATGATACTTTATATGAATGAGGGGAACTCCTGTTAAAAATGGTTTCCGAACCGCTTGGCTTCAGCCTCGCGCATGTATAATTATTCCTAATTAGACAGAGGTGAATAAGTGGTGAGACCCGCGACGTTCTTTACGAAAGTCCAGAGCGTTATCCACTACACTACGTCTTTCACCAGCAACTCAGCACCTTTGTCGCTGTCATTGTGAACATAGTAGTTTATTGGTTAGTGTTTTCAGATTGGTCGGACTGCAGGCTGCTGCAAGTCAAGTACCAATAAGAAGGACTGTGTTTCCACAAGCTATGGCCGATGGCACGTTACTAACCACAACCACCCAAACAGAGTAGTGGGTAAGAAGGACTCTCTACCAGTCCTCAGGCTCTTAATGAGTTGTCGTGTCACCGCCTTTTTTCAGGCCCATATAACATGCTTCCATGTGTTTCAGGTCCAAACGGATGTGGCAAATCGTCGTTATTCCGTATCCTATCTGGACTGTGGCCCATCTACGCGGGCACTCTATACAAGCCCAAGTTACGGGACATGTTCTACGTACCCCAGCGACCGTACATGAGTCTGGGCAGCCTGCGCGATCAGGTTATCTACCCAGACACCGTCGAGGAGATGCAGATTAAGGGTGTGACGGACGCCGACTTGGAGAAGTACTTGGGTAAGTCTGGCAACCGGATGTCAAAGAATTTTTCTTCTTCCTCGGCGCTACTGCTCGGAATGAGCTTTAGCCTCTAGCACCACCTGTCTCCGGACTCTTTGGTCTTTGGTCCTCTACTAACATCTTTCGGTGGTCACATTCCACCTGTCCCTTCTTGCCTGACTTGCCACTGTCTCCTCTCCATTATCGCTCTGTGCACAGAGTTCGGTGTTTAGTCATTCGCTCCACATGCCCTATCCGCCAACGGCCTTAGCATGTTGATTCCATTAGAGCAGAGCATGTTTGAAACTGCGGCAACTTAGTAGTGTGCACAGCGTTGGCAGGGAAACCTGGTGGGACATGGTAACGCGCTTAGGCAGTATAAGTCGAGTCCTGGTCACCTCCGATCCAATCGTATGACTTTACCGTGTTCCCCAAGTGGTTCGGAATCCACTATAATCAGGAGGTCCACCCTGTTAGTCAACTCCCCTTTCCCCGAGGTGATAGAGTCTTAACAAACAGACTCACTCCCCCCGCCAGGCTAACAGGGTTGCTTAAAGCAGAAATGCTGAAAGCAGGCGTTAGAAACAACAACCACATACCCTATCCACCGAATTCTTAGGGTTTTTACGAAGCGTACTGTGTCTTCTTTTTCCAGGATGTTTTCACATATATTGACGATTCTTCTTCTGATTATGCACCACTTCCTCTGGTGCCAGTCCCAGTTCAGATGGACTGAATCTCAGCCGCTTCTTTTTTACTGTCTTCTTCTTCTATTTTACAATAACTTTATAGCAGATTTATTTCATTCGTTATTTTTTTTGCACAGGCATGGTTTTCCTGAACTACATCGTGGAACGCGAGGGAGGTTGGGACGCCACCGACGACTGGAAAGACGTGCTCAGTGGTGGGGAGAAGCAGCGCATGGCAATGGCGCGGATTTTTTACCACAAGCCGCGGTTCGCTCTGCTCGACGAGTGCACGTCCGCCGTCTCAATGGACGTGGAGAGTAAGATTTACCAGGCATGCAAGGATGCGGGCATCACACTGCTCACCATTACCCACCGACCGTCACTTTGGTAAGAATTCGTATTAGATCTCCAGAGACTCCTGGTACTTACTTACTCAACGGGACCGGGCCAAGGAAACGTCGATGATCCAAAACATTGCGGCCTGGATGGCCTAGTCATTGGCATCTGAAAGATCTGTCTGAGACACAGTTTCTTCTAGGCTCGGGCAAACCAGAAGGTGGCCGTCGTCTTGCCGTTGTCCGCATTCGCAAGTCGGGTCCTCCGCCAGTCCCCATCTGCACAGGGTCGCGCGGCATCTTGCAACCCCCGTTCTTAGCCTATTGAGGCTCCGTCATGTAGGGTACGGTAGTTGAGCTCAGGCCGCTATTTCTTCCTAGATGTTTGTAGTTAGGCGCGGTTTACACCGACCTCTAAGTGCAAAATACACATAGGGTGACGTGGTAGCAGATATCATTAATAAAGGCGGGGTTTCCACCGACCTCTCATTGCAGAATCCAAATGACATTGACGGAATTTTTTGTTTTACTCTATGCCTTAGGTTGTTTCACCTGTCGATGCTGTTCCCTCCACCCGTGTGGTTTGGCCCTGCTTAACTACAACCCTCTCGGGATTTCAGCTATTGGGTACATCTTGTACAATGCACTGAATTACATACAAACAGGCTACTTGGCAATTTTTGAAAACCTATTTTAATGCATTAGTAGATATAGAGTGAAGAAGGAGACATAAACATTCGCTGCGAACCAATCGACAAATCCAGAAAAGAGGTAGATTTATTTTTATACCCCTAAAAAAATTCTATAAAACGTTACCTATTTACTTGTACTAGGGAAAAAAATAGTTGCATCCGGAAATGTGACGTCACATACCTGACACCCGTTTCTGCCGACGTTTTGGCTCTTGTAATCCAGAGTTGAAAACACCAACATTTATTGATTTATTTTATTTTAAAAAAAATTTTGTGCAAAAACATACTGTATTATTATTATTATTATTGTTAACCTATAAGCTATCTTATATAGCATGCTATATATTTTATTGTTACAACTGTCCAGCAGCCTATTCTGAATGTTTCTATACCAAAGCCACTGATTTATTTTATTTTTTGTTTTTTTTTTAGGAAATTCCACACTCACCTTCTTCAGTTTAACGGTGAAGGCGGCTGGAAACTGGAGTCGCTGGACTCGAAGACCAGACTGACGCTCAAGGAGGAGAAGGAGCACCTGGAACTGCAGCTGGCCAACGTACCTGCGTCACAGGAACGACTCAAGGTACGGACAACACTGTTCAGTGGAATCAACTCGAAAAGAACCCCCGACGTTTAGTATAATTGCATAGGCTCTCACGCCCGTTGTCAGCCAATGAAATAGAACTGTCCAGGGTATTGGGTCAGGTCAGACGTTACACGTCAGACGTTTATGCCTGAGAAATGGGTTACCCCAAGCCTTCACGGACTGCTGTCAAAATGCGAAACCACTCTTGCTGATCTGATGGCAGTGGGCGAGTTCGAGTCGGTCTGAATTTATTTATTTCGTCAAATTTACTCGCCCATTGGTTGCTTACAAAATATTATCTAATTTCTGCCTTAACTTCTTCAATGCCCTCTATTGATATCATTGCGTGAACCCGACATTATAGTTGCATAACACGGCTGCTTATTAAGCATCCGAGGCTGACCCACAGTCACTTGATGACGGGTTCTAAGCCTCCGATATGTCCAACATGCCAGGTACCACTGGATGCACAACACCTGCTCCTTGTCCGTCCTACGTATGCTTGCTACCGCACCCTCCCTAATAACTCCTCTATAAGCAATATTCTTTCAGATTCGACTACTTTACGCCAACACACGCGCCTGTTTCAACTATTTTTAAAATTCTGTGAAAATAATAACAAAAAATCGTGCAATGGACAAAGGCTAACGTTTATAGACGGCACCTGGACAGTGGCAATTTGCCGAACGACACTGGTGCACACCACACCACCCCCATTCGAAACCACAGTATTGCACTACACTTAAACATGTAACGCGTAAGCCCCAAGGGGCCTAGCTTTTGGTTTAAAAAAAAAAAAAAAAAAAATAATATATATATATTTTTATATTTACAGGAACTTTGCAAGGAATTAGGAGAAGACTCTTCGCTTACGTCGTACAGGGAAGAAGTTAGGTCTTCTTAAACTGTTAAACGCCAGTCTGCTAGATTCCCTAGACAACGGAAACCGGCTATACTGGCTAAACAGCAACAACAACAACAACATGAATATGACAACGTCCAAAATGCACCTATGATGATGATGATAATGGAATTATAAGAAGACAGTACATATCGCAATTTACGATGGTAGTATAGTCGATAAACCGTAAATTGTCATTTCCGTGCTTTTTCTTTGCTAGTAACGTTAGTTTCTTATAATTCAGACTCAGTGCACCGGCATTGTCATCTAAAGTTTGTTAACATGTCAGTAGGTAATAAGAAGAACCTAAGATGACCATATCCTAGGTTATTATGTCCGGCATTAAATAGTGAGACTATTCATCATTCTTACTGTATATTATCTGAGTTGCGCTACTAATTCTCTCAGACGATGTCATCTTACCTTCATCGTCTCTATAGCATGATCCTATACCGTAACGTAGTATAGTAATATGGTAATGCTGCCCAATTGTTTTTTAGGGGCTCTTCACTTGAATGCCCTAAAATTTTCTTCGTCTTTTCTTTATTACCATTAGACTAAGTTTATCAGTTTTATAATAGTGTTGAACGTTGCGATTGTATACCTTATTGACTTTTGTGTTGTAGATGTTTGATAATATACATAATGTACATTGTTGTTTAAAGTTACTGTTATCAAGTTCCCGTTCTCGTTAAATTTTGAAATTGAAGTATATACTACCATTCCATTTCTTGTCATCTTCGGCTAGGTACTATTAGGTATCTTTGTAAGCAGGTGAGATTTATTTCAATATTTACACAGGAAAACATTTTGAAGGGGTTAGTTCACGAACTTTAACTGAACATTAAATACATTGTAAAGATCCTCGTCCTGCCGTTCAAATATGTTCTAAAACAGTCCGCATTCAACTGCCTCGCTGCTAATAGCAACTTATCACATAAACTGTATACTAGTATCGGTATCGGGTAGGAGTCACTTTAAGGCTCACCAAACCCTCCCACCGAGCGTGTATCATAAGAATCAAAGAATGCACAATGCTCCCAGTCGGCAGTCCAGGACTCAACTGTAATGATAAAAATATATTGCCCATAAATCATAATCAGTTAGCACTCAAACAACTTTAAACAGGGGTCTGCAGTGAGCAAGATATGGGATGGCTCTAAATTGTAATAATGCGTATAGCCTTTCACTGTTGTATAAGTAACTAAATTGAAATTGCAATAAATAAAATTAGTACGTATTACATAAAGTATTTCGCATAAATTTCCGTTTTAAAATTAAACAATCCTTTACCATGCAAATTTTTCTTCACAATGATGTGATTTTGAATTTTGGCGCAAGATTATCAACTATCATCACGTGATCGTGGTCACACGAAAGAAAACAAATATGGATGCCGAAATCCAAAACAAACTTAAAACCACGGTTTTTATTAAATCTCCTGAATCATCAGGCTTATCAGGATGTATTAATTCAGGTAGTGTATATCAAACAGACAGTGGAAACGTGTTTGTCAAAGAAAATTCAAAAAAGGGCGCCAGTACGATGTTTGAAGGTGAATATTATGGCTTGTTGGAGTTGTATGGAGGCCCTGTGCGTGTACCGAAACCGCTGTTACATGGTAAAACGTATTTGGTATTGGAATATTTAGACATCTCATCCTTAAGTCGGTTTGCAGAAGAACTAGGCGAGTCTTTAGCAAAACTTCATAAAGGTTGCAATGTGGACAGCCAAAGAGTTAGCAAGCAAGACAACAATGTGAGAAAATTTGGTTTTGACAGGACAACCTGTTGCGGATTTCTACCGTTAATCAATGATTGGCAAGATGATTGGACGTTGTTTTACGCAAGCCAAAGAATTCAACCACAAGTTGTTCAGATTCAAGAAAAGTACGGTGATAGAAAGATTGGTGAGCTTTGGTCAATGCTGCAAACAAAGTTGGCTGGTTTCTTCAAAGATATTAAGGTAAGCTGAAGAACCAGTAGAATCCGGGCTGATGGGCGATGGTCGATATGAATGTGAACGTTTCGTCGACCGCAGCTGTTCGCGAAACGTTTGGTAGTTAACTCGACCACTCTACTAGGCTAGTTCTTCATCCGACTTGGGCCGTGAAAACCTTTGCAATTACATTATATACTATCTTATGGGCAGGTGCCTGCATCTGACCGCGCTATCAGGGGAACTCCGTCTGAGTGGTACAATTTCTGAAAATACTATGGAGCATTGTTAGTAAAGGCATCATCTCTATTGTGAAATTTATACCAAAGACAAGTGTGTGCATGGTCTACTAATCTCTTACAACTAGTTACCTATCAGTATATAGTCAAATAGCGTTAAAATGTCAGCTAACTACTCAATTTATTATTGTAGGTTACTCCTTCTCTATTGCACGGCGATTTATGGTCTGGCAACGCCGCAGAAACCGAAAATGGACCCGTAATTTACGACCCCGCCGTATTCTACGGGCACGACGAGTTCGACCTGGCAATAGCGCGAATGTTTGGCGGATTCCCTCAGTCTTTCTACTCCGCGTACCATCGTGTGTTGCCACAGCAACTGGGTTTTAAAAAGAGACAAGATCTTTACATACTTTTCCATCAGCTTAACCACTGGAACCACTTTGGCAGCGGCTACAAACAGAGTAGTTTAGCTCTGATGAGAGAACTTGCGTCTTGAGATTGGCTGTGCTATGTGAAGTGGTACATTGCTTGCATATCACAAAGGCTTTCACGTCTGGAGTCAAATGATGAGGCAGTAAGTTGTTGCTAAGCCTCCAAGATACAAGCTTAGAAGTTTACGCAGAGTCACTGAAGATGCTGACCAAACGTCTGGAAGTTAACTGTACGACCACGGCCTATCAGCTCAGATTCTACTGGTTCAACAACATTACTTGTTGTTTCCTGTGTTTGCCTTTTGATGGAAAATTGATTAGACTCAATTTCCTTCGTAGTGAGCATGATGCTTTCACCCGAAAGGTTGTTGGTTCGAGTCCCACACTTGCTACGCTTTCTGGCCATGCTTCGGAAGGCATGTAAAGCAAGCTGGTCCCGGGCCGTCCTAGTTGAGTGTAAGAGAGGGCTATAAACTCCGCTAGATTGGATTAGTAATGGACCAAAAAGTCAATATTTATTTATAATAGCCTAAGATGGAGAGGGGGAATGTAAAATACGGGTTTAAACAATTCAACTCGTGTATTTCTTCCAACTGTATACATTATTTAAAAATAAACCTCTCACCATAGTTGACTGTGGACAAACACTTGATTTACAATACTTACATTGTACATTATTTTCTCCGATCTCAAAGCTTTCACATAAAAAAACGTGGGAAAAATGCAACCCCCTACAGCATAAAGGCTTGTGTCTTTATTGCTACAAAAATGTATCAAGTCAGCAGGAGTCTACGGCCACCTTTGATCATCATAGCTAAAATTCTTGAAAATACCGATAGCATCATGGCTTACTATCAGATAATGGGGATAACTCGCAAAATTGAGGAAAAACAAAGCGGGAAAGGCTAAGCTTTCCACGTTTTTTTTTTTTTTAATCAAAGAGCGGCCGAGTCATTTTGATGAAATAAGTTGTCATTCCTCAGCCGCAACCATATTGAGAACGTTGTTATAAAAAATCCAAGCTTTCTCAAAACGCATTAATTCACCAGGCAGTTTTATTGCTATTCTATAAACTTGTTATCGTGTTTCTAATAAGCCTAATTCAGATGAGAAAATGTGAATTTTCAGCAAAAGCCTGTATTTTTATTAAATATTTCATAAAGCTATTTTAATAATAGATGTACGGTATTTGAGGCTGACGAACGAGGTTCGCAAAGTAAATCCCTTTCGTATGGAAATGCTAGATATACCGTAGATGTAGCCGTAGAGAAATGACATCAAACCCCTATGTTTTGATTGGTTGGCCACGTGCATTTTCCCAGACGAAAGAGGTCCATAGTCTCCATTAATTTATAACTTTGTAATACTTCGGCATTTCGTATGTTATCATGAGGTCTAAATAAAAAATAAAACTTTGCTGATTAGTGCCAATGTTATATGATTTGAACAGTTTAAAAATGTATGAAAAATTCCCCTCCATTTATAATTTCTTGTCTCCCCTCCCACCTATTCATACAAAATACCCCTTTTATACTTTGTAGTCGGGACCCAGGCCCCAATTTTGGCCTATAGGTCCCCCAGTCGCACTAATCGAGGTCTTTTGCGAATCTCCCTATGGCAGCAAGTTGGACTACTACATACTAAGTACCAGGTTCAGCAGCAACTCAAGAGATTATCCGCTGAGTTGCTGATATGCCTCCGAGATACATTCTTAGGGGTCTACGCAGTGCCACTGAAGATGTTGACGAAACGTTTGGAGATCGACCACCACCCATCATTCCGCATTCTACTGTTCATCAAGATGACATTTGTTAAATATCTGCATACTGCAAAAAGTCGAAGATATTCGAGGCTAACAACAGCGACATAAATGTTAGAAAAAGACTGCTTAAATCACTAGTATGGAGCATACTGCTTTATGGATGTGAGACATGGTGCATACACGAAAGAAGCTGGAGGCTTTCGAAATGTGGTGCTATAGGAGAATGTTGAAAATATCTTGGAGAGACCACATAACGAACGAAGAGGTACTTCAAAGGATAAACGATATAAGATCCCTAATTACCTCCATTTCGGCGAGAAGAGCAAAATGGATGGGTCACCTAATCAGACAAGAAGGACTCCTAAGCACCATAATGGAAGGCACCAATGCAAGGGGGTGACCAAGGAAGGCGTACGCAGAAGACCTCAAGAAAGATATGAGATGCGGAATCTACTTGGAACTCAAGAGAACGGCCCAAGACTGGGGGGAGTGGAGAAGGAGGTGGAAAGATTTGCTGCAAACCAATTGCTAGATTGAAACTAAGGAAAAAGAAGACTGCAAATTCTAACTACCCAAAATAATCCATTTTAGGAAAGATTTTAATTCCCCATTGGGCGAATATTGGGACCTTCAACTTAGCAAGTAACTCATTGTGATATCTCTTACATTACTATACTCTTTGTTACAGCTTGCTTCGAGGCCACCATGCGGTAAAGTGTTCTTAAATTATAACAGTAATACTAATCAGCAAATTAATTAATTACCTTTAGACCTAAATTGGGGATATTTTATTTAACGAGATACTCACTTGACCATCACCATAATGTAATTTAAAAACACTGTCTACGTATTTTGAAATCCATTCTAATTTGCTAAACTATGATTGCTAATTATGGCAGTTATGCAGCCTAGCCTCTGGTACTTATTGCAAATAAGGAACACCTACGGCCATCCTTGATAAAATCTATTGGTTATGTTTTCCATCACATGATCAGCGCAGGAGAAATCTTTGCAGACAAATAAAATTGATTTTTAGTCTATTTAGATATTCTTCAAGCTATAAAAAATCCACATGTTTATGCACATGGGTAATAGATGGAAATACACTCCCAAGACATAATGAAATATTTTAAGATCTTTGACTCGTAGATGGGCTTGGTGAAGCCATGCTTACGCTTGTTATATTATGACAAGGGTAAGCATGTCTCAGCTTGTCCATTATCACTTGTAGCCAGTGTAGGTTGACATCGAAGACGCGTACCAAAAATATTTAAATAATGTCCAAAAAATGAGTAGGTTGATAAAGACCTGCAGGACATTATTTTTAATTTTTAAGAAGATCTACCCTGCCCCAAAGGGCTCACGTGTACCTCCTGGCTTCTAAGCGAAATTGGTTAGACTGCTCAACACACCCTACTGAAATTAACTTGTACTGAATTGACTCTACAGGGTTAGTTTCATTATTGCAAAATTTTCATTTTAGCTCATTATATCAATAATAGTCAAGTTTGAGCTGTTTTTTTCACTGCAGTTTCCAACGACACATCCCCAAATCCACTTTTTTTATTGCTTTTAAATTTTGTTTTTACATGTATTCAGGGAAAGACTAGTATCTGTACTTAAGTCATGCTTTCGTCTGTTTCAGCGCGTCAATGGTAGGCTTGTCCATTATCGCTTGTAGCCGGTGTAGGGTGTATCTTAACATCGAGGACATAATATACAAATTTGCCAATGGCCAAAAATTCTTACGGAAACAATACAAATAATTTCCGAAATCGATGGGGTCGTTGGCATTGGACAAGGGACCTATGGTGCCCATAAAAAGTCCTTCAAAAATTACAAAGAAATGTATTCAGGGCCTCCCGCTGACATTGGCACCCCAAAATAGGTTGGTTTTTGGCTATATACAGTATATTTTTTAAGTTATAAATTTTTTTGGCCAATTCAATCGGTTGTGGACTATTTCATACGCCATGTTATGTTTTCATTTTTTTTTTCTTATAACTTTTCTAAGAATTTGATAATTCGGTCGCATATCACTTTCTAGGGAAAACCCCTGCACCGGAAGTAAATGATTCCTCGTAGCACTATGCATGTATTAAATTAAAAAATATATAAACCCTCCTATTTTGGGCTGTTCCAGGGGTGGCCAATGTCAACAGTCAGCTTCCTCTTAATTAATTTATTAAAAATCCTTATTTGGAAAGTAGGCTATGTTCTTCAGCGTTTGTTGGAAAATGCAGTCCATAAAATGGCACAAAGACCGGAGCAAACTATAGGTTCAATCCAATCACTAATCAGAATCAAATGATGATAAAGTAGCCGTAGTCGATCAGAAAGAGTACTATTTAGTGCTACTGAAGAAGGCGGCCGCAGATGTGGACGAAACATTGGGAAGTATTCTTCCAGATGGACCACAACCCATCAGCCCCGACTCTATTATACCTTTAAATGACTTCGGGAATAATTGTAACTGAGTCGTATCGATTCTGTTTGGTGATTGCAAGAATTGAATACATACCGGTTTATTAATTGATTAACCCCTTGCCATTTTTTTACACACAGATTGTTTCTTCTTAAGCATTGTGAATAGTTTACAAAGTAAAACCTACCACCAAAAGGCTGCGTTCGATCAAAGTCCGATAAACAGTTCAGTAGGCTAACTGACAGTTTCCACGTTGCGACATAACTATAAATTGTTCTTTTATTGGCGGATTATAACACGGACGGTTCATCGGTATTTCTCCGAACGGTCCCTTTTTGTCACTGGCTATCACTTAAATTATAAAAGCAATAGGAAATGCTCTGTTATAAAAAAACTAGTTACCGTACTCTTCTATTGAATGGTAGAGCGAAGTTTGACCACGGATGGATTAGGCTAAAAAGTTTTAGATTTAGTCGACTTTGGGTACAGGACACGAGATTATTGTCTTCCTAACCGGAGTTGTTTGTACAATAGGAGCGTTCCAGTGGCGGATCCAGGGAATAAAAATGAATGTGAAATCCTTAAAACCTATTATTTTCGAAAATTGCGCCCGGGCCCCTAACAGTTACCATAGCGTGACAATTTCATATTTTTTTTCATTATTTTATATTAATTTAATTTAATTAACTTTTTTGCATAGGTTTTTAGTGAAACTTGTTTTTTATGGGGCTTAAAATAAATCTAATGCATTAAAATAGGTTTTCAAAAATTGTTAAGTAGCGTATTAGAAATAATTATTCATGTGAGAGGCTAAAACCAAGCAATTCAGAATCCACTAATACTAATTAATTAATGCTAATACTATAATAATTACAGCACTTTTGGGGAGGGAGGCAGGCCAATATCTGCTAGCACCCCACCTCCGCTGTCAAACATCCTGGATATGCCCCTGGACTGTTCTTATGTGTTAATATCTTATAACCGGAGTCGATTAATTTTCATTACTAAAAAGTACGGGTGAAATCGCAAATTATGCGCAAAAAGTCCCGCTAAACATCGATATTTGACCATTCCAATGTCGAAGCTCAAAATCTTCGAACGCACAATTTATAACTAACATTCAATCCGACAACATACTCGTAGAGATTTCCAAAGCTTTTGTGAAAAAAGGATGTCTCAGCGTTTTTTAAAATTAATAAATTAATTCCTCCTTCAATAGCCGCAAAATGGTGTATGAAATATTCATATAGAATACAAGATTTCCAAAAAGCAGGCTATTTACGTGACTAATTTATGACTATTCTATAAAATCTGATTAATGCACTATTTCGTGGTTTTCCAGGGTAATAATATTTCAGCTGTTTAATAATAACTTAACCTGAGGTTAAAAATGTAAGCCAAATAAGTTTACTGGAGCGCAAAGTGCTGCTCTAAAATTGTTCTGTTTATGTTCTTAACACCAGGTTAAGTGTGAAAATTCATTTTTTTTATGAATTTTACATTTCAACAATGCGGCTGTGGCATGAGGAATTAGTTACTTTAGCCAAAAATACCCAGACCTCATTTGTTTACAAAATATTTAGTATCTCTGCCTTAAAATGCTGCGTAGGTACATAACATACGATAATCAAAGTCCGACTTAATAATGTAATAAACTAACAAATAACAAACTAAAAGACCTCAAACTTTCACAGTTCTAGCCCTTTAGTTTATACTATGGTTTGTTGTAATAGTTCGAAACAATAGCAAAGAAAATTAACAAATTATTCGCAGGACACATTTTGAATATTAAAATGAATTAATTTCCTTCTTTTCTGTATAAAAATTGGTTTAATTCAAAACTGTGAGAAACTAAAGAGTTTAAAAATAATAATTTCTCGATCTGCAAGCTGTCACAGTAAGGGTGGTCTCAAGAATAAAGACCCTTTTCCTTAATGGAGGGAAAGGATCTTGTGGGAATTCGATTTTTTTAGGTTACACTTTTCTTAGCTCAGGTAACCGAAATTAGAGGATTTATAAAAAAAAACAGGACTTTGCGGGATTCGAACCTTAGGTCAGCCTCGCCTCTTCATCTACAAATGCTCTTTGACAAAATTCGCATTGCTAGACAGGATAGTACATCTGCACAACTATCTAGACGAGCAGGTCTGTGAGCTCAGTTTATTACATCAACCTTTTGCCTTTATTCAATACATTGCAGTATTATATACTGTATATAACACTACACATTAAAGGGCGCAAGGTTGAAGATTTAACCTCCTCGTTAATACCGAAATTAGACACTGCAGACACTGTACTAGTCGGGCTTGTGGTCCAGCGGTTAAGACAACGGCACGGATAGGTGTAGATCGTGTATTCGAATCTTGTCCAGTTTTTTCTAAATCCTCTAATTTCGATTTTAACCTCTTCAACCTAAGTTAGTTTAATGTCAGTGTTACATACCATAGTGCAATGCCGGCTGCCTTACCAAGTTGAATCCAGCGGACCAGAGCAGGTTCAAAGATGCAGATAACTTGGTAGTGTAGTAGTAGTAGTGTTCGTCGGGTTAATAACGACTTAGGCCTCATATTTGGGCCCATAGGACAGTGGACCTCCAGATTATAGTGGATTCCGAACCACTTGGGAAACACAGTGAAGTCACACGATTAGTTCGGAGGTGACCAGGACAAGTCCTACCATGTTTCCCTACCGGCACTGTGCACACGACCAAGTTATCTGCAGCTTTGAACCTGCGCTGGATTCAACTTGGTATGGCGGCCGGCCAACTTGGTAGTGTGCTCAGTGCCGGTAGGGAAACATGGTAGGACTTGTCCTGGTCACCTCCGAACTAATCGTGTGACTTCACTGTGTTTCCCAAGTGGTTCGGAATCCACTATAATCAGGAGGTCCACTGTCCTATGGGCCCACACCGTGGCCTGGGACTGTGTCCAACCATACCACTACTACTACCATTGTGCAATATATTGAATATTAGCCCAGGTAGTTGAACTAAGCCCTATTGTTTGTCTCGTTAGGGTCCGGTTTGCCGTATCACAGCAAAACCACTCAACAACCGTTTCACTGAAGCCATGCTGTTCGAAATCCACTATAATCAGGAGGTCCCCTCATTCATATCATAGCAAGTTTAACCACGAAGGTTGGCGATATGTAAGTTCCATAGTCAAACCCATGCCCTAGCAGAAGAACGAGAAAGATAGTGTGGTTGAAGCACTGGAATCAGTACACCGGCTAGGTATGACAGCTAAAAACTTCAAATACTAAATTTAAATAGATACTGCGAAACAAGAGATGAAAACAAATTGAAAATAAAACAACCAACAAGGCAAATGACGAGCGCTCCTGTGTATCGAGCCAAATGAAACGCCGGGAAAAGTAGTGTCAGATTTCTAAATCTTCCTTCGCCAACTGGCATTTGACGCTCCAGTTTGGCGTGGACCGCGGGAGGCTCGTGAATTGCCACATACATTTATACAATACATTCTTTTCATATTACACATCACATAGGGCTTGGAAGTAAGATACTGTATCTTCAAAATATGATTCTTTGGATACTACAAAGTATAGGAAATAGAGGAAATTAGTTAAAAGTTTACGCAACAATAATAATTAGCTAAGCAATTAAATTAAATACGATTTTCAAGATTGGTTTGTAAACAGACGACCAACGGCTAAACTTCTTAGGTCACCCCCGGCAATGGTACGCCATTATGTTGTTTATTGCTTAGCTATAACAATAAAAGCAAATTATTGGTGATCAAATTCAAATATTGTTAGAAAAATAATTAATATTGTCATATTAAAACTTCAAGTTTACCATTAAAAAAAATATATATTAGACTTGATCTTCTGATTTCCAGTCACTATTCTGTCCACTCGGCCATTGCATGACAGCCACCGTATCAAACATGAGTATGATTTTATTGTAGCCTAGCTAGCAAACTTTTACTGATATATAGTATTTCGTTGTGTTAACGGATGTAGGCCACACTCGGGCATTTGCCCAGTGGCGTGATTTTTATAAATTGTTGTTGTATGATGTATTGTTGCATTGTATTGCATTAAAATATATTCATTCATTTATTCAAACCGGCCACTTCAATACAAATGTAAACAGCCAACAATAAAAAACAAAATGGCGTAGCATTTCCGGGAGCGACCCATGAAACATGGTAAATTCTTTAAGACGTAAGAAGAAGCAAATTGTCTAAATCACGTGATTGAAGACTGAAGGCTGTGCTCACCACCCTTAGAAATTCATCAATAAGGAATTCTGCGCGGCACCGCCACGTATTGGCAAATGGCAGTTGCGTCCAGCATTCTTTACCAAGACACTTTCAATTTCCGTGGGCCCGGCCTTTTAAAGAAGGAAATTACTATACTGTACTGTATGGAGAGATTGTGTCCCTGATGTTGAGGCCCAGAGGCGAATGGATACAGAAGCCGAGTTGCTGCTGACGGTTAAGTGACGGAAACTAACATACTTCGGCCATGTCATGGAAACGAATTGTCGCCATCTTCATGTAATAATATAAGGACAGAAGGTGCCCGGCAGAAGAAGAATATCCTGGTTCGGCAAGAGCACGACTTCCCTTTTCAGAGCAGCTGTCTACAAGGTACAAATTTCCATGATGATTGGCAATCTTTGATAGAAGAGGCATTAAAAGAAGAAGTATTGTATAAATGATTTCCAGTTTATGGTTTTCCGTTATTTATAGTATTTTCCTTCAAAATAATCTCAATTTAGGCTCCAGCGTAGTCTAGATGGTAGAGGACTGGCCTATGAAAAGAAAGGTCGAGGTTCGAGACTCGATATAAAAGAAAAACATATCCACTGGGCTGACTATAAAATGCATAACACCTACAAAGGGTTGCTGCGCCACGCCTTTTTTAGCTCTCTTCTTAACTTTGTTTTATGTTTATAAATCAATCTTAACGAACCGAAAATCAAGTTACTTCGACTATGTTCATTCCGCATAAAGTACATTATTTTACAACCAACACGCCGCACTACAAAAACTATTTTCAATTTTTATTCTATTCAAATATCACCCGCATAAGTAAAGTTTCCTATATCATACAATTCATATATTATGAAGGGGGAGCACACTACACCGCAGAAAGCCCAAAATAAGTTTTCATAGAGAAATCATTAAGATTCATAACGTAAGAAGTCGATTACGTAGGGGCAATGCCATTTTTCATTGTTTTCTTTAGTTCAGGTATGCTCAACGAAGTCCTTAATAGGGGTATTCACTGTGTTGGGTTTACTCTAAGGGAAAGTAGGATACTGAGGTAAGATGGGAAAATAGAACTCCTGTTTTTATATTAGAAAAATGATTCCATAAGGAAATGGGTTTCCCTAACATCTACACTTTACCCAACCCGTAGGTTGGGGAGCTGCACTTGGGGAATCGAAAACGGCCATATTTGTTGTTTATTTGCTTTTTATTTTTATTTCTTATTCCCTTTTATTTAATCTAAAAAATTGGTTCAGCGACAGAAATTAATAAAAAAAAAACAATAAAATGAAACATGTGGCAAGAGGTGGGTTAAGTTAATAGCGAAAGCCAAAGAAATTTGGAGGTAAGATTGGTTAGGTTTTTCTATTTCCATGGTTGGCGAAGGTATCCTCACGCTGGACTATTTCTCAATTTTCTCATTTTACCTTTTTCCCTTTTCTACCAACACAGTGAATACCCCTATTATTGTTTTGTTTCGCTATGGTTCGGGTAATCCTACCAACTCAAGAACCGTCTCACACAGTTTCCAGAACCCTTCAGACCAGCAGGCAGGTTTTTGGCAATATCTATCATGTATACGGTAATTGAAATTATCGAACATAGCAGTACATTGTGTGCACAGTGTTGAGATTAGGCAGACTGCAAGTCAAGATTACCGATAATTATCACTGTGCTCCCACAAGCTATGCCGATGGCTTAACAAATAACACACAGCCGTCTAGTTAATCTACATCGTTGCAGAGCGTACCATATTCCTGGTGCCCGTAGGTCATAAATTGTCGGGTTGAGCATGCTCCCCATCATTGAAAAGCCATTCTACTTAAACGAAATGGAATGAAAGTGACCTCGCAATGCGGTGAAGAAGGAGCCAAGGAAGCGTAATTGACTAGAGAGCGGCCGAGTCCGAGTCGATGAGCGAGCCGCTATTTTTTGTAAGTCTCTCAATCTCGTAGTGAACTTCCACAGACATACCTGAAAGAGAATAATATGGTTGAACATGAGAAAAATAAATAATGACTTGTTGATCAATGAGGTCCTGTAGGGACAGTTTTGGTCACTAGGTTCGCTGACGACAAACCGATATCCTTATTATTCAAAATGGCCGTCGTTTGCATGTGAAAGCTAAGCTTTTAGCATCTAATTATACCTTTTAATATTTTTTATAATTTTTTTTCTATGCCTGCACCTTATTTCGCTGCATATAATTTAATATATATATTCTCCATGATTTATAGAAAAATATCACTTTAAAATAATACATAAATAAAATAATTTTAAAATAGTATTGAGGCTTATGGAAAAATCAACGCTTTAATATCAGTGCAACTGGTGCTGCCATCTACAAAAGGACGTCACAAATGAACCTCATTGCTGACCCCTACTTAGGCGAGTTTTTACATACCATGCGATCGGAGACGTGTCGCAACTCGACACAAGTACCTATTAGGTTACTTAGTGAGGTAACTAAAGAGGTCAATCGGATACATTCATTGAATTGTTTGAATACGATTAATCTATTAATCTGTTTTAATATAAAAGAAAAAATATTAGACGGTTTCTAAGGTACTACCAGAGTGTACCACGTGACACGCTACGGTTTTTCTGCCATTAAATTATTAGATTGTTAAAAAATAATTTATAGGAAGATAGTTTTTTTAAATCTATATAAATGTCACAGGTCATACCTGACTGTCGCCTAGAAGTAGGCTTCAACCCCGTTCCAGCCGACATGGCGTCTTCAGGGATGAACGCAGCAATCAGCAGCGCGCACACAACTAGGAGTGCGCCAAACACGAATGGCGGCCCCGGTACGTACTATAACAAAACAATCATCACAATTAATATATAATAAGCTTCAGTTGCCCAGGTGTGACACATGAGCCTCCTCCCCTCTCTCATGTCCCTCCACCATAGCCTGCCAATCGAAATAAGCAGACTGGCATTCCTATGCTTATACATAGGATGCAGTATTTCAGGGCTTTGTGATTTTTTTCATGAAATCACAGGATCGTAGTTACAAAATATTTGCGTCCCACTTTCGGATTTTGGCCACTTGGTAGCGCTTGGGTGTTTCCCGCACAAATTTAAAAATTGAAATGTAGTAGTCAATATCAATTTAATGTGTCATTTCATATTAATAAATCTATAATGACCCAAATTTAATGAAACCAACTAGTTTTTTGTATCATTCGCACACCTAGGCCTATCTACAGTACAATGGTCAATGAATATTTAAAAAAAAATGCTCGTGGTATCGTACGCAGTATGTATTAATGTATGGAAGTATCACATACAATACTTCAAATTATGTTCCAACATGAGTTTAGAAGGAGTACTGTACTTTGCGTTACGGGAAGCATTCATTAGGGCCATTTCGTACAGGTCACTGGAGGTTTGACATTTTAAACCAAAACCCTGTACGGGGAAAGTGGCAAAAAACGTCTTTGCGTCGTCTTAGCATACTGTCACAGTAGACCATGTATTGGACATTTTCACAACCCCTATTTATTCAGACAGGTAGTTCCTCACTAACGCAATACGGTGACACCCACCATGTTCCCTTCCTTTTGATTCTGTAAGCCATAGGTGACAAGTGAAAACTCGAGGTGAGTTCCATGGAAAAGGCTTTAAAAATACAGCATAATACAATAACATTAATGTAATAACATATTATACAGTAATTTACAGGGAAGAGGAAGGAACACAACTAATATTTTTGACTTTTTCCTTCTGGTAGAAATTGTCTTGCATTGACTTAAAGTTTCCACTCGAATTTCCTTGCTTCAACATTTTCTTTGGCGGGACGAGACGCCTCCTCTACTCCTGTTCCTCGAAATCTGCTGCCCTAAAAATGTCAATAATATTAGCCTACCTATACATACCAATTAAAATAAGACAACCTATTTTGTTTTAGTTACTGTAAGCTGCAGTGGACCCATAGAGGGAAGTCACTGTCCCAAATTATTACTTCGCAAGCCCCATGCATGCAAAGGCTTAAAAATGCTTCTCGTAGGTTGTACAGTAACTTGTTGGACTCGGTGTGTTTGGGGAGTGTGCTAAGTGACTTAATTTGGCTACAAGACGGCAACAATGCAACATTTTAAGAAGAATTAAAGCTATTGTGGGTTTAATATAAATTACTCACTTACCTTTTAGAAGTATTATTGTAGGCCTACTGTACTTTACATAATGTGTAGCATAGTGTGAACTCTGAAGTTTTCAATCCAACAACCGAACTTATTTTATTATAGTAAAGTAGGTATTGCTGTAGAGATTGAATCAATAAATAATTTTTATCATTTTTGTTTATCAAAAACCCACTCATTTCTGCTGCGTTGTTATTGTTTTGAAAATGAATGTTGACTTCAAAACAGGCAGCCAATAGTAGGCCAAGTTTTATAGAACGTTCGAATACACTCACAATTGTTTCTTAATCAATTAATTTGATTGGTTAAAACTGGGACGCAAATATTTTGTGACTCGGCTCATGTGATTTTCCTATTTGGAATCACAGACGGCCCTATACCGACTAGCATTCTATAGTAAATATTATTCTATGCCCTCCACTTCTCATTTTTAGCGGGGTCAACGACTCTGCAGATTCATCTCCATATCAAGTGGCTGCTCTTGCAAGCTCCTACAGTTCTGCGAGGTCTTGTCGGAAATTCACTCCTACTCTTAGTTGAAGCCGTCCTCGCCTTCTTCCCTCTACTTCAAGCTGCTTTATTCGCTGGATGAAGTCATCTGGCTGCCTTCTTGCGACGTGGCGCCACCATGTCAGTCGCCGTTCTCGGGCTTCATCAACTATACTAGCTGTGCTAATTTCCGTTCTTATTTCCTCGTTAAGGAGCCCAGGCGTGAAGCCCAAGGACCGTCGCAGCATCGGTATTACGGCCACATGCAGTTTCTGTTCTTCAACCTTCCTTAAGGCTCAGCTCTGAGAGCCACACAAAACATGTTTGGTCATACAACTTGTTTGTAAATTCGTCCACTTATGAAGAACCAGTAGAATCCGGGCTGATGGGCCGTGGTGAAATTACAAACGTTTCGTCTACATCTGCGGTTGACATCTTCAGTGGCGCTGCGTAGACTTCGAAGGTTGTACCTCGGTGGCTCCGTTACTCACTACGGAGGCTATGCAGTTATATCATCCACTTAGTTATTTCAGAAATTTTTTCTTACTGTAAGGATGCCATTTGGTCTAAAAATAACAAAATGAGGTTACCTTTGGTAGGTAGTCACTGTGATCCTGCGTGTGATTATCAGAGTTTTTGTGGTGCAGATTGACTGTACTGAGATCCACGTGAAACATATAGAAAATAAGTCCAAACACGGCGGGCCCAACCCCGTGGCACAACCCTCGAACCGCAGTCACCATCCCTTGTGCTAGACCTGAAAACAACATACTCTATTTACTAATTTATTTATCCAAGTACGTTGGTCAGTGATGCAGAACTTCGGTAGAATAGTACGATAGAACACAGAAAATATGTGAAAAAGCAAAACAAAAATACACCCCAAAAATGGGCGGAGGTTAAATCGGCAGTGGTAAGTGACGTCATCCTCTCTTCATAGATTACTTAAATAAATAAGGCGCCCATTCCACCGACCGGCTAGGGCTATTTACAAAAAGCAGACATTCAAGACTTAGGTGGCGTTTCCACCGACCTCGCATTGCAGAATGCAAATGACATTGACGGAAATTAGAATTTTTCTTTTTATAGAAATCTATTAAAATGTTTGTACTTAACATACCCCATGACGCCATTTTTTAATTTTAGTTTGTTTGTGATTTTACTGTATGATCATTGATCAATTTTAACTATGACATAGAGGAAAATAAACATTTCCGTCAATTCTGCAATGCGAGGTCGGTGGAAACCCCGCCTAAGTCTTGAATGTCTGCTACCACGTCACTGTTTTTGTAAATAGCCCTAGCCGGTCGGTGGAATGGGCGCCTAAGTACACGTTGACTATGCTTCATACTAGCAAGAAAGTTCAATAGGAAGACCAGTCACATAATAGTCATGACATGTTGAGTTGTAGTACAGACTCCGACTTTCACCCGAAAGGTTGTTGGTTCTAGTCACAGAATAAGGATAGGATAGAAGGGCTACCGACATAGCCCACCTTAATTTATTGAAAAGAGCGCAGTATCGTTTCTGGCAGCGGAACTAGTGACACTACGTTAGACATTTATGTTCATTTTATTGATAATATTAAGAACAAAAACGTCGAATTAATTCTGAAAAACATTTTCTAATTATTTTCGAATAGAAACTGCAATTTTTTAATTATATAAAAAAATATTAAGAGTGGCTTACTGACTTGTTATTTGACGGATGCGCATGACAAATTCGCTGCTTATTCAATATGGAATATCACTGCTGCAATTATAAGTTAAGGTGATGGTAGAGCTGAATTTAAATGAGGTTGCATTTAAATTAGCTAATATTTGGAAATATTTTCACTTAAAAATGTATTTAAGAAAAGTAGGATAATTTGAATACTGGCGGGAAACAGACAGCGCCTCTCGTTTCTGGCAGCGGAACTGAGGTTGGCCGTATTGGATAAATCAAGTTTTTAACATGGAGTGACATCCCCCTGGTTCTAGTCTCACACTTGCTACATTTTCTGGCCATGTTTCGGAGGGCATGTAAAGGCTACAAACACAGGTCTAAAAATGATTGATACCTTTGAGTGGTGAACTGGGCAAAGTCAATTCCAGTAATTTTAAATCTTCAGGAGCAAAAAAAAAAAAAAACTGTAGCTAATTGCACTGTGATTGATTCTAAACTCAATCTTTGAACTAGTTTCACGCTGGACTAAGCCGAAATCTGACATCTGACAATAAATTCAACGGATAGATGAATCCATCGGTGCCAAAAACTCATTTTCAGAAATTTGTGGACTTTGCTCGGTTTGCTCCTAAACTGAGATTGAGATTGGAGGTTCTCGTCAAAACCTAATCAAATTCATAATAAAACTATTTGGATTGCGACTGAAGTCTTCTTCATTTGCCAGTTTTTTTATATTGGAGAGAGCAAAAACTCAAGTCATATTTCCTTTCAATATTTCCACTTACGTTTCACCGTATAGCTTCTTCTATTACATTTTATATCTTTGGATATTGTATGTAATCATCTAAAAACAATATTAGTGGTACAGAGTACCTATTTACGATTGTAGAAAACTCCTACAGGCAGGCGAATTAGAGAATGGAAGACGTGCAATAATCGACGGAAACAGGTTCGTTTCCGTCCATTTTTCCTATCTCCAACGGCTAAAGCTCGCCTAATTTAAAGACTTCCTTTCATTTCATTTCAAATTCAGGTGTAGCCTAAAATTCCGCTGGACCCTGAGAATCTTACCTTCGTCGGTATATATATATACGACACAATATACGATATTGATAAATGGTTACCTTGCTTGTCTGGATCAGAGTGCATGGACACGAACGCGCTGATGGCGGGGTAAGTAATACTTGATATGGATGCTAAAATACCCGAAGCCCACATTTGCCTACAAACAAAATATAAAAGATAAAAAGTGGCCCATACACGCGACTAATAATGTACAACCAGGCTAGCTGGATGGGCTTCCGCAGCGCATGCAATTAAGTGGCAAAAAGTAGTTTCCTAGAGTAAGCGGGTGGTCCTCGTCACGTATATTATAAGCTAGTTAGGCCCAGTACACACGGACGAGCCTGCAGTCGCGAGTTACCAATGTTTTTTCTAGTGATGCAACGGATAGTTGTTTGGCCGGATACCGGATATTCGGCGTCATCACCGACCGAATATCCGCTATCCGGCCGCCGAATATTCGGCCGGCCAAACGTGCGGGTTTCAACCTGGCTAGGTTAGTACGAACGAAACTATTTCGTATGCAGTACACGTGCACCCGCCTATTTTGCTAAATAGTTAAGTTTTTTTTTTTTTGTTTAATGTGTAAAGTAGTGTATACGTGATTGTGAACTTGTACTTCATTCTGTGTTTATTATATTTGTCTAAAATAATAAATTTTTCAAAGTTAAATACCAAACAGAATCACTATTCGGTATCCGGCCGGATAGTACGCAACTATCCGGTATTCGGCCGGATAGTAAAATTATGGCCGGATACCGGATAGCAACCGGATATCCGTTGCATCTCCAGTTTTTTCATTGTAGCAAATTGGCAGAAGGTTAGCAGAAGATTTCTGAAGCTGACGTGGAGCCGACCGCATTTTTGGTGCCATCGGCCTTGAGTACTTCAAGAATTCTAGGAGAGAGACAGTCGCTCTCGGCAAGGATATTTTTTTTAAAATTATCGATTGCACCTGCCACGGCATATTCTGTACGTACCACATTTGCGTGCCAAAGCCGTAGCCGAGCAGCTGCAAAAGCTCAAAGACTAGACCGACGATGATGGTCGTTTTGGGCTTGAGGACCTTCATTAGGAATCCAAGGGATAGTTGTGCTAGTACGGACAGAATTCCAATCACAGCTATGAACACGGCCACGTTGTTCATGGAAAAGCCCATCACCTGGAACATGAAGTCAATGAGTCAATAAAAGTGAAACACTAGACCGAAGATGGTCATCTTGGAACTGTCATCTTCATGAGGATCCCACGACTAGGGCAAATACACACACAAGCTTCTGTTTACTGTCGGTTTGGTCAACTTAAGGCGCCCATTCCATTGACCGGCTAGGGCTAAAAACGGTGACGTGGTAGCAGACATTCAAGACTTAGGTTGCGTTTCCACCGATCTCGCATTGCAGAATGCAAATGACATTGACGGAAATTAGAATTTTTCTTTTTATAGAAATCTATTCAAATGTTTGTACTTAACATATCCCATGACGCCATTTTTTAATTTTAGTTTGTTTGTTTGTGATTTTACTGTATGATCATCATTGATCAATTTTAACTATGGCATAGAGGAAAATAAACATTTCCGTCAATTCTGCAATGCGAGGTCGGTGGAAGCGCCACCTAAGTCTTGAATGTCTGCTACCACGTCACCGTTTTTGGAAATAGCCCTAGCCGGTCAATGGAATGGGCACCTAAGTTCTTCGTCATCAATGCAGTCAAAGTATTCTTCGTCAGCTCAAATTGAAACGCTTTAAACGCCTTTTTGTTAAATCTTCAGTCGCATCGATATTTTGTATACATAGGGTCTTGCGAAACTCTGACATAAACAACCGGTTGATGCTTGTGAGGGCTATAACACGCCATTTTATTAATTATTGACTGAAATAAAGTTAGAATCAATGGCCCAATCGCGGTGAGTGGATTTGCTCCATTGCACCTAGTGGAGAACATTGTTATTTTTCACCAAACCTCAACGACCCTAATGGCAATTCATGGCTTATCACTTACTTTTTGTTCTATTACTAAGCCAACCTAGCGGAGTTAGGGCTATAAAGCCCTCTCTTACACTCAACTAGGAAAGCACGGGACCGCCTATTTTACAAGCCCTCCGAAGCATGGCCTGAAAATGTAGCAAGTGGGAGACTCGAACCAACAACTTTTTGGGGAAAAATCTGTATCACTACTCTACATCTACGAATGCATGGCGGTACCGTCCTGTATTCCTTACCAGCAAGCAAGGAAGGGAACCGCCCTTAAAAGTTACTCACCAGCTTCAAATAGACGAAAATACACGAGTATTGTCCTGCTTCGGGGAGATACGAGAAGAAAACTGCTGTGCAAAGCATCAGAATCGTCCGATCCTTGCCAACTTTTCTAAGAGACTGCAAAAAATGTTAAAGCAAAAATTAACCAACGCATATTTGAATAAGAACCAGTCTACTTCTGATGGAAGAGTAATAACGCAATGATCCACAGTAAAATAATTTATTAATATGACCGGTATCACCGGTTTTACTGTGTATTATTGCGTTATTACTCTTCCATTTAAGATGGGGTCAGCTCGATGAAAATGACACCCTCTGCGCATGCGGCCAGCGCCAAGATTTAGAACATCTGTTCCTGTGCAGCCTTTGCCCCCACCGCTGCACACCTGAAGACCTGTGGGAGGCCAATGTGGCGGCTATGAATTTCGCCCAGTTTTGGACGCGCTTGGACACGAAAAAGTAAAGTAAGTCCATTTAAGATGTTCCCCAAGTTCCACGAAGGAAATTCTCACAAGACCTAGTCGACATCCTTACACTTCCGTCAGAGGAATGAAAACTGCACCACTGCTCCTGCTTGCTAATTTCAAGTTCTCATCCTCATACACTAAGTCAGTTAAATAATGCTTGCTCAAACCGTCATCTACCTGAAAGGGATCCGCCTGTTCCCAGGATATAGTAGGGGTCCACGCTGCGTTTGGCTTCACCTTCTCAGACATGGACTCGGGCACTGCCACCAGGATGAAAAACACATCGAGCAGCGCTATGGCGGTGGCAAGAGTAACTACCGTGCTGACGCCGTACAACTGCATGAGGTAGGCGCCCAGCGCCGGGCTCATGATCATACTGGCGGCAAACATCGCCGAAACCTGAAAAAAAAAAACATTCATGTTAGTTCTGAGCTCCGATCAACGTGCCACAGCAAAAAGGACACATCTGTAGCAGGTATAGCAGCTGAAAAAGACACGACTATCCTGAAGTGATGCTGAAAAGCGGATAGTTCGTAGAGAAAAAAAAACATGAGGCAAGTTCTCTGACATCCCCAACATCACCCCAATAACACTAATCCCAAACGTTTCGTCAGCAATCTCCGGTCTGCAATCTTAGCAGTATATATAGTGCCACTGAAGATGTCAACCGCAATGTTGAAGTTTGGAACTCTTGTTAAGATCAACCACGGCCCAACAGCTCGTGCTATAAGTTAATTATTAACTATTATCATAATTATTTTTACTAGACTCCCTGCCATTCTGGGCTCAAGAGCTATTGTCAATCCCAGACACCCTTCAGTGTGTTCTGAATAGGGGCGTCGACTTAATTGAATCACTCCTTTCGGCCTTTCGTCATTACCGTTCTACGTGCGCGCTGGCGGCAGACGCTATCTGGGGCCATGAAAGCCGAAAGGACTCGTTGGAGGTCGTTCGCCATAAGATGACCATAGGTGAGCCTGGAGAGGCCCAAACGCATACGCCCCAATGGTATTTTCTTCGTGCTTGCGCCTGCGTAAGCGCCTCGCCCTCATCTAAAAAACTTAGATCACAGGATCACGTTTCTCATCTTTCCCTTCTCCTTCTTGCCTCTCCACTTTTATCAGAGTATTCAGCACTTCTTTCGTTTCGAGTCCCATCCTCCCGATATCGTCCTCAATCTGGTTTCAATTCCTCTTCTTTGGGCTTCTTCTCCCTCATGTACCATCTGTCTTCCCTTTCAGTCTTCTTGTCTCCCACACTAGCACCTTTAACGTCGGCTGGTACTCAAAGCACCATAGTTCCAAGCCAATCGCCTAGTCCAATCCCCATCCATTCAGTCTTCTTGCTTTTCGGACTCGCACCTTTAACGTCAGCTGGTCAACCTCCGTCACGTCAGACACGAATGGGAACACTACAGTAAAGGTGACCGCCACAACAGCAATGCTGTAAAGCAGCCTTAGGCTACAATGTAAACGAATGTAACTACCCACCAGGCCGTAGTACGTGCTCCTCTCATGGACCTCCGTCACGTCAGACACGTATGCGAACACCACAGTGAAGGTGACGGCCACCCCACTGATGCTGACCATGGCGAGGAACCACCACGAGCTGAGAGTCATCAGGGGGATGGGTGAGCACGTGATCACAACCGTGATCAGCAGGAAAAACTTGCGGCCCCAGACGTCCGAGAGCGCGCCGAGCAGCGGCGTGAACAGAAACGAGAGGAAGCCTTTGCTGCCCATAATGATACCGTTCATCAAGAACGTGTGGTTCGGAAAAGTTTCATTTAGAACCTGTAACGGAAAAATAAAGGTAATTGTCTGTTTATACCTGTACATAACCGATGCTAAACAGCCATAGACTTGCTCATTGACTGTTTTGATACGAGTTGGTGGAAATCTGCGGCTAGCTTTACCGGAATTTCAAAAGAGTGTGGAGTAGCTATTGGAGGAATAGAAAAGGATAAATAAATACCATGTATTTCTGTTAAATTATTCAATCAAGTACGGTAATCAACAAGTACTATACCTAGGTAAGTAATCAACAAGAAAGTATAAAGTAAAATCGTCAAAATATCAACAAAATCAAATAGTTCTGTCATTGTGCTAGTGCAGGTAGCTTTCACTAAGAGATGGTCTCTAAGCAATTTAGGGAAGTTAGTAGCATTTCTCGCCGCTCTCAGTTCACTTGGGAGTTTTCTAAGGCAGGCGAATCCTTGTAATATAGGATCCAGTCGCTCACACTTGGCTGTGTGTGGTGCTGGCCTTAAAAGTTACAAGATTCCCCTTTGCCTCGTGTTGTTTTAATTATCCCTCACACGTTTATTATCACAATTACTACAGGATTTAGACTTAGTTTTATTTAATATGGTACCCGGACTATAGCGAACAAAAATAGGAATTTGTTCAGCTTACTGAGCCGAGAAAAGTTTAACAGGAATGAACTTCATGTCAAAGATAGGTCTTCAGGAACTGATGTAGTAACCGAAATTAGACGATATGTATAGAAAAAACTGTACTCGGTGGGATTCGAATCCACGATATACGTCTAACCGGGGCGTCATCTTAACCGCTGGACCACAAGCCCCGACAAGTGCAGCTCTTCTAAATCCTTTACTTATATGCTCTTGTTGACATCATTCGTATTGCTTGACAGGTTAGGCGCCCACTCCACCGACCGGCTAGGGCTATTTACAAAAACAGTGACGTGGTAGCAGACATTCAAGACTTAGGCGGGGTTTACACCGATCTCGCATTGCAGAATTGACGGAAATGCTTATTTTCCTCTATGCCATAGTTAAAATTGATCAATGATCATACAGTAAAATCACAAACAAACTAAAATTAAAAAATTGCGTCATGGGATATGTTAAGTACAAACATTTTAATAGATTTCTATAAGAAGAAAAAAATCTAATTTCCGTCAATGTCATTTGCATTCTGCAATGCGAGGTCGGTGGAAACGCCACCTAAGTCTTGAATGTCTGCTACCACGTCACCGTTTTTGTAAATAGCCCTAGCCGGTCGGTGGAATGGGCGCCTTAGCACAGCTACACAACTATCAAACCGAACAAGTCTGTGAGCTAACTTAATTGCATACCTTTTCTCTCTTTTTTTAATTCATTATAATACTGCAATATAATGAATTTAAAAAAACCGATGCAGTTTATTAACAGTCTGTAGGGGGCACAATAGGCAAAAAAGCCTTACGTGCAAACGTAACGTACCCCAAAATAATAGAAAAGGTATGAGACTTGAGCCTAGAGTGCTTCAGGTGAGGGTCAGAGTCCGGACCACTTCCCTGCACTTGCTGACAGGTATAGGTGTAGCACTGCGGAGAAGTATAAAGTAAGCAATGCAGGCATGTACAGTAACGATATGAGAGCCCTTATATGACGGGCGTTCGTGCAAGGTCGCAGTTACTGAATCGATAGTGGGAGGGCATTGCTTTATAAAAAGTATTGCAGATACCAGCTCAGGGAATACAAATTAATATCTTCTTTCGTTTTTAAATGCCTCTTCTATCGATGATTGGCGATCATGGCAATTTGGACCTTGGAGACTGCTGCTTTGAAAAGGGAAGTCGTGCTCTTGCCTAACCACTGCCTCAGGTTTTTCAACCATGTTCTTCATCTGGCGGGAGCCCTCAGGCCTAACTTCTTCCCTTGGGTTATTACATGCAGAAGGTAAATTCGGAGTACCCCCAATACGTTTTTTTTTTTTTTTTTTTTTACAAAGTTGAGGAAATATCGATAAAGTAGCCGTGAAATTAGGAGATGATTGTGTTCCTCTACATTTCGACATATTTCGACATGTGGCATTTGTTAAACACGCATTGGCCACAGTTGGCGAACTCCTTCCTCGCGACTACCACACCTAAGGCGCAAATTCCACCGACCTCGTTTTTGATAGTTACCGTGATATTGATGTGGTAGCAGACATTAAAGACAGTCTAAACATGTCTGCTACCACGTCAATATCACGGTAACTATCAAAAACGAGGTCGGTGGAATTTGCGCATAATCGTTTTTTTTAAAAGTTCAATTCAATAATTGTCGCCAATCTGTGATAGAAAGAGGTAAATATCGTTTATCAAAATGCTCTGAAAAATGTCTTGTGTTTGCCCTGAAATGTTGCCAGGACATGTAGAGTAGTGGTACGGACTCAGACTTTCACCCGAAAGGTTGTTGGTTCGAGTCCCACACTTGCTACATTTTCTGGCCATGCTTCGGAGGGCATGTAATGTAGCCGGCCCCGGGCCTTCCTAGTTCAGTGTAAGAGAGGTCTTTATAGCCTTAACTCCGCCAGGTTGGCTTAGTAACAGAATAAGAAGAAGCCTTTAATATTATTATAATATTTTTTCCAACTAAGATTGAAAATTCATGAGCTTTATGATTTTTACAGTTATATCACTTTCCCTCCTAGGACTATCTCTTAGGAGGGGGTAACATGTTTTTAGGAGGTGCAAGTAGTCAAGGCCGTAGCCAGAATTTTTTTCGGGGGGAGGGGGGGCTACGGCCTTGCAAGTAGTGATGAACCCAAGCCAAATCAAGCCAACCTTTTTCTTTAAGTTTGGCTTGAATTGAAGAAAAAAAAATTAGCCTGGTTTGAAATTAGTTTTGGAAAAATAATGTCTTGGCTGTCTTGCTTAATTTTTTTTCCAAACCGAATTCTAAGCCAATTCAAGCGGAAGTTTGGATTAGGGATTTTTTTTTGAAAATTTTGTCACATTGGACCATCTAAACTAAGGCCTATCTGTACTTGGTTAAGTCATGCTTCCGCCTGTTTCATTGCGTCAAAGGTAAGCTTGTCTCACCTTGTCCATTATCGCTTGTACAGGTGTGCAGGTTGGCGTTGAGAACGCATACCAGTTTGCCAATGGCTAAAAATGCATATGGAAACAATACAAATAATGTCCGAAATCCATGGGGTCGTTGTCTTTGGACAAGGGACCTATGGGGCACTATAAGATTAAGGCACTAAGAAGGCCTGGGTCCATAAAAAGTGCTTAAAAATTTACAAAACTACGGCAGTCAGCAGGTGGAAGTACGATAGTTAAAAAAACTATGGCCAATCGGTATGAGTGACGGCCACACAGTAAACATCAACATTTCTTCTAAGGGGTTTGACATTGTTTAAAACTCACATGTATTAAATATGGAAAGTGAGAATGGCCGATTGTATCATAATTAGATTGATAATCCATAAGCGCAATTCAAGGTGACACCTTAAGGTTTGTTCATAAATTGTTTAACCCTACCGAGCAGTGAACTATCGACCTTCGGATTTAACATTAACGAGTTCAGCGTTCGCCAACTAGATCATCAAAATCAGCACGAAATAAAGTGCAGTGAGCCATAAATTTCGCCACGAAGTTTACCGGCCTTGCATATTTCTGGAGCGAACCAGTCTAGACTATTTTGGACTTGTGACGTCATGTGTGCTCTACAAATTTGACTCCCGCTGCTAACTATCGGATCATGGAATCAGTTTTTTTATTTTGCTGATTCAGCAGAGAAGGCAAATGAGGCATCAGCTGTAACGTCTGATCTGGTCAATAACGTACTGCGTTAAACGTAGAACTATTCGGACTAGTAGGCCGTTGCCGAAATAGAGCACATATCGCTCATGCACGAGAAAAGTGACACATTTCTAAATATTGACTTTTGAGATAATTCAAATTTTAGTTGACAATTTTTTAGTTTTACTTGCAGTACTATCGAGGCACTTAATACTTTTGAGATGTGACAGTTTACTTGAAAGAGAAGTTTAATTACCACGCCAACGCCTGGAGCACATTCCGAATTATGTCAGTATTGCCAAACTCGAAGTAGTCAAACTTGACAATGGATCCGTGACAAAACGCAATCTTATGGAAACAAATTAAACTAGATATGTGACACTATCGTACATTCATAAAATTCGCTATATTTTCCTCGACATTTTTGTATAAATAACTCAATTTTGCAATTTTTTGAAATGTGTCACTTTTCTCGTGCATGAGCGATATAAAGATTATTATTGACATGAACTGGAGGATAATATGTAGGGAGTTGCTGCCAACTAATGACTCATAACCGAAATTAGAGGATATGGAAAAAACTGGGCTTGGCGGGTTTCGAACCCACGATCTACGCCTAACCGCGGCGTCGCTTTAACCGGCAATTTCAGTTGTAACGAGGAGGTTACCTGTTCAACCAAAGTTAATTTGATGCCAGTGTTATATATACCATATAATACTACAATGCATTAATGACTCGTACCGGAAATTGGTGAAGTCATGCTTGTACCTGTTATGTTAAATTATGTCGACAATACTATCCTACAAAACTATGGATCACCAGGACACTATTGAAGTGAGAGCTTTTTGGTACCGGACTTGTCTGTACAAGTGCTCAAGACGCTGTGTCCCAGACAGATCTTGCAGATGCCAATGACAAGGCCATCCAGCCTGCAATGTATCCTAGGCCCGGACACGTTAAGTAAGTAAGTGCCCAAGGATTTTCAACTACCTGAAGGTCTTGCCAAGGAAATCGCTCAAGATACCATGAGAAGATCAATTATTTAGGTTTTAGATTTAGGCACAGAGTGATAATCGAATCGCAATATCTCCGCAGTGATTCGAGATATCGGTATGAAATTTTGCGTCAATTTTCAAAAACATAATTATGGCGCGTCGTTTAAGCCAATCTTAGAAAAAATGGCACATGGGTCCCTGGCCCTGATAAAGAACCTAGGAAAGAAAACCAAAATAAATTGTTGTACAGCAGGCCACTTGGTAGTGAGTGGGTTCGTCTTGTTTATCTATACAGTATTATATGGGTATAAAAAGTGACTTAATTACTACCGGGTAATGGAGTAAAGTCTAATAGGTTTGAGGTCCTCAGGTAATTTATTACTGGGCACAGCTCAACCAATATTTGGATTCAACAATAGTATCCATGAAAACATCCCCTTTAGCACGTCCCATCCTATTGATTTAATATTAGATCAAACAAAGGATGCAAAGGATCAAAATTAATTTTTATGTCCAATAGCTGCTAATAAGCGAAGAACGAGAGAGCAAAAGCTGGGGGGTAGTAATAATTAATTATACTTTACATAAGAATGTGTAGGCATTAGTCAGCAATAGGGAGCGACTATCGCACGTGCGGTTAGCACACAACTTCACACTTATATCTGTACATGGCTAAGCCATGCTTTCGCCTGTTACATTGCATTAGTAAGCTTGTCCATTATTGCTTGTAACCGGTGTAAGTTGACATCGAGGATGTATAACAGTTTGCCAATGGCCAAAAATTCATACGGAAACAATATAAAGAACCGGTCCGAGTTTACTCGAACATGCTTCCCAATTTATCAAAATTAGCAGATAGAGAAAATGAGTAATTTCATGGTAAATAATTTTCCTATGGATAAATTTCCGATATCTCAGGGGGGGGGGGGGTTGTCCACCTGACGTCACTGGAGGTGAGGTAAATTCTAGATAGGTCAGACCAACACATTACCACACAGCAATACTGGCAGGGCACGCAATGCATTTGAGCGTGAATTTTCTATCATTTTTTCAAAAAAAAAATTTTTTTTTACAAAACCAAATGCTTTTCTGGGAAAGCACCCTGTCCGGTTTCGTTACTCAATTTAACACCTAAAACATGCCTGAAGGTAGAAATCATTGATAGAAAGGTTTCGCAGAAAAATGATTTTTTAGTCATTTTTCATTAAAATTTAGTTATTTTTATTTTTTTTACCCCCAGAAGCAACCTATCAAGGGGCAAGTGACATTAATAACGACTACAATATATGTGAATTTAAAAGAAATCGTAGGAGCCGTTTTTGAGAAGTAATTTTTTTAGACGTTTTTTTTGAGTTTTCGAGAATAAAACCCCCCCAAATTGAGTTAGCCCAAAATAAAAATAAAATGGTCTCGAGGTATGATTTTTGTGAACCTACGTGCAAAATTTCTTCAAAATCGGCCGAGTAGTTTGCCCGGAAATCGACGCACAGACAGACAGAACGACAGACAGACAGACATTTCGTAAAAACCACTTTTTTGGGTTCCTGGGACCTTAAAACGTGTAAATCCGTTGAAATCTCGGAATCGAAAATTTGGATGGTCACAAAGCTTTCCTTATACTACGTATAAATTGGAAAGCAATAAATAAATAATTCGTATAATTATTCAAACAATAAATAATTTGAGGCAATTTTATATTTGTAAAGGGGGTCCCAAAGGACTGGGTCCCCTGCTGGGTCCCTTTAAAATTAAAAAAAAAACTTAACCTAAATGAAACCAATCCTTTAAGAAAATAAACATAAAAATAAAATAAAAATCAACTTAAATAGAATAAGAGATGATCACAATAGCGAGTAATATTGGGAGTATTAAATTTGTTTACCATTTTTAAAAATAAAAAATAATTAAACTTCTTTATTTTTTTAGTATGCATTCTTCTAGTAGGCTATGTTTTTGTATGGTATGTATTAGAATTAAGATAGGCTTTAATTTGTTTTTTTAAGAGTTTAGTAGTCCAGTCATTACGTCGGAAAAATCGGGTTAGAAATGCAAATGAACCGAGAAAGCCAAATTTTGGATATTACGTGGGGGGGCCTAGAAAAGCTTAAGTTCAAATTGTCGACCAAAATAACCTTGTGGGTTTTCCGCCATCTTGAAAAAAGGGTTAAATTCAGTTTTTTTATCATAACTCGGTTCCCCGTCGAGATACGAAAATTTTCATGTAATACTTTTTTGTTGCTCTTTGCACGATCTACAATTAAGGTCCTATACATTTTTCACGTATCGATCATCGTTATCGAGATATCGATAAAAAAAGCCATAAATTTGGGGAGAAAAAATTATTTTTCGCTATTTTCTTTTTTCTCGTTAAAGATATCAAAAAATGTTTCGAATAAAACTTGTAGAGCGTGTTTAGACCTACAAATTCGTTTTTTTATTTTTTATTTTCGAGAAAAATTACGACTTCTATGGCGCCACAAAGTCAATAATACCGTGCCCGGTTTCCATTTAGCCGCTCGCACGCTTGTATCCACACGTCAAAATGGATGAAGGGTTGTTCAGGGAATTATTGCAATACATAATAAATTAATAAACCAGCCAAATTATGAATCAAACACATGAAATTTATTGATGAAATAATTATTATGCAGCAAAAAATAGTTATTACAAGTGGTCATTTTTTTCACAAGTTTTTCGTCGTTTTGATGGTCCTGGCTGCTGAAGTTCTTCCTCGGTAGACTCTTCGAGTCGTGAAGATTCTTCAATCACAGGAAATGACGCCGTGACGGTCGAAAAATCGTAATCATCATCATCATCGTGACCGTCATTGAATAAGATCTCGACTCTGGCGACATTGTCGCATATCTGTCCGCTACAGTGCAGGCAAATAACAGAGCAACTAATTCCTGCTTTCCTGCACCCACAAGCAGCCCCACACTTTCCTTTGCATTTGCACGAAATGAGTTTCAAAAGTTCAGGTGGAGCGGGTGCGGCTGTGTTGCAAATTGGTTCAAGCCCGTAATTCGTCTGCCGCCAACCCCATTCCTGAGGATCTTGGTAAATTCCGAGCCACGTTTATACTTGTAGGTACGTCCGGAAAACGTGTTGGCGGACTGCGCTTTCCGTTGGTGGAAGGAGTGAAAGATTATTCGCCTTATTTGTCGTCATCGATTTTGCAAAGTGGTGGAATCGCAAAATATCCATCGTTGTGTCCTCTTTACGCCCACCATACAGAGCGATAAGAAATAGCTTTCCTGCGGAAGCTAGCATCTCCGGATCGACCTTTTCTTGCTTGAATAGTTCCACCGATGACCGGAGGTTCGGGTTCTTCTCGAGGGTGCTTATGAATTTCGACTTTCCAATATTATAAAAAGACGACGTGGTATCACAACCGCTGAACGCATGGATGAAAAGAATGTTCTCAAGAACAGACTTATCATTCTTGAAACTACTTGGAGAATACAGTTTTGCCGGTGTTTTGCCTTTAGCTGGTTTGCGAAAAAAAATATTTTTTTTGTCACGTGCAAGTCCGCAAATTAAAACTAAAAGATCGATATCTTCGCCGACGATTTCCACAGAGTTGTAAAACGATGCTTCTCTGATTGCTGTAGTTACGATGAGGGTATCAGCATCCTCAAAAGCCTGCTCTACTTTTATTCCGGTATTTGTAAAATAACGGCGAAGCATTTGTATGAAATTGTTTTTGTTTTGGTCCCTTGCAAGAAACTTCTCCTGGCTAACTTTCGGTGCAGTAGTTTCATCAAACGTGAACTCTGGTGATTGGTTCTTCCTTGAACGTCGTGCCCTTTCCGAAGTTTTTGTTCCTGCGAGTCTCATGTCAGTCGGATAACCGTCGAATACGATTGTCACACTTTCTCCAAAGTGCTGTTGCACGTATGTGACATATTTCTTGCAGATGAGATCAAACGTCTCAATTCGACCCCAAACTACTTTGTGCAGAAGGAAACCACCGTCGATTACGTGATAATGTCTGTCACCAGGTTGCAAATTTTCTGTCAAAGGTTCGAAGGCATTGTATAATAGCGATTTTGTTCCTTTTCGCATTCCTTCTTCGGTGAACAATGACAATGGGAACGGAGCGAGCTCGTATCCTAGAAATTTTTTCAGGTCAGTCTCGGAATTCTTCGTTATGCACATTCGTTGGAAAAGCAACAATGGATCGATCGGAACTGGAGACTCGTCGATGGTAATGCTGGTATTTACTGCCGATAAAGAGAGCACTTTATCCTTCCTTCTGAATGACAAGGACCCGAAATCCGCTCCTATGATTTTAGTCATCATGTCGCGTCCAATTTCGTATGCACGATGACAATTAATGTTCTCGTTTGCAATAACTCCTGTGCCGATAGACATCAATTCTTTCTTCTCTGGAAAAGGATTATGACTTGCGAGCCACATGTCCAATTTCTCAACGTCACAATTGTCTCGAGAAATCCGCGAGGGTCTCATGTCGACGTGCTGTTCGGTTGTAGAGCAAGATACTCCGGAAAAATTTTCAATTTGTTCACAAATGTTTTGAAGCTGAACCATGCCCAAAGTCCACGATGCTATTGTGCTGTCTGTAATTCCCCTTCCCTGTGTCAGTCCTCCTGTTGTCTTCATGGATCGCATAAGAGTCTGCTCTATCGTCATGTCTGACATAATCCCAGACCAAAATTTTTCCGAGCGACGAATCGTAAAGTAGCCACGTCGAGTGAACTTGTCAAAATCTTCTATGGGTATTTTTTCACTCAGAGCTCGCATATCTTGTAGGTATAATTGAGCAGACTTCGCATACAGGAAGTGGCCGCTGGCATGGAAGAAAGGAAGCATTTTTTGTATGGTATCGAGATGAAGTTCCCAATTACCGGATCTTTCTGCTTCCAGGAAGTTCTTCACCAGAGAAACCATACGATGGTACTGCACCCATAGCTTTGCCGTAGGACCTCTGCTCTCGATGGCGACTAATTCTTGTGCGAATTTCTCGTATATTCTTTTCACTCCGTTGTTGTTAGCGGCAGTCATGATGGTAGGTCGATTGAAAACATCTTCCGCGTAGTAATCTAGATCATCACGTTCCTTTTCGTCTAATTCCAGCGAGTCTAGTACAATTTTTGTCAAAGCTGAGTGCGACAAAATGTGAGCGCGAACAGCTCTCGCATATGCATGACCGGCAAGAATTTTTTCGACACAATTTTCTGCATAAATGAGCTTGAAAAGCTCTTCAATCCCACTACCGGACATGATCATGCCAATTGATCCCATAAACGACATCAGAAGATGAAATCCACCAAGTCTCACTATGACGTTTTCTAAATCCGATTTTGGGTCAGCAGCTCCCACGATGTCGCGAGCTTTCCAGTACAGCGGTTGATCAAATGTGATGAAGGTGGTTTTTTGACTGCAACGCTTTGAATTCTCGACAGCTTCAAGAAGCGATGTAAGGATCGTGTCATAATTCGATGGCGGCGCATTGATAAACGGAAGACAGATAACTTTTGAGCGTTCGTATTGCATATTGGCTGTTATACTCTCCATATATCCATTCCATCCTGGAATTCCAACAGAGCAACTCCATTTTCCGTAAAGCCAAATTAAATCTGGTATTGTTGGTAAAATGTCGCTCGGAAGTTGCCGAAGAGCTTCGACATCGGCAACAGTTATAGTCTGTAAGCCTGCCGATTTATGTTTACTGTAAGCGAGTACAGGAACCATGCCCAATTGTGCAACTTCTGAAGCTGATTTTATTTCGACAATACGCGGAATTTTTTTCTCACGCTGGATAGCTGTGTAGGGAGTCACACAATGTATTCCTCCCATTGCATGAAACGTTCCATGACCGTCGAGGGTGTTTATGTTAAAATCCGCATTGTCAAATACAAATTGACTGAATGAATTTTCCAGAATTTCACTTTCAGGTCGATGAATGCATGAATTCTCGAAAATTGTTATTTCTCGATACGGCGCACTGAATCCCATTGCTGATAATATGTTGATGAGACTCTTTGAACCGAATTTCTTGTAAAGAAAAGTTCCGACACCTAACTGCAGCGGAGAGAAAAACGAACGAGGACGCACGGCTGTTATTATGGAGTGAGCTATCGCTGTACATTTTTTTTTCCATTGTTCCAATGCACCACGTTTATCTTTTGTTATCATTGTAGCAAGAAAAACTTGCAAAGATTCAGGAACAGCGGCTTCGACATCTTTCACGAACTCATCCGATGGGGGGTAATTGTTTTTATCGTAAACGACACCTCTAATGTCCTCACGGATTATCGCAGCAGCTTCGCGAATAACTCTTAATCTTTCTTCATGATAATCCTTTTTTTTTTCTTCGTACCATTTCTCCGAGAGTATTTTGAAACCGGTATTTCGGAAGCACACCACGCAATCACGTCCTTGTTTTTCGATTATCAGAATGTCGTCTCCATACTTCTCTTGCAAATGTTTTTTAATCGTTCTTATGTCAGGAACGAAACCTCCATTTATTTGGCTCACCAACTCACTGATAGAAAATTGACATTCGTCGGAGTTTTCTTTTAAAAAGGAGTAAATTGCCTCCATTGCCTCGTCTACTTTGTCCCCCGTAGGTCGTCCTTTCTTATTCCCCTCTTCAGGTAAGGCATGATATACATGAGAAATGCAGGTTCGATGGTATCGAGCTCCTACTGCGACGAGATCAGGTATACCATGAATACGCTCGATGATCGAAGTGGCAAATTCATCGTCACGTCCAGACAGGTATCCCATAATTTTTTCATTCATTGATATTTCTACCACGGAATGAATTTTTTTTCGTCTATGCACTGGCAATCTCGATTCGTCGCAAAATATTTCTCCACAAAATAAGCATCGATTTTTGAAATCAAAAGTGGGAATAAACTGTTCTTCGGGTTCTGGTACGTTCGATGGAGACTCGCTTCGTCGAGAAGCAATTGACGCTAGCCGTTGGTTGCCATATTTTTTGTAGCACGAACTATGAACACTCACAGAATTAATATTCTGTAACATCTCGTGATGATCCACACGTCCTCTTTTCACGCTCGCCGCTAAGAGAGTCTGAACAGCTCTCTTTTTGGCCACATACACATCGTCAATCAGAGGTTTTTTGCAAATGAAACAATCACCCATTTTACAAAAATTTTCAAACACGTACGCTCGCTTCAAAAGACTCGAGACAACTGACTGGAATATGCTACGAAAAGGAGCAGATGTTCCGGCACGAACACGAAAAAGGTCTTTTATACCTGACCCATGCCCAAACTCTAACGGCCGCCGCATAGGCGTAGGCATAGGCTCTATGGCGAGACGCACATTGCAGCGTCGGGCGCGCTGGGGCCGACTTTGTGGCGCCATAGAAGTCGTAATTTTTCTCGAAAATAAAAAATAAAAAAACGAATTTGTAGGTCTAAACACGCTCTACAAGTTTTATTCGAAACATTTTTTGATATCTTTAACGAGAAAAAAGAAAATAGCGAAAAATAATTTTTTCTCCCCAAATTTATGGTTTTTTTTATCGATATCTCGATAACTATGATCGATACGTGAAAAATGTATAGGACCTTAATTGTAGATCGTGCAAAGAGCAACAAAAAAGTATTACATGAAAATTTTCGTATCTCGACGGGGAACCGAGTTATGATAAAAAAACTGAATTTAACCCTTTTTTCAAGATGGCGGAAAACCCACAAGGTTATTTTGGTCGACAATTTGAACTTAAGCTTTTCTAGGCCCCCCCCCCACGTAATATCCAAAATTTGGCTTTCTCGGTTCATTTGCATTTCCAAATGTATATAATGACTGGACTATAGTAGAAGTGGTAGATTTAATGTTTTCTGGTAGCTTATTAAATATTGAGGCAGATAAGTAAATATGGGAGTGTTGAAATAGGGACGTATTATGCTTGGGAATCAGGTAGTTACTAATCAGCTGATCCGGGGGTGCTTTACTCAGTAGTTTGTGTCGGTAGAGTATCAGTTGTCGAGCATAAGCTGTCGTTAATGTTGGTACGTCTAGTTCAAGGTAAGGCACTATATACCCGGGTATTGTCATCCGCCATGTTGTATCCCATATTTCCTATATGGTAAGTATTGTAAGTAAAGTAAAAGATTGAAAAATATTGAAAAAAACTAATACACGTTTTAGTAATTTTTTATTACAAACTTCCCTACTTGGTAGCACGTTTTTTTAAATAAAAATAAATAAACAACGATAAATTTATAAAAATAAATAGGTAAACACCCAATGCTTGGCTTATACACAAGACTTATAATGGATACAACATGGCGGATGACAATACCTGTCTAATATAGAGCCCTAGTTCAAGGTGTAGTGTCGATGTATGTTCACGGTAATGTTTACCCATTGCCACCTTCAGAACACATCTTATTGCAACCTTAATTTG
Organism: Psococerastis gibbosa; assembly: GCA_963971405.1. NCBI lineage: Eukaryota > Metazoa > Arthropoda > Insecta > Psocodea > Psocidae > Psococerastis > Psococerastis gibbosa. Next base: position 2,409,904 of record OZ020491.1, read on the forward strand.
GTTTTTGTATTCTGAATTGTCCGTATTATCTGCAGTCTTCAGAATCCGCATTACTTGGTCAATACTGCAGAGATTCAAAGTTTTGTCCCCTCCTAAACAAACTAAGGCCTCTAAAGCTTTCTAAAGTTGAGAATTACCATGAATCGTAGTTGGCAATACAATAAATTCCTGCCTGTACATTCGTACATTCGTACGTGCTTTATTATTAATGTGTTTGCGACGCCGCACATTAATGTATCATGCACCTAGTGATAATGGCTTTGCAATTAAGGTCCCTGTAAACTTGAAGCTAAGAAGCCATTTATTTGCCTTTGAAATCACAATTCCATTAAAGTAGAGTCCGAACAACAGTCGTACAAGCACTCTAGCAGATTTCGAATTGTGTAGTCAATCAATCAATCAATATCGTGTATTTCTCCCTCACAATATACAAGAACCGGTCCGAGTTTACTCGAACATGCTTCCCAATTTATCAAAATTAGTAGATAGAGAAAATGAGTAATTTCATGGTAAATAATTTTCCAGTGGTTAAATTTCCGATATATCGGGGGGGGGGGGGGGGGGGGGTGTCCACCTGACGTCACTCGTCACTGGTGGTGAGGTAAATTCTAGATAGGTCAGACCAACACATTACCACACAGCAATACTGGCAGGGCACGCAATGCATTTGAGCGTGAATTTTCTATCATTTTTTCAAAAACATTTTTTTGTACAAAACCAAATACTTTTTTGGGAAAGCAACCTGTCCGGTTTCGTTACTCAATTTAACACCTAAAACATACCTGAAGGTAGAAATCATCGATAGAAAGATGTCGCAGAAAAATTATTTTTTAGTCATTTTTCATTAAAATTTAGTCATTTTTATTTTTTTACCCCCAGAAGCAAACTATCAAGGGGCAAGCGACCCCCCGCATTTTATCAACATTAACAACATATACAATATATGTGAATTTAAAAGAAATCGTTGGAGCCGTTTTTGGGAAATAATTTTTTTAGACTTTTATTGAAGTTTTTTGAAAATAAAACCCCCCCAAATTGAGTTAGCCCAAAATAAAAAAAATGGTCCCGAGGTATGATTTTTGTGAGCCTACATGCCGAATTTCATCAAAATCGACCGAGTAGTTTGCCCGGAAATCGACGCACAGACAGACAGACAGACATTTCGTAAAAACCACTTTTTTGGGTTACTGGGACCTTAAAACATATAAATCCGTTGAAATCTCGGAATCGAAAATTTCGACCGTCACAAAGCTTTCCTTACACTACGTATAAATTGGAAAGCAATAAGATATAAAGTCGCCATAAATACAAGTGGTCAGACAATACAATACAATGTGTGCATGCTTGTCGCCAGTCTAAGAGAAGGGACAGTTGAATGAACGAATAATTTACAATTTTCAGAGCGTGGTTCACACGCTACACAATGAAATTCTATGGAACTAATATTGAAGGTGGCTCCAATAATAGTCCTATAGTCCAATTTGTGGGAACTTGGGGGGGGGGGGGGAACCGGTCCAAAAACGGCAGGTCGAGGTCAAGACTTTACATAAAGGAAAAATTCCCCTTCCCCTCCTCTACAACTCTAATAGTGTCTGCTACCACGTCAATGTCACGCTGTCTATCAAAAACGAGGTCGGTGGAATTTGCACCACACAAAAGGCGATTTGTCACTTGAAACTGTAAATGCAGGGGAGACAATGCTTACATACGCGTTTAGCAACAAAATAACATTTGTATTTTTTAGCAGTCGAGGCGAAGATTTCAGTGATACCACCAACTCAAAAATTATTTTTTTGTGACAAATTACGAGCTCCTTAAATGGAGTGATTTCGAAATCAGCCAGATAGTTCACCCTAAGGAAATTGCAAAGATCAACAATGACTATAACTACCATTAGAAATGTTTGGGGAAGTACTGAAGGGCATCGCCACGTACCAATGAATGGAGTTGCCGTCCAGTATTCTTTCCCGTGGCATTTCTGACGGTGATGGGCAGCTCTCGAAGTGTGGTGGGCACGGCCTTTAGGTCGGCTCCCACCTTATTAAGTAAAGGTACGAAAGGTTGGATGGGATGGAAGCTGCCAATAGGAAAATGATTGGGGGGCTACCCTTTGATTCCTTGTTTCCATCGTTTTACAAGCGATAGTGGAAGAATAGGGATGATGCTTGAGGCGAATGCGAAACAAGAAATTAATTAATTCGTGAAAAATGACATGTTTATATGTTGAAACAAACAATTTTGGTAATTCCAATGAGAGGTTGTAGGATATTAAATTATTATGTACACACAAGGTGGGACTGCAGCCAAGTTTATCGCAAGGCTAGATAAAACAAACATGACCACTCTGTTATCTTGGAATTCTGCGCTGCACGCTGCTGCTCACACAACAATTTGCAATTTACAAATGCGGTAATGATAAGCTTTCATAAATACGAGGAACAATTCATTCCTTTTTCACTAGGCTAGACCGGCTGAGTTCGGTAGCTCTTACTGCAGACTTATTGCAACCCGTTTCGCCTCCAACTGTAACTGAGATTTCACATTGTACCCCTATTGTTACACCTTTCCTCAGCTTAAATAGTTGTGTTGGTCCTTTAATTAAGTCCTGTTTGTTCATCGCTATAGTGCAGGTTTCATGGGTCCGGGCTTAGCCACTGATTCATTACCACACGCACTTGTTCCCATCAGACCTGCCCATTCTGACAGGTTTTGAGCAGTCTCCATGTCTAATGTACACCGCTATGGGAACCATGGACATAGCAGGAGCAGAATGTGCAATGCCCAGATTGATCACTTTAACAAGTTGCTGCAAATCCGATATTCCAACAAGAAACATTGTGTTTCTAAAAGCTATACAGATGGTTTCAAACAATTCGGCAATTAATCCAATGGCCGTGCACATGTTATTATAGCTTGTCTAAGCCTGTCACAAAGCAAACACTAACTACCCTGATAAGAGTTGGCGATGGTGTGAGACGGTTAATGCTGACCAGTTTTCGCTCATGGTAAGGCATACCCGGCCATAGTGAATCAATATAGGACTTAGTGCAGCTACCTGTGCTTAGAGAAGTGTAACCTGAAAAGGGTCAAATTCTAAAAATCCCAGGCTATCATAAAGGAAAGAACCGGTCCGAGTTCACTCGAACATGCTTTCCAATTTATCAAAATTATTAGATAGAGAAAATTAGTAATTTTTTGGCAAATATTTTTCCTATGGTTAAATTTCCGATATCTCGGGGGGGGGGGGGGGGGGCGGTTGTCCACCTGACGTCACTGGAACTGAGGTAAATTCTCGATAGGTCAAACAAACACATTAATTACCACACAGCAATAATGGCAGGGCATGCAATGCATTTGAGCGCGAATTTTCTATCATTTTTTTCAAAAAATAATTTTTTGGGCAAAACCAAATATTTTTTTGGGAAAGCGACCTATCCGGTTTCGTTACTCAATTTAACACCTAAAACATGCTTGAAGGTAGAAATCATCGATAGAAAGGTTTCGCATTTTTTAGTCATTTTTTCATTAAAATTTAGTTATTTTTATTTTTTTACCCCCAGAAGCAAACTATCAAGGGGCAAGCGACCCCCCGCATTTTGTCAACATTAATAACGACTACAATCTACGAGAATTTAAAAGAAATCGTTGGAGCCGTTTTTGAGAAATAATTTTTTTAGACGTTTTTTTGGAGTTTTTTGAAAATAAAACCCCCCAAATTGAGTTAGCCAAAAAAAAAAAAAAAAATGGTCCCGAGGCATGATTTTTGTGAACCTACATGCCAAATTTCACTCAAATCCACCGAGTAGTTTGCCCGGAAATCGACGAACAGACAGACCGACCGACAGACAGACATTTTGTAAAAACCACTTTTTTGGGTTCCTGGGACCTCAAAAAGTGTAAATCCGTTGAAATCTCGGAATCGAAAATTTTGACCATCACAAAGCTTTCCTTATACTACGTATAAATTGGAAAGCAAAAACCGGTTTCTCGTTAGTTGTTATCGTAATTTGTTACTCGACAGTTACAGTTATCATTACATCTAACCGTTTCATTTAACATCATTAAAGTAAACAGTTTTTGTTGTGTAATTTATAAGGTATATTAGTAGGAATGAAATTAGGCCCTTAAAATTAATAGGCATGATATTGTAATCAAGGAATTAATAGGCGACCGGAGGCAGAAAACCCATAGTAGAGGCAGGCCCATAGCCAGAACAAAACATTTGGGGGGGGGGGGCAGATTTTCAGATTTCGCTACATACTATAGGATCGCAGCCCAGCAATAAAATCCTGGATACGGGCCTGTTTACAGATGTAACAACCAATTTCCCAGTCAATTGTAGCCACATAAAACAAGGCTCCCTTATATTTTTTTTCTCGGTGAAATTGGGTTTTGTTCAACAATGACTATGACAATATCCGATTTCATGTAATCATGAAACCTAACATACAGTATATAAACACAGGCGCGGATCTAGAATGAGACCAAGGAGGGGGATAAGATTAAATAGGCCTACGATTAAAAAAAAAAAATATATATATATATAGTGCTGAAATATTGAGGGTCTCCCCCGGGAGAAAATGTGTGAAAAATAGGACTGAAATAGTGGGGTTTTACGCATTTTGAGGATGGGGGGGGGGCGTAGCCTTCATAGCCACCCCCCGTAGATCCGCGCCTGTATAAAAAATATTTATAAGCCATACACATAAAAGTGTAGTACACGGCGTATTAAAGAAAAAATAGGTGTGCTTTGCTAAATCAGCACAAATGAATGAACCCCGCGAATTCGCAACTAGAATTATTTGAGTTCTACATAGGAAAATATCGAAATCTACAGTCCTATCTACAACTATTTGCACATTGTGCTACTTTCAAGTACAATAACAACTCATAGAATCACTTAGCATATTCGGACTAAATTCAATTATAAAATGCTGAACTTACCGAAATTATAGGCACTGTCAACAGTCCCCAGGCAAAAAATTCCAAAAATATAACAACAAGGGCATGGTAGACACTGGGATTTCCAATTCCAGAAGTCTGAAACAAAAGTATACAGCAACTAAAATTCAAGGCTACAGTTCATGAACCATGAAAACGTAAATTTGACAGGTAAAAGTTCATAATATTAATCACCGGCTGGGATATACCTAAGATGACATCATACCATTTTAGGCGAAAAGAAATTCACATGTTATTTAAGGCAGAAGTAAGGAAGAATGAAAATAATTCGTATGAATGAAATCTAGCAACAATCTCCATTGATCGAACTAGCAACAGCAGGAAAACATATTTACCGTCATTACACTGTCGTTGAGAATAGTTTTTCGACTTCTTATTACCATACCAACAAACTTCTTGGATACCTTCGCTGGTATTCGCATTCGTGACAGTTCCTTTTTCGTCACATAAAACGTAAAATATTACTCAACTACATCTTTTCATGATAAAATTAAAAAAACCAATTTTCCTCCACAACAACATGACCGCTGTATCTAATTACACGACATTTCATGCAATGTTCAATTTCTTAACTTTATACTTTAATGCTTATTTTACTGTACATTTTAATTATTTATTAGTTAATTATTTAAATAATCGGATTTTTATTGAGTAAAGAATTGCTAAATTGTCAGTTTTTGTTTACCAATACAACAGTCTGTGGTCATTGATGATTAATCCTAGTTACACGACATTCTAAAATATTAAAAATAGTAAATTTGGCATATCATGATTTATTTGACAGCAATATTTAGTATAATAAATGTTTATAATTAAAAAGATAGTAGTTTTTAGTTAAGTATAGGTAATTTAATAAAAATTTTCAACAGTGGCTTTTGTGATTTTGGACTACGTTTGTTTTTCACAACACAAAATGGCGTCTGTACTTGCTGTGTTGTTTGTTGTAAATTTTCGTAATTTATAATGCAAATTTATGTAATTTCAACCATTTTCTTAACGTTTTTACTATTGTGTTCTTGACTAGGGCTATTATATTAACGTATGTAAGTATATTTGGTCTTAATAATTGATGCAAAAATAGTTTCTCCAGCGTATCAAAATTCTTAGGCTGGTGCAAAAATTTGAGTTAGCCACCATTATATTTTTCAAAAGTGAAAGTTGACAAATTTATTTTTAAATACGTGATTGCACTAAAAATGAATGAATTGAGTATATTAAACTCCATAATACAAATGCAAACATTATTTCTTGATTATAAATCAATCTGACCATACCCATTGATTTTCCGCCATTTTATATATATTATGTTATGAAATTTGACGGCAAACACTAACATTCTTCATTTTATATTTTTAGCAAAATGTCAGTCAGCGTGACGAATATACCAAAAATTCAAGTATTTAAACCTACCTATGAAGAGTTTAAGGACTTCAAGGAGTATATACAATACATTGAAAGATGCGGAGCTAACAAAGCTGGGTTGGCAAAAATTATACCACCCCCTGAGTGGCGGCCAAGGTAAGACCCAAAAATTTTTTTAAGGCCTATTTTGTTTTTTTTAATTTTCTATATAATATAATAAAATTCTATATATTTTTTTAATTCTTTTAAACACAGTTATAATGGTAAGAGTGTACATCCCATGGGAAATTGGCAGTCCGAAATTTAATGCTTTCAGGGCTGGAACCAGGTCATATTTTTCCTAAAAAGTCATATTTTTCATTGGCAGTCATAAAATGTCATTATTTTCTTTACTTGGTCACAAAAGTCATATTTTCCCTTGTCGGAAATAATCAACTTATTATATCTTATTAGCTTAAAACCGTAAATTTCACGTTTTTTAAATTTAAAAGTAATTTGCGCCAACATAAACGTCGTGGTAGAAGCATTATACTTATTGTACCTATATTATATTAGAACTTCTTATATATTCTTATATATTATAGTATTCTGTGGGTAGAAGCATCGGGAGCTTGCAAGCATGCCTCCATATTATAAGGGCACAACATGCTGGCATTCACATGCACTTGCCCTTCTTTGATGGAGCTCCCACACTGGCTACATTTTCTGGTCATGTTTCGGAGGGCATGTAAAGCAGGTGGTCCGGGTCTTCCTAGTTGAGTGTAAGAGAGGGCTTTATAGCCTTAACTCCGCTAGGCTGGCTTACTAATAGAACAAAAAAAAGTCCTTATTTATTTGCACCTACACAAAGAAGCCAGCTACTGAAGAGCCGATCGTACATCCGCATCGTTTCGCTCTTGAAGACCAGCAACATGCGTGCTCAGATAATATTCATCTGCAAAAGCGCGAGGATTTTCACTCGTTTTAATGGCTTTTTCCAGTCGTCTGATCCGATGATTCATTTACTGTATTTGGAGTTAAATCGCTTGGCAAAAACTTTAATATTAAAGGTCTGCAAACCTGATGCTGTGGCTAAACTTGGAGTTAGCACGGATGTTTTGTCGAAAAATCACCTACTTCCGTCTACTCAAATTATTCTAGATGAAGAGATAGTTGAAGAAATCGGCCGTTTAACCGATTTTGATCGATCAGCTTTTCTCTTGACTTTTCAAAACCATTTCGTTTCCGCTTGCAAGCACTTACTAGAGAAAAGCTCAATCAATAATAAGTTCATAAAGGCCTGCCGCTGCTTGCATCCTGATGAGCGCAGGAAAGCTGTTAGCATTGGGTGGTTGGTGACAGTAGCTCGCTCACTGCCTCTTCAAATCGATGAAGATCTCTTACAAGACGAGTGGCGACTTCTACAGTTAGAAACAGACTCTATCAAGTTTGAAGAGAACGTTAAAAGTATACCCATTGATGACTCATTTTTCCCCCCCATCAAAACTGCTACTGGAAAGCTGTCCTATCCAACTGTCACAAAGGTTGTCAAGGCAGTGTTATCTCTCTGGCATGGTAACGCGAACGTAGAGGGAGGATTCTCTGACTCTGCTCGTTATTTACTGGAAGATAGGGCAAGTATGAGCGAGCGGACGCTCAATGCTGCTATGCAGGTAAAAAGTAGTTTAAAAAATATGGAAATCAAGCCCAGTTGGTGCCAGCCACCCAAAATCTAGTGAAATTGACGAGAAATGCCTGCAGTACATATAAAATGCACCTTGAAGATGAGAAGAAGAGAAAAGATGAAGAAGCCAAGAAAATTAAGGAAGCAGAAGAGCAAACATTGAATGAAAAAGAGGTACAAGCTAAAATGGCAGCTACTAGAACTGTGCTTCAAGACGAGGAATTGAAATTAAAAGAGATGAAAAACAACGAGACTGCCAAAAGGAAAATAGAAAATAAACTATTCGAAGAAGCCAACAAAAGACAGATTTACAAAAAAATGACCTGAGTGAAGTAGCCGTTGCTACTGCACTCCTAGATGGTGTCTCCAAAGTAAGAAAAGAAGTAGAGAAAGAAAAGAAAAACATTGATGCAACCGAAAAAACTGTAGAAAAAAAAACTATACTTATTTCACTTTTTTTTTTAAAAAAGAAAAAAAGTAGCCTAATTTTTCATTTTGTAATTATAGTAGCATGCTTTCTTTTTTCTTTTGATATTGCCTCTTTTGATTTCGATATGTAGGCCTACCTACCTACTATTCTACTTCTTAAGACATCTTTTTTGTACTGCTTTAAGTCATAAATTAGTCATAAATTTCATTGCTGGTGGTCATAAAAGTCACATTTTCGTATGAGTATAATTGGTTCCAGCCCTGTGCTTTTTATTTTTTATTTATTCAACTAGGACAATTATTAAATGCAAGCGGAGCTTGGGACCGCTTCGCGCTTTGGGCTCTTGAATAGGCAAAATATTTCACTATTATATTGCAGTGAGATGGTCCCCATAATATATAAACAATTGACCTTTTTGGTAAGCTTATAGTATAACCTAAAAATTAATTAATTTACAAAAGTGTCTTCACAATCATACCCAATCATACCACTGATTCAGACTTATACATATTGGGTGGATTGATGATATGATGAATCAGTAGAATCCAGGATGATCCGTGGTTGTTCTGAAAGTGTACTTCAATACGTTTCGTCAACATCTGAGGTCGACATCTTCAGTGGAACTGCGTAGACTTCTAAGATTCCTCCGATTTACCTCCGAGATACAATCTTAGAAGTCTACGAATTACCACTGAAGGTGTCGACCGCAGAAACGTATTGAAGTACACTTTCAAAACGACCACGGCCTATCATCCCGGATTCTACTGATTCATCATGTAACTTCGGCCGTGAAAGCCTTTATAAATAGATTTCAGATAGTTCTCAAAATCGGTATTTTTTCGCGAAATTGTTTTGTTCCGCTCCTGCTTAAAGGTAGAAGGTGAAATAATAAATTGAGGCTCGTATGACTCTATAATCCATACTTTTCATAATTTTTCTAACAACAATTAATGTCGATTGAAAAGTGCAGACTGTGGATTGTTTTTAGTCTATGCATGTAATGAGAAAAGTCTCATATCGAATGGTTTTTGGTCAGGACACGTATAGCTTCATCACTCACCTGTGGTGTCGCATCCAAGAAACGGATAATGTGGTGCTGGAAAGAGAAAGAAAGGCGGTAAAGTCCTTAAAAAATTTTTAAACGCGGCCGAAAAAAGCCTATTTTTTTTTTAAATCGTGGGCACCCCCTCTCACGTCCCCCCCCCCCCCCCCCAAAGCTGAACCTCTTGCTTGGTCACAACAAATTTGGCATGACCTTGAAGAAGAAAAACGGACAAAGATGCTGATGTAATTTAAAATCAGATAAGCCTTCTACATCTGCCCAAAATATTGCTTTAAACCCGCCCATGCAATTTAAACGGGATTGTTGGAAATGCATTTTTTCCCGTCATCGTTAAAAACTTTGTGTTCCACTCGTGTTTAAGGGGTGAAGGGGTGAATTTGAAATTATGTATTTATACTCGTTTTAAGCCGTAATTGATGCTGCTTGTAATGAGACATTTAAAATTAATTTCGGTTGAAAATTGCAGACTGGAATTTTTTTTCTCTATGCATGTATTTGGAAATATACCCTATAAACCGGCTTTTCAAGAAAACAGCGACTGCTTACCAACTCACCTGTGCCCGAAGGGAGAGACGAAGAGTGAAACTTAATACATTTCTGGAAAGAGTAAGAAAAGTGGAAAAGAACTAAAGTAGTTTGAAGTTTTCGAATTGATATTAACACCCCCAGCGTGGCCGAAAAAGGCCTATTTTCGCTGAAAATCTGCAAATTTGGGCGCACCCCCTCACGTTTTCACCCCCCAAAGCAGAATCCCTTGTTGATCACAACAAATTTGGCATGACCTAAAAGAAGATGAACAGACAAAGACACTGATATAATTTAAATTAAGATAGGCCTTCTACATCTGCAAAAAATATTGCTTTAAACCCGCCCATGCAATTTAAATGGGATTGCAGGAAATGCATTTTTTTCGCGTAATTTTTAAAAACTTTGTGTTCCACTCGTGTTTAAGGGGTGAAGGGGTGGATTTGAAATTATGTATTTATACTAGTTTTAAAGCGTATTTCATACTGCTTCTAATGAGGCATTAAAAATTAATTTCGGTTGAAAATTGCAGGCTGTGGAATTTTTTTACTCTATGCATGAATTTGGAAATATACCAATTAAACCGGTTTTTCGTCAAAACAGGGACTGCTTACCAACTCACCTGAGCCCGAACGAAAAGGCGCATAGAAAAACTGAATATATGACTAAAAAGAATAAGAACAGTGGAAAAGAACTAAAGTAGTTTGAAGTTTTCGAATTGATATTAGCACCCCCAAAAACGCGGCCGAAAAAGGCCTATTTTCGGTGAAAATCGGAAAATTTGGGCGCACCCCCTCACGTTTCCACTCCCCAAAGTCGAACCCCCTGCCCCATTACATCATGTATAGCATGGCCTGAAAGAGGAAGAATGGACGAAGACAGTGATATAATTTAAATCGAGGTAGGTCCAAAGGTCTGGCTAAGACATTGCGTTGAACCCTCCAATGCTTTCTTATGGGATTTTTTGGACCGATAATCGCTCCTGTACCTGATCAGGTTCACTTTTCCAGGTTCTGACCTACACGAAAACCATATCCCGATTTTTCTCTAAATTTTGAGTGTATCCGCAAGTTTCTGGTGCCAGTGGGTCCCGAGTTATGGCGAGTTAAAAAAGTGTCCACATACATACATACATACATACATAAGCACGCGAGAGAGTGGTTTGATTTTTAAAAATATAGATTTATGATGTAGAAGACTACTTCATGCATAATATAATAGGGAATTTTAATTTTTTTATATACAATTTAGAGGGCTGAAATTTCACGTAGATATGTAGGCATACCAAACCATTAATTATTAATACCTTACTATATGATGCATGAAGTAGTCTTCTACAATATAAATGAGCCAAATCTTTAATAACATTCTTAGTTAATTAAATGAAAAATAAGAAGTATTAAATTTCGGGCTGCCAATTTCCTACGGGACGTACCCTCTTAATCATCTAAATTCGTTCCATTTGCCCGGGTGCGTCTTCTCCACTTCGTCTTGTCTCTTCACTTGCGCTGGTATTAGTCGCACACTCCTGATTCTAGTTTCTGTATCTCTGCTGTATAACTATTTCAATTTGTACTGTACGTTAGGTGCCCATTCCACATACGTACAACGTCAACGAAAAATTGAAAAATGACGTCAAAATGACGTAAATTGACGTGGTAGCAGAATTTTTAGTATGTCTTTAATGTCTGCTAAAACGTCATTTTTCAATTTTTCGTTGACGATTGACGTATATGGAATACCCCCCTTAGGTTCATAACAATAGAATACCGAGCACCACTAGGCTATCGTACTTACCACGGCGACCGCTGAACAACAACTGCAAAAGTCCGGATCAGACATGCACGGACTTGATATACTGCATCTGCTTTGGCTTCTTCGTGATACCACTGGCCGCTGTAGCCTTAATAATATTAATAAAGTATTTATTGAAAAAATGTAGATACAGCAAGATTAGGGCCTATGGCCCTCTCTTAATAATAAAAAGTACCATCAATCCATCTATAGTATGTGTTTGCAGCAAATCTAAGTTTCCATCTACTTATCCATTCTGCTCGGTCCCTCTTGAGTTCTATGTAAATCTTATTTCTTGCTTGAAATCCCAATTTTCCAGTATGCCTGCAACATAAAGAAGAGCCACATGAAAGGGTATTTTTTTTTTAGATTAGTGAGGAAGGTGCACTTATACCATCCAATGCCGAACCAGGATATATGTATGTCAGTGAGCCTGTCCTTTAGGCGAGGTTTCCACCGACCTCTCATTGCAGTATGCAAATGACATTGACGTGGTAGCAGACATTCAAGACTTATTAATGATATCTGCTACCACGACAATGTCATTTGCATTCTGCAATGAGAGGTCGGTGGAAACCCCGCCTTAAACACGATCTATAACTTGGCGTATATTATTGTCGCGCAGGTGTGTAGCACTCAGTTGTGTACCTAATATCCTTCTATATATTGTATAACTCCATTGGAGTCAATCAATTAATCAATCATATATTCCATGCTAATATGCAAGTAGTGGGAAAGAATCACCTGTTTTATTAGTAAATGTTTATTCTATGGGGCCGAACGTGTATTATAAGAATGTACCGTACCGTAGTAGGCAGTGGGATCTATCTTCACTGGCATTAGACTAATAAAAATACACCAGCCATTTTATACAGTTAACACTACAGCGACTAAAATAGGAGTCTACAAAATGGAATGGACAAGATTTCGGCTTGAAAAGTCCCTTTCTGCATGGATAAGACCTTGCTTGTCCCGAAGTACTTAACATGAGTATGGAACTAACCATAGTATGCTAGTTTACGTATTATTATTATTATTTTATAATTAGTATTTAGAGAGTTGAGCTGGTATAGGCCTTGAGACCCTTTCAACAACATAATTATTGGAATCAGTGCAGTGTATCCCAATCATTCATACTATGACCACTGCCAATTAATCAACTGGTGAAAAACAACAGCGTAATCTTGTTAGCAAAGACAGTCATGTCCTTCTATGACAAGTCAATGTAGGCAGCCCCATGTCTGTCCAGCCGCACCCGCCACAGTGCTGGACAGTGGTCAACCACGTGTTTCGTGGTTTTCTCGGACTCATTAGTCAAGACAGTAGTTGTACGGACTCTCACCCGAAAGGTTGTTGGTGCGAGTCCCACACTGGCTACATTTTCTGGCCATGCTTCGGAGGGCATGTAAAGCAGGCGGTCCCGGGCCTTCCTAGTTGAGTGTAAGAGAGGGCTTTATAAAGCTAGGTTGGCTTAGTAATAGAAACAAGAAGAAATGTCCTTATTTATTTATTTATTACAGTGCCGGCAGACTATAGGACCTCAACAATTTAGTTTGGTCTTATGGGCTCTGAACTGACCATGACCAGGAAGAAGGGCTACCTACGGTCGTTCGAGCCGTCTCTCTACTGACATTCAATCCCCATCCTTTCTTATGCGAGATGAATAATTTCGATACAAGCAATTTCTGATGTTAACCGCCAGTTTAGATTGTAAGAAAAAGCAATCCAAGCGAGCTTGCTTCAAACATGATGATCTCAAACAATCTTTTTTTTGTGTTTCAGGAGTGGCACCTATGAAATGAGCGAGATTGGAGACCTGATGATTCCAGCCCCGATCTGTCAGGTGGTCACTGGCAAGCAGGGACTCTACCAGCAGGTCAACATACAGAGGAAGCCTATGCGACTGGCTGAATATAAAGATTTAGCAGAAGGCACCGAGTAAGTAAATTACAGTTTGCTTCATTTTCCCACACTTGCTACATTTTCTGGCCATGTTTCGGAGGGGAGGCGGTCCCGGTCCTTCCTAGTTGAGTGTAAGAGAGGGCTTAGTAATAGAATAAGAAGTCATTGTGTATTTACAAAATCGTTGATAAAAAAATAATAAATAAATGAATCATTTTGCAGGTACAAAACACCCAACCACTTCGACTATGATGACCTGGAGAGGAAATACTGGAAGAACGTAACATACACTCCACCTATATATGGTGCAGACGTATCGGGCTCGTTAACCGATAAAACCTGTAATGTAAGTACATAAAGTCGGTAGCGCCTTTTATATAGAAAAATTAGAAGTATAAAAAGGCTTTCGCATAGCAGACTTTGCGTCCGTTTACACCGCGGAATTAATTGCCATTCAGATGGCGATGGAATACATTGTAGCATTAAGGGGAGCCCGCATTAAAAAAGTGGTGTTTTTGACTGACTCCTTGAGCTTGGTGGAGAAATTTAGAAACATCACTCCGAGATCCGATTTTATAAAGCCAGAGATTGACATACTGACCCTTCTCGAACAGCTAGCCTGTGAAGGATGGGAACACCAATTTATTTGGATTAAGGCACATGTCGGGATCGTAGGAAACGAGATGGCAGACGCTTTGGCCAAGGAAGCTACCCGTCATAGGTGCATTGACATGCAGGACCCGGTATGTCCCCCGTCCGACTTGGGTTTCCACATAAGACAGTCACTGTTGGCGAAATGGCAGGGACTATTCTCCATTTACCCAGCTGGGGTTCAGTATAAGGAGATCTTCCCAAAAATATCATTTTCTCCGTGGTTTAAAGGTTACCAGTCACCAGTCACAAAAAATTTTATACGACCATTACAAGACTGAGAAGTGGCCATGGGGTCACGAAGAGGTACTTGTGGAAGATAGGTAGGGACCCCAGTGGCATGTGCGACACTTGTCCGGGGTCAACTGAAACCCTACAGCATATTATATTAGAATGCCCATCGCACTCAGCACAACGTACGGTCCTCCTTAATTGCCTCCCAAATTCCATAGTCAGACCTTTCAATCTACTTTCAATTTTAGAAACATCCAGCCCAACAATATATTTTGCTCTTCATAATTTTTTAAAAAACAGTAAAAAAGCTATTTAAGACTGCCGCACATTAGTGGCTGAATGGCTCCCCATCGCCGACGCCAAAAAAAAAAGTACATACATTCATACAGAAGTTATCGCTTTAAAGGCCCCCAAGCATTTCTTATGTAAAAACTAGAATTTGGCACATTTTCGCTTGGAGAAGAATTCGATACACTCGTGAAATGACAGTCTTCACTGAGCTTTCTTAGGTCTATGTACCAAGTTGGGGGCTTCTTGCCCCTATGTTGAGGCACTATGCCTATTGTACCCCCACTAGTATAACTTCCACTTCGTTCCTCTAGATCTTTTTCTTTGACTTTAAGCGCTTGTAGGAATTCGATATTTTTCTTAGCTCAGACAGGTGAACTAAGTACTATATTTGTTTCGCTATAGTCCAGGTGTATCCTACCATAACAAAGCCGTTCAACAACCGAGCTTTCTGACAGGTTTAGGCAATCTCTAACATGTACCTTGTCACAGAAACCAGTGGACATAGCAGAATTAGATGGCCTCTCCTATATTGAGCACTAGACATAACCCGAACTGGGCAGCAGCCATGTTGGTATACTGAGGGAATGGGAAAAAACCTGGGAAAATGGCAGTTCACTGTAGCAGATTTTTGTAGTTGTTTCCAGTTTTTTTTTTAAATTGTGTAGTTTCGGTTATGACGAGGATCTTACCTCTTCAACCTAAGTTATTTTAATGTCAGTGTTATGTATATTGAATAGAGGCAAAAGCTTTGTGCAACAAAGTGGGCTTAAAGACCCTTTCGGTTAGATAGTTGTGCTAGCTTGTCTAGCAATACGATTCTTGGCATAGAGCAGTACTTGTCCTTCTTGCGGTTCAGCGAGTAAGACGACGCGCCGGTTAGGTGTAGATCGTGTATTCGAAGTCCAGTTTTTTTTAAATCCTCTAATATCGGTTATTAAAACCAAGTTACATATACCTTTTAATTCTAACATCCTTGCTCTGATGCAAAATTCTGTGTGTTCTTACAGGTATGGAACATCAACAAGTTGGGCACCATTCTCGATTATGTAAACCAAGATTACGGCATTAGCATTGAGGGCGTCAACACGGCGTACCTCTACTTCGGCATGTGGAAGACGACATTCGCCTGGCACACCGAGGATATGGATTTATATTCCATCAACTATTTGCACTTTGGTGCTCCAAAGACGTGGTAAGTAGACAGCGAGCTGTGTGGACTGTATTATGATATATGGAGGTTTATGTCGTACCTGCTGGAGGGACCACATAACGAAGCATTAAAATACATATTACATTATATTATTGTATGTGCGTCTTGTAGGATTTTCAAGCGAATAGTTATATACGGGCAAATTATCAAGGCAGAGGTTGAGCAGAGATTGAGGGCTATATTAGAGTGTACATTCAATTTATAACCTCGGTTTGTCAGTTGAAATTGGCTCCTTATGGGCTGAGACGTGACGGGAGGTGACGGACGGGATGACTCGCTTACCGGGGGAAAAAGGTACCATGTAGGGTGCCTTAGGGGCTGGGGTGGATTGCAGATTATGGCAAAGGACCTGTCAGTATGTATTTGCAGCTTGTTGGGCCTCCTGCCGTGGTGGCAGTGGCCGTAATACCTCTATTAATGTAAACACTTGAAACTGTCGTGATTTGTAAGGTACTCAACGTGTCCTGGCCTATCTACAGGTAGGGCACGTTGATCCAATACGTTGGATGGCCTTGTCGTTGGCGTCTAAAAGATCTGTCTGTGACACAGCTTCTCCTAGTCTCGGGCAAACCAGAAGGCGGCCGTCGTCTTGTAGATTTTTAATGTCATGAAGTGAGAGCTATAACAAAAAAAAAGTATTGGACAAATGGTTGAGTTTTCCTCAAATCGTGGATTACTTGTTACAGGTATTCGATCCCGCCCGAGCACGGACGACGTCTGGAGCGGCTAGCCACTGGATTCTTCCCGCCGAACGCTCGCTCGTGCCCAGCGTTTCTGCGACACAAAACCACTCTGATCTCCCCGCCTGTTCTTCGCCAGTACTCGATTCCGTATAACAAGGTGCGTCACCACTGTTTTTTGGAGGCCAACGGAGAGCATGGCGTTAGTGATGTACCCAAGCCAAACCAAACCAAGCTTTAGCTTGGGTATAGGTCCATCATTACCTGGCGTCTGCATTGTGTCTTCTTCTTCAGTTGTTATCTGTCGATTAGTTTGCAGCAACTCTTTCCATCTTCTCCTACATTCATCTCGGTCCTGGATCCAAGTAGGTTCCGCATCTCATATCGTGCCTGAGGTCTTTTGCGTACGCCTTCCTTAGTCTGCACCTGACATTGGTGCCCGTGATGATGTCTTTTATTATGGGATTAAGGTGTCCTTCATGTCTGAATTGGCGCCCCATCCACATGGCTCTTCTCCCGGATTTGGTGGTTTTTCCTTGATTTAAACTTTGGAACACCTCTTCGTTTGATATGTGATATCTCTATGATATTTTTAGTATTCTAAAACATCACATTTCAACGGCTTCCAACTCTTGGTTGTTGGCGCTCCCATCGCTCAGTCAGACCTGATGGCGCCATTCACCATCATAGCCGTAAATAAACAAAAATCACTTAAAACAAGGCAATCACGTAGTCTCATGCTGCGTGTATAGCCATGAGATATAAATTAATCATAGTAAACTTTTTGAAATTTTTTTAACCGGGACCCCTACGTATGTACAATAGTTCAATCAAGTCACAGTTCAAAAAGATGTGTTGACAGTTCCTTTCAGTTTTGAACTGTAACTCCAAGTGATGGGTGCATTGAGTTGATGAACGAACTGAACTGATGAAAAGAACCGAATGAACGGATTCAATGCATTTTGGCGAACTACACGGCACTAGACTGGTGTTAATTAGTGATGATGATGATTTTGATTGGTGATGAATGGTTTATTTTCAGATTACACAGGAAGCCGGAGAAATAATGATTACTTTCCCGTATGGGTACCA
This sequence comes from Psococerastis gibbosa, assembly GCA_963971405.1. Lineage (NCBI taxonomy): Eukaryota > Metazoa > Arthropoda > Insecta > Psocodea > Psocidae > Psococerastis > Psococerastis gibbosa. The sequence goes on from OZ020491.1 coordinate 2,427,763, forward strand.
TGCTGGTTTCAATCACGGCTTTAACTGCGCGGAAAGTACCAATTTTGCGGCCCCGCGATGGGTCGAATACGGGAAACGCGCGTCCCAGTGTTACTGCAGGTAAATATAGTACCTAGAATTTTATATAGGAGATATTATGAGACATTCACTTCCCCCAAAAAATATTTTTTCGAATTTTTGGGGCCATCCGCCATGTCTTCAGTCGTTGAAAAAACGTAGCAGGTGGCCCTAAGGGTTCAAAAGGTATTTTTTGGCTCGCATCTCACCTCAATCGTACGAACTTTCATGTAGAAATCCAAAATGTCGGCAGCCATTTAGGCATGACGTCAGAGTTCAATTTCTTTGGTCTTTCTGTTGGGCTGACCCCATTGTTTGGCATTTTGTGTGCGGATAATAATCTCCATGACCTCAGAAGTGTAGTGATGTGGGACACCATGTGAACTAAGTTAGTAAATTGCACGTTGTAAACGAGGAAGACTAACGAATCGGAGAATCGGAAAATATTGTCCTAGGGTATTTTTATTTATTTTTAAATCTGCAGAACTTCATTTTGGAGGTTTTATTACCCGAAAAACGATTAAAAAATGTATTTCTCAAAAACGCTTCCGATGATTAATTTTAAATGTACATTTATTGTAGTACTTACTAACGAAAACAAACTACACTAAGTCGCATCCCCCTAGATAATGTATTACAGGGCGTAAAAACATAAAAAGGGTTCAACTTTCATGAAAAATGACTACCTTTCGATCGACCAAAACAGCTCTTGGCAGATTATGGGGTATGGGAGTCTTCATCAGAAGTTAATAGGGCTGTCCTGCTGCGCTGATTAATAGAATGTGGGAATAACAGGACTTTTTATTTCAGTAACGATATGGTGAAGATAAGTATGGACACTTTCGTGAAGCGGTTCCAGCCAGAACGTTACGAGCTCTGGCTGGCCGGCCGCGATGTAGGCTACCATCCAGAAGATCCCACCCGCTCCTACGCCGCTCCGCTGCCCACCGAAAGGGATATCCTATGTAATAAGAAGTAAGTCCACTTATTTAGCCTGGAACAGTAGCGCAACACACTGCCCAAGCTATGTCCTATGTCTCAGGGTGCCCCGGACTTAAACGTATACGTTATTGGCTAGTCTTCGTTGTTCGGTGTTAATTCATTGAGATGTGTTTTTAAATACTTTCGAAATTCGTTCTATTGTTGAATAGTTTTTACGTATGTTGGGAGTCTGTTATAGTGCGTTAGTCCTACTTGCGTACTTTGTATATATGTCAGTCTCATAAGGGATACTGTGGCTGTGATTCCATATATGTATCTAGTAACGTAATAGTGCTGAACTTAAGGGCAAACCGGAGTCGCCGATATTCCATTTTCTGTTCAAACTTCAATTTCTCATGGAATATGGAACGCAGAACAATGAAAAAATAGTGAATGGAAAGTTGAATTTTTTCTCCTAATTTTGATGCATAGTGTGTGGCCTTAACCCACCCCAATTCGCCACAGTTGATGAACTCCTGATTGACCGTTATTTTTTGCGTATCAAGTTCACTAACTATAGCCGATCGGTATTGATGATTGCAACATACTATGTATCAAAATTAGGAGAAAAAATTCTTCTTTCCATTCAGCATTTTTTCATTGTTCTGCGTTCCATATTTAATGAGAAATTAAAGTTTGCACAGAAATGGAATATTGGCGACTCCGGTTTGCCCTTAAGGTATTCTGTGTTTGTTTCTAAATGTATGCGATGTTGCCTCTATGATATATATAACTGTTTTATTGTGGGTATTTTAGGTAATTCATTGAGTTCTTGGCTTGGGAAAGTATTCACTTTTTTATGTATGAGTTTTAGTATTTTTCTTTGAGTAATATTTACTCTTTTAAACACATTTTGGTAAGCTCCGTTCAGGTCTCACTCGTCCCCGGAGCGTAGCCACTCAACAGCCGTTTTTCAATCATCAACACCTATCAGCTAGTGCTTCCATATTCTGAGATGTTTTTTTTTGGTAGACTCATGGGTGTGGTCATTATCCAGCAGCAGGATATACAATTTTCGGATTGTTTAGTTTGACATGATTCCACAAGCTATGCCGATGGCCCCTTAAACACCTCCTCTATACTTTGAAAGACCTCGAAAAAGCAAGCTTTGGCGGAACAGCTACTTTAATCGTAAATATTTTTCTTGATTCAGCAATAAGGACCTGCCTCAAACGTTCATTGATGCCCCAAAGAAGGGCAAACGACATCCCATCCACAAGAAAAAGATGATGGCCAGTGTGGTTGTGGAAGAGTTACCAGAAGACGTCCTTCAGGCGATGGACGATATGGAGGAGTTGGACGAGGCCCCGGACGAGCAGGAGCTCCAAGTTCTTGAAGATATATGGCTCAAGGCTGGAGACATGGGTGAGTGTTCTTATGAAATTACCTTGTACGGAGTTGGGTCTTTGTTGTATCAGCAGGGTCTTTTCGTGTTTTTTAGATGTTGGGGAAATTGTATTTCTTTCTTTATGGTCTCAAAATTTACAATCGTCACCTTTCAGTCAGATGGGCGTACCATCAAAGGCAACATTTCGGCGTGGTTGCGTTTTTAAAGCTGCTTTTGCTCATAACTACGACAGTCAGATACGCCTAATCCAAAATTTCAGCCTTATTTTTCAAGATTAATTGTTTTCGGTGTATGCAAGGGTAGAGCTCATGACAAGGTCACGAGCTCTAAATCTGATCATAACTCAATTTCGCCAAAAAAATGTTGGTTACGCCCTCCTGACTGTAAGGTGACGAATTATGTATGCATTGTGCTGTGGTAATATTTCGGGTAAAATTGACTTTTACATGTGCCAAACTGTATGTTAAAAAGCCCATACGTACCTATCTTCTGACACTTCCTATATTTGCCTGTATATTAGCCGACTGTACCGGAAGTGTTACGCAAAATTATTGGAGACACAATGGGTTCTGTTCTGTTTTAAGTCTCTTCTTGAGTGTAAGAGAGGCCCAAACAGCCTTAACTCCGCAATGTATTTATTTATTTATAAGTGGACGTGGGCCTCGTTCCCATTCTTGGTTAATTTGTTTTCTTGTCACAATGTAAGCATGTCTGAGGTTGCCCATTGGCACTTTAAAAAAGAAACGGCCCGAGTTTACTTGAACATGCTTTCCAATTTATAGAGTAGTAGATAGACATAATGGATCATTTCATTGTAAATAATTTCCTCACTCAATTGCATATTCTGGAACGATCAGACCAATATATTGTAACAGTATAGACTGTATAGTAACAATGACAGGGCATGCAATGTATTCTCCATAATTTCTTAAAAAAAGAATTTTTTCCCCAGTACCAAATATTTTTTTTGGGAAAACAACCTGTTTGGTTTTGTTACTCTATTGAACATCTAAAACATGTGAAGGTAGAAATCATCCATAGAAAGGTTTCCAGAAAAATTAATTTTTAGTCATTTTTCATGAAAATTTAGTTATTTTGATTTTTTTACCCCCAGAAGCAAACTGTCAAGGGGCACACGACCCACCGCATTTTGTTGACATTAATAACGACTACAATATATGTGAATTTAAAAGAAATCGTTGAGCCGTTTTTGAGAAATATTTTTTTAGGCTTTTTTTTTGGAGGTTTTTTGAAAATAAAACCCCCCAAAATTGCATTAGCCCCAAATAAAAAAAATGGTTCCGAGGTATGATTTTTGTGAACCTACGTGCCAAATTTCATCAAAATCGTCTGAGTAGTTTGCCCGGAAATTGACGCACAGACAGACAGATAGACATTAAGTAAAAACCACTTTTTTTGGTTCCTGGTACCTTAAAACGTGTAAATCCGTTGAAATCTCGGAATCGAAAATTTGGATCATCACAAAACTTTCCTTTTACTACGTTTAAATTGGAAAGCAAAAGAAGTCACTTTAACTTGTCGTTGGTGTGGGTTGACATCGAGGTGGGAAACAGTTTGCCAACGACCAGAAATTTATTCGGACACAATACCACTAATGTCCAAAAACCGATGGGCAAGGCCACCATACGTCCATAAAAAGCCCAACAATAATATTGTATTAATAACATAATATGAGAACGTAGACCCTAAATATTGGCTACCCCTGCAGCCCGATCATGGCGATTTGGTATTATTATAATACCGGGGTTAATATAATACCATGTCACGTGATGGTATTAATTCAATTGTTTAAAATCAATGAACAGTAAATTTCAGAATTTTTTAATGTTAGTAATCGTCCCTGGAGTGCTAAGCGTGTCTATGTAAGCAAATGAATGATCGGCTATATTTTTGGTGATTTTCTAAATTTTTACTGCCTTAGATTTAGACAAATTATTTATAATTCTTATATATTTATAATGTATATATGTATATTTTATTTTTATTTATATTTCAAAACTTGTTCATTTTAATTAATGCTAATTTCTAGGGCGATATGTTTATATTTTGCAATTTAAATTTATATTTGCTACGGCAGCGTCGCGTCAGTTCCATTCTCCAGTATTGCTAACATCACAATTTAAAAAATTCTGAAATTTAGTGTTCATTTATTTTATACAATTGAATTAATACCATTGCGTTGCGTGACACGGTAGCACATTAACCCCGGTATTAAAATCGCCATGATCGGGCTGCTGGAAACAAGTAACAATTTTTCCGCTTATATCAAGTCTTGAGCCTCGACCCCCCTTTTCATAGTCTAGCGTTTTACCAATGTTTACTCCATGTTAACTCTCTCTTCGTGTTTTTTTTCTGCAGCACTGAAACTATTGTGTGTAGCTTTATTTAGTTTTCTGTCATTACCCTCGTATTTAAAGTAAACTTAACTTCTTTTGCGCCTCGCGTGGTAGTACAGCTCAAAATTGGGAGTTGATCCTGGTTCGCCTGGTTAGTAGATGTTTCCATATTACCACTAGTCTTATCAATCAGGGCTCATGGTTGTTTCCCGCATTTAGATGGAGTAGTCGTTTCACAAAGCTTGCCGGCTTAACTAAATGGACCGATGGGAATTAATAGTGTTGATAGTTTTGTAGTGGTAAACTAAATTGACAGTTGTTAATGTGACCTATGCCGGCTATGCCAGCTAATTACTTAAAAATAATAATTATAATAATAATACAGCAGTCGTAGCCGTTTTGTGGTGATTTTACGACCAAAATTTGAAAAATGTAAGTAAACCAAGTGCACCACTAGAATCTGTGTCTGTATCTGATTCTACTATCGATAAATTTGTTTACCGTTTTCGCCTCATTTATCGCTTCAGGCGTTGGCTTAAGTAAGTTATTTACAGAATCTTAAGATTAATGGACCTCTCGTGTTTTTTTTTTGGTGAAGGGGCGGGGGGCTTGGCAAATTAGGGGCGGCTTGTAGTGGGCAATAATTGGGCTTATCAACACTGCTACTAAACGATATAACGCCCTCTGTTGCAATCAACAAGAACTAGGCAAAGCCTACATTAAATATATTTTTAAAAAATCCCCCAGAATAATGGCCAGGAAATATTGCAAGCGTGGGACTTGAACGAACAGCCTTTCGGGAGAAAGTCTTGAGTTCGTACCACTACGCTACATGTTCTGACTTCATGTGTTTTTGTTGATACAGTAGCATCCGGCTGTGAAAGGGTTCTTTGAAATGTTTGTAAAGCTAATTATATCCACTGAAGTTGTCTGTAGCAGATGTTGGTGAAACGTTTGGAAGTACTCTTTCACATTGACCACGGTTCTTCAGCCCGGATTCTACTGTATGAACTCAATGACATCTGAAATTATTTGCAAATATGGTGCTTTGTTTTGATTCACATAATAAATAACAATGCGTAATTTGTGCAATAATAGTGTATGAGCATTAGTCATGATTGCCCTTTATCTGCTCACTAGATGTTGCCTCTCGTGTGTTTTTTGGTGAGGGGGCGGGGCTTGGCAAATTAGGGGCGGCTTTGGGCGACAGGCGGCATGTAGTGGGCAATACTTCGGCTTACCACCACTGAGATTAAACGCCTGCCTTCTCGTTGTAGAGCTCACCGAGGCTTCCATCTACGACGACGGCTACAACCGCCGGAAGCGCCGAAATAAGAAGAAAAACAAAGAAAAAAAGGAGAAACGCAAGTCGAAGGAGAGTGATGAAGACTACAACCCCTATAATGATGATGACTATAACTCGTACCTTCACGATGACATGCCTCCTGTTCCCAGCGTTAGAAAACAGGAGAAAGAGAGTCAAAATTTGGGGTTGTGTGATATGAAGAGGAATAGGAAGAAAATGGAAATTCCGGAGGATTTTGTTAAGACAGTTGAAGCTGTTGTTGTACCCCCGAAAAAGAAGAAGCCGATGTTCCCACCCGGGTTTGTGCCGTACGATATTCGTAGCGTGATGGATCGAATGATTAAAACTTTGGAACGAAATGAAGCCAAGGAATTGGCGAAGCAAGCGAGGATGGATGAAAGGTTGAGGTTGAAGTTGGAGCGGGATGAGAGGATTAAGGAGGAGAAGAGGCTTAAATTTGAGGCGAGGAACGAGCAGAAACGGGTCAAGGATGAGTTGAAAACGCACAAATTTGAGACCAAGAAGGTTAGGCCAGTTGATGTGGATAGGATGTCTGCAGGGACAGTTGTGAATCCCCGCTTGCCGAAGCCTAGGTCCAAGCCGCCCCTGCCCAATATGCGTAAAGCCCAAAAACTAATGAGATCGTTGCCGAATCCTTTTATAAATAAGGTTGTGAAGCAGGAAACTTCTGATCCTATGGATGACTTGTTGAATATGTTGCTTAATGAGCAGCCCGCGAACGGCGGTGGGTTCTCGCAGTTGGACACGTTGACTGACTCGCTAAATACGTCGTCGTCTGCGACATCTGTTGGTTGGGATAGTTACGTGCAGACAAGTTTGCCGTTTAAAAAGACGAAGCCGCAAAGTTTGCGAGAGGCTCGTGGGCCGCCAAAAGTGAAGCCTGCTGCTGCGCTGGGCAAAGCGCCAGTTGGTGTTGTTGATAAGACTGGTTTAAGTAATGGGCAGTGGGATTTCCAGCCGGATCTAGTAGGACAAGATGGTTTGGCAGCAGCTAGAAGTGAAGATACAAGTGGATTGGCTAATCAGTGGGGTGTAAAATCAGGAACTGAGCAAGCTGTTAACCAAGGATATAACCAGAACCAGTGGAATATGAAAGTCATGGTGGAGAATGTGGAAAATGGTTTGTCGGTGGCAGCTGGTAGAGGACATAGACCGATGCAAGTGCTCAGTCAGGCCATAACACCTAAACCGGAACAAACCAGTTTGACTAATACGAGGAATAGTCAGGCTACAACGGTTAACCAACGTGTTGTACAACCTAAAAAAGGATTGCTGCCGACGGCTATAGCTGTACCGAGTCCCCCTTGGCCGAAACCAGAATGGCAAAATAGTCCACAATCGGCTTTGACTGCTGTCCATACTAAAACAGAACAAGTAACAAAAACGGTGAATAATCCGGCAACATCTTGGACTTTAAAGCCGAAAGTTGAACTGCAAAATGGTTCAGGTACAAATGGGGGTAGCCCTATTAGCCCGCGATGGACTTTACAACCGAAAAACAATCAGCTACTGGCTTCGTCACGGAATAGTACGCCTTCTTCCGGAAATCAGTGGAATTTCCAGACAAAAAAGAGTCAGGTGCCAGCTTTATCAAAGGCCCAGCTGGTGAAGCCAATGGTTGGAAATAATCCATCGGGTAGATACTTAAGTCCTAATACGGATGTAGTGGTGAGTCGGGTACCAGCGCAGCCTCGGGCGAATAACAGAACATCTGCTCATGCGCAACCGCCGGTAGAAGTAGAAAATGCTTCTCAGCAGTCTCTTCTGAAGAATAACCTCCAGTTACTGGCAAATTACTCTTACTTGAACGTTACCAATGGTAAACAAGTGGGTACAAATGGACATACTGCGAGTCAAATTGACCATGGATATGATCAGTGTCGGGGGCAGTTTAGTCCTCGAATTCAGGCTGGTGTTATCAGAGCTACTGAGCCCAGACAGAGAATGTCCGTACCTGTATCTACTCAAACGGCAAATACTCAAAGATCTGCTGTACCTTCGGGAACAAACCAGCGTGAGTTACTCCAAAACGCTGCCATCTTGCAAAGACTGACTACTCCCGTATCAAACCCGTCTCGTCCAGCCTCGCTAAAGTATCGGCAAAGTTGTGGATCTACTCCACCTGCTCAGATCTCTTCTCATAACTACCTCACCTCGACTGACTATGACGTTACCCAACAACGTTCTCCTTCCGATGGTCGGCTGTCGCAGACGCTTCCTGTTGGCCCGCCTGAGCTTGTCAGCTGTCGGCAACGGGTGGATTACTCAAATCAAGCAGTATTAGGGAGTTGTGACAAGCCAGCCAGGCTACCTCCTGCTTCCACTATTCTACCGTCTAGAACAACGCACAGCAGTAGTTTCGAAGATTCATTTAAGAGCTTTTTGACGTCTTGGGCGTAAGTATATATGTTGTGTATTTATTTTTTTTTCGAGGTGGAGTCTAAATAAAATAGATAATAATATTTTTTCCACTTACCAATCAGATGAATGACGTCATTTTGGGTTTCTTTACGAAAGTTGTGCATTAAAGGATGCCAATAATTGAAGAGTAGACTACTAGCACCTTAAGTTAAGTATTGGCATTACCCGTGGCAATGCAGCTGGTACTAATTCGCCTCATGGTCTAAGTTAATGGGTGTCCAATCACCGTAGACCATTAATTAACATTAACATTTGGTTTCTGAGTGCGCTCGACGTAGTAGTCTCATGTTATTTGTGTCCTATCACCGCCATTTTATTAAGTTGGCTATATAAGACTATAGATCTTCACAATGTCAGTGCTATCGAGTTATCTAGTTAGGAGTGTTATCATCCAAGTTAACACACAATAGTCAATAGTGAGTGGACCTCAGGGTGAGTTATTATCGAATGAATCGAAAATATTAAATAAAGTGAACAACGTGCTAACTTAGTCAGGATGTTTGTGGCACTGTCTTAAGGCGGGGTTTCCACATACGTCAATGGTAAATGTGGTATTGACGTTTTAGCAGACATTTTTAATGTCTGCTACCACGTCAAAACCATATTTACCATTGACCATTGACGTATGTGGAAATCTTTCTTCTCTCCTTTCTATAACTCTAGTACAGTAGCAATGGGACATTTGCTCAAACCATGAATATTTTTTGTTTCTTTTGCCACCTGCCGACCAGTCGTATTTTGCCCAATCAGAGTACACCTTGCTTCCACGACAGGATTTGTTGTTGTTTGGAAGTGTCCAAGCCGTGCTCTGATTGGTGGCAGGTGGCACCAAAAACGCAAAATCCTAACATTTCGTCACGTGGTCTATTCACTGAAGATCCCAACCATTGCAGTTTCCTTCCCTCTATGTTCTCCATCAATGGGTCTTCCATCTCTTCTCGTCGCTTCATTTCAAACTCTATTCCTTCTTGTTCTCTAGCGGGCTGTCCTGATGTACTTCTTGTCAACCATGGTTTGCTATTGGTCTGTTTTAGGTGATGTCTTATCGTTACTGGTATGCAGCCATGATATCTCTTAAAGACTTCCATATTCTTTTCAATTTTGGCCGTGGTGTCGGAGCGAAGTCTGGTGTATTGATCATTGTCTATGAGGCTGAATATTTTTCCTCATGCTCGGCCTTGTCCATTGCTATGATCGTATTACCCTTATCAGCTGGGAGTATCCTAACTGATGTGTCCTTCGTTAAGTTGCTGATGGCATTTTTCAATCATGGTTGCAATGGCCCGTAATCAATTTGTATTCATTTATTTTGCAGGCCCGAAGCCTGAAGAAGTGTACGCCATCCCAGTGGACCTGCATCCGTCGCCTATTAAGCCCTACAATATTCTACAGGCATCAAAGCTCAAGCGCAAGCCTGAAGAAGTGTACGCCATCCCAGTGGACCTGCATCCGTCGCCTATTGAGCCCTGCAACATTCTACAGGCATCAAAGCTCAAACGCAAGCCTGAAGAAGTGTACGCCATCCCAGTGGACCTTCATCCGTCGGCTATTGAGCCCTGCAACATTCTACAGGCATCAAAGGTCAAACGCAAGCCTGAAGAAGTGTACGCCATCCCAGTGGACCTGCATCCATCGCCTATTGAGCCCTGCAACATTCTACAGACATCACAGCTCAACCGCAACAACACATACGTCGTGATAGCGCGGCGTCTCAAACTTGCCATGCGCATATTGCACACCCTCGAGACCAAGCGAGCCGCCCGTGACATCATTGCGGAATTAGCGCGTCTGCATACGGAACCCGACGGCGGGCAATTTGAAAACTTCGAAGACCTGCTCTGCAAGACTGATCTGATACCGGTGTCGCTCAAACAGAAGCGGCGCAAGCCGGAACACGAGACACTACTCGACAAACTGAGCCATTTGGAAGGTAACAGAGAAGGTAAGAGGCAGTGCAGCGCCTTGTTTAAGAGCTTAAACGAGGATAAGCTGTTCGGCAAGTCTTATACACCGTCAAAAGTGAAAAGAGTGAGGAAGACGAAATCAGATTTAAAACTGTGTAATGTTGTGTTGGATAGGTATCCCGAGCCCTTGACTGATGCTGAGGCTGTTGAGAATTTTGCTGAGAATACGAGTAGTTTGCAAGGCATTGGGGATGATAGTAATAATACTGAGGGATCTCATATGGGTTTGTTAGACGTGGATTTCGAAGACATGTTAAGTGGAAACGTAACTCCTGTGCAAGAGTTGATGCCTGATTGGCGTGATGTACGGTTGACGCCACCGAAAAGCATGCCGTATATTGCTCTGAAGGGGGAGAAACAGGCTGTGGGGGTGCCAGAGGGGGGAGGGCGCAAGAGAAAGTCGGAGCAGGAGAAATTGGTAGATAGTTTGTCGGAGTTGGAGAAAATACACGTGGAAAGTGCTTTAAAGAGAAGTTCTAAGGTACGGTTTACTAATTTGCTGTAATTTTAGTAACTAGATGTAAATATGTTGAACGTCTTCAGATGAATTATTCTACACTAAATTTTTATTGGGTGGACTCTTGGAACGTACAGTGGTGGCCGGATTCTTGTGGTGGATTTTATTTCGTTTAGTTGTATTCATGATTAATGTATAGGCTATGGCTTAAGAGTTGTGGCTTCGTTCTGTGACTATTTGTTTTGATGTGAAAACTATCTTAGGAGTTGAGCGAAGGCAGTGATTTCCAATCAATTTTGTAACGTGTATTTTCGAATAAATAAATTAATTCTTCATTCCACCGCCAAACCAATATCGTCTTATAAAAAGTCAAGCTTCAGAGCGGTCTAGTAATCGACTGATTTACGACCAATCTATGAAATCTTTATAGTGCATTATCGTTGTTTAGCTAGAGTAACAGTTTAGCCGCGAACATGCAAATTTACTTAGAGTACTTATACTTTTTATTTTCATAAGACCATTTTCATATATTTGCGGCTTCTGTGGCATTTATTTATTAATTAAAAAATACCATACGCTTACAAAATATTTGGAAACCTCATCCTTTATTCGGATACATTTCATTACATCACTCCATTCTGTTCTCCAAAAATTTGGAAAGATTCCCCTTAATCGTATAGCAGAAGCGTCCCGCCTTTTTTAAATATTTGTTTTGCTCTATACCAGGGGTTCCCAAACTGTGGCCCACAGACATATATCAGGTGGTCCACGGACCAAAGTAAGAAATAAGAAAATAAATTAGCTGAGATATTGGAAATTTGAAGTAAAATACAGTAGGTCTTGGCACTGAACTATAAAATCCAACCGATACCAGCCCTAAACGTTTAATAAAATATTGTAGGTACAAATCGTCCTAGAATTTGACGATTTTCCTGTCGCAGCTATGGTGGTCCACGGAAAATCATAAGATAATCTAGTGGTCCACATAAAAGTTTGGGCACCCCTGCTCTAGACATTGGGTACGGTTACAGAATCGTGTTTTGTGTTCTTTATGATTTGGGCAGGTAACAGTGTAATAACCTGCGCTCTGTAATTCCCATCTATTTTTTTCCAAGCCGGCATTTTTTGGTGACATACTTTCTACGTGATCAAAATCTCTCTCAATTGCAGCCTTGAAATATTTGGCTCCTTGTACTTCTGAAATCAATGTAAAGTTGTTAAAAGAGTGCAAAATGCGGGGGGAATGCAAATTAATAAGTTAAGGGAAGACAATATGGTTACATAGTTTTATAATTGAAGGAATTAAAATGTACAGGTTTTAATTTTGGCAGATATTAACAATTAATAATCATTTGTCTAAATCTAAGTGTGAAAAAATTTAAAAAAAAAATCGTCAAAAATATAGCTGAGGATCGATTTATTAATTAAAATTTCCCGCACATATTGCACTCTTCTGGTTAAAACCTTTGAAATCCCGTTATTAATAATCTGAAGCAGCTGCTGCTGATATAAAAGAAAGAACCTTTTTAGGAAATTTGAACTTATTTCAGAACGACAATGTAAATAATGGCGGGAACTATTTAAATTCCTGTTACAATTTTTACGCCTGTAATTTTACTTTTAATCAATTCCAACCGGCTTCCCAATTTCTAATGCTAGCTAATACCAGCTTTCACTGTAAATTTGCACTTTCTTACCTAAAATAATGCTTATCTAAAAAAAAAACAAAAAAAAAACGAGAAAGCGCATTAGGCTGATTTTAAAAAATAGCGTGCGAAAAATCAATTAATTACATACAAAACCCCGCCCGCCTTTCAATTGATTCCAACCATTTCTGCAATTACTTCACTGAGGTAACCTTTATAAGCAGTTTCAGTTCATTTGTACCGACAGGTTTCCCTTTTTACATTTTTTTGTTTTGGTTGAGATTTTATTACCTTTGTCTCAAGTTACAGGCCTAATATCTAAATGCTAATGCTGCGATGACATAGGCTCTTTACATTTCTTTTTTATCAGCAACAAAGTATGGAGTTGTAGGCATCTTTCACTGCTAAACCTTCAACTATTTCTGTCATGTAATAGCTGTTACTTGCTTAAAGTTTGCTATGAACAGCAGTTTCTGTTCGCCTGTAATGATTAAGTGGAGTTGCTTTTTTTTCAATTTTTATAATCATCTGATGTTACAATTCATTGCTAATGCTGTTCAAGGAGTTTTTTTTTTTACAAATTGCTGATTTTTAGCAGCATAAAAATATTGGGTTTCAAAGTATCCCTCAATGCCAGCCTTAAAACTATATTTTATTTTATAACATTAGTTTTTAATGGCCTAGCGCAATTTCTGTATTATCACCCCATATTTTATAATATATTATTATAATTCCTTTCTTTTAGTCTGCCATATTTACTGGCGTCTATATACATGCAATACATACTAGTGGTTTTCGCGAGTGTTGTTTCGCGTCTAGTATTATCACAATAAGGTTGATAGTTATATATGCAACCTGCAATTATAAAGTATTTCTATCAATTCAAATAACATGATTCAAAATTGAGTGAATAGTTAGTTTGTTACATGTGAATAAAATTATCGGCATTACTCTTAAAGTAAGATGACCAAGCCTCAAATTTTTAGTCTACTCCAGAATATTTTTCCTTATTTTGCAATTTTTTAAAAATATCTGAATCAAATAATCCAAGATATAAATCTTGTTCTTTGATCTTTTCAATGCTCCTCTTTATAAGTGAAATCTAAGTGGAAACATTGCATGTCGCCAATTACAGCAAGGTCCGCCATTTCGGGAAATGCTATATGCAAGTTGTCCATTTAAATTTTACCGTTAATTCGAAACAACAATTACTAGTACTATAGTATAGTCATATATTTTTGAAAGTAAAAGTAAAAGGTACTTTCGATAGTTGGCAGTAACCAAGCTTATCTGCGGGTAACTGGTAACATTTACAGTCCCCGCAATTTAAAGGGGCATTTCACTCTAAATTGGACACAATGGGGTTTTCAATCCAAAGGATCTTCCTGTTTTGCCTTGTTCACCATGATAATTCCCTGTGTTGATAGCAGCGGGCCTACTATCGCAATTATTTTTAATAATTTAAAATGGGCTTAATCCGTCCCTGTCGTTAGCATTGCTGGGCAAGCATGGCCGTGCCCAGGGGGGGTGTTCCATGGGGTCCGGACCCCCCCCCCCCCCCGAAATAAATTTTTGTAAGTAAACCTGAATGGTTTGATGAATTCATCCATCAATTCATTAATTCGATCCATCTGCAAGCCTACTACGGCGATTATTTTTTACCTGAGCCTGGGATTAAAAATGTAAACGAGGTAATTTTATAATGGAAGTGGCTATTCAAAATTTCTCTGTTCACATTTTTAACCCTGGGAATAAGGTAATACTAATCGCCATAGTAGACCCGTAGAAAGCACTGTATTAATTTGTTTGAGATTTGTGTGCAAAATTACAAAGTTTCTGCTTTCGCAATAATTGAATGCAAAAAGGGCATCAGTATGGAAAAAGTACTATAACGATTAGTCCCTCCTACTTGGCGGGAACCAGCCTAAGTTGTAACCTCCTTTATTCGTATTATCCTGTTACTAAAAATGCGTATTTTATGTCTTTTTGTATCCACTCCGACCGCATCAGATTGATTGAATGTTTACGTTTAGCTTATAAGTTTCAGTTTAGTATTAATGTAACCCAGCAGACCTAGCACGAATGGTATTTCCCCTCTACCCTTAGTGGTAAATTACAACCCAAACTGTATTTTGAAGCGTATGGAAGCTAAAAAGTATTTAACTGCGGTCAAAAATTTTTGAGATCGCATATACTGATTGGCCTAAAAATAATAGGGTTTCAGGAATAAATAAATAAAGATATAGTCGTGAAAATATCGCTTAAGTGGTCAGTCGCTGGTTCAATTGTATGGAAAGATTGTTTTAAAAAATTATTTACTTTAGAAACGGTTTTAAATGTATTTGGTAGTTTGTTTAAAATTTTACAGCCATATTGATGGGAGCCTTCGAATAAATAGTTGGTCTTCAACTATTTACAGCAAGATTTTTGTTTGTTTGTTATATTTGTGCTTTACTAGGTTGAATAAGATTTCGTCTTTATCAACTACCTAAGCAACTGCGAACTAACTCATAGCCGTCTCTGTATGTGTTTCGAATTTTTATATGTAGGCCATGGTGCAGTTTTCTCTGAATCCTAAAAAAATGCAGTTAAATACTTTGGCTTCAATGCGCTTCATTTGTACTTACCAAGGGTTGAAACTTGTTCCCGTACTTGGTTAAGTCGAAAAATGCAATTCCAATAATATCCGAAAGCAAATGGGGTCGTGAGCAGGGCCAGGGATTCAATCAAGTAGGCCTAAGATCATGAAAATCCCACCAGCTTTCAAAAACAAATTAAAACTAACCCCTTTCTACAAGTAATCCTAAACTCTGTGGTAAATAAACCTGCTAGTTGTGTTAGTTCTGCTGACATAAGTATGAAATAATGTTGTCTGAGTCACCCTTACATTGCGAAAGTTGTGTTAAAAAAGAAATGTATAGGCAGTTTCATTTCTTCTGATCGGCTACTTTCGGAATCAGTCGTGTATTATGGCAAGTGGTGACCAAATAATTGGATTGCGCATACTGTAGATATTGGTTTTTAGCACATCAAACTTTATGGCCACTTGATTCAGCTTCCTTTTAAAATAATTATAGCCTGCATATGTAAAATTATTTCTGGACCAATTAAACCTTTATTTTTTTAACTAGAGACATGGACCATGTTTTTCGTACATCTTTGACACCATTAATTGCTTACAACTACGCCACAGTTCAGTCTTTTACTACAAGATGTTGCCTCATGAAATGTAAACATGACTTTCATTCGAAACATCAGTACATTTCAGCCAAAAACGTCTCTAAGGGTAGTGGGCGCGGTCCACAGAGCCCACATGTAGACCCACTGTTCACTGTTCTTGAACTATCCTATACGTATGTTTTAAGGTTCCTAAAATAATAATTTTAAATAATAATTTTTGTTTTGCCATAATAATAATTTGACTGGAAAGCCTAGATTAATAATTTGTGAAATTGTAGTAGCAATTTTTATTTCCGAAATCTCTGTAGGCCTATCTATAATATAAATAATAATTATACATTACATTAACTTATGTTTATAAATAGTTGTTATAGGTAGGCTAAGTTGACTGCTGTTTCTCTGAAATGTTTAATTATAAAAATTCATCTCAATTCACTTTTGTTTTCCTTTTATAGAAAGTTCCGAGATATTTTCAAAAGGGAGATTTGAATTTGGAGGTGTGAAGTATTTTCCATGTGCATGGAATTATATTAGATCCAATAGTATAAGCATGCTGTTTCGCACTTTATTTACACTAGGCAGTGTTACTTTGGGTGTACGCAGAACTCAGAAGACCTCAAGAAAGATATAAGATGCGGAACCTACTTGGAACTAAAGAGAACGGCCCAAGACAGGTAGGAGTGGAGAAGGAGGTGGAAAGATTAGCTGCAAACCAATCGTTAGATTGACACGACGGAAGTATAAACTTAAAAGTTAGTTAGGGTAACATTGGAAATAGCTAGTGGCCTTTTACCATTACTCATTTACAGTAGATTTCACACATTACACAGACGGTATTCTTGGAGTCTTCCCAGAAGGGGAAAAATTTTGGGGCGGGAAATTGTCTGGTAATTCTCAATAATTGACATTTGGGCTATGAGGCTATTCCACTTCTTGTCAATTTTTCTTCGATAATTGATGAGATTTTTTCTTTACTCATCTCATGTCAATTAGGCTATTGATGCACAAATGACGGAATATTGACAAGTGGAATAGCCGCCCTCGAATTACTATATTGTTGAGAATCTGTCCTGGGTGCAGTATGACGTACACGTTATACACCATGCTATATAGCATTATGGCCATGTGCGACCAGGTCAATCAATGATTCCACAGTTGTGGTCAAGCTTAAGCGGGTGGTTCTCAACTTTAGGCGCCCATTCCACCGACCGGCTAGGGCTATTTACAAAAACGGTGACGTGGTAGCAGACATTCAAGACTTAGGTGGCATTTCCACCGACCTCGCATTGCAGAATGCAAATGACATTGTCGGAAATTAGAATTTTTCTTTTTATAGAAATCTATTAAAATGTTTGTAATTAACATATCCCATGACGCCATTTTTTAAATTTATTTTGTTTGTGATTTTACTTTGTGATCATTGATCAATTTTAACTATGACATAGAGGAAAATCAACATTTCCGTCAATTCTGCAATGCGAGGTCGGTGGAAACCCCGCCTAAGTCTTGAATGTCTGCTACCACGTCACTGTTTTTGTAAATATAGCCCCAGCCGGTCGGTGGAATGGGCGCCTAAGCCAAATACAGTCAAATTCAAGCTAAAAAGAACGCCACCCAACTCAGGCATGTCATCAATTCTCGTTGTTGTGACTCGGGGTCAAGTCCGCAGCGGTAAATATTTATATTCTATGGTACGCAGTCCTCAGAACTTGGGCTGCACCTGTGATTCTGTTGCCATTTTTCATTTTCCAATATCCATAGTAAATAAACATTTTGAAATTTTTTCCGCAAGCATCGCTATAGCCCTCCTTATAGGTAAGTTACAGTGGTAATTATTTACATTAGCTGCCACAAGCAGTTTTTGGATTTTTTTTTTTTTTTTGAAATTTGGTATTTGGGCTCAGTTTTTAACGAGGAACACGAATCCGGTTGCGCAATTTCGATAAAAGCAGTAGTTTTTCCAAAAATCCAACAACAACATTTCCATTGCTTACCGCTGAATATTGTATGTAAAGAATATGACATGGCATTAATTACTTACTAATCAGTTTTATCGCATGGTATATTAACATGACAGCCACAAATCCTCACATTTTTTAACATTTTAACTCAATAAAAATAAAAATAAATATTCACGAATTAGCCTACTTGTTTGTTTGTTTGTTGCATTTAGTTTATAGTAAAGTTTGCGGATTTACGACAAGTTTTAAAAATGTTCCGTAGTTTCCCGCCTGCTTTTTTTAAAAAAAAAGTAAGTAATGTAACTGCTTTATAACATTAAAATGTTAAATCCTAGTATAGGATACTTTTAAGTAGTAAATAATAATAAATAATAATTTTTGCATGGGCAGGTATTGCAAATTGCTCATAAATTTTTTTATGGAAGGAACATTGTCAGAGACATGCAAATAATTGCTTAAAATATGAATTCCCCTGCAAATGGGATTTTTTCCTTCCATAAGCATTTTTGATACACTTTTGATATGTGGGGACCACTTAGTCCCACATGTGTAATAACCAGTCTGCTTCCAGCTTCACCTTTTTCCCGTTAGATGGCGCTGTTCACATTCAGATAATTCAATATTCCTCAATCTTCCTTTTACGTATTTATTTCTCTTATTCAATAATATCTTTAATCTACCCTCTGTGTCTCATCAGCTCCTTTAGCTGTGGACACAGAGTTGGTTTTTCTATATGGAAGCAGGCTGGATCAAATTCAATATTAATTGTAAGCATGTATCGTTCTCGTCTCACAGCTCATATTGTAACCACTGTGTGTTAAATTACTCTAACTTGAGTCGAAGCACTGCAATACAAACCAATTCAAGTCTACACTGCCTATTCAATTGCATCGTCCTTCGAAAAGCTACATTGGTGACCCTCGACAACGGAACAAGCAGCCTTCCAGACTCCAGTTCCAGCCAGTTCCAGTTCCAGCCAATTCCAGTTCCAGCCAATTCCAGTTCCAGCCAATTCCAGCCAGTTCCAGCCAGTTCCAGTTCCAGCCAGCTCCAGTTCCAGCCAGCTCCAGTTCCAGCCAGTTCCAGTTCCAGCCAGTTCCAGTTCCAGCCAGTTCCAGTTCCAGCCAATTCCAGCCAGTTCCAGTTCCAGCCAGCTCCAGTTCCAGCCAGTTCCAGCCAGTTCCAGTTCCAGCCAGTTCCAGCTTCCAGCCAGTTCCAGTTCCAGCCAGTTCCAGCTTCCAGCCAGTTCCAGTTCCAGCCAGTTCCAGTTCCAGCTTCCAGCCAGTTCCAGCCCGTTCCAGTTCCAGTTCCAGCCTCCAGAACGTCTCATCCGGCCATAGGCGGTGGAAACTACCCCGGAGCAGCTACATTCACCGCAGCAGCACAGCCACAACCTGCAAGATGCCGCAGACCACAGCCACAACCGCTACAGCTACGACCGCTACAGCTACAACCGCTACAGCTACGACCGCTACAGCTACAACCGCTACAGCTACAACTGCTACAGCCACAACACCGACACCCACGGCTACAACCAAGATGACAGGCCCTGCTAGTACGATGGCAGTCTCGGTCAAGCTTCCACCCTTCTGGACACAGTCGGCCAACCTGTCACCGGCACTGTGGTTCACTCAAGCGGAGGCTCAGTTCGCACTTGCTGGGGTCACAATGGAAACGACGAAATATTACCACGTCCTTTCAGCGCTCGACCAAAGTACCCTCAGCGAGATCTCAGATTTGTTAGCTGCCCCAGTACCAGTAAACCCATACACTGAGCTAAAAACGCAGTTAATCCAACGAATGAGTCTTCCAGCAAGCAGTCGCATTCAGCTACTAATGTCGGAAGACATAGGGGACAAAACTCCCAGCTCTTTTCTCCGGAGACTGCGGGCCCTCGCAGAGAAAGCCATATCAGACTCGGTTTTACGCACCATTTGGACGTCTCGCCTCCCGCACGCTATACAATTGGCAATCATCGGTCATGATCACCTGTCACTAGGTGACGTCGCGAACCTCGCCGACAAGATGGCCACCATCAATTCAGCAACACGTGACCGGATTCTTGAGTGCACAATGGCCCCTGTGGACCTATTGAAGACGTTAACAGAGAACGTCGCGGCTCTACAGGCACAGTTCGCCGACAGATACGGACAACGTGCCACACAGCCACGGTTCCAGCGCCAGTTCCGTTCACCAGCGCCTAAACAAGACCCAACTTGGTGTTTTTACCACCAAACCTATGGGAGGAAGGCCAGAAAGTGCCAGCAGCCATGCAGATTTCCGAAAAACGACGATCGCAGCCAGTAAAGGCAGGGCCTGCCTGCGCCACTACACACCTGCTTAAAACCTCACATCGCCTTCTTATCACGGACCCTTGCACCAAGATACGTTATCTCATTGACACAGGGTCCGACATCTGCGTTTTTCCACGTGCCCGTCTCAACCTACCGCTCCGTCGTACTCAACTCGAGCTGACTGCCGCCAATGGCACAATCATCAATACGTACGGAACAACAGCTCAACAACTGGACCTGGGATTACGACGCAGTTTCCGTTGGAATTTCATCATTGCCGATGTCACGCAACCCATCATCGGTGCAGACTTTCTCGCAGCCTCTAATTTGCTGGTGGATCTCCAGAACTCAAAGCTGATCGACGGGACAACGCATCGCAAGGCGAACCTGTGTCAAAGCCCCTCCAAGCAACCTAGCGTTTCTACCTTAACAATACCGCACAGTACCCCGGCCAGTCTAAAAGTAATAATTGAGGAGTTTAGCGACCTCACGCGGCCGAGACAACCCACAGACCAGGTCAAACACTCCACGGTCCACTACATTAGAACGACAGACGGACCTCCCGTCTCCGCTCGCCCACGCCGGTTGGCCCCGGACAAGTTTATTATCGCCAAAAAGGAGTTCAACGACATGATCCAGACCGGCGTATGTCGTCCGTCCGACAGCCCATGGGCCTCACCATTACACCTAGTACCTAAAAGCGACCATTCATGGCGCCCATGCGGGGACTACAGACGGCTCAATGCTCGAACAATTCCTGACGCGTACCCAGTCCGCCACATCGCAGATTTCAGTGCAGAATTGCGAGGAAAAACCGTATTCAGCAAAATAGACCTGGTCAAAGCATTCACCCAGATACCAGTTTCCAATGGTGACATTCCAAAGACAGCAATAAATACTCCGTTCGGCCTTTTCGAATTCCCATTCATGACATTCGGTCTTCGCAATGCTGCTCAAACCTTCCAACGCTTCATGGATAACATCCTACGCGACCTCCCGTGGGCATATTCATACATCGACGACGTACTGGTTGCATCGAGTGATAAGCAGGAGCACGAATCACACCTACGTCAACTCTTCCAACGATTCCGAGAATATGGCCTAGTCATTAATCCTAGCAAGTGTACCCTCGGCGTTGGGTCAATCAGCTTTCTTGGTTACCTCGTGTCAGCAGAAGGCACACAAGCCCTACCAGACAGGGTAAAGGCACTCACTGAATACCCTCTTCCAAAGACATTCAAAGATCTACGCCGTTTCCTTGGCATGATTAACTACTACCGCCGGTTCCTACCAAATGCAGCCAACGAACAAGCACCACTCAACACGTTGTTATCTGGAGACAAGGTAAAAGGGAACGCTACGATACCATGGACAACAAAGCTTACCGAAGCTTTCAGCTCATGCAAACACAGTCTGGCACGCATCACCCTACTCGCGCATCCAGATCATACGGCTCCGATTGCACTAGTCACAGATGCATCAGACACCAGTATCGGAGCTACAGTCCAACAACGGATCAACGATCATTGGCAGCCATTGGCATTCTTCTCGCAGAAACTTAAAGAAAACCAACGAACATGGTCCGCCTACGATCGCGAATTGCTTGCGGTACACGACGCCATTCGTCATTTCCGTTACCTGCTAGAAGCGCGCGCTTTTGTCGTGTATACCGATCACAAACCGTTGACGCACGCTTTTCAGAATCCAAAAACAAGTTGCTCACCTCGCCAAATGCGGCAAATGGAATTCGTCTCTCAATTCACCACGGACATCCAATACATCGCTGGGCAGGACAACTTGGCCGCTGATGCATTCTCAAGAATCGAAGCAATCTCTACTCCCGTATCTCCTGAGCAACTTTCTTCTGCTCAGAAAGACGACAGAGAACTCAAAGAGCTTCGGTCCAGTAGAAAGACGTCCCTCATCCTCGTTGATGTTCCCATTCCGGGCTCTGATTCAGTCCTTACGTGCGATTCTAGTCAAGACATACAACGCCCATTTGTGCCCAAACCATTACGTCGACAACTTTTCGAGCACCTACACAGCCTACATCACCCAGGAATAGCAGCGTCTGCTAACCTGGTTGCCCAACGCTACATATGGCCTTCTATCCGTAAGGATTGCCGCGCTTGGGCTCGTCTGTGTGTCAACTGTCAATTGTCCAAGATACATCGACACACCCTCACTGCGATTGGAACCTTTACTCAGCCTGACCGACGGTTTCAGCACATACACCTCGACATTGTAGGCCCATTACCACCGTCGGAAGGCTACACGTATTTGTTAACACTCGTTGACCGTTTCACGCGATGGCCGGAAGCCGTTCCTATGGTGAACATCACCGCCGAAAACGTCGCCAGAACCCTCATTTCCTGCTGGATCAGCCGGTTTGGGTGCCCGGAGACAATTACTACAGATCGCGGCCGACAGTTTGAGAGCCATTTGTTTGCTGACCTGGCCCGATTATGCGGATTTCACCATGCACGGACTACCAGTTACCACCCTGCATCCAACGGCATGGTAGAGCGTATGCACCGCTCACTCAAAGCCTCCATTATGTGTCATGCCAATGACAAATGGACGGAAGCCCTTCCGCTAGTTTTACTGGGCATGCGCGCCACTCTTAAGAAAGATCTTCAAGCTTCTCCAGCAGATCTGGTCTATGGTGAACCATTAAGACTACCAGGACAGATGCTGACAACTCCTCCTTCAAATCAGAGTCCGGCGGACACTCTCATCTCACTTCGAAGGAAATTCGACTCACTACGCCCCACTCGCGTCAAGAGACACGGGGCTCATCAAACATTCATCCCACAAGACCTTGCCAAGGCCACGCACGTTTTCGTGAGACAAGACCACGTCCGTGCTTCCCTCGAACGTCCTTATGCGGGACCATTCCCTGTGTTAAGTCGCACCGACAAAACAGTTACGATTTCAAGCCGCGGTCGTGCGGTTACTGTGTCAATGGACAGGGTCAAGCCGGCCTACATTAATGCCAGTACAGACGAACCGTCTCACCAGTCTACGATCAACCCCCCGCATCAGCATCCTGCTCAAGATAAACCTCAGGAGAAGGTCTCCTCACCACTTCCTGCCACTGACGTCGTGCCGACACCACCGACTCGCACCACTCGCTCAGGTCGTCACGTCCACGTTCCACGACATTTCTCCGACTTCCAGTCTTAGGAGGGGGGTAATGTGGGGACCACTTAGTCCCACATGTGTAATAACCAGTCTGCTTCCAGCTTCACCTTTTTCCCGTTAGATGGCGCTGTTCACATTCAGATAATTCAATATTCCTCAATCTTCCTTTTACGTATTTATTTCTCTTATTCAATAATATCTTTAATCTACCCTCTGTGTCTCATCAGCTCCTTTAGCTGTGGACACAGAGTTGGTTTTTCTATATGGAAGCAGGCTGGATCAAATTCAATATTAATTGTAAGCATGTATCGTTCTCGTCTCACAGCTCATATTGTAACCACTGTGTGTTAAATTACTCTAACTTGAGTCGAAGCACTGCAATACAAACCAATTCAAGTCTACACTGCCTATTCAATTGCATCGTCCTTCGAAAAGCTACAGATACAACGGGGTAGGCCTATCTCAAACAGAATTTTACCGCCACTATACTTAGTTAACTTTGGTTAAATTCTATTTGAGCTAAGTCTACCCCGTTGTAACAAGAGTATTTAGGTACTACTTAAAAGTATCCTATACTATTTAACATTTTAATATGATATAATATATAAATAATTTTAACAGGCGGGAAACTACGGACCATTTTTAAAACTTGTCGTAAATCCGCAAACTTCACTATAAAGCAACAAACAAACAAACAAGTAATTCGTGAATATTTTATTTTATTTTTATTGAGTTAAAATGTTAAAAAATGTGAGGATTTGTGGTTGTTATGTTAATATACCATGCGATAAAACTGATTAGTAAGTAATTAATGCCATGTCATATTCTTTACATACAATATTCAGCGGTAAGCAATGGAAATGTTGTTGTTGGATTTTTGGAAAAACTACTGCTTTTATCGAAATTGCGCAACCGGATTCGTGTTCCTCGTTAAAAACTGAGCCAAAATACCAAATTTCAAAAAAAGAATACCAAAAACTGCTTGTGGCAGCTAATGTAAATAATTACCCCTACTGTATATAGCCTAGGTATAATAACCCAATTAATAATGTTAAAAACTATAAATAATTATTCAAGATTCACAATTTTTCTTTATTAAAACGTTAGCGATAATTTCAAAACATTCAGGTTGACTTCAATTGTTTTCTTTTTTCGAACGTATACAAAACCCAGTAGCGCCACGACATCCTCCCACCAAAGAAGGTATCTTCTTTCCGCTTTAACGTAGTCGGCCAGCAGGCAAAACACGCGTCCTCGGCTGGTCACTGGGGTACGGGGGTCAGGCATAACTTCTTCCTTCTGAGTAGATTCATCCTCCGGTTGTGGTATGTTTTCTGTCTTCTTCTCATCCTCATCATCATCATCGTCATGAAAATCATCATCCTCCTCATCAAGATCATCATCAAGGTCATCATCGTCGTCATCAAAATCAATATCATCAAGGTCATCATCGTCGTCATCAAGATCAATATGATCGTCATTGAGATCAATATCATCGTCATTGAGATCAATATCATCATCCTTATCAAGGTCATCGTCATTGAGATCAATATCATCGTCATCGAGATCAATATCATCGTCATCGCGATCATCATCATGATCAATACCATCATCATTATCCTCATCAAGATAAATACCATCATCATCTGTCTGCCGCCCTTGTCCAGAGCACATAATGGTCCCATGTCTTCCAGAACATCCCCTGCAAGACACTTGGGCCACACAATCGTTGGCTTTGTGATTAAGTTCTGTGCAAAATAAAGAGGCCCGCTTTTTCATCAAAATCAATTTCTCATCGAATTTTATTAGTTCTATTTTCGGCAATTTTAGATTGCATTTCCCTTCGCTTAATTGCGCACTAAGATTAACCTTACACAATCCAGTAAGGTTAACTTCCATTGAGCAACAACTCATTATCTTCTCTTGGCAATCATTGGCACTTTCATTCTCGCGCTACATATATCGTCTGCCGTCACTAACTCATCAGAAACAAGCAAATTCACAATATTCTCATCTAATTTAACTAGTTCTTTGCCTCTCATCGCAATTGTGTAGGTTTTTATTCGAAACTCTTCCCATTTCTCATCGTCATAGGCTAAATCTGCGTCCCGAATGGCTTTGGTTATCAGCATTCGTAAGGCCCCTCTTTTTTTTCTCAAACAATTAAGATTATGACTTGCCGTTCCGTCCATGGATGTCCTTTGTCACGGTCGCCACTTGTTAAAAACTATAAATAATTATTCAAGGTTCACAATTTTTCTTTGTTAAAACGAAACGTTAGCGATAATTTCAAAACATTCAGGTTGACTTCAATTGTTTTCTTTTTTCGAACGTATACAAAACCCAGTAGCGCCACGACAAATAACTTTCTCCAGGCCTTCGTGTCTTTCGTAACAGCTAGCGAGTTGAGTTCTGTAGCGTTGTAGCCTGTATCATATCTGATTTCTTTTCACAGCCAAGCCTAATTTCCGAGCTTTTGACCATTTGAAATTGAGGAAAAGAAACTAATTTTCAGTGGCCCTCAAGGAATTGACATCATTAAAAGTTGAAAGTTTTGGGGAAGCTCTCTCTCGAATTCACTGGGCGAAAAAAGCATTCTCGGATCTCGCGCTGCCCCCCCCCCCCCCAATTCACGTCTTCATTGCGACGAAAAAAAAACAATGGGACTTTTTCAACTTTTTTTTGGAAATTTTTATTGACTTTCTTAGATTCTTTCCCTCTATAGTCTATCCTATAGTAAAGGTGTAGGAGTTAAGCGGATGCATGTACACGCAGTACTTCAAGCTTCTTATAAATAGACCGTTCTTTCATCTTTGCCCTGACTGTAGGTCTGCTTAAGCATAAAAAAATACGGTAAAGCATTTCTTCTGAGTCACAATTTCAACGATTGGTTGGCAGCAACTCTCTGCATATGATCCTCCAGCTCACTCGGTCCTCGCCTTCCTCTTCAGCTCTTGGTACGTTTGAGCTCCCGCGTTGATCCACGAATTCCTTCTTCGGCCGCCCTCTTCTATTGCTGGTTCCTGCGCCCTCAATGATGGTGGGTACCAGATGTTCATGTCTTAATAAATGTCCTGTACCGTACTCATTTCGTTCTTCTATTTCTTTATATATTAATCAGCAGCTGTCTCTCTTCTTCAATAGCCTCTAGCACTCTCTCCCTCCAGCTTGATCCAAAGCTCCTTCTGTAATACCACATTGCAAACAAGTCAAGTCTCTTCACTCTCCAGCAGTTTCTTATGTGTTATACACAGTAAATACTATATATATATTATAATATAGTTCGGGTTTCGCCACTTCCGTATAATAAAACACTCCATACGCGGTTTTAAGGAACTGCTTCCTGCTGATGCTTCATCTTATGTTGACTCCAAGATCTTAGATTTTTTTCTGATCTGATGAGGATTTCTGATAAGCGCGAACAGTGGTTTTAATTTATTTACAACGTCAGGCCAAGCGTGAAGTCATCTCATCTGACCATTGCATCAATGCATCGGGGGAGGGGGGGGGGTCGAACCTCCAGAACCCCCCTCCTCCCCTCAGCATCTAATATGCCTGCATGTCGCGCATTTTGTTGGTCCGAACGTTGAACATGAAAGTTGAACAAGTGCGTCCAGCAGAGATGTAAATGAGGTATATAGGTGTTTAAACCTACCGGAGACCTCACCCGAAAAACGATACCTATACCTGAAGGAGAAAATTTTGAGAACATATTGTGGAGAATGGAAATAAGTAGGAGAGAGAGGAATGTAAAGTGAGCGGGACCAGCAGTGCGGGCTGTAGCAAACACATGGCTGCCGTGCTGTGGCCACTAGACTGGAAAACTGAATTTTATACCCCCCCCCCCCCCCCTCACATAGTCCCCTCTTCACCCTATCTTCGATAATCGGGAAAAGTTTGATGGAACGATGTGGCTAGCGTTACTAATTGTTTTTTAATCAACTTCCTTGGCTGTGTTCTCTTCCGCGCATAGTCAAAACTACATTCTTTTGCTTTTTTTCACAGCATTTACTTTTATTCTGGGTGACTTTTTTGTGTGGATCTCATTATCAAAAGAATCGTTCGCTTTCACAGGACAAGCATTATCAATATGTCGGCTAGTGAAGCCTGTACATGATAAGTAGTACGCAATTTTGTTAGGAAAATAGCCTGCACAAGCTATAAGTACACAGTTTTGACCGGGTCCAGTCATCCTTTCTGCTATGCTGCAATGTGTAAGACTTGGATAATTTTAACGTTGGTACTTATCTCTGATAGTTGGCTTATGGTTAACGGGTGCCCCGTAAGGGATATTTAGGCTCCCGCCGTTCCAGTTAATATATTTCTATATGTGTTCTAGGGGTTAAAAATGGAAACAAATGCTGGGAGCCAAGGCGTCAAATGGCTCAGCAGCCAAGGACGGGCGTTGTCTGAGGTAAGAAGCAAGAAAAAATTACTTCTTACACTATTGCATAGCTAGATTTCTGCAGGAAAAGGCGCAATTGAATGTATCTAATGCCGTTCATTCCCACACAGTATAGTCCACGCACAATGAGAAAAGTATGGGCATGGAATGTTTTGATCCTGTGGAACACTGTAAAAATATTCTTTGCACAATTTTCGTTATGCTTTGCAGCCAATGCAACAAGGTAATACAAAATAGTGCAAGGAATATTTTTACAGTGTTGGACAGGATCAAAACATTCCATGTCCATACTTTTCTCATTTTGCGTGGACTATACCAGAAAACCGGGCATAAATCTCGGCTGGTGCACATAACTTTTAGGTTATAAAATGAAACAAACTAGCCTATATTAAATTATCCAGAAGCGTGGTAGAGCTCACGCACACCGAATATCAAGGTTTTATATTAATTTTATTGTTAATACGATAGGTAACACGATCAAAACCTACAGCATATACTGAATATTAGCTCAATCTAGCTTTTTTTCTATTGACAGAACTTGGAGTGAGATACTAAAAGTTCTAAATATCTTATATGCTGGGCTAAGCATGCGACATCGTGTACCTATTTGAACAAAAGTTGTTTCCAAAATTGCTCAAAGAAGTTACTGGTTTTCGGAATAAAAGAGAAGGCAGCTAATCCAGTTAAGACCCCTCCTTTTGTGCTCTTTCAATTTCCCCGGCCTATCAACTTACTCAATTTGTCAATCTTTAGCAAGATAAATTAAACAGGCCTGAACAAAGTGAAAAGAAGTTGTAAAATCGTCTTAAAACTGAGCCTCAAAATTTTTTTTATTGAAACAGAGTCTTATTATTTCGCTTGCTTGACTTTGCACTTGGCCCTATAGCATCCGTCTGACAATATATAATATTCATACTGATTCTGACAATATGCGGGCTACTTTCGTATTGTAGAATTCCAAAAGGGTAAGTACCTATACGTCAAATCCAAATATTTGGCTGGGCACAAGCATTTTTGTATAGGCGTAGGCTACGAAGATATCCATTGAAGCATTGAAGTATTGTCCTACGATTTGGGGTATTTAAAGAAAAATACACCATTAACCTGCCAGTTAGTTATCCTAACCCAAAGCTCCTACAGTTATCATAGTCAGGGGCGTAAAGTTGGGGGGGGGGGGGTCCAACAGTCCGACTTGCCCCACCCAGCTCCTTTTGGGGCAAAGCCCCCCCCACCCCCCAGCCTCGAGCATTGTAAGACGTGCTGGTCCCCTTTGCAGCAATATGAAAATAGGCATTCCTTTTTTAGCTGTGAAAAATCGACAGCTATACTTTACTACTATTAAAATGCGTAAAACCCTACTATTGTGCTCTTATATTTTCAATTTTTCCTTATCCTGCCTGATGACGTCATAAGGTCTACTTAGTTTTGCCCCCGCCATCATTCTAAAACTTTACGCCTCTGATTATAGTTATACATAATTATATAATATAATTCATACAGTATATATAATACAATATAATACATTGTAATACATAATATATTGTTACGTACCTTTATATCATTATATATTTACAATTGTAGAGAACTAGGCTATGGAACGGAAAGACGAAAGACGACATTCGAGGTCTGGTATAACTTAATTAAAGGAAAAATTTTCCGCAAGGTCTGGGTCCACCCGACCCTAATTTGTGCCTTGCCTTCAATGGTAGGGGAAAATGCGGCAGCCGGACAGGGCTACCCCATATCCCAAATATATGCATTGTCAAGAGGGAAGATACCAGATACCTAGAGTCCTAGACTCTCTCCTCTCATAGAGTTGTCGTTTCACGGCGTTTCCACACATTCTGATCTGTGCGTCCTCGGTTGAGAGCAGTGGCGGCGCTACGGGGTGCCCGGGGGGCGGGGGCTGCCCCCCCCCGAAAGTTTCTCCCCCCCCCCCCTATTCGAGATATTTTAGATGATGTTATATTGCAGAATTTTTGTAACTCAAAAACGTCAGTATTAACACTGGTAAAAGTTATTTACTTTCATTATACCTACTTCCAATGAAAAGTGTTTTGTTTTTTCATTGCCCCCCCCCCCGTCTTAAAATTTATAGCGCCGCCACTGGTTGAGAGCCCCAAATTTCTCATATATCTTTGGTGATCTATCTTCTCAGTGTAACTTTCGGCCTCCCTGTTTGTGTTCTTTCTTGTATGTCCCGGTTCATTACTCTTTTGAATATGTAGTTTTTGTCATTACGTAGTTACCTGTTTAGCCTCTCTTTTTCCTCTGTGACACTGTCTAGGTACTTGAACTTGCCTACTTTGCTTACAATTGTTTTTTCAAAAGCTTTGAAGGTGGCCATAATTCTATATAACAGCTAAGGCTTTCAGGGCCGGAGTCGAATGAAGAACCAGTAGAATCCGGGCTGATGGTCCGTGGTCGAAATGAAAGCGAACTTACAAACGTTTCGTCAACATCTGCGGTCGACATCTTCAGTGGAACTGCGTAGACTTCTAAGATTGTATCTCGGAGGCTCAGCAGCGACTGTGAATCTTAGAAGTCTACGCAGTTCCACTGAATATGTCGACCGCAGATGTTGACGAAACGTTTGGAAGTTCGCTTTCATTTCGACCACGGCCCATCAGCCCGGATTCTACTGGCCATAATTCCCCTGAACTCTTTCCATGTAACTTATACGTAACTCCCCCTTGCAGTGGGTCGTTACGCAACCAATAATGAACTTACTATGATTTACTGTTTTTTACTCCCATATGAGTGCTGAAATTGAGCTCGATGAGATATTGATCGTAAAGTGATTGCTGACGTCCCCTTAAGTCATTGACTCTGTGAAAAACTGCCCAAAGTTTGCCACCACCCTCCCCTGCAAAGTTTCACTCTTTACAAATCCACCACTAACTTTATCGAAACCCAAATCTTTTCGTCGCCTTCAACATGCATTAATCAGAGACCCGGCAACAGTTTCGTGGATGTATATCTAGACTAAGTTATTTATGTTACGTTTTATAAACGGAGACCCATATTATATTGTACACTATATAATAGTAGAGCTTTACAAATACTTTGGAAACAAAGGACGGCTCAGTTATTGAGGTAGGCCTATATAGGCGCTAGGTGAGCAAGTCATATTGTACAATTCATACCAAAATTCCTTTATGTTCTAACTTAAAGCCGATCAGGCTGCTGATCGAGGCGATTATAATACCGGGGTTAAATAAATACCCGAGGATTATAACTGTAAACAAACAAATTTTGAATAGAACTTTCCATTATAAAATTATCTTGTTTAAATTTTTAATACCAGGGGATTAAATAAATACCGGTATTATAATCGCCTCGATCAGGCTGATCATGGAGATTAAAATACCGGGGTTTAAATAATCCCTCGTATTAAAAATGTAAACTAGATAATTTTATAATTGAAAGTGCTATTCAAAATTTGTTTGTTTACATTTTTAATACCAGGGTATTATTTAAACCCCGGTATTATAATCGCCATGATCAGTCTGCTGGTGTAGGGAAATTTATTTCACGCAAGCACAGAGATAGCTTCGCGGGCCGGCGGTTTCTCTTTTACGGACATGATTTCACTTTTACTCAGCTTTTATGTATAGTCCACGCAAAATGAGAAAAGTATGGACATGGAATGTTATAATCCTGTGCAACACTGTAAAAATATTCATTGCACAATTTTTGTTATGCCTTGCATCCAATGCAGCAAGGTAACACAAAATGGGGCAAAGAATATTTTTACAGTGTTGCACAGGATCAAAACATTCCATGTCCATACTTTTCTCATTCTCTTCATTCTCTGGATTATACATTTCTACCATCCCGTGACTGGAGACCGTTATCAATATGGCTGCTAGTGTAGCCTGACTAGAGAAGTACGCAATTTGGCGTGGAAAACCAGTGATAAGTTTAGCCTGCACAAGCTAAGTACAGAGTTTTTGACCGGGTCCAGGTATCCGTTCTGCTATGCTGCAGTGTGTAAGACTTGGATATTTTTTGCGTTGGTACTTATTTCTGATAGTTGGCTTATGGTTAACGGCTGCCTCGTAAGGCATATTATGGCTCCCGCCGCTCCATTTAATGTATTTCAATATAATTTCTACACACTTCAAAATTTTTCACACTTTTATACAGAAATGTGATACATATAGTGCATATATAATGTAATAATGTAATACAATATAATGTGATAATTTAAATATATACAGTATATAATGTCCTGAAGAACTTTTTATAGTGGCCCGTTGGTTCCTTGTCCAATGCCAACGACCACATGGATTTCAAACATTATTTATATTGTGTCCGGATGGATTTTGTGCCATTGACAAACTCGTATGCGCCCTCGATATTAACCTACACCAGCTGCAAGCGATAATGGACAAGCTGAGACAAGCTACCATTGACGCAATAAAACATGACTTTACTTAAGGCGCCCATTCCATTGACCGGCTAGGGCTATTTCCAAAAACAGTGACGTGGTAGCAGACATTCAAGACTTAGGTTGCGTTTCCACCGATCTCGCATTGCAGAATGCAAATGACATTGTCGGAAATTAGAATTTTTCTTTTTATAGAAATCTATTAAAATGTTTGTAATTAACATATCCCATGACGCCATTTTTTAATTTTAGTTTGTTTGTTTGTGATTTTACTGTATGATCATTGATCAATTTTAACTATGGCATAGAGGAAAATAAACATTTCCGTCAATTCTGCAATGCGAGGTCGGTGGAGACGCCACCTAGATTAGATTAGATTAGATTAGTAATGGGGCGATGCTGCTACTTGAGCTTGGCTCACTTTGACCTTAAAGATCTATTGTGAATCCCCGTACTTTTAGTCCTGGTCAGTCAGCAGGTCCCGTAAAAACCTGCACAACTGCCCAGGGGCCAACTGGCAAGCCTCCCTTGGTGATAGAAACCAAGAGGACGTTGCTAGCAGTCGTCTGTTCTTTACTGCCGGACACGAGCAGATGATATGCTCAGCAGTCTCAGCCTTTTCTTTGCAGAATCGGCAGGTGTCATTCAAGACTTTACCCATGTTCTTTAAATGGTAGTTCACGTGGCAGTGTCCTGTGAGTGCACTTGTAAGTACCTTAAGTTCAGGCTTGCTGAGGTTCAGTGCTTTGGCGGTATAGCTCTTAGAGTGAGTGAGGAATATTTTGGATTGTCTGTGGCCTGTGACAGACTTCCAGTATGCTTCCTTTCTCTTTTCTTCCCATAGGCCAATCTCTAGGGTTTGGCGGTTTCTCGGGAAGGCGCAGAAGGGTTCAGGCCCAATGAAGGGTAGCGCGCTCCCTTCTCTCGCCAAGGCGTCGGCATTTTCATTGCCTTCGATCCCGGCGTGTCCTGGAACCCACATGAGGGTGACTTTATTCGTCACCCCCAATGCGTTGAGTGCAAGCATACATTCCCACACTGCTTGGACTCGTAGCTATTCGAGTCCAGCGCAAGTAGGGAAGCCATGCTGTCGGAGATAATGAATATCTTGCTGTGGCGGTAAGCCACCTAAGTCTTGAATGTCTGCTACCACGTCACCGTTTTGGAAATAGCCCTAGCCGGTCAATGGAATGGGCACCTAACAGATGCGAGCCAAAGGTAAGCATTGGTGTGTAAAGGTGTGAACTACTAAGTTGAGCTACCGAAAAACGAATTCCGGAATATTTAACCATAATTTTTAAAACATGTCAGATCATTTCAAATCATTCAAATCAAACCCCCTGAGCCTAAAACCACCCTCGTACGTGCCAAATGAAATCTCCCTAAAAAATTTGGGATTTCTTAAATGTAAGCTGCTTAGCCGTTTTTCGTATTTGGCGTATGCTTTTATGTATGTATACGCACTGAGGCCACGGGGTCTTTTTCACCCTCTGCTGTGTATATGCATAACTTCTTGCTCCTCAAAACCTGCAAAAAGTTTAAGTTCACCGGAGAGTTTCATCAAATCTGTCAACGCTATCAAAAGTACCTACACCTAAGGCGCAAATTACACCGACCTCGCATTTGATATTGATCCAGATATTGACGTGGTAGCAGACATTAAAGACATGCTAAAAATGTCTGCTACCACGTCAATATCTGGATCACTATCAAATGTGTAATTTGCGCCTTAATATGTGGTTGAGAGCCCTGGAACGTCGGTAACCTGCCGTCTATTTGGTTGCGGGGACTGAAGTGTAGCTTAACCCAATTGAAAAACTATATTCTATCGTGTATGCATCAAAAACTCAAAAGTAAACCTTCTTCATGTTATGCAAAAACCTTTCCTTTATGATCATGCAGTCGATATACGGTTTATTGAAAAGAGCGCATTTGAAGACAAAGGCATGGGTTTATTGTCAACTCTTAGTCAATGTTTACTTGGGGGGTTTATTATGACGGAAAAGACTTTATATAAAGCGCCGAAATTCAATATGGCGACATCCAATTTTGACTCCTCGAAACTTTTCAAATTTTATTGCAAGTTGTTTTTGGTTGATTTCTTCCGCTACGTCGACACGTGGCTTAAAACGAGAGAATCATCGGAAATAATAGAATTTGAAGGTAAACGTATAATGTCATAATATGAAAAAAAAACACTATTTGTTCAGTTATTAAGCCAACCTAGCGGAGTTAGGGCGGTTTCAAAGCCTCAACAAGGAATTTGGGGCCGGCTGCTTTACATGCCCCCTGAAGCATGGCCAGAAAATATAGAAAGTGTGGGATTATGTACTCAGTACTGCACTTGTACTCGTTTCAAACTCATAACAAATTATAGCCTACTTCTACTTTTTAGTATAGTCCACGCAAAATGAGAAAAGTATGGACATGGAATGTTTTGATCGTGTGGAACACTGTAAAAATATTCTTCGCACAATTTTTGTTATGCTTTGTATCCAATGCAACAAGGTAACACAAAATGGTGCAAGGAATATTTTTACTGTGTTCCACAGGATCAAAACATTCCATGTCCATACTTTTCTCATTTTGCGTGGACTATATCTGCTTATCCCGAGTAATGAGCAAAAGCTTGAGAAACGTAGGTGAAATTATGAATATAGAGCCCGACATTTTACCTATGAAGAAAAGCTTTGCTCTTGCTCAAAATAGAAATACAAGCGTATACTGTGGTATAGTATAGAGTATTGTGCTGAGTGTTTAGAGTGTAGAGAGGAAGGGATATATAGAGGTACCTTGCACGGTACCTACGCGAGGATTAGCAGTAGCAAGGCCGGTACTAAATGGGGGGTCCAGGGGGTACCGACCCCTCCCGAAATATTTGCAGTGTACACTAGATAGAATGAAGTTTTAAATATATTGAGGTTGCCTCACCTCTTATGACGTCAGATGGACCCCTCCAGAAATATTTGCAGTGTACACTAGATAGAATGAAGTTTTAAATATATTGAGGTTGCCTCACCTCCTATGACGCCAGATGGACCCCTCCAGAAATATTTGCAGTGTACACTAGATAGAATGAAGTTTTAAATATATTGAGGTTGCCTCACCTCCTATGACGCCAGATGGACCCCTCCAGAAACATTTGCAGTGTACACTAGATAGAATGAAGTTTTAAATATATTGAGGTTGCCTCACCTCTTATGACGTCAGATGGACCCCTCCAGAAATATTTGCAGTGTACACTAGATAGAATGAAGTTTTAAATATATTGAGGTTGCCTCACCTCCTATGACGTCATATGGACCCCTCCCGAAAAAAATTCTGGCTACGGCCTTGAGCAGTAGAACACAAAAGTACGGGATTTAAAGATATTCGGATTATTAATTAATAGGACCTTACTTCAATACTGTGAAGTAGAAACTTTTAAACTATTCTTATTTATGACTTTGGGTGAATAGTACAACATTTGGAAGTATACACACTGAAAGTAACCACGGCCCAACCGCCTCTATGAGGTTCTGTAGGGACAGTTTTGGTCACTAGGTTCGCTGACGACAAACCGATATCCATATTATTCAAAATGGCCGCCGTTTGCATGTGAAAACTAAGCTCTTAGCATCTAATTAATTCTTTTAATATTTTTTATAATGTTTTTACTATGCCTGGACCTTATTTCGCTGCATATAATTTAATATATATATATATTCTCCATGATTTATAGAAAAATATCACTTTAAAATAATACGTAAATAAAAATCATTTTAAAATTATATTGAGGCTTATGGAAAAATCAACGCTCTGATATATCATTGCAACTGGTGCTGCCATCTACAAAATGACGTCACAAATGATACTCATTCGACTGTATGATGATACAGTAGGTACCTATTCTATAACTCCGGCCTTTTTTACCTAATTATATGGTTGATAGTAAAATAAGATTGATTTCAGTGATGGCCAGGTATATTCTTGACAAAGGATGACTATTACTGGTATCTAAGCAGACTTCACGTATTTATATATCCCACGATCAGCAATAAAACTAACTTGTAAAATGCGGGCGCAGAGTTTTAAAAAGCGATTCCCTCTGCAGAGACACAAACTCTTCAGAACCAATAATGAGACACAGACTGAGGGAAGAGGGGGATATCTCTACACAAAGCCCGGCTACAACCCCTCCCCCCCCCCCAACCGCCCCCTATATAAAACTTTCCACGCGCAAGAAAACGTCGAAAAAAAAGAACATCACAATGTTGATGCAAAACTTTTTAAGGAAACCTCCCGAGATAGGAACAAATATTTTAAAAGATTATCCAAAGTTTTTGCAGAATATAGAAGAAGATCCTTTATTATAAAATTTCTTGGAGCGCTCATAGCAAGGGTTGATTGAAACTACTATATTTTGGTTAGAATGGAATACAGGGTGTCCCATGAATGGTAGATTATCTAGTAAGGGGAGATAGCTGGAATCATAATATGGAGAAATAAGTGAACGGTCTACCACCTATACAGAGTGTGACATGGATTTTTGTGAAATCGATTTAATACTTTTATATAGCCAAGCCCTTAGTGAGTCCACCCAACCTGGGCTGGTCATTAAAAAAAAATACAAACGATTTCACAATAAGCCACACCACACCCTGTTACTGGCATGTCGTTCACTTTAGACCAGCGCGGGTAGATGAATTTGTTCATATCAACTCTATTTGATTCTAGCTACCGCCCCTTATATACCGGATTATCTAGCGCTTGCAGCACACCCTGTATAAGCGATTTTGAGTTTTCATAGCTTAAGGTTAAATAGCTGAGAAGAATATTGGATTGAAATATTTCGGCAGTCGCACGTCAGCAACATACGACCGTTTTATCTTATTTCTGTCTTATGCTGAGGTTTAAAGGGAACTTTAGGAATGATGGTGTGCAAGGTTACCAAATTAAAATGGATCCTCTCCAAGGACGGATACAGGGGGGGGGGCAGAGGGGGTAGCTGCCCCCCAAAATTTGGTAAATCTATTGTAAATTAATTTATTACGCTCTGATTTAATCGATCCTATATATGTTTTTCTTACAATACAATACAATATATATTTCCTTTAAATTATACAATACATGTAAAGTATAAGATAAAATCGTCAGAGTATCGTAAAAATCAGGTAGTTCTGTCATTGTCATTGTGCTAGCAGTGCCGGATTAACCCCTGGGGGGCCGGGGGCACAAGATGTGGGGGGGCCGTGGGTGCAAACCAGAGGCGGACGAAGCGGTCCCAGACAGAGGCGGTTCCTGACCTCATAAAAGGGGGAAGCACTTGTCAGTAGCGTAACGATAGGTTTGCGAAGGTGTATAATTTGGTGCCGGAGACAGAGGGGTGAAATATTGGGGTTTTCCACATTTTGAGAGCAAGAAAGCTTATATGTTACTGAGAATAAATATAATTATGGACAAGGGGGCCCGGGGGTCCCCCGGGAGAAATTTTTTGAAAAATAGGGCTGAAATGGTGAAGTTTTGCGCATTATGAGTGCTGTAACAATTAGATTTTAGAGGCAAAGAATATAACTGCTGTCCAAAGGGGAGGGGGGGGGGGCGCAATTGCCCGCAGTGCCGGTCGCTGCGTCCGCCTCTGGTCCCAGACCTCATAAAAGGGGGAGGCACTTGTCAGTAGGTTTTCGAAGAGGGCGGTGTATAATTTGGCGCCCCTCCACCCATTTCGACTAAATGGGGAAAGCCGTTCTCATGGACGTATGCAGCTTTTAAATTAATGACCTTAGTTCGGTTCGGAGGATATGAAGGTGGATCCGGGGGTCTCCCACGGGTGAAATTTTTTGAAAAATAGGCTGAAATATTGAGGTTTTACACATTTTGAAAGCAATAAATTTAAGGTTTATATATGAATTACAGGGAATTAATATAATTGTGAACTAGTGGGGCTCGGAGGTCTCCTTCTGGTAAAAGTTTTTGAAAAATTGATCTGAAATATTGGGATTCTACACATTTTGAGAGGAATAACATTTATAAATTACGGGGAATTAATATATGTAATTGGGAACAGGGGGCCGGGGGTCTCCCCCTGGAGAATTTTTTTGATAAATAGGGCTGAAATAGTGGGGTTTCACTTTCAATTTTTACTTTTAATTTCTATTTTTTTTAAAAATTTTATTATAAAAATATCTCATTCTGGGGGGGGGGGGGGGGCGGAATTTTAGGCATTTCTGGGGGGGCGGGGGCCTGTGCCCCAAGTGCCCATGGGTTAATCCGGCACTGTGTGCTAGTGTCTTATTTCTTATTTTGACCCATAACTACCCCCCCCCCCCAAAAAAAAAAATAGGCTGGATCCGTCCCTTATTCTCTCATGTGTGTTGAAGAGGGAACAGCCATTCGTATGTTAGCAGATAGAACTATAGAAGGGTTAATATACCAAGATGCAAGAGAACCCGCATCAGGTAACTATAGGGCAACTAGAGCAGCCCTAAACAAGGTGCCCCAAGGGAGAAGGCGAGTCGGACGGCCAAGGATGCGATAGCAGGACGTTGTCGAGGTGGATCTGGCGTACCTTGACGTCGATGACTGGCGATGTGGTGATAGAAGGGTTATATCTTGTACATACATCTGCAGAAGTGCCAGCAGTCAAAGTAAAGTTCTCAACCAGTAAGGATGCAGACGAGAAGAGAACCGGTCCAAGAGCAAAATCCGAATCACTGGAGGCACCTACAGCATAATATTTCTCAATATGAACTTACGCCATTTAACAAAGAATTATTCTGGAAGGCGAGGAGAGCAGCTAATAACTTGAACTTCTGTTTAGTATGAGTTCATTGGGCCTATTGTGGGCGATTATTTTTAATCTTAATCTGGGATTAAAATGTAAACAAGATAATTTTATTATGAGATAGATTATAGATAGATAGAAAATCTGTGTCCTATTTATAAATAAATAAATAAATCGGTGAAAATAAAATTACAAAGCTACAAGCCGACGCGGGGGAGGGTGGCACAATTAACCTACCAGTATTAAAAATTTTTAATTTTAATTTTTACTTAATTCTTCTGTGCTTAGTTTATTTAAGTAGTTTATTTATTTATTTATTTATCATATTGACTTAGACTATATGTATTACATTTAAGGGGCAATGTCCTTGCCCTGTTGTAATATAACTAATAATAATAATAAACAATAATAAACATTAACAATTTGTGAAATGCATACCTACCTGAACATGTAAAAAAATAAGCATAGCGTAGTTCGTTTTCTGTCCTATGAGTGATTTCCCGTTTGTAGGCCGAAAACGGGTATACTACCCTACTTTTTACTGCCCCCCCCCCCCTCCTGCCTATATACTTGTATAAGTAGCGCTTACAACGATAGTTTGTATAGAATAAGGTAAGATGAATGGCTCTGTAGTATTGTCCGGCATTCCAAGTAAAACGAGAAAATTCAATACAAAATGTATCCCTTCATTCTCTGTTAAAAGAAAAAGAGAGCAATAAATACAGGGAATTGCTAAGTAAGCATTAATCTTATTGTGGGCTTAAAAATTCAAAGGCCGGCCGGCCTTAATACTAAATTATTGACCGGGGAAGGGGAGGGGTTAGCGATATATTGCTGACTGCTGAGCAAATGAAAAATCAGAGGGTGCTCATTCGTAGTGATTTAATTCTTTACGTAGACTAATGAATGTGATTAACTGGGTCCCGAAGATCACGAGATCACTTATATAAAAATTATATTGTAGAAGAGACAATCCTGCGCAGTTTTTTTCCAATGTATACAATACTAAATAGGTATTTCCATATTTCTTACTAATTTTATAAATAGGTACCGTACCTATAAATCAATAAAGGATTTTTTAAATGACTTTTATGGACCCCTTAAATAAATAAATAAATAAATAAGGACTTTTTTGTTGTTCTATTAGGTACTGAGCCAACCTAGCGGAGTTAGGGCTACAAAGCCCTCTCTTACACTCAACTAGGAAGGCCCGGGACCCCTTGTCCAATGCCAACGACCCCATGGATTTTGGACATTTTTTGTATTGTTTCCGTATGCATTTTTGGCCATTGGCAGACTGGTATACTATCTCGATGTTACCGAAATTAGATGATATGCAAAAAACTGGACTTGGCGGGATTCGAACCCACGATCTACACCTAACCGGGGCGTCGTCTTAACCGCTGGACTACAAGCCCCGACAAGTCCAGTAAATGCCAAATCCTCTACTTATGCTCTTATTGACATGATTCGTGTTGCTAGACAGGTTAGCACAACACCACAACTATCTAACCGAACAGGTCTGTGAGCTGACTTAATTGCATAAAGGCAATGCTTTATTCATTACATTGCAGTATTATATGGTATATACACTGACATTAAATTAACTTTGGTTGAAGAGGTAACCTCCTCGTTATAAATAATAAGAGTACATTCTGTTATTTTTAATTATTATTGTTTAATTAGGTAGTTTTATCATTATGATGTATAGGCCTAATTATTTTGTAATGTACAATAACATGTATGATGATTATTTATAGAATTTGGCGCCACCCCTCGTTACGCTACTGCATGGAATTACCAAAAAACTAATTTAATATTAGTATGAGTGCCTGACTATGTAAATTAAAAAATAGTTTAAAATTTTTTTTTTGAAAATGGCATAACCGCAATTTTGCAGGAATAATAGAGAGAAACGCATGAATAGAAAACATTCTGTATTTTTTTTAAGTTTTTGTTGTTTGCCCAACTAAGCCCTATTTTACTTGACTGTGGTCTGTGGCATGCTTACCATAGAGCAGGGGTTCTCAAAGTGTGGGTCGCGACCCCAAAGCCGGTCGCGAAAAATTTCCAAGTGGGTCGCGGTGTGGTCTCGTCGGCCAGTTATACACTAGATAGAATTGAATTGAATGACAAGTTTTTTTTCCAATTTAAGTCATATATTTTTTAAAGATTGGCGGGAACGGGATTGGCGGCCGAAACCAATAAAATAAACGCGGAAACCCACCATTTTCTGCTTACAATTGCAAAACATTTCCTCCGGGGGAGAAACCCGGGCCCCCCCTTTTTAGAGCCGTAAAAAGAATGCGTGGAAACCCGTTTCCTTTGGTCTATCCATTGAAAAGTTTGCCTCGGGGGAGGGGGGGGGGGTAGTAAGAGGTATCATATTTATCTGGATCCACCTCCTGATTTGCCCCCCCTCCCTTGTTCCTATTCCTGCGTACGCCCATGGACTGTAAGGCTTTTTTTTAGGAAGGAAATTGAAGTAAAAATTGCAATGTAGAAATTAGTGGGTCGCGATGGAATTTTATATCATTTAGGGGTCAGCGATGAAAAAAGTTTGAGAACCTCAGCCATAGAGAATGTAAAGGAGGAAGGGATATTGTACATACTTTGCGTGTCCATGAATATACGCATTTAATAAATAAATAAATATTGACGTTTTGTTCTATTACTAAGCCAACCTAGCGAAGCCTGGCCAAGTGCCAAGTGTGGGACTCGAACCAACAACCTTTCGGGTGAAAGTCGGAGTCTATACCACTCCTCTACCTATACAGGTCCTGACCATTTAAGTGGGTTGTCCAAAATCAAGCGGCTTGGACGGCTTTGTCGTTTGCTTCATGGCGCTTATTCAACCACGTCAATAAATGTGGTATTGACGTTTTAGCAGATATTAAAGACAGTCTAAAAATGTCTGCTACCACGTCAATATCACATTTACTATTGACTATTGACGTAGGTGGAATAAGCGCCAATGCAGATCGTCAATTGTGCCGGGACCAGATGCCAGTAGAGGACAGACCAGCAAGTGGGGCGGTATCCTGAACAGCCCCACAGTCGCATTGGGCATCCTCAGCTATGATGAGATATGACGCCAGCATCGGATGGATCCTACCTTGTTGAAGGCTCGAAGCTTTGTTTTTATAAGCAGGGTACGGAGAAAATTGAAAGAGATGGTAGTAGGCAGATGAGAAATTTGGTATAGGGCAATTGGGAACATCTTCGGGCCACTTTCTGCCCGTCATCACAAGTATGTCAGTTTCTGCTTCTTAATGGTAATTGCTCGTATTCCTTCCTACAGTCAGTTAACGTATTCTGTTGTCAGTTGAGGT
Source organism: Psococerastis gibbosa (assembly GCA_963971405.1). Classification (NCBI taxonomy): domain Eukaryota; kingdom Metazoa; phylum Arthropoda; class Insecta; order Psocodea; family Psocidae; genus Psococerastis; species Psococerastis gibbosa. Next base: position 2,469,793 of record OZ020491.1, read on the forward strand.
AGTATCCGTTAGATTCCACTTACCCACGCATTACAAACGATGGTGGGGCGCGCCCTTAAAATCCAAGCAATTTATATTCTATTCAAGGGTCATTGAAGTCTTATTATAAAAAAACTTTAGCTTAGCAAGGCAGGGACTGCAAGAAGCGGAGTTCGTGACCAAATCAGTTAGCGCTGGCGGCTATGAAAAATATGAAACTTGGCCCGTTCACTCCATCACTCAGCGTTTTTATTAAGTGAAATCTCCACCCCACCTGCCAGCCCAAGCCTTTTACAACTTCTCATTTTCCCCGCTTTCGCCTTCTTTATGAAAATAAATGGTGCAGTCAATTCTACTGGCTATAGCTAGCTAGACAAAAAAAAAACTGGAAGCCTTTGAGTTGTGGTGCTAGAGAAAATTTTTGAAAATTCCATGGAGTGACCACATAGCCAACGAAGAAGTGCTCCATAGAATATACGAAAAAAGAGCTATTTCAACAGGAAGAGGCAAATGGATCCGACATATTCTGAGATACGAAGGGCTCCTCAAGAACATCATTGAGGTTATGGTTGAACTCAAGAGGACGACAGAGGAAGGCGTACCTAGAGGATGTCATGAAGGAGATAGGGTGCGACACCTATAAAGGACTGAAAAGGACCGCACAAAACTTACAAGAGTGGAGAAGAAGACTACCACATTAGCTGCAAACCAATCCATAGATTGCAACTCATGAAGATAGCTAGCGCTGAGCTATAGGCTACTGGCTACTAAGTGGCGGATAGCGAAAAGACCACCAGGGAAGGGAGGAAAGAGATTAGAAGATTTGATGCCAGGATCGGATAGATCTTACCTTGTTGAAGGCTCAAGGCCGTAGCCAGAATTTTTTTCGGGGGGGGGGGGGTTAGAAATTTCATTGGGTATTTTTAATTTTTTAATTAAAAAAAAAAAAAGATAAATCGCATACAAACAATTTAATGAATGTTTCCGATTGACCTTTTCAGTCGCCTCTGTAGGTTATTACCCGTGATGAGTACGACACGTCTCCGATTGCATGGCGTGTAAAGACTCGCACAAGTGCAAGCACTTTACCACCTGGCCATCGAAGTCGATTACATATTACATAGTGGTTTATATTTTTCCTCTCAAAATCCGATTCTATCTAGTATGAAGCCTTTTCATTTTCGGGGGGGGGGGGTTGAACCCCCATTAACCCCCCCTTGGCTACGGCCATGTTAAGGCTAGCAGCTTGTGTTTGTGAGCAGGATACGGTATTGACTTTTTTTGCTCTGATATTATTAACCAAACCCAGTGGAGTTAATGCATTCGATATATTCGACACTCTAAATACTTGACTTCCTTTTCCGAAGTCCGAAGTAAGCTACGGTATCTACGTTTTTACTCGTTTAATGATGAATGATAGAAGGGGCATTCTAAGAAAAAGATTCGAGTGGTAGTCCGTATCGCTATTCTATACATGCCGGGCGCCCCCGAGCAATTCTGTGTCCCCGCGCCACTGGGTTTGCGGGGGTGTTATTTACGCCACTGCTTGCACCCCCCCCCCCCACCTGATGACGGCTCTGATTGCATAACAGCCGTAGACCTGGCAAGCGTGTTGCAGCCGCTTATATTAAAGTTATAGAGATAAACTTTGAATCAATGCCCAATTTCTTTCCCCCATGCAAATCACAAAAGTTCAAAAGTCTTTCCTCCAAGTTTTGCGTGAGTTACGAAATTATTTCCACACAATATACTAACGACGGCTTTTGAATTAAATATTAAAGCCATGATTGATGATTGTTTCAAAGATTTTACGTCTGAGACAATAAAAGTAACATTTAGCTGTAAACTTGTCATGACAGGCTGCCATTGTCGTTGTAAGAGTTATACACAATTGCGTGACTCCCCCCCCCCCCCCCCCGACCACCCCCCACTTGTGTCTTTCCTTTCTTTCTGTATTTTCCTATATACCCCCAGGGCCGTGCGGTGGATTTTATACCCAGACTACCCGGATAACAGTGCCGCTTTCCGTATAAGGCAAATCAAAAGAACCGGTCCGAGTTTACTCGAACATGCTTTCCAATTTATCAAAATTAGTAGAGAGAGAAAATGAGTAATTTCATGGTAAATAATTTTCCTATGGCTAAATTTCCGATGTCTCGGGGGGGGGGGGGGGGGGGTTGTCCACCTGACCTCACTGGAGATGAGGTAAATTCTAGATAGGTCAGACCAACACATTACCACACAGCAATACTGGCAGGGCACGCAATGCATTTAATCGTGAATTTTCTATCATTTTTTCAAAAAAAACATTTTTTTTCTTACAGAACCAAATACTTTTCTGGGAAAGCAACCTGTCTGGTTTCGTTACTCAATTTAACACCTAAAACATACCTGAAGGTAGAAATCATCGATAGAAAGGTTTCGCAGAAAAATTATTTTTTAGTCATTTTTCATTAAAATTTTGTTATTTTTTTTTTTTACCCCCAGAAGCAACCTATCAAGGGGCAAGCGACCCCCCGCATTTCGTTAACATTAATAACGACTACAATATATGTGAATTTAAAAGAAATCGTTGGAGCCGTTTTTGAGAAATAATTTTTTTAGACGTTTTTTGGAGTTTTTTGAGAATAAAACCCCCCAAATTAAGTTAGCCCAAAATAAAAAAAATGGTCCCGAGGTATGATTTTTGTGAACCTACATGCCGAATTTAATCAAAATCGACCGAGTAGTTTGCCCGGAAATCGACGCACAGACAGACAGACAGACATTTCGTAAAAACCACTTTTTTTGGTTCCTGGGACCTTAAAACATGTAAATCCGTTGAAATCCCGGAATCGAAAATTTCGACCGTCACAAAGCTTTCCTTATACTAGTTATAAATTGGAAAGCAATGAAATCAAATATAATATTTGTTTTTAAATAAACATAGGCTAGTATAAAACATAGTATTTTGTTGTTATGTAACAGTCCATTTGGGAGCCTAAACCAAATCTCTCTCTCTTCTTCTACTTCACAGTAGTCTGAAGTCGTCTGGGAATTGCCTAGGAATGCCCTCAGTCAGGTGTTCCAAAACTTTTTTTTTCCGTAGACCACTAGATTATATGATTTTCCGTGGACCACCATGACTATATGATAGGAAAATCTTTAAATTCTAGGACGCTGATCAAGTAGTTTGTACCTACAATTTACTATTTTGGATTAACTGTTTAGGACTGGTAACGGTCGGATTTTGTAGCTCAGTGCCAAGATTCACTGTTATTTATTTCAAATTTCCAATAACTCAGCTGTTTTATTTTCTATATTGGCCCGTGGACCACTTGATGTATGTCTGTGGACCACCGGTGGTTCATGGACCACAGATTGGGAACCCCTGCTCGAAGTGACTAAGTCACCGTAACAAATCTTTTATCACTTTAGGGAGCCTACCCATCCGTAGTCTAAAAGACGTGTAACTACTGTAACTAGGGCTCTGATTGGTTAATAGTGACGCCCAATTGATGATAGCAGGCTATAGATACACTGGTGCACTGTGCACACGTGTTTTACCTTAGCGCCTAGCTATCCAGAGTCGATCATTATTATGCAATTGAGCTGCACTTCTCGGGGCTTGTGGTTCAGTTGATGCCCCGGTTAGGTGAAGTACGTGGGTACGAATCCTGCCAAGTGCATTTTTTTCATATCCGTTAATTTTCAACCAAAGTTAATTTAATGTCAGTGCTATAGCATGCATACACCATATAATACTGCAATGTAGGTACTGTTTTTCGCAATGGCTGTTATTCAATTTGCACCTTAGTTAGGCGCCCATTCCATTGACCGGCTAGGGCTATTTCCAACAACGGTGACGTGGTAGCAGACATTCAAGACTTTGGTAGCGTTTCCACCGACCTCGCATTGCAGATTGCAAATGACATTGATGGAAATGTTTTTTTTTTTTATAGAAATCTATTAAAATGTTTGTAATTAACATATCCCCTGAAGCCATTTTTTAATTTTAGTTTGCTTGTTTGTGATTTTACTGTATGATTATTGATCAATTTTAACTATGGCATAGAGGAAAATAAACATTTCCGTCAATTCTGCAATGCTAGGTCTTGAATGTCTGCTACCACGTCACCGTTGTTGGAAATAGCCCTAGCCGGTCAATGGAATGGGCACCTTATGGCAGTCTCCTTCTTGCCAAATACTCTCTCAACGGGTGGTTCCTGTTGGTTTCAATTGATGGGTTCAATGAGCAACTAGAGTGCTTACCACAGTTACTGCTGTGAGCACTTATAGTGACTGATTAGTTACTACAATTTGGGAACAGAATGAAGAAGAAGACGTAAAGTCATTTTATCCGGTGGAAGGAAGGAAAAAAATTAATTGAAATCGAAGGAGGCTAATAATAAAAAAAATCTCATTTTACATAGTAAGCTTTACGCGGCATGAATAATGCAAAATGTGTGGAGAAAGAACCATGATGTTATGAATAGGTTATAGAGAGTAGAGTACGTATAGGCTATAAAACCGGGTTACCAGCTAATCTCGTAAACAACCCGAGAACATTAAAAACCGTCGAGAGAGAGGTATCGCAGTTTTCTCAGCCGTATTTTGCGCGGGAAAAAATTTGAATTTTAAAGGCGGGGGATAGAGAATGGGTTAAAATTATAATTTTATCTTACTTTTATGATGCTTTTAGTCCCATGACCGAGCATCAAGGGTTCCTTCCTGTTATTATTATTATTATTATTATTAAGTAACATACGATACACGATGCTGATGATAACGGTATAATGGAGGGGATTTGTGAATAATTTCATAGTGAGAAAGGTTAGTGCTGATAATTACATTATTAGTTATAGGATGAGTCAGCTTTAAAAATTTAAAGAACCGGTCCGAGTTTACTCGAACATGCTTTCCAATTTATCAAAATTTGTAGATAGAGAAAATGAGTAATTTCATGGTAAATAATTTTCCTGTGGTTAAATTTCCGATATCTCGGGGGGAGGGGGGGGGGGTTGTCCACCTGACGTCACTGGAGGTGAGGTAAATTCTAGATAGGTCAGACCAACACATTACCACACAGCAATAATGGCAGGGCACGCAATGCATTTGAGCGTGAATTTTCTATCATTTAAAAAAAAAAAACATTTTTTTTTACAAAACCAAATACTTTTTTGGGAAAGCAACCTGTCCGGTTTCGTTACTCAATTTAACACCTAAAACATGCCTGAAGGTAGAAATAATCGATAGAAAGGTTTCGCAGAAAAATTATTTTTTAGTCATTTTTCATTAAAATTTATTTATTTATATTTTTTTACCCCCAGAAGAAATCTATCAAGGGGCAAGCGACCCCACGCATTTCGTTAGTATTAATAACGACTAAAATATATGTGAATTTAAAAGAAATCGTTGGAGCCGTTTTTGAGAAATTATTTTTTTAGGCGTTTTTTTTGGAGTTTTTTGAGAATAACCCCCCCCCCCAAATTAAGTTAGCCCCAAATAAAAAAAAATTGATCCGAGGTATGATTTTTTGTGAACCTACACGCCGAATTTCATCAAGATCGACCGAGTAGTTTGCCCGGAAACCGACGCACAGACAGACAGACAGACATTTCGTAAAAACCACTTTTTTGAGTTCCTGGGACCTCAAAACGTGTAAATCCGTTGAAATCTCGGAATCGAAAATTTCGACCGTCACATAGCTTTCCTTATACTACGTATAAATCGGAAAGCAAAAAGCTAGGTTAATAGTGTGATTGTCAGATCCATAGAGGGGGGTGGGGTGCAATCTAGTCCATAGGCGCTTATTCCACCGACCGGCTAGGGCTAAATACAAATACGGTGACGTGGTAACTGACATTCAAGACTTAGGCGGGGTTTCCATCGACCTCGCACTGCAGAATGCAAATGACATTGACGGAAATGTTTGTTTTACTCTATGCCATAGTTAAAATTGATCAATGATCATAGAGTAAAATCACAAACAAACAAACTAAAATTAAAAAATGGCGTCATGGGATATGTTAATTACAAACATTTTAATAGATTTCTATAAAAAGAAAAACAAACATTTCCGTCAATTTCATTTGCATTCTGCAATGCGAGGTCGATGGAAACCCCAGCCTAAGTCTTGAATGTCAGTTACCACGTCACCGTATTTGTATTTAGCCCTAGCAGGTCGGTGGAATATCCGCCATAGAAACACTTCAGAGTTTCAGCAGCTGGTCTCTTCCTTTGCGAACCTATGTCCTATGGGGTAGAACATTATATATATTATATATTGATCCAATACAATACATTATATTATTTATATTGATACAATAAAATCATGTACCGCAAGGTTTCAGTCAGCCCGTGTGCGGTTTCGCCTTTGGGTATACAGTACGCAATACAATACAGTAGTTAAATAATTAATTATTGGTTAGTAGTATTAATCAAATCAGGTTAGCACAGTCAGATACAGGGGGGGGGGGGTGGTAACTGTACCACCTCCCCCCAAAGTGGGCTAGATCCGTCCCTGGGATACAGTCGGTTTCTAATTCCGTTTGCGTCTATTTCTTATTCATGTCTTCCTTTCTCGAATTCTCCTGGCTGCAGAGTACCTCTAATTGTTGCTATACCTATAGGTATAATAGGAGAATAGGGAGTTCTTGGACCCCTTCACTCGCCCCTGGGGACGCCCACCTGGTATCGGAAAACCAGTACCTATGAATAGAATAGAATGAAGTACCCGACAGGGGCGTAAAGTTGGGGGGCACGGTCTATCTTGCTCCCCAGCTCCTTGGGGGGGGGGGGGGGCAAAGCCTCGAGCATACTAAGACGTGGTTCATTGAGACCCCCGGGCCCCTTTGTAGCAATATGAATATGAGCATTCCTTTGTTAGCTTTGTAAAATCTACAGCTATACTTTACTACTATTAAAATGCGTAAAACCCCACGTTTTTGCTCTTATATTTTCAATTTTTCCTTATCCTGCCTGATGACGTCATAAGGTCTACTTAGTTTTGCCCGTCTGGCCCGCCATCATTCTAAAACTTTACGCCTCTTCTACCCGACCACGATAAGACGGCACTTGGAACACTTATAAAAATCGATTAAACTCTGTGTTCCGCTTATGCAAGTTTTCGAATAGACAAAGTGTTCCAAGTGCCATCCTATCGTGGTCAGGTAGTATCCGTATTGATTCATAACAATGAAAACAATAGGCGATCAATAGACAAGCTTAAACACAAAACAATACTTAAAAAACACTAAAAACCAATAGCCTAAGACAATATAAGTACCACGTGAAGCAATAAAAAGTTGTATGTAGTGGTTTGAGTACTATCTGCACTGAGAATCATGACAACAACATCGGCTGTCTAGTTCCACGTCATGTTTGCACACAAACATTTGTCTATAAGGTGCCTCTTTGGTTTTCTCTGAAAACAGCCATTTCTTCCACCGCTCTAATGTTCCTTAGCAGCCCTTATAAGTTCAGTATCTAGCACCCTCATACCTGCTGGTTCAATGGTTAGGGATTACAAGGTCACCACTGCCAAGGGTGGATTTTAGGGGGGGGGGGGGGGTCAGAGGGTCCGGACCCCCCCCCCCAAATAGATTAACTTACACTAGATAACAATGGATTTACAGTGGGAATTAAAAATAAACATGTTTTTTAATGTAATAATCCACTGAACCAGCCCGCTGACCCCCCCCCCCCTAAATTGGAGGCAAAATCCGCCCTTGGGACGGATCCAGGGGAGGGCAGGGGGGATCCGTTTCTGCCCCTGCTCCTAGTATCATAGGCAGCCTAGGCAAGGCTGCAGAGCCGTATTATTGCAGATGAAAAAGGTGAAGTATATACATACTATATACTATTATATTAAAAAAACTAGGGGAACTTTTTTACGGAAATGATGGCCATTTTCTCCGGTACAATGATTTCGGGAGTGCATGGTGTGGGGGGGGGGGGAGAGAGGGGCATATGGACCACATTTTCCGCCTCACAGCCCACCCCTCTCTTGCAGAGTCTTTTCCTTTGGCTTTATTACTATTGGATATGAGTCGCTAAGAAACTTCATTGAGCTACGTACGTACAGTTAGTGTTATAATTTTAGTAAAAGACCATATGTAGGTATTAATAATTATATTTAAGGTGTATTAAAAGTAAAAAGAATTAGTAATGCCATTTGCACTTAAACAACATAATAAGATAATGTCATCTGCTGTAGCTTTCCTTTTCCCGCGTCATATTAAACAATTCAAATATATATACCACAGTAAGGACGTGTGTTGTTGGAAGTTGCGTATAACCAGGCACAGTTGAGATCTGGCCCCTCTGCAAGAGTGGGGTTATGCAACTAGGGTGGTAAATGTTGTGGAGTTATACTACTTAGGTATACTGCTAGGAACACACTAACTACCATCTTCATCGTCATCACCTTTTCAATAATCAGCTCCGATTGGCCGGGTGTTACATAAGTGAGCCCAAGGCCGTAGCCAGGATTTTTTTTTGCGGGGGGGGGGGGTAGAAATTTCATTGGGTATTACATAGTGGTTTTTATTTTTCCTCTCAAAATCCGATTCTATCTAGTATGAAGCCATTTCATTTCGGGGGAGGGGGGGGGGTGATTTGAACCCCCATGAACCCCCCTTGCCCCCTTGGCTTCGGCCTCCTGCAACCGAAATTAGAGGATTTAGAAAAATCTGGACTTAAAGGAAGAAGAAAGAAGAAGAATGAATGAATGAATGAATGTTATAATGTTAAAAATTGTTGAGACAATTATGCATTCGTCAAGTACAATACAAAATAAAAAATACATATCATTTTAAAGCACACAGTATACCTAAACTACCTATCCTGCTAAAAGTAGACCTTCATTTCATGACATACCTAAAGATCTATTAAAGGTCAGAGAGAGAGAGGTATAAGCTTTCCTTATGAGGATTTCCTTAGCCATCGATCTAAATGCGTTTAATGGCAATGCTCTGGTTTCCTGGTCAAATGAGTTGTAAATCTTATATGCCCAGTAATTCGTTGAAAAAAAAGAAGAGGAAGAAGAAGAAAAAATATTGGATCGAATAAATATTAGAGTGTCTAATCAGGGCCATTAAGTGAACAGAAAATGCAATGAAAATTTTGTTTAGTTAAATTACGTTCTTGTCTAATTTCTAATATCCCGACTTTTCCCACTGGTAATTTTTCAACCGCCATTCTTTCTGCATTAATTTTCCTCAACAGTTTGGCGTACTTTGCCCTTTCATCTGTCATTAAAATCACTGACAATTCAGCAGTAATATTTTATCACATTGAACGGTAAAACCGAAACTTGGGAAATGGAAGACAGCGCTCAGGGATATAAGACGGGACGAAGTGGCTTTGACTCGGCTACGTATAGGCCACACACGGTACACCCACGGTCACCTGATGGCAGGGGAACCACCTAAACCTTGCGACTGCGGTGCGGATATGTCTGTTAGGCACCTTCTGATGGAATGCAGACTCCTCTCCCCATATCGTCGATGGTCCCACCAGACGACCACGACATCCTGGGAGACTGTGTTGATGTTCTCAAGGCCGTAGCCAAGTTTGTTTTTCGGGGGGGGGGGGGGGGGGTTAGAAATTTCATTGGGTATTACATAGTGGTTTTTATTTTTCCTCTCAAAATCTATCTAGTATGAAGCCATTTCATTTCGGGGGGGGGGGGGGGGGGGTTGAACCTTCATGAACCCCCCTTGGCTACGATCTTGGGTGTTCTTGTACACTTCAGGAATTATAGCCAAATCTAACTCAGTAGAATTCACACATACATGCATATATACATTGAACTATTATTGGCGGTCCCTGGACAACCTCGTTGTCCTGTCTGCTCCTGAATGTAGTTCACAATCACACCGTAACGGCAATAATAAACTCGGTGGGCGTATAAGCAAACCCTGGCTTGCAGTCGGCTTTAAAACAACTTTAAAGAACCGGTCCGAGTTCACTCGAACATGCTTTCCAATTTATCAAAATTATTAGATAGAGGAAATTAGTAATTTTATGGCAAATATTTTTCCTATGGTTAAATTTCCGATATCTCGGGGGGGGGGGGCGGTTGTCCACCTGACGTCACTGGAAGTGAGGTAAATTCTCGATAGGTCAAACAAACACATTAATTACCACACAGCAATAATGGCAGGGCATGCAATGCATTTGAGCGCGAATTTTCTGTAATTTTTTTCAAAAAATAATTTTTTGGGCAAAACCAAATATTTTTTTGGGAAAGCAACCTATCCGGTTTCGTTACTCAATTTAACACCTAAAACATGCTTGAAGGTAGAAATCATCGATAGAAAGGTTTCGCATTTTTTAGTCATTTTTTCATTAAATTTTAGTTATTTTTATTTTTTTACCCCCAGAAGCAAACTATCAAGGGGCAAGCGACCCCCCGCATTTTGTCAACATTAATAACGACTACAATCTACGAGAATTTAAAAGAAATCGTTGGAGCCGTTTTTGAGAAATAATTTTTTTAGACGTTTTTTTGGAGTTTTTTGAAAATAAAAACCCCCCAAATTGAGTTAGCCCAGAAAAAAAAAATGGTCCCGAGGTATGATTTTTGTGAACCTACATGCCAAATTTCACTCAAATCCACTGAGTAGTTTGCCCGGAAATCGACGAACAGACAGACAGACCGACAGACAGACATTTTGTAAAAACCACTTTTTTGGGTTCCTGGGACCTCAAAACGTGTAAATCCGTTGAAATCTCGGAATCGAAAATTTCGACCATCACAAAGCTTTCCTTATACTACGTATAAATTGGAAAGCAAAAAACATTGTAATCGCTGCTGCCTTGACATGTTAATAACAAATGAAATAAGCAGCGCAAATTATATTCATAAAATCATGTACCCATTTAACAATGCAAAAGACTAAAATATGGATTTTTCGTGGGACTGTATACTCTGTAGTCCGTATAGTTAATAACGGCGTCCTCGGTTTCCTTTTGTTACTGCAGATAACTCGGTCCTTTGTTCCCGAAGATTAACACAACTTTTTTTGGGGCCCCACAGGAGAGATGTGAAATACCCTGCAATTTGTAAACCGGACATCACAGGTGAACTTGCAGCTGGGATCCATTTTGGGGCCCTGAAAAAAATGTAATCGCCTGTAATCTTTCCTACAAACCCTCGTGCTCTACCCCTTCTCCTTTCACCCTCATTTCCGGCGTGAACTTGTAAAAGAAGACGTATATAATACTACAATGCCCGCAGGAAATAAATTGGTCTCTATTTGGGGGCAGTGAATTGACCAGGGGAGACTTTTTGAGTTTTTGCTGCGGAAGAAAGGCTCGGCTGTAATGGAGTAAAAGGCTGAGGTTAGGCCTATCATTTTTCTCATCTGAAAAAATATGCTTATGCAACCGTGTCACAACCAATATATTATAATAATGACCTGAAGGACATTTTTATGACCCTAGGCCTACTTATACAGACCCATTGGTCCATTTTTCAATGCCAACGACCCCAAGGATATTAGACATTATTGCTTTCCAATTTATACGTAGTATAAGGAAAGCTTTGTGATGGTCGAAATTATCGATTCCGAGATTTCAACGGACTTGCACGTTTTGAGGTACCAGGAACCCAAAAAAGTGGTTTTTACGAAATGTCTGTCTGTCTGTCTGTCTGTGCGTCGATTTCCGGGCAAACTACTCGGTCGATTTTGATGAAATTCGGCATGTAGGTTCACAAAAATCATACCTCGGAACAATTTTTTATATTGTTTCCGTATGCAATTTTGGCCATTGGCAAACTGATATAAGTCCTTCATGTCAACCTACGCCGACTACAAGCGTTGATGGACTAGCTGAGACAAGCTTACCATTGAGGCAATGTAACAGGCGAAAGCATGACTTAACCAGTGTTACCAACCCTACTGTTTTAACAGTAGATTTGCTGTTTTCACATTGATGACCATGTTTTCTGTTTCATTCCTATTTTCTACTGTTTTTCGCGTTCACTAGATGGCAGTATCTTCTTTATATTTTGATGCACGCCTGTGGCGTCTATTTTGAAAATTTTTCTTTCGACCAAAACAAAACTCCCGATATTATCGACTTTTGGAAACATGTACAAGAATTAAGAAATGGAGACGAATCTCAAACATTCCCTACATTGTGTGAATTGGTAAAGAAGCTTTTGTGCCTACCACATAGCAGCGCCGCCGTGGAAAGGTTATTTTCTGCTATAAATATTATGAAAACCAAATTACGCAATAGAATATCGACTACAACTATTAAAGGAGTATTACACACTAAATCCGAAATAACTGATTGCTATTCATTCGAAGCCACAGAAAAGCACATGAAGAAATTCAACAAAAATATGTATGATTTTAAAAATAAAAATGATTGTGAAAATATTGAAGATGAGGCAATTGAAAATGAAACTGAAAAATAATTTTACTTTGATTTTTGTTTTATGTTGCTGTGATTATAAATATATTAATTGATGTGAGTTCTAGTAACTAAGAAAGTTGTTTATTATTTAATTATATGAGCAAAATTATGAAATCTGCCTTTTTTTCTTTAACTACCGCTTTCTACTGTTTTTTTTAGGCGAGTTGTGGTTTTTTAGTTTTTTGAGGTTGGCAACACTGGACTTAACTAAGTACAGATACGAGTTCAGAACCAAGATATTGGTACATGGTATCACACGACATGAGTATCGATTAACGGTACGGACTTTCACCCTAAAGGTTGTTAGTTCGAGTTCCACACTAACTACATTTTCTGGCCATGCTTTGGAGGGCAGGCGGTCCCGGGCCTTCCTAGTTGAGTGTAAGAAAGGGCTTTATAGCCCTAACTCCGCTAGGTTGGCTTAGTAATAGAACAAAAAGTCCTTATTTATTTATTTTTAAGAAGATATGTGTCTATGCAATAACTGACAGTTGAAAGGAAATAACCCTTATAAGTGTAAAAATCATATACAATATTATCTCATGAAATAGCAAGCGTATAGAGCTGTCAAAAAAATTATGAAAAACAGATTAACTTTTTCTTGGGAATTTTCATTCAAAGGCTACCCCTTTCTAACACTGATTGGCCTCAATAATTGAATTTGATTTGCAAAAAAAACCTATTGAGTAGTAATAGTCTCGAGGAAAGAGTTCAAAAACTGCGGAAAATTGGTGCAAATAAAGGCCACTTGTCATTATATTGAAATGTAGATGAGCATTTCTGCTAATTTAACGACTCTACGATCGATATAATTCCTGTAAGAATCGGATTGGGGGGGGGGGGAACTCTGATTTGCTCCTACCCTTATGCTCGAATGTTTCATCTCTCCTATACAGAACTCCAGACTACGGTACGTTATTTATCCCTTGTACGACCATGTCCATAACACCCCTAGCAAAATTTATCTATCCATGTTTTTTCGATCTTTATGGGTCGGAGTTGAAATAAGCACTTGCCTCTCTTTAATGAAATAAATTGAACGGTGTAGTTAATTTACTTGCTGCTGTAGCGAGACAGTTTGCCTTTTTTATTAACGAGTATAGCCGCTATAGTGGTCTGTCATTTGACCTGCGTCTTTAGGTAAATTTCAACTTTGTTTTCCAGACAAAATAATTAATGGCCCTGCAGCGATTTGGGATTAACGTAACACCGCGGGGTTTATTTAATTGTTTTAAACCAATGAGTGCTAAATACTCGGGAAATTCAATTGGAAAATTTAATCCTCGACTAAACATTATTTATTTGGGGAGTTTGCAATTTTTTCTCCCCTAGATGTAGAAACATTAATTTAAATTCTCATTATATTTCATATATATATATTTCAAAAAACGTTTATGCTGTTTATATGTACCTGAGCCTTAAAGGCTGGATTTCTTGAATACCAAATTCAAAGTCTAAAACAGAGCCTTCATTAACTGATGAGTAACCTGATATATTTGAAACCACCCTCTCCAGTCCCCAGAGAATGTTATAGTCTACTAAATGATATTTTGGCCCCGACTTTTTCATCATATGTTTTATTTCATTTTTTTTCTTCAAAATTTCTCACAATAAATATGAGGTATACGGTTGGTCTGGAAATCCCTTTATAATTCATCTTCCACTGATAATTGAAAATCAACAAATATAGTCTGTCTTGCAAAGAAACGTACCCTACCCACAATTTTCAGAAGAGAAAAAATAAATTAAAATTTATAAACCCGATCTTTGATTGCGTGAACCTTTTCAAATAATACCCTGTGAACTGTGATCCAGTAAGACCCCATAGGGTCACGTGATACTGAACGAGAGAGTCACGTGATGCATTATCAGGGCTGCCACTCTGTGGGCAACACGAACGCCGGGCCCCTGGTCACCTGTAACACTGCCCCCTCCCCCACCTCCCCCTCCCTTCTGTCACATAATGTGTCAGTCCCCCGTCATGAGCAGTCACCTGTAATTAAGACGCCATTGTTCACTTCAGCAGTGTAATAAAGCTACTATATAATAGTATAGTATAGGAAACAAAGTCCTAAAACGCCGGAATTGGTAATTAAATGGGTAATTTCATATAACAGAATTTATGGCTTTATAACGAAAGCAATAGATAATAGAATATTGCCGTTTTACCAGCAGCCCTTTTACGGCGATTAGGGATTAACGAGGTTTTATTCAATTGTTTTAAACAAATGAGTGCAAAATGCGCGGGAAATTCAAATTGATGAATTAATCCTCGGCTATATTTTTGGTGAGGTTTTAATTTTTTCTCCCTTGGATTGTAGCACATTAGTAGTAGTAGCAGCAGTGTTCGTCGGGTTAATAACGACTTAGGCCTCATTTGGGCCCATAGAGCGACCCCGACTTGACTGTCCTATGCCAGCCCATAGGACAGTGGACCTCCTGATTATAGTGGATTCCGAACCACTTGGGAAACACAGTGAAGTCACACGATTAGTTCGGAGGTGACCAGGACAAGTCCTACCATGTTTCCCTACCGGCACTGTGCACACGACAAAGTTATCTGCAGCTTTGAACCTGCTCTGGTCCGCTGGATTCAACATGGTATGGCGGCCGGTTTGTAGCACATTAATTAAAATTCTTATTATATTTCATAATTCTACCTGTAAATTTTAATGTTTATTAGTATTTCCTTCAATTATAAAATAATGCAACCATTCATCTCGTATTCCGATAATTTATTAATTTGAATTCCCGCGCATATTTGTACATCGTCACGTGATACCTTACTAATGCGGTATTAAAAAATAATCCGAAGTATGATATAAACCCCCGGTGTTATGTTAATCCCTAATAGAGCTGCTAAGCCTATTATTTGTTTTGACATTTAGGGCCTTTACGAACACCGAAACTTATCCAACCAATAAGTATAAGGGGAGGTTACGTCAAGAGCTTATAGTGAAATAAGCTCCCCTTAGGCGCCAATTCCACCGACCGGCTAGGGCTATTTACAAAAACGGTGACGTGGTAGCAGAAATTCAAGACTTAGGTGGCGTTGCAGAATGCAAATGACATTGACGGAAATTAGAATTTTTCTTTTTATAGAAATCTATTAAAATGTTTGTACTTAACATATCCCATGACGCCATTTTTTAATTTTAGTTTTTTTTTTGTGATTTTACTGTATGATCATTGATCAATTTTAACTATGGCAAAGAGGAAAATAAACATTTCCGTCAATTCTGCAATGCGAGGTCGGTGGAAACCCCACCTAAGTCTTGAATGTCTGCTACCACGTCACTGTTTTTGTAAATAGCCCTAGCCGGTCGGTGGAATGGGCGCCTTAAACATAGCGACTGGATAAGGTCCGTTGGTCGGAAACAGCCTTAATGTCTGGTGCCGTGAAACGAGAAAAGATTAAATTTGTCAAGAATATGAAGCAGCCATTTCATTCAGCCATTGCTTGTGGATACACAGTGTTTCTTATATCGGTAATCAACTGGCATCAGCTAACTGCAGTCCCACCAATCGGAAATCAGTGTGCTCTTACGTTATCCTGCGAAATAACATATATTTGACGTTGTGCAAAAAGGATAGAAGGGTCACGGCTACAGACAATCCTATATATAGCCTATACTTGTCACTTCAACTATTAAAGAATGTACAGAAGATTGAAAAGAACACAGTATATGTAAATAAAAACAATTTTCTTTCTTTCTTTCGTATGATTTTGTACCCAGCGGGAGGAGAGACTGCTGGCTGAGTCACGGTAGCACCGGAAGTCGACAACTTGCAGTTTCCGTCGCACGTTATTTCTCCTACATACGTGATTTTGTCGCGGACTTGCAAACCCAAAACTTTTATTCTACGTCATATCCTTTTTCTCAAGCACCCATATTTCTTCAACATACCTTTATTGAGCCATTAGATTTTATTTAGAAAAATAAAAATTATTTTCCTGGAAGGAATGCTATTTTCATCGACAAACTCCGAGGGAAACCTATCTACTGTAAGTGAACATACAATACAGAAGGAATGAGTACAAGCCTCGGCCAAATTGCATTTTTTAAGTGTGACCACGGCCGTAGTCAGAAATTTTTTTCGGGGAGGGGGGGTCCATCTAACGTCACCCACCCCCCCCCCTTTTGGCTACGGCCATGAGTGTAACTACTACTTCTTCTGCTCTTTTTTAAGAACTTGTCTCGTGACCCTTGAGCTGAGCAATAAAAGATAGTAGGAGGTCATTACACTAGACTTATATCAGCAACTTGTCGGATACGGAGAAAACATTGGCGTAATTAAGTGGCCTGGGGGGGGGGGCTTAGCCACTCCCAGGTACTTTTCAAGTCTCCCCAAGGATTTTTGAGGAAATAAAACAAATTGATTGAAGAAAAACATAATAGATAAAAGAATAACATTAGATCTTGCAAATACACGTTTATTTTATTTATTATTATTATTATTATTATTATTATTAAGAATACGGAAGTTTCTTTTCCCCAGAAAATAACAAATTAAAAAAAAAATCATTTTACCGCGAAAATTTGACTATTTTAATGTACTAGTAGTATGTTGGCAATTTCGGAGTTTTGGACTTTTCTTTTGTCAATGTTTATGTTTGAATCTACAATTTTTCATGGATATTAGTATCTTAAGGCTGAATGTTCAAAATGTTTTGTAAACAAGAAATTTTGCTGATTTTTTGACGAAAATAATTTATTGCTCATTCCACAGATACAAAGATAACAAAGTGAACAGATAAAAAACTCATAAAAATCCATGTTATCGCAGGAAGTTTATATTTTCTGAACTGAAGTATTATTACCTTAAAAAAAATTGGATGAAGAGCCTTAAACCCATTTTGTAGCACAGATGTAAATCTGTAAGGAAAATAGACAGCTTTCACAGAAAACTCGTATTTTTTAAGATTTTTTCATCTGTTCCCTTTTATATTTTTGTGGCTGAGGAACGAGCAATTAATTAATTTCGTCCAAAAAGTACGATAATTTCTTGTTTACAAAACAAAAAAACACTCAGCCTTAAAGTTTATGGGGTTCTTTACCTCCCCCCTCAGATTTTGACAACTAGGCGCACGGATCACGTGGGTCCTAATAAGACGCCCAGGTATTTTGCGAATTTAGCAAATGTAATCACAGTCAAAAGCAGCTACAGTATAGCCTGTGCTTCATACTCCAGGTAGCCGGAGCCACTCGGAAAATTTTCCAGGGGGCGCCCCTGCTCCGCCGATCTCAAACTAATTGTGTTAGTTAAGGCTAACAAAGTTGGTAGTGAAAACTGTCTGGTTCATAACCCCAACTAAAGCCGCAGCAATATAATATAGGCTACAATACAATTATAACTGCCGTTCTCATTGATATTACATCAGTAAGGCAAAACTTTGAACAACAGGACCGGGGAGGTGGGTGAAAGGTGTATTTCTAACTTTATCTAGCCGTGCTGTATCAGATATCTATTGAAAGTAAACTTTGTACTTTCGCTTTGGGTTGTGGAATGGAGGAGAATAGTCTAGTTGGTAGAGGAATAGAGTATGAAGTGGAGGGTCAAGGTTCGGGACTCTAAAAAAGGGATTTTTTTCTGCCGCCCATTGGCCCACCAAACCCTAATAATAGGTGAAAGTGGTAATAATAAAGTATAGTAGAAAAGGTAGCATGTAGTTAACAGTAATAATACATTATGTTTTATGCATGAGAAGTATAGTAAATATTAAAAAAGAAAAGGTACGAGTGAACCCGTACATAATTTCCTATTTATGAATTAGTCTACGTACCAAAATAGATAATATAATAATAAAATACAATAAATAATAATAATATATGCAGTACCATGGTAAACCATTGTCCTAGGGTTAAATTTCAGTTGCTTCGAATTTCCCTATCCCAAAGCACTGAATCGATCGATGGGACGCTTGCATAGTATAGACCCAAACTTTTTTGTCCGTGGACCACCATCGTCATCAAATTCTACGACCAAGATACAGTAGTTTGTGCGTACAGTTAGACTACGTTCTAATATTTGATTGCATGTGTTCAGTGCCAAGACTTGTATTTTACTTCAAATTTCCTATAACTCAGCTATTATATTTTCTTCTTTCTTACTTTGGTGTGGACCACCAGATATATGCCTGTGGACCACAGTTTGGGAACCACTGGTATATGTCAAGAAAATAGAAGCATTCGAAATAATGTGTTATCGCCGCATTTTGAGAATACCTTGGCAAGACCATGTAACTAATGAGGAAGTCCTAACCCAAATAAATGAAAAAAGGACCCTTATTGCATCCATATCCGCTGGGAGGGCACGCTGGCTCGGACACCTGCTTCGGCATGATAACAGTCAGCTGCGTTGTTGAGGGGACCATGGAAGGCGTAAATCGACGGGGATGGCCACGAGACGAATATCTCCAACAAGTTAAACATGATTTGGGGATAACGTCCTATGTGGAGCTGAAGAGGGCATGTCAAATTGTCAAAATCGCGGAGATTGGAGACATCGCTGCAATATGTTGCTGCCAACCAGCCATCATCCGGCTGTAACTTAAAGAGAGGTATAGACAGTTCATACCAAATACACTACAAGACAGTAATAATAACTGGGTAGGCCTAAGGCGCCCATTCCACATACGTACAACTTCAATGAAAATTATGAAATTGAAGGTGGTAGCAGACATTAAAGACATACTAAAAATTCTGCTACCACCTTCAATTTCATAATTTTCATTGACGTTGTACGTATGTGGAATGGGCACCTATGTATTGTGGCATATTTTTTTATCAAAAAATAATTTTTATAAAAAAACAAAACTTTGTTGGGAAAGCAACCTACTGGGTTTACCCGAAGTTAAAAAGCATCGATAGAAAGGTTCAACCAAAAATTTGTTTTTAGTCATTTTTAATGAAAATTGAGTCATTTTCATCTTTTTGTCTAGCGAAATTGTAATTTTAATACTAACCCGAAAATGTAGCTAAAGTACACAGGGGGAGGGCGGTTTTCTTAATTTATCCGCACCTAATTATATGTACTACCCGACCACGATAGGATGGTGCTTGGAACACTTTGTTTATTCGAAAACTTGCATAAGCGGAACACCAAGTTTATTCGATTTTTCCAAGTGTTCCAAGTACCATTCTATCGTGGTTAGGTAGTGTCTTAGACCATATAATACTCTAGACGCGGCATTCTATGCACTGAATTTTGGGAGGAAAAACAAAAACTATACCATATAATATCCAATGAAATTTCTGAACCCCCCCCCCCCCCCCCCCCGAAAGAAAAAATCCTAGCTGCGGCCTTGCTTTCGGTCACTCAATCCTGTGGCAATGCTAGTCAAAGACTAGGAATGCCTCCTGAGGAGTGCTTTCTGGTGAGAAGGTTCAAAGGAATAGTCAAATTTGCGTTCAGGTTCCACATGACAGCATCTTTCAGCACAGGTACTTGTCAAATAGAATGGTATGCGCAGCTGATGGGGTGGTAGAGTTGCTGGAATCCAATATATCAGGTTAGAAAACCACATCAAAGCGTCAGCAAAGTTTATGCGCTTCATTTCATCATAATACTGACGGCTTTAATCATAAATTCACATGTAAGCCAGCAGTCAGCATACTGTAAGCTATTACAGGACATACTGTAGGGTACCGTATATGTGTTTACTTACGTAGAAGTCCACTCAATCAAAGAAACCTAATAATTAATAGTGTGTTAATGCATGAATCTATGAAAATGCCCGTTGCATGCATATGTGCAGAATACAGGTGTATGAGCTTTTCCCCATGCCTTTTCAATGGCTGGTCATAAGAGACGTGTCGGGTATGGCACCAAAAATTCAAATCAAATCAAATAAATTGTAATCCATTTTTTAAGACAATACAGGTTTACATAAAATGTATCATTAAATCCAAAATTTAAATTAATTAAATTAAATTCAAAATTTATGAGAAATTTACCAGTCCAACTGTGTTCCCACGTGCTATACGTATGTACGTATAATTATATCGTATGTAGGGCCGGTGCAGTGTTTCATATAATTTGTTACAAAAGTGTGTAGGTGTGTGTTACATATATATACAGTATGTACAATAATATACATACTGTATGTATAATCTTAGAAGAAAGTTGATAAAAATATAATACATTGTAATATTATATGGTATATATAACACTGACTTCAAATTAACTTTGGATGAAGTTATAACCGAAATTAGGGCTTGTGGTCCAGCGGTTAAGACGACGCCCCGGTTAGGCGTAGATCCTGGGTTATAGAAACCTGCCAAGCCCAGTTTTTCCATATCCTCTAATTTCGGTGATAAAAATATATTTTTTTTTTCTACTTGGAATAGAAAATTTTCTAGATTGGTTCTTTTCCCCTGATCCTTGAAGCTATAAGTTTAGTAGGTGTTCAAATGTATTTTTAACTGTGCAACTTTTTATATCTGCGGAGAGCAGGTTAAATATTTTTGGTGCCAGGTATGTGTAGCTACGTTGTGCCATGCTGAGATTCTGTACAGGTAGTAAGTAGGAGCGCGTTTCTTTGCCTGGTTTTGTAGAAGTGGGTCTCTCGTATGTGTTGCGTCTTTGAGATTTTTTTAACGTATCTGTATAGTTTTAGTAAATAAAAAAAATAAAAATATTCACTTTTTTGTGCTGTTACTAAGCGCATCTAGAGCACTTGATTAGGGCTATATAGAGCCCTTTCTTAGACACAACTAGGAAGACCCGGGACCGCCTGCTTTACAAGCCCTTCGAAGCATGGCCAGAACATTTAGCCAGTGTGGGACTCGAACCAACAACCTTTCGGGTGAAAGTCGGAGTCTGTACCACTACTCTACAAGTCCTGAGTCCTTTAGTGTATAACTGCCTTAAGTCCAGAAGATAGGCTATATATTTTAGAGCTCAAGCTCTTTCCATCATAATCGCACAACCTCAAGGCTTGCTTCTGACGATGGCTTTAGCAACCATCATGTCTGGTAGACAGTAGGAAACCGAGCAGAATAAGAGGGGAAGTGTGAATACTAAGGAAAAGGATTGGGGAGATTTAGGGAGGGGGAGGGGGGGTGGTTGGAAGAAACGGGAATGCCACAGTTAATTATGATAAATGCTCCGGCTAAGTGGTGAGAGTCTTCCCTCCCCAGATTAAAGATTTCCAACTTGAAGATAATTCAAAAAATTACCGCAATTTCGTGACCCCGCTAATGTGCAGCCCCTCAACTTTCTTTAGTTAGGCCTAATGAATGAGTTACGCTCAATTATTAAATGAAAATATACCCGATATAAGGGTCTACTACCCGACCACGATAGAATGACACTTGGAACACTTATCAAAATCGAATAAACTCAGTGTTATGCTTATGCAAGTTTTTGAATAAACAAAGTGCCATCCTGTGACTCAAATTAGATGGCTTTTGCATCGTTGCCCAGTCAATAAATTGCAGGTAATTAAATTAAATTAAATTATTATATCATGATCAATGAGTAAAACTATGATTAACGTAACTTTACTGCCAACGACTTAACCAAGTTGAATCAACGACATCAGACTCTGGTTCAAACTGCGGCGAACTTGGTAGTGTGCACAGCATTGGCAGGGGAACATGGTAGGACATAATAACGTGCTGAGACTATACCAGGCAGTCTACGTGCGTGTCGAGTCCTGGTCACTTCCGATTTAATAATGTGACTTTGCCATGTTCCCCACGTGAATCGGAATCCACTATAATCAGGAGGCCGACCCTGTCAGTCAACTTCCCTTCTCCACAAGGTGAAGGAGTCTGCCCTTAGGGCGCCTCAAGTTAATAAACAGACTCACTTCCCCCGCCAAGCTGACAGGGTAGCTTAAAGCTGAAATGCTGAAAGCAGGCGTTGGAAAACAAACAATGGTTAACGTAACTTGGTGACCCCTCTCATTTTTTTTTTGATATTCCTAATAAATAATTAAACGCCTAATTATTAAGATAAAATATAACAGATAAAAGGACTAGCGCATATTGACCAATAAAATATTATCCTAGTAGCTTAGTACTAGTAGTAATACTTGTAGCATAGATGCAAAAGTGTAGTCAATGTTAGTTTCGTAGACATATTTTATTATTTCCTGCCCACTTCGTATAAAGTGAATATATTTCGTTGATTATATGCTCTTCGGCTGCCTACATGCAATTTTATTGTACTAGCGTTCGAAAGTGGCGTTTCTTGTTTTTCGTACGAATTCTACACACTTTCCCTTCAGGTAAGGTAGGTTATACCGTTAGAGTACGATCTAAGTAATGGTAGGCGTTACTCTATGTTTCAATTTAGTTTCCAATCGGTTGATTATAATTATAAGCTCTTCGGCTGCATACATGCAATTATATTGTACTAGCGTTCGAAAGGGGCGTTTCTTGTTTTTCGTACGAATTCTACACACTTTCCCTTCAAGGTAAGTAATACCGTTAGAGTACGATCTAAGTAATGGCAGGAGTTAATCTAAGTTTCGATTTAGTTTCCAATCGGTTGATTAAGCTTTCCTGCAGCCCACTTAGCAAATCACTTATCCCCACTCCCTATAAATTGATTGCTTCATTTTTCACCGTAGTACGGTATCGGCTACCAAATATTTCATCATTTTGAACCTGCTGTGGTCTCTAGGAGTTAAGTCAATGTTAAATTTCTTTAGCTGAACTTTCTTATAGCGGCTCCCACTGTCGTATGGAAAGCTACCAAGGTCGTATTAATGGGGGGGGGGGGGGGGTCCGGACCTCCCCCATTGTGAAAAAATATTAAAAATTAGTTGCTGTTTGATACTAAACAAACTAGAAATAATACTACTATAATAATATAATAACAACATGAAATACAAATAAACAAAAAACGAAAAATGACTATTCTTTCAATATGTCCACTTGTTGTATTTATCAAAATTCAGTTTTGCTTTCTTAAGCTAGGTATAAACTACTATTGTAGCCTCGGGCCTCAGGCTAACTTATCTCATACCTACCACACTCTATAGTCTAGACTTTCGACCCCCCCCCCCCCCCCGTCGCAAATCTATAGCTACGGCCTTGAAAGCTACGAAAAGTTTACTTTAGATAAAAATGGAAAGCTGCCAGTGCCGGGTTTGGTCTTGCGGGGGCCCCTGGGGCCTGGGCAGTGTTTTTCGCCTATCCCGGTCCCCTATCTATTCAGTCGCCATGCTCGCTTCCATCTTCACCACGTGGAGGTGCAGAATTAGAAATTTTTGCGTCTGAGACCAGAAGCCCAACTACTTTGAAGACAGTTGAAGTGAGGTAACCAATAACTTAGTCAAGAATTTCACGTGGTAAATATATGGTATAGTCAAGACATGTAGAGTAGAGGTACGGACTCTGACTTTCACCCGGAAGGCTGCTGGTTCGAGTCCTACACTTCTTACATTTTCTGGCCATGCTTCGGAGGGCATGTAAAGCAGGCGGTCCCGGGTCTTTCTAGTTGAGTGTAAGAGAGGGCTTTATAGCCCTAACTCCGCTAGGTTGGCTTAGTAATCGAACAAAAAGTCAATATTTATTTATGTATTTATTTATTTATTTATTTATTTATTTATATACCAGGAGCGAAAGCCTAACACTATCTAACCAATATTCCCGCCTATAGTTCTATATAGGAGCGATGGAACATTCATTCCCGCCAAAAATGTCGGGGCAAACTTCCACATCTTTCCAGTGGCCCATAGGAGACGTGGTGCTGGATGGTCCCAGAAATTCAAAAATATATTTTAGGCGGGAAACGATTGTCCCATCTCTCTTACATAGAACTCAACCATAGATATAGTAAAACTCATCGTAAACATTCGGATTGAAGCCATTCGACTTCGGCTATTTCCGTAGTATAGGAGCAGATTGAGCCTTTTGCCATTTGATACCATGGTAACATTAATTTTTTATTAAATTATTTAATGATTATTTAGAACGGGAAATCATGCCACGTAACCAATTATATTTTTATGCAGAACTTGCAGTACTTTTAATTTAAATTTTAAACAATATATGTAATAAATGTAAATAATAAATATAATTATATATGAAACAACAAAGAAAACATTTAATAAAACTATTAAATTTGAATTTCTCGCCAAAATGCACCTATGAGGGGGCGTGGTCGTGGCTTCAGTCCACCAGCACAGCCGAAATACGACATGGTGGCTCCATAGTTTTACTGTTTTATTAGCTCCATGAACTCAACAGTCAGTTCACCACCATCTTGAATTAATGGAGGGGTTCACCGATATTGTCTCGCCAAGTCCTGTTGGACGGTAAGCCCTTATTCTGTATTTTGAGACGACGGAGGGGGAGGGGGTGGGTGGCAAATTAGCATTTTGCTCACCGTGAAGGAGTCTTCTGCTATGCTAGGTCCCAAGGGACTGAGGACGGTTTTCAATTAGGTATTCGTTTGAGGTTAGGTTAGGTGGCCCTCCTTTGTTTACGATCTCTAATGCTTTGCCAATGCTATCTTTTCCCTCCAATTTCTCCCTGTATTAATCTATCACCGCTAGCCGCTAGGCCCAGCAAGGGCCAGAGATATTCCTCTTCATTTAATATGCTATTCCAGCACCATTCGTATATTATTAGATATTTTGGTATTATTGGGGGTTGTTTCCGTATTAGTTTTTCGCCGTGGATTCACGACTTCAGTGTCAACCCTTGAGAGACATTGAGAGGAACCTTGAGAGAGCTGAAGCTGTTGCTAGATTCCGCCTCAATACCGGCCATGACTACCTTCAGGCCCACCTACACCGCATTGGCCCTGCCGCCGATTACACATGTCCACTATGTCACGGTGGAAGAATGGACGAAGACCACCTGAGGGACTGCACGGCTCTCACCTACCCGAACGATGACTTGGTGAACCGCTTGTGGGAAGCTCGGCGACGAATGGTTGAACTACCACGTTCGGGCGTTGGATAAAGTAAAGTAAAGTAAGTCATGTCAACCCACACCACTGGATTCCTAGGCCCTGGTACACTTGGTACCTTCGAGCCCCCCAGGGATGTCGTCTGGATATTTTCGCCATGGATGGTCGTAGGTATACTAAATTGAATGGGATACATACAGTGTGTGGTCTAGAAGAGTGTTTACTACAAAGGGACAATCCTAGTTATATGGGCTGTCACATGCCATAAAGGACATTCCGTAATTCCGTATTGACTATTGATTACCTATCATCCCCTCTGAGATACAAGCGACATCCCATTAACTTCTTAGACTGATATGGAACCCTAAGAGCCTCTTCGATGGTCTGTCCGAGCAGCGTGCGAGCCGAGGTAACTCACACCCCTCGACATCTTAATCTGGTAGTTACTGCAGTGCGAATCCTCAGGGGGATCGGATTTACTCAATACAAGAGAAAATCGTCCAGAAACCGTCCTGGTAAGGACTAAGCCTGATGATGGCAGTGGCACCAACTCCCGAAACATCGCCCCTTCCCCTGACAATGGGCTCCACCGTAAGTGTTCGATGACTGTGAGGTGAACTACCTAACCCTTTGTTTAGGCGGCTATTCCACCGGCGATTTTACTTCATATTTGATTTTGTCATTGTCATTTGTTTTGTTTTAAGGAGACTATTATGTAGATACTTAACTTATCTATGATAAATTAAGTTATAATATGGTAGCAGACGTCAAATGTGATTAAAAAGAGTCTGTTACCATATTATAACATAATTTATAATAGATGAGTTTAGTATCTACAGAATAGTCTCTTTAAAACAAAACAAACGTCAATGACAAAATCAAATATGAAGTAAAATCGCTGGTGGAATAGCCGCCCAAGAAACCGCTATCATATTTTCATACTTATCAATGAGGATAAGTACTGTAATAGTTCCTTCGTAAGGCGGTATTCCACATACGTACATCGTCAATGAAAATTATGAAATTGAAGGACATTTCAATTTTTCATTGATGGCGGCCACTCCACATGTTTTTTAAAAATTGACAATTTTCTATTGAAACGTATGCGCCAAATTTTTGAAATTAGTTTGTATTTGTTCCTTGAAATTGTATTTGTTTTCTTCGTCGCCTTATTAGCCTATTTAAACCTTATTATAATTTTTATAATTTTTATACAGAAATGCGTTCTTTTTCAAGAAATCAATTAAAATAGTTGTACTTGTCATATCCCATGACGCCATTTTTTAATTTTAGTTTGTTTGTTTGTGATTTTACTCTATGATCAATTGATCATTGATCAATTTTAACAATGGCATAGAGTAAAATTGAAATGTCCTTCAATTTCATAATTTTCATTGATGATATACGTATGTGGAATACCCGCCTAAATAAAACTTAATAGTACTGTACAATGAGATTTACGCAATAAAAAAACAAGTGAGGTGCTTGGTTACAAACGTGGCCAACTCCATTTTTTCACAAAATGGCGTTTTGATCCAACCATGCAGAACATTTTAATGTCCACCTGCACGTTGTAAAATAAAGTGACAAAAGCAGCCAGATTGCGCACAGAAGCGCTGAGATGTCTAGGGTTAGATATAAACTTAATGCAATTTTCAACAGAAAATCCGCTCTCCTGAAAAATTCTACAACTTGGAGTTGGCCATGTTTGTAAACAGCCTCATCGAGTAACTGAATACATGTGTACGTAGAAAAGGTTTTATTACTGTATCATAGAATTTTCATCCACATTTCTTTGTAAGAAGTGTAAGCAATGAGAATACCAAGCAACCCAGCATGCTGCCTATAATACCAGAATGCAATAAATTCCCCAAGAAGTTCAGAAAGTCAGCACTGCAAAAGACGGTTACACCGTACATCAATCCCAAAATACCGCCCAAAATTGCGCCAATTTTACCTTCGTAGTTGACACATTCTTCTTCGGGTTGTTGGTCTTGGGAACAGTAAAGTTTGGTTACTGGCATTTTTTGCTTTTTATTTAAGACACCGAAATTTTGACTAATTCTCCGAATTATTATTTGTTTTTTGGTTTGTATGGGAAATATTAGGAAATAATTTTGTTTTTTATTGACATCACTATAAAAACCTACCTACACAGTAGTACGTGAAACGTAATTTATGGAAGATTTCACAATATTTTGTTATCCTACGAGTAGGCCTTTGTCAATTTGAGAACATAATTATTAATTCCGTTATCAGTTATCAGTTATATTCATGCCATTATCAAGCTAGCTAGGGCTAGCTTCTGGGCGTCGTCATCAATTTCTGTCGTCTAAGGCCCCCATTCCACATACGTACAACGTCAATGAAAATTATGAAATTGATGGTGGCAGCAGAATTTTTAGTATGTAAAAATGTCTGCTGCCACCATCAATTTCATAATTTTCATTGACGTTGTACGTATGTGGAATACCCCCCTAAAACAAAATAATAGTAAATAAATAAAGAACACAATCACCGTATTATCGGGTTCGTCAAAAATTCCCTAACCGAGTAGGCAACTTGCTCCAACAGTAGCCGACGAACGAGCCGGACGGCCCCTGAAGAAACCTTTACCTCCGTGTTCTTGAAGACTCAATTAGAGGTCGATGTGCCTGTTGACATCATGTACAAATTTACCTCATTATTCATCTCAAATAGGGGGGTTTAGTCCATAATTGGTGTAATGATTTGGGACACTACATAGATAATGATTTCTCGTGCGAGTAGATTTAAAGTTGTAGGCTAGTTCAATGGATTTTTTTCTAACAAGCTCGCACAATCAACACGGTTGCTTGGTTGCTTATAACTGATTTTCAGCCTTTCTCAACATCTTAGGCAGTTTCAAACTGGATAGTAGAAACTCAAAAGGTATATTGTTGTAGTCCAAACCCATCTTAACTTCAACCATCCTAATAAATCTACGATATTTGCGTATTTTGTTTCTGTATATATATACCCCTATACTATATATATATACCTTGACGAGACCCTTTTTGGTGTGATATACAGAAGCTCTTTTCTGTGGCCTGAACGCTCTTAAGTTAACTTTCTACTTTCAAGTTGATCCATTTTATAACACAGTATGGTAAGAAGCAAATTTTATAAATTTCTCAAATTCAAGAAACGCACTAACAATATTTATAACAATAAATATTGCTTTCATTTTGTTCTATGATGATCCGAAAACCGTTCCACTAACGTTGCTACAGTAGTTGAAGACAATTAACTAACATTCAGAAAATTTTAATTTTAATTTTGACATTGGAGTCGTGAATTCGTAAAAAGTGCAACAGATCGACAATTTTAGCTAAAAAAATAAGCAATGTCCACTTGTGACCTTAATGCATTAAATTTGGAATGGAACCCCCATAAGTTTTGTGTATACAAACACATGCAAAGTAGTTCTATCTGATTTGAAAATGCAGCATAGGGAATTTACATGGAGAGGCGGGACTTTGGAAAGCATTACGGGATATTCTAATGTGCATTTGCAAACTTTTCTGGGCGAACAGTACGTGCACTGATTTATACTGGATGGCGTGTATTCCACATTAGCGTAAATGGGGGGGTCCTGGGGGGGGGGGGCTTAGCCCCCCAGGACAATAGGCTTTCTAATACCTAAGACATCATGCAATAACAATAAATAAATGCATAACAAGCTCGCACAATCAACACGGATGCTAAGAAGGGCATGAAAGAACATCAAATCACTTATTTTCAGCATTTTCTCAACATCCTGCAGTTTCAAACAAGATAGTTTATGAAGATAGAAACTCCAAACCTACTTTAACTCTATCCATCCTAAGAAATCTACGACATATTTCACTAAGATCTATTTGATACATTTGGTAGGGCTGCCACACAATTGAACAATTTTCACGATCAAGTCTTATAAAACTACAAAACAATAGTCGTAGAGCTTGGATCGATGTAAAGTCTTTCGTGCTTCGAAAGATGAAACATTTTTTTTTGCTCTGCTTGGTAAGTATACGTAAGTGAATTGTAAAGAAGCCGTTAGAGGTAATGAATAAGACTGTTAAGTAAGTAGGCCTAATAGTTTAGTAAGGTATTTATTACAGTAGCCTATTCTTCATTTTCCAACACTTAGACTCATTAGAGCACGACTGTTAATTAGGCCTTTCTCTGTTGTCTTGTTTTTTTCCCATTTGACAGAGGAATAGTCCGTGTCTTCTGCAGAATACTTGTATGTCAATCGACATTTTAATATGTTAAAAGACGAAAGAAGTTTAAACATAATGCATCCCAGCAAGCTGCATACAAAAACTGAAGGGTATAAACTCCTAAAAAAATTCAGCCGGTCGGCAGGGCAAAGGCCGGTTACACCGTACAGCAATCCCAAAACACCGCCCAAAATTGTGCCTACTGTATCTTCAATGTTGACACACTCTTCAACTGGGGAACAGTGAATTTTGGTTACTGGCATTTTTCGCTTATTCACCTCTTGATGGGCCGTTCCGGAAAGAGCTCTCTGATTTGTCTGCATACGCAAGAGAATCATTGTGAGGAGCAGTTGTTGTAGACCTAAAACATAGAGTAAAGTATTAGGCTACAGAAGTTATCTAGTTTTCTAAGGTTTTTTATGATAATCCTTGCAGTATTCTAAATTTTCTATTTTATTTTTTCCAGCACATAGGCTCATTAATTACAGCACGACCATTTAAGTGTTTTATTTTTGTCTCCCCCCCCCCCCTCACTGTTAGCGGAATTCTTCTCTTCTTCTGCAGAATGCCCGTACATCAATATAGAATGTACCATGTTCAAAGCATAATATTGCTGTACAATGAGATTTTCACAATGACAAAAGTGAGGCATAGTAGCCTACATACAGTAGAAAAAGTTTTAGTATTGTATCACAGATATTTCATCAACATGTTCTTGTAAGAAGTGTAAGCAGTGAGAACACCATGCATCCTACCAAGCTGCCTACAATACCTGATTCAGAGCATATTTTAAGGAAGCTCCATTGAGGCTAGCGTGCCCCCCAGTGAGGTGGTTTCGCCCCCTAATTTTGGGCATATTACCCCACACAAACTGGGCACAAATTTCAAATTCCAAGACTAACAAAACTAGAAATTAGAAAAAAAAAAACAGTCAAAAGTTATACGTATTTGGACAATTTAAATTATTTTGCTTTTTGAAATATAAATGGTTATGGTAATCTTGAAAAAGTGTGATTATTTAGAACTAGGTATACTTCCCATTATTAAAAATAATAGACCTAATCTGAGTTATATATGGAGGGGGGGGGGGGGTGGATACAAGCGAACTTTACACTATGTAGAATAGGACTTCAATCTGTGCCAGGACCCAGTGACAATTTCTTAAAATATATTCTGAGTCCTAAATCCAATAAATTCCCCAAAATTTTCAGTAGATCAGCACAGCAAAAAACGGTTACACCATGCAGCAATCCCCAAATACCGCCCAAAATTATTATTTTACCTTCGCAGTTGACACATTCTTCTCTTTGTTCAACTTGAGAAGAGTAATTTTTTGTTCCTGGCATTTTTCACTTCTTTTTATTTAAGACACACAGTAATTTTAACTAATTCATCGAATTATTGCTTGTTGTTTTGTTTGTGTACGAAATATTTTTAAAATAATTTTGTTTTTTCTTGACATCACTAAAAACCTACCTATACTCCCCGACCACTCTAGGATGTCACTTGTAGTTTATTCGGTTTTTATAAATGCTCCAAGTGCCATCCTATCGTGGTTGGGTTCTTCTTTCTCTTCCCTCATAGTGCGCAGCGTGAGTGGGTCGCCCCGGCCCCTTATACTCTGTACCCGGTTGGTCACCAACGTCTTGAGCTCGGCCAATGTTTTTCCTCTAGCTCCGGCAAATTGTTGAATTCTTTCCTCAAGGGTCACCTCGATCTGTCGATGGGTCTTCTACCTTATGGTCTTTCTTCCGCCAACCTCCGGATGGTCCTATTATCGTCCATCCTTTTGCAGCTGCTTGTTCTCCCCTTCTCCACTCTTCTCTTTATGGAATCCAATTGCAGATCTAGCCTGATGCGGTCATTTCGGATTCGGTCCCGCTTTGTTCAACCAACACTCCGTCTTTGGCACATCTGCGTTACTCAGCAGTACGTGTAACTCAATTTAAGGCAGAGATTTCATAATATTCGGTTATCATACGAGTATAATGGATTTGTCAATTTGATTATACATTAATTATTAATTTCTTGTTCTGCAGCATCAATAATAAATCCCACCGGACGTGGTTAGCGACTTGTCTGACAGCCCCCCCCCCCCTACTAAGGTGAGGTATTACCCATTGAGGTTGGATCAGGGGCGTCGCGAGGGTATGGTGATTGGGGGGGGGGAGGACCCATCGATTTGCCAACTTTGGCATGCGAATATTCCAACTCAATATTCTAATAAATGTATCAATTATCATACACAAATTATACACAGACCCCCGCATTGGCGTAAATTCCCAAAATTTCTGGGGGGGGGGGGCTTTAGGACCCCAAGATTTCGATTCATTACTCATTCACTTCCAAAGTAAGAAAGAGGGAGAATGGGGGGTTTGGGGGCTCCCCCGTAAAAAAAATTGATAAATAGGTCCAAATTAGTGAGGTTTTACGAAAATTGCACCCTGAAGAAAGGGTGGGGCGGGGGTCTCCTCCGAAGCAAAAATTGATAAATGGGCCCAAATTAGTGAGGTTTTACGCATATTATACACATACGATACCCTAGAGAAAGGGGGGCCCGGGGGTCGCCCCCGGAGAAAAACAACGATAAATAGGCCCAAATTAGTTAGGTTTTACGCATATTTCACAAGCAGTACAGTTGAATTTTTTTACCGACGAAGAAACCTACCACGGAGGGAGGCCTGGGGGTAGTTTGGTAGTTAGGTAGGTTTTTTTTTATATAAATTTAAATTATTTAATAAGAAGTTACAATAGGCTATAAACAGTAGGAATTTTTGTTGTTGTTTTTTCGCTTTATATTATGTAATATTTATACACATAAGGGCTACGGCTGTGTGATGTAATAAAAATTTTTTCTATTTTCTATTTTCCCCCGTAGAAATGTTTTGAGAAAATAAGTCTGAATATTGGGGTTTTAAGCATGATGAGCAATATTTTTTTTGTGAAAGTTCTTGGTCAAAAGGCCCTATGCCGATTTTTTTAATGATGTCTTTCATGTAAAATAAGCATTCCAAGATTTAATCAAAAACCTTTTCTCCACTCGCCACTGCGCTAGGTGGTTAGTTGCCAGTTTTCGCAATGAATAAAGAAGCGCATAGGCCGGTTCAGATTGTAACAGGCACGTTTTAGCATTAGCGGATCCAGGGGTGGGGCACGGAGGCACGAGACCCCTATTGGCTCCCTGCTTTTAGTTAGGTACCTATATATTAATAAATCAGTAAAGTTCATATAGGCCTATTTTTTTTCCTTTCAAAATTCGTAAAACCCCAATATTTTGTCCCCGCATCTTAGAAATCTCCCCCCCCCCTAATTCTTGGTTTGCACAACGTAAATTTTACTTAGTTATCAAAATGCCCCGCCATTCGCCCATTTTTAAAATAATTCTCCGCCGCCCTATACAAATGTTTTGCAAACCCCCTCCTCCTCCCTGAACTCTGAAGAGGAATTTTATATAACTTACACATTCGTACAGTGCGTGCTTCATTTTGCGACGCAAAAAAAACTTAGTGCGGGAGCATTTCAATTCATAATCGCCATTACTATTTATGTCCCATCCTGAAGAAAATGCTGGTCCCTGGAACCAGGGTAATTTTGTATTCTGGCCAAAATAACTCATGGGGCCATTGGTATCTGATGTAAACAATAACTTACCACCTCATGCTGCGATGCGTTATTGCTATGATTTATAGTATCCTATTTCTAATTCACATCATTCACCAACACACACAGATCAAAAAAAAACAAAAAAAAAAAAACACAAAATTCTTCAGGAGGGTATCAACAAACAAAAGAGGGATACTATACATTTAATAAACTGGATAAAACTCACGACGACGGCCAAACGAGTCCCACTACTAAACTGACTACATACTGACTATTGATTTAGCAGATTTAGCCAAGTATGTAGCCTGTAGGCTCTCTGAACCTATATTCAGCAATTTTCGATTGAACAGTTCAGCCTGGCTCAGCAAACAATTCACAATCAGAATGCTGAAGCACTGAAAATAACGCCTACTTGTAGGTAATTCTGCTTATTGCTTAATGTTTATCCTGCGTTCATGCAGCCAGTGATAATAAAATATGTGCGATGACAGCAGTGTGCCTTCCTTCACATTATTGCCTTGTGTTGTCTCGTTGAAATTATCCAACTGCCTACAACAATTAACTATTTGTGGCCATCCTCAATTTGCCAACTGGTCACCTCCGAATTACCAACTTTCGAGAGAAACTAAATTATTGGGGGGGAGGCTCCCCCCCTACCCCCCCCCCCCCTTCGCGACGTCCCTGGGTTGGATAGACGCAAGCCGGGCGGAAAAATTTTCCTATTATGTCGAATCTCGAACCTCGATCTTTCATTTTATAGTGTAGCTCTTTACCAGTTGGACTATTCGTGACCATCGCCAATCACAATAAATAGCGAAACAATTCAATTTCTACCGCACGACAAATTTTATACACAAACTCGAAAATTTATTGCTTTACAAAGGCTCGTTTCCGTGCATAACTTCTTAGAAATATTCTGTTGTATATATATGCGCGAAGGCTAGTTAGAATTTCCTCCACACAGTTTCATTTGCAAACTTTGACTGTTTTTGTGTTGTGTTAGTTATATGGGTGCGAAAGTTTGGGGTAAAGTTACACGGTGGGAGGGAGGGGGGGTGGATTGTGTACCGTTAGCTGGGGTTGTTATAGTTGGGAATATACGTTTGTTTGCAAATTAGAGCCTTTCTGAAACAGCTCGCATATTGTTGTAACCATGTAGGCAAAGATGATTGTTTCCTAAAGGTAGAGTTACCTACCGCAGATTTTCCAAACTTTGATTCTAGAAAGTGAGCCAAAATGCGTTAAATGTATACAGATTGTTCCAGACGCGCCGTACACCTAGGGTTGCCAACATACTCTTTTTCAGAGTATTGTACTCTTTTTCATGCATGTGTACTCTAAAAACTGAAGGTCACTTAGAGTACGCAAAAATACTCTTTTTCTGTATCATGTACGAAGCAAAATATTTTTTTATGATTTTTATAAATTTAATTAGAAATGAGCTATTTACTTTCATAAATTTAGATTTGCAGTGAGAAGAGGCTTTTAGTAGCTTTCAAAAAATAGAATTCTGCGAAAACCTCAAAAAAAATATTGTTTTAAATAGTAAATAGCTCGTAATTCGAACCCCCCTGATTTACAATACAATGTTAAAGTGTATTTTCGGCGTGATTTTGACTAATTTAACGGTAAATATACTAAGTACTCTTTTTTAAATACTGTACTCTTTATTTTCCTTCTCAAAAGTCAGATGTACTTTATTCTGAGAAAAAAAAGTTGGCAGCCCTACGTACACCCTTTTTATCGGGGTTGTTATGAGGGGTTTCGAAACGCGATGACAAAGTCGGGATTAGCTACTTTTGGAAAAAAATTGGGGCGGTTGATAAAATTTAAATTTTCTACGTTGGAAATACATACCGGTACGATAAAATTGTTTAAAAAAACTTTTATCTTACGCGTACACTTTTAGTCATTTTTCAGTGTTTAAGCCAACTAATAATAGTTCCCCATTGCAATAGTCACTTGCCAACGACCCTATGCTTTTTTCATAAAATATTTATATTGCCTCCGTATGAATTTTTGGCCATTGGCAATTTGATTTACGTCCCCAATGTTACCCTACACCCAATGCCGTAGCCAGAAATGTTTTTCGGGGGGGGGGGGGTCCATGTAGGAGGTGAGGTAACTACAACATAATTATTTAAAACTTCATTCTATCTAGTGTACACTGCAAATATTTGGGGAGGGGCCCGGACCCCCTGGAACCCCTCTGGCTACGGCCTTGCCTACACCACGGCAGCGGCCGGCCTCCATACCAAGTTGAATCCAGCGGACCAGAGCAGGTTCGAAGCTGCAGATAACTTGGTCGTGTGTGCCGGTAGGGAAACATGGTAGGACTTGTCCTTGTCACCTCCGAACTAATCGTGTGACTTGACTGTGTTTCCCAAGTGGTTCGGAATCCACTATAATCAGGAGGTCCACTGGAGTCCTATGGGCCCACACCGTGGCCTGGGACTGTGTCAAACCATACTATACTACTACACCACGGCAGCGCCGCGTAACAATTTTTTTGGGGCAAGAGATGTCAGACCTTCCCCCCCCCCCTAAAAAAAGTTTATTATTATAACAAAATGAATCCCATGCAGCCTAATTTCTTTTCAATGCCAATTATTGTTTTTCATAACCGACATTTTGGTTCCGCTCTTGATGGAAAAAGCAACCTATAGGCTGGCCCATCAGGTTTCACAAAACATAAGCTATAGGGGGGAGAACGACATGAATAGAGAACTTCAAGTCGGTCCACAAAGCTCAGTGAAATATACAAGCGAGGGAGGTGGAAGGGGTAGTTGCGCATGCCCAGAAACAACTTCATCCCTGTAACCATCCCCAAACTGCTACATCTTTCTAAAAATTCAAATTTTAACACTTAACTTAAGCCAAACCTTTAAAAAATTCCACATTTTAAGTTTTAATTGTTATTTTTCTAATTTTCCAGCCCATTTCACAAGACTTTATGCTAGTTTTCGATTTTTTAGCGGGAAAATTTGTAACCTATCAGCGTTCTTATTGTAATTCTGTAGCAGACGATATCCCAGGCGAGGCTGTCTGTAAGCAGTTGCGACAGAATCGGCTTGTGGAATGACGTGCGGCTTGTTTTTTTTCCAATTTCGGAATTTCTCGCGCTCGTGTTTATTATTGTTTATGAATATATATTATAAATAAAAAGTTTATTGTTTTTATGGGCAAAGTGGTTTAGGTGTCGTAACTCAACTTGTTTACAGATTGTATAGGACTTTTGTGTGGTGTGGTAGTGATTTTAAGACTGTTATTTGGTTTATTTTGTGTCCTTCTGTTCCTTGTTGTACGGTAAGTTTACATTTTTTTGAAACGTAAACCCCTCAACCGTGGTTTTGTTTTGCAAGTTATTGTTAACTTTTATGTAGTGCTGGTTTAATTTAAGTTTAAAGTATACCTAAACAGGTTGGTATAGGCAGGCAATGTTAACAAAGCTATTCCGTGAAGTTATTTTTGGTAACTCAACATGGATTCTACTGCACGGAGTGGCGCCTGGCGGGTGGTTCTAAGTGGAAGAAGATTAGTAGGCATGGGGTCTTCTAATGGCAGTGTGAATTAATTACCCTACGATAACTCAACTCGATAAGAACTATAAAAGGCCCGGATTCTCACAGTCGCGATTTGCCGAAGTTTTTTCTACTGTAACTCACACATCAAAGTATAGACTTCAGAAGATTTCTGTGATCTGACGTGTCTGGGGGAAAACCATGAATTTTCATCCGGTCGGCTTCACGCCAGCTTCCAATATCGTCAAGAAATCTTCTGCTAGCCGTAAATGGTGGCAATTAAAAAAAAACGCCGTCAAATTGTCGGCGTGTAAGGAGGGTTCAGGATATATTACTTGATAGCCAAATAGTGATTCTCCCAGTCGAGATTTGCTGACGTTTTTTCTACTGTAACTCACACATCAAAGTTGACTTCAGAAGATTTCTGTGATGTGACGTGTCTGGGGGAAAAGCATGAATTTTCCTCCGGTCGGCTTCACGCCAGCTTCCAATATCGTCAAGAAATCTTCTGCTAGCCCTAAATGGTGGAAATTAAAAAAAAAAAAAAAACGCCGGCAAATCGTCGGCGTGTAAGGAGGGTTCAGGATATATTACTTGATAGCCAAATAGTGATTCTCCCAGTCGAGATTTGCTGACGTCTTTTCCATTGCAGGGCTTGGTGAGTTTTCGGTGCACAAGCACAGAGTCAAATTCAGAAGTTATCTATGATCTGGCATGTTTAGGAGAAACCCGTGCACTTTTGTTTGGGCGGCTTCATACCAGCTTTCGAAATTGTCAGCTATCTTCTGCTAGCCCTATGGCTACAATGCGGAAAAGACATCGGCAAGTACTACGTACTAATACCACCTGCCGCGTCTAGACTTACATCGACCAAACAGAACTTTGCCAGTTGTCTTCTTTTGCCCAATCAGAGCACACGTTGTCACGACTGAATTTGATGTTGTTTGAAAGCGATTGGTTGAACTGTCGAAGAAGACGTGGTAGATAGAACCAGAAATTAAAAAAATTTATCCTTGGTAGGAGCGAATTTCTCATCTCTCCTATATCGAAATTGGTTCTGCATCACTGCGAAATACAATCTTATAATTATCGTACCTGCTTTTTTAGGGAGATTCATCCACCAATGTTCGACTTCAGGAACAGTTCTTCACAACTCTTCATTTAATGACCCCCCTGAGCCTAAAACGACTACCCTTTCAAAATGTTATATATAAATGAGTGTATATACAGTATGTACATATGTACTGTATATAATATAACATATCGATTTTAGGAAACACTGTAACTTCCGCAGATATCCGATTTTGATGAAACTCGACAAAAATATTTATCATACAAATGTGTTGATGGAGTTCGTTAACCACCTAGGTGCGCCATTTTGTTTCAAGATGGCGTCCAATCAAATTGAAAATAGTTTGAGGTACATAAGAAAAATTCATAATCGTGATTGTGGTCCGAAATTTGGAACATCGGAGAGTTTTATTTGTTGATTTTGTGGTGAGTGTTGAAGATAACTTATGAATGTGGCGCGTGTGTTAAGTTGTCTTGTGCCACTTCCATGGGTCTGTGTTGGACGTCGGTACTCTATGTTTTGTTTACTATCACAGATTACAAGTAAGATGTATCTCCACGTGGGTTTTTTATTAGTTTATTTAATTACAACAGTCAGGAAAAGAATGGAGTTAATGGCACTGCCTCTGAAACCGCCAACGGCCTTACCATGTTGATTCCATTAGAGCAGAGCATGTTTCAAACTGCGGCAACTTGGTAGTGTGCACAGCGTTGGCAGGGGAACCTGGTGGGACATGATAACTCGCTTAGGCAGTATAAGTCGAGTCCTGGTCACCTCCGATTTAATCGTGTCACTTTACCATGTTCCCCAAGTGGTTCGGAATCCACTATAATCAGGAGGTCCACCCTGTTAGTCAACTCCCCTTTCCCCGAGGTGAAAGAGTCTGCCCTTAGGGTGCCTCAAGTTAACAAACAGACTCACTCCCCCCGCCAGGCTGACAGGGTTGCTTAAAAGCAGAAATGCTGAAAGCAGGCGTTAGAAACAACAACAACAACAACTGCCTCTGAAACCACAGACCATCATCACAGAGAGGGTAATTTTCCTTTAGAAGTTTTTTTATTTTTATTTACATAAGCTACGTAGCGTAGTATTGAGGAAACGCGTGGCCGGCGCTAGTGCGAAATGTGTTCTGCAATATGACATATTATTTACAAGCTAGGAAGATGAAACTACCACCCCTTGAAGCGGGGTTTGCGCTTGTATGAAATCTCCCTACACCTGATCCGCCAGAGCAGAAAGGGCTTTATTTCTTATTTTCAATCCCAGGTTGCAATCAACTTAATTGCAAGTAGTATCTCTATATAAAAAAAATCTAAAAATGTAACATTAAGTAAAATGGGAAAGCAATTTTTTTATGAACAAATCAAGCCGAACTTGATTTTAGCCACCCGGCACTTTAGAAATTGGGTTTACACTTTTAAGGGGATGAACGCTTCATCCCTGGCGAGTTATATCCAACTGTAGGGGAAAGGGGCTGAAATATACAACCTTCCCCCTCCACTTGTCAGCATTTTCAGCAGTCACGTATGTACAGGTCGAGAAACGGTCGCCCCGGGGGTTAACTGCGGGCCCCCCAAAGTCCCAAAACACTTCCTTTTATATTAATTCGCTCTCCGAAAGTTATATGAGACTATGAGTGTGTGGGAGCATATTTCGATATTTTTGTTAAGAGGACATGCTACGTAGAAAATGAGCATCCCAAAATTTGTTGTTTTTATGGACTTTTTATTTTTTATTCAATTAACAAAGCAAGTCATTAAAAATTTGGCTCAAGGAAGTTGTAGAAGACTACTTCGTGCATCATATAATCGGGTATTTTTACTTTTCCGTTTTGTAGTTCTTCCAAAAATCCCAGAATACGTATAATTTTAGTCCATTCTGGTATTTATGAAAGAACTAAGGTACCAAAAATTTAATATTTCCTATTACATGATGTATATGAAGCAGTCTTCTACAACTTCCATGAGCCAAATTTTTAATGACTTGCTTTGTTAATTAAATAAAAAATAAAAAGCCAATAAAAACAACAAATTTTGGGGTGCTCATTTTCTACGTAGCATGTCCTCCTAACTTCAGTATCTAATACATTACTGTGTTGAGCCTAGAGTACCAGGTTTTGTAACTGGTACTGTTTTCCAATGGCTTGTCGTAGATTTTGGACAGTATTTGTAAATTGTTGCCGTATGAATTTTTGGCCATTCGCAAACTGGTATACGTCCTCGATGTCTACCTACACCTGTTACATGCGATAATGGACAAGCTGAGACAAGCTTACCATTGCTGCAATGAAGCAGGCGAAAGCATGACTTAACCAAGTACAGATACGAGTTTATAGGGGTCTTCACAGTGTTGGTGCTATCGAGTTATCGAGTTAGGTGTGCTATCCAAGTAATACACAATCGTGAGTGGACCTCGGGAGTGAGTTATCATGCTATATCGAAAACATTTAACAGGGTAAACAACGTGGTAGTAGTCAGATGTTCGTGGCACGGGATTAAAGCAAGTGGCAGAACTCTATTCTAGTGCCACATTTGTTTATATTTTTTGTTCATTTTGGTTATTATTAAGGCACTATATACCCGGGTATTGTCATCCGCCATGTTGTATCCCAAATTTCCTATATGGTAAGTATTGTAAGAAAAGTAAAAGATTGTAAAATATTGAAAAAGCGAATATATACGATTTAGTATTTTCTTATGAACTACTTCCCTAATTGGTAGCACCTTTTTTAAATAATAATAAATAAACAACGGTAAATTTCTAAAAATAAATAGGTAAACACCCAATGCTTGGCTTATACACCGGACTTATAATGGATACAACTTGGCGGATGACAATACCTGTCTAATATAGAGCCCTAGTTATTATAGTTTTAAGTATTTACGGTAATTGCTTGCGATAATAGATAAATAAATTTAAATACTACAAAATTTAAAACGCGTGTTTCAAATCAATTAACAAAAAAAATGGCGGCGGTCAAAACTGAGCTATCGATCGCAGTGCAAGCTAAATAGCACAGCTAACCAACTTGGAAGTGCGTTTAGGATAGTACGCTGGTTAGCTTGGTTATCGGGTTATCGGTGGGTTAACTTAACTTGGTATAACACATTTAACTAGGTATAACTCGATAACACGAACACTGTGAAGACCCCTTATATACACGTATACAGTAAAACTATGGTTGACTTTATGAGGCAAACTAGGCTATGTGTATACATATGTATTTCTATATTTTTGTTTTTAGAAAGAAGGTTAATTAAATGAATTTATCCGATTGAGCTCTTCGGTCGCCTCTGTAGGTTAGTAATCGTGTTGAGTTACGGCACGTCTCCGAACGCATGGCGTGTAGAGACAAGCAAAAACACGGTACCTCCTTGCCATTGACGTCAATGAAAGTATTAAGAAAGAACAAAGGTATTAGGACACAATCTCTTCAAGATATGCGCAGCATATATCTGTATATCCACATTTCAAACGTCTAGAACGTCTGCGTTAAATTGACATAAATTTGACATAAAATACAAAAAAGGGAAAAATTGCTGGCCATAAAATGTGTCGTTTGCACAAAAGTACACGGCAACATCTTTAACTAGCTTTTCTTTTCCAACTTTCTCAATCAATCTTGTCCCAGGAACTACTTGGATCGCACTTTGCTCGCAAATTTTTTGTCAACTCGCATCCCTTTTTCTTTTGAATGGGACTTCATTTTGCAATTTATATGAAATTTTATTTGTTGAATACTTTTTCAGTCGGGAAAATGCTTGCTCTGTTGTTGGGCGGTTGTTTTTGAACTGCTCACAAAGGGGAAGTTACAAAGGGAGATGTGTACCACAGGTCCACAGCTGCTGGCTGGACATTTTTTAAATTATTTTGAATCTTTCCAAGTTGAAACATGTCCTTTTTTTAATAAATACTGTGAATATGTTACATCATAACTCGTATCTGTACTTGGTTAAGTCAGATTGTTACATGATTACAGATTGCCTCAATGGTAAGCATATCTGAGCCTGTCTATTGTAGCCGGTGCAGGTTGACATCCAGGAGGTATACCGGTTCGCCAATGGCCAATATTGCATACGGAAACAAAATAAATAATGTCCGAAATCTATGGGGTAATGGGGTAGTACCGACATTAACGACAGAGGTGAATCCCTCTTAGAATTTATAATCGAGAACGACCTCGATATATTAAACGTAGGAAATACTCCGACTTTTGTAACCAAAGCTAGACAGGAGGTGCTCGACATTACTGTAGCATCTCTGGACCTAGGCGGGGTCATAACTGACTGGAGGGTTTCATCAGAACCATCCCTGTCAGATCACAGAATTATTACCTTCAACATCAAGGGCGTTGATAAAGAAGTAAAGTTCTATCGCAACCCAAGGAGGACAGATTGGAAGCTTTATAAGGAAACCCTTAAATCCAATCTTGAACCCGACTTGAGCTCGATTAAGAATATTACAGATATTGAAACGGCCGTAATCAACATCAACAAAGCCATGATTGCAGCCTATGAAGAGAGCTGCCCGAAGAGACGCCATCAGGGGGTGAAAACCACCCCATGGTGGACCAGAAGCTTAGCACGCCTGCGTACCAACGTTCGGAAAGGGTTCAACAAGGCCAAAGCTGAAGGTAAGTGGGAGGACTATAAAGTGCTGCTACATGCCTATAATAAGGAAATCAAGCTGGCTAAACGGGATAGCTACAGAAATTTCTGCTCTGAAATTAACTCTATCCCTGCTGGAGCCAGGCTGTATAAAGCACTATCAAAGGGGGGAGGTCGAGGGGCGTCATCTTTAAGACTGCCAGATGGATCATACACCGATGGTGAGGACCAACGCTTAAAGCTGCTCCTTGAGACTCACTTTCCGGGTTGTACCCCCTTTGATAATGCTTTAGA
Source organism: Psococerastis gibbosa (assembly GCA_963971405.1). Lineage (NCBI taxonomy): Eukaryota > Metazoa > Arthropoda > Insecta > Psocodea > Psocidae > Psococerastis > Psococerastis gibbosa. Next base: position 2,512,376 of record OZ020491.1, read on the forward strand.
AAATGTAGCTGAAAAAAAGCCTAGCATGCATGACTGGAGGCTAGCGACAACTGTGTGTACTCGCCAATCGATAGATTGGGCTATTAGCTCATTTTCGCATTTTAAGTCAGCTGGGAGCGACGGGATCTTCCCAGCCCTTCTGCAGGAAGGAAGGGATGAACTCATACCGCACCTAATAAGAATATTCAGGAGTAGCTTAGCCACAAGATACATACCCAAGCCTTGGAGGAATGCAGTCGTAGTTTTTATCCCCAAATCTGGGAAAAAAGACACGACGGCCGCCAAATCGTATAGACCTATTTGTCTAACCTCCTTTCTGTTAAAGACTTTGGAGAAAATTATAGACAACTATATTAGAAACAACACATTATTGCGAAGCCCACTCCACCCCTCCCAACACGCATACCGCACAGGGAGGTCAACGGAAACGGCACTATATCAATTGACAAATTTTATTGCCGATGCTATCGAATGTAAGGACACAGTCTTCTGTGTTTTTACAGATATTGAAGGCTGCTTTGACAATACATCCCACTCGTCTATTGAGAATGCCCTCAACGACAAGGAGGTTGACCCGACTATTATAGACTGGGTAATGGCAGCCCTAACTAGCAGGGTAGCGGTGGCACAGGGGGTGGCTATGAAAACCACTAGGGGATGCCCCCAGGGGGGTGTGCTGTCACCGCTATTGTGGACGATTGTAGTAGAAAAGCTTCTACAAATACTTACTGACAGGGGCATAGAATGCATTGGCTATGCTGATGACGTCGTGGCCATGGTCAGAGGGAAAAATGACAGTACACTGTGTGAGCTCCTGCAGCACGTGGTTGATATTATTGCTGAATGGTGCAAAACAGTAGGCCTCAAACTAAATGTGGCCAAAACATGTCTAGTTCCCTTCACTAATAGAAGGAAGCTATCATTGAAGCAAGTCCTCATTGGGGGCAAACCAATAGCATGGGAACGGCAAGTCAAGTATTTAGGAGTAACCCTGGATACTAAACTAAATTACAAGAAGCATATAGAAGACGTAGTGGTTAAAGCCAAACGATCTATTATGATTTGCAGGAGAATGGCGGGGAAGAAATGGGGCACTTCCCCCAGAGCCCTCCGAGATTTGTATTTATTGATTGTAAGGCCCATTATTACGTATGGAAGTGTGACTTGGGCCCACAGGACTGCAGTACAAAGTATAAGAGACACCCTCACTAAAGTACAAAGACTGGCCTGTGTATGCATTACAGGGGCTATGAAATCCTGTCCCACTGCAGCAATGGAGATTGTGCTGGACTTCCCACCCCTCCATATTGCAGTGGAAACGTCAGCCGAAATGGCAAGGCTACGGATTATTAGGAGCGGGGTAAAAAGGAGTGGAAGGGCAATTAAGAGAGACTCAGCCTCTCTGACTACGTCTGACCACTGCCTGGATATGCCAAGCGATAGAATTCACCCAAAATACTGTTTTAAGAGGGAATTCGTAACTATATTAGGGACAAAGAAAGAATACTGCGAATCAGCAGGAATTCTCAATAGTCACACAATTAAGTGGTTCACTGATGGCTCTAGGCTGGGACGTACAAGACCAAGAACAGGTCTTGGCGTCTTTGGTCCTGGGGTGAAATATCTGGAGTCTCTTGGGGAGACAACTACAGTCTACCAGGCTGAGTTATGTGCCCTTGACAGATGTATGCAAATGAATCTCGACAGGGAATATAGATCGAGAGAAATTGTTATCATGTCAGATAGCCAAGCAGCCCTTAAAGCAATAACAGCATACAAAATCACCTCACAACTAGTGTGGGAATGTAGATTGAAACTGGACATACTGTCCGGTGCGAATAAGGTTACCTTGATATGGGTGCCTGGGCACACAGGCATTGAAGGCAATGAGGTTGCTGACCAGCTTGCAAAAAGGGGAGCTACCTCCCCTTTTACGGGACCCGAACCTTTTTGCGGTGTTGGGGAAACCCTCGCCCGCAGATTTGTTAAAGGCAGGGAGAACCTGAAAGTGGCTGAATACTGGACCTCATTGCCGGGCCTTCGGCAAGCCAAAATGCTCCTGGGAAGCCACCAGCGCAAAAGAGCCCAAGTATGCATTAATATGAACAGGAGACATCTGCGTGTGATCACAGGATTCCTCTCTGGGCATTGCAACTTGAATGGACATCTGACCAACATAGGTGTCAGAGAGTCTAGAGCATGCAGATTCTGTAACGAAGGAGCGGAGGACCCCGAGCATATCCTCCTTCACTGCGATGCAATCGCACGTAGAAGAGCAGCATGCTTGGGAAACTTGCAATTACATGTAAAAGACCTACCACTTCTAAATCCCCTCAAGGTCCTGGCTCTCCTGAGGGAAATAGGCCTCGAGGAACTGATGTAGATATGTAGATTCTTTGTTGTAGGGGGCACAATAGGCCCAATAGGCTTAAGTGCACACAGGTAACACCTGTACCCCAATTAAAAAAAAAAAAAAAAAAAATGGGGTCTTTGACATTGGACAGGGGACCAATAGGCCTAAGTTTATCAAAAGTCCTTCAGGATATTATACTATTATTCTACTGCATCACACATTATATATAAATAATAAATATATTATTATTTAAGATAAAAGTAATGTTCTGGAGAGAAACTTGGATACCCTACAGTCTGTTTCTGTTTCCCGGATTCTACTGCTTCGTCACGTAACTCCGGCCGCGAAAGCGCTTGTAATTACATTAACCCCATAAGTTTTCGGACATTATTGGTAATGTTTCCGAATAAATTTCTAGCCATTGACAAACTAGCTCATTCCTCGATGTAAGTAAGTAAGTAAAGTAAATTTATTTATCGAGAAATACATTCTAAATACATTTCATTAGTGGTTCAGAGGGGCACCTATGGGAATTCCCGTGATGGGCCCCTCGACCTAATAGATAACATTTATATTAAAACTTATTCTAAACACTTAATCTACAATACAAAATACAAAATAAATTCTTTTAAAATTGTGTTACAAAACAAAACAATTAACTTCAGTGTCAACCCATACCAACTATAAGTGCGAATGGACAAGCTCAGAAATGCTTATTATTGTAATTGTAACAGGCGTTATCTCGATTTCGCCAAGTACATGGTCTGATACACCGGCCGCCATACCATGTTGAATCCAGCGGACCAGAGCAGGTTCAAAGCTGCAGATAACTTGGTCTTGTGCACAGTGCCGGTAGGGAAACATGGTAGGACTTGTCCTGGTCACCTCCGAACTAATCGTGTGACTTCACTGTGTTTCCCAAGTGGTTCGGAATCCACTATAATCAGGAGGTCCACTGTCCTATGGGCTGGCATAGGACAGTCAAGTCGGGGTCGCTCTATGGGCCCAAATGAGGCCTAAGTCGTTATTAACCCGACCAACACTACTACTACTGCTACATGGTCTGATGGCCATAACTACCACCAATTGGCCACAGTTTTGGACCTGACACACCCAGTATCTCTTATTTTCTTATGAATAAATAACTGTTGCCGATCGAAGATTGACGATCACCATGGTAATTATAGTCATAACTGTCCTAGGGAATTGTAATACAAGGGTTACCTATTAGCTTCTGCACCCTTATGCCGTTGACTCTGCATTAAGTTCCTCCGTCTTTGGGGGGCAGTTTCCTAACCCCAGGACAAAAGAGTGCCGTGTTAATTTTATGTAATTTGTTCACTTTGCATTTAGTTTTATTATTTAACTGTAATTTCTTAAACTTCAACATTTTCTCTATTTTAATTTAATTTTAGTAGGGTAATTTTAAGGTTAGATTTAATTTTAGGATTAGATTGAGGGGCCCATCACGGGAATGCCCGAAGGTGCCCCCCTCTGAACCACATTACTAAGTAATTGTACAAAAAACGGTAAATATATTTGATTTGATTTGACTTGATAGAGAAGACTGTGTTTTTCGCTTATCCCGGCGCACACTCAGTCCCCTATCTGTTCAGTCATCATTACGCTTGTCTATCTTCACCACGAAAAGGTGCAGATTAGAGATTTTCGTGTCTTCGCCTCTGAGACCATAAGGCATTACTCAGAAGCACCGTGACTTCTGACTTCGAAGACGTTAGTGACGGCCCTATACATTGCACATCGAAATGTGCAGCAACATTACTTCCACTTTATGACAACTATTTTTGCTCTAAAAACCAAACCCAAACCCGGCATTGCACTGAAGTTCTCGAACGTTTGGAAGTACGGTACTATTTCACAGGGGCGTAAAGTTGGGGGGGGGGAGGGCACGGTTCAACTTGCCCCCCCCCTCGCCTCGAGCATTGTAAGACGTGGTTCATGCTTCATGGTCCCCTTTGCAGCAATATGAATATAAGCATTCATTTTTTAGCTTTGTAAAATCTACAGCTATACTTTACAACTATTAAAATGCGTAAAACCCTACTGTTTTGCTCTTATATTTCCAATTTTTCCTTATCCTGCTTGGTGACGTCATAAGGTCTACTTAGTTTTGCCCCCGCCATCATTCTAAAACTTTACGCCTCTGCTCTTTCATATTAATTCATCCGCACGGATTCTACTGTATAATCAGCTTTCTTCTATTACGTAATACCCTAGTAAAGCCTAATAAATCTCGCCCATCTCCCAAAAGAGCAAATACAACAAGATAATAACGAACCCTTCAAAAAATGCTCAGTCAGCATAAAGGGGCAAACTCACCCTCTGGAAAAATAACTGAATGCGTGCTCGTGAGTGTATTGACTAAACTATTCATTAAAGGCAACTCTAGGGGATGATAATTGAGATGCATCCCCTATGTCATAACTTTGATTGGCACTTGTTATTTGTTGAGTAGACAGAACAAAAAGAGGGCGGGCCTGAGTTCTACATAGGAGAGATGATACATTCAAACGCGCTTAAAATATTTTTAAACCCACCTGATGCCACGTCTCTTTTGATGAGTGATTGAAAAGACATATCAAGTGACAAGTCCCTAAGACTATTTAACAAAGGTTAAGTTGGGCTTAAATTGTCTGCTCTGGTAAGATAAGATAAGATGATATTTATTTCACAAGGTATACGGAGAATAGTTAGTAGTCATTAAAGGCATGGGCCTCATAGTCATCGAACAATTAGGTAGAAGCCCATTGTCAGGGGAAGGGGGTGACTTTCGGGACTGGATGCTGGTCCCATGATCAGGCTTATCAGGACTGATGGTTTCTAGACAATTGACTAATTGCTCTTGTATTAAACTTTGAATTATTGAGTAATTGTCAAAACACTGTCTGAGTCAACCAGGATGTTCTTCTTCTGCAAGGAGCCCTCTGTCTTTATATCTTCCCTTAGATTATTACATTACAGAAGGCAATACTTGTCGTTCCTCATCACATCTCATCGCAATATGCTAGTTTCCGTTTCTTAACCGTCAGCAACAACTCGCCAAACAAACCTAAGCAGTTGCAAAAACGTTCTATTTTTCATTTTCTTCTAATGCCTTTTCTACCGAAGATTGGCGATCGTCTTGGCAATTGTAGTAATGACTAGGGAATTGTAGGGCAAGGGTTTGCCTTCTGCATCCTTATGCCGTTGACTCCTCATTGAGTTCCTTCGCATTTGGGGCCAGTTTCCCAACCCCTGGACATAGGAGTGCCCTGCACTGAAAATACTGTGTTTTTGGCTTACCCCGGCTCAAAGTCTGTCTCCTATCTGTTCAGCTGCCATGCCGCGCTTCCATCTTTACCAGGAGGAGACGTACAGATAAAGCATTTTCGCGTCATCGCCTCTTGAGACTCAGAAGCCCCGCTACTTTGAAGACAATGTTCTAGGAATCTATATGAACTTCGAATAATCTGATCTCTCTCGAATCGGATAATGCAATGGAATTCACCAGCTAGAAAAAGTGCGAAACGCACCTATTGTTATTTAATATCGTACTTGTACCACAAATTGTACATCAAAACAGTAAATAAATATATTTGAATTTGAATTTCCCGCCAATTTCTATTGTTATTGTTTCCGAATGAGACTAATCCGCTGACAAACTCATCCTTGATGTCAACCCACACCGACTGCATCAGACAATAAACAAGCTAAGACATGCTTATCATTGACAAGACATGAACGCGCCTTAAGAAGCTCAATTGAAAACTTCCTAACTTCCTCATTCCGACAACTCTCATGTTTTAACTTATAGAGGAGTCTTTGGCCACTTTGAGCGATAAAACTTTGAAAAGAAAAGGGAAGTGGAATAATGAAAGTGGAAGAAATGCATAAGAAAGGAAGGAAGACTGCTGTTGATGGAGCCATTTTAACTTGAACCCTGCAACGGCCATAAAAACCAAGGAAGTGAAATGTCTAGAAGTAACGGCGCCCCTCTCATTTTAATTTTAATATTTCCCCCCCCCCCCCCAGCAAATAACGGTAATTTCAATATGCAAGTTATTGCCCGTAAATGAAAGGGCAAGAAATGCATAAGGAATTCGTCCTTTCAGCCGCTTCGTGGACGTCTCTACAGCCGTCTTCCCGTCAGGACATGTAGTGTAGTGGTACGGACTCTGACTTTCACCCGAAAGATTGTTGGTTCGAGTCCCTCACTGGCCACATTTTCTGGCCATGTTTCGGAGGACATGTAAAGCAGGTGGTCCCGGTCCTTCCTAGTTGAGTGTAAGAGAGGGCTTTATAGCCCTAACTCCTCTATAGAATGGCTTAGTAATCGAACAAAAAGTCCTTATTTATTTATTTATTTATTTATTTATTTATGTTTACTTTGTACATTGTGTTCGGCATGCGGTGTGCTGAATTTCTTACAACGTGTCCAGCCGTCTATGTCGTTGCTCTTTTACATAACGGACTGTCTTCTCCAAAGAGTATTGTGTCTATTTTTGCGTTGTTCCTCATACACCACTTACCGTTTTCGTTCAGGGTATAGGAGAAATAGTGCATGTATTCGAGTGCGCCAAATTTGTTTTTAAATCCCGGGGCCATATATGAAACTTCTTTTCAATGGTTTGTCATAGGAGTCGTGACGAGTGGCCCCAGAAATTCAAAAGATTTTTTGGCGGGAAGTGAATGTCCTATCGGTCCTATACAAAACGGAGATACAGAAGTTCATAGATTCTCCTTCTTATCTTCATTGGCTTGTATCTGTACTTGGTTAAGTCATGCTTTCGCCTGTTACATTGCCTCAATGGTAAGCTTGTCTCAGCTAATCCATTATCGCTTGTAGCCGGTGAAGGTTGACATCGAGGACGTCTATCAGTAACCCGATAGCCAAAATTGCATACGGAAACAATATAAATAGTGTCCGAAATCCATGGGGTCGTTGGCATTAGAAAAGGGACCTATAAACGTCCTTCAAGACATTATTATTAATTATTATTATTTTATTTCTTTCCACCACAGCACTACTTAGGCCGAGCATCTAAGCATTCTACTTCCTTGGCGAAAACAAATCTTGGGATAGACGGTTTGAAATTTTGAAAAGATTTCTCCCCGGAAGAAATAATGCTCATCTTTAAAACTTTCTACTTTCCCAGCAGTAGCAGCAGGAGGTAGTGCTGCTGGGTCATTTTCGAAAATTTTCCAGTTCCCGTAATTAATGTGATTTTCCCAAATGACGGAAATTAGTTGGCTGAGGGGCGGATATTAGTACCACCCCGCCCCCCACCACAAAATTCCCTTTTAATTCTTTGAAATATGCCTCCTAGACAGATCTACAAGGATGCGCGCATGTTGTTTAAACCATTGGCGTAAATAGGGGGGTCCTGGGGGGCTGGCCTAGCTCCCCCCCCCAGATCCACCTGTAGCCCCCCCCCCAGGATTTCTGGTGACAAAGACGTTATGGAGGCTAAAGGCATAGTATCCACAATAACGAAAGGGAAATTAATTCTTAGTTTGCTTATTTTACATGAAAAAAATCAACATATTGACCAAGTTCTTTCACAAAAAATATATTACTCAAAATGCTTAAAACCCCAATATTTCAGACCTATTTTTTCAAACATTTTCTTCGGGGGAGACCCCCGGGCCCCCCTCAGTGGTAGGTTTATTCGTCTGTAAAATCTCAACTGTACTGCCTGCAAAATGCGTAAAACCTCCCTAATTTGGGTCTAATCATCAATTTTTTTCTCCGGGGGAGACCCCCGGGCCCCCTTTCTCCAGGCTAGAATATTCGTAAAACTAAGTTGGGCCCAATTATCAATTTTTTTCTCCGGGGAAACAAGGTCTTGGGGTCCTAAAGCCCCCCAAGAAATTTTGGGAATTTACGCCAGTGGTTTAGACTTATGCAAAGTCCAGTAAAGAAGCAATTTTTGATGTGAAAGCTTTATTAGTGCGTTATGTACCTTTGCAACGGTGTATTGAAGTCACACGGCAGACACAATATTGATCAGATCAGGGGGGGGGGGAGTCTTCAAAGAATTTTTCAGCTCCTTTGCTCTTCTTTAGTAGTGGGTTGTTGTGGCTGAAGTGCCGCTCTCAGTCGCTTCAGCTTAGAGGGACAGTCTTTGTAACCTATACGTACATTGTCATAATATTAATAAATATACGGATTATCTGTTTATTTATCTTCAATTCTTAGTTCTCTCATCTATCATCTTACTGTTTGTACCTACCACATGGCCTAAGCTAAATTGGTGTTTAAATATATATATGTATATTTTTTATAAGATTAATCACATTCAAAAAATTTAATGAATGTATCCGATTGACCTCTTCAGTCGCCTCTGTAGGTTGACTAGTACCCGCGTTGAGTTACGACACGTCTCCGATCGCATGGCATGTAAAGACTCGCACAAGTGCAAGCACTTTACCACCATCGAAGGCTATAGATAAATCGATCGATAAATAAATTAAATCTTTAAATTTAACAATAAATAACCCCATAACTTTAATTTAATGATATAGACTGTTCTCCGAGAATTTTTCAACTTTTTTAAATTCGTGGTTGGTCAAAATTAACTGTACCTGATAGAAATGCGGGATATGGACATTTAGCGGTTCGTTGGAATTGTTACAAAGTTAGTCGGTTATACAGCGAAAAGCCGGAGGGGTTAGCAGTATTGGCAAACCCTTGTGAAAATTTTACTCGGATGATAAATTATCTATGAGCTGTGAGCTCCACTGTCATATACATCCATGATGTTAATCCCAAAATCCGGGGCCCAATCTACTTTCGGTCAGCAGGTATTTTCCGAGAAAGATTGGGTCAATTTTGCTTCCAAATTTTACAGAATAATTGTTAGGGGGATTACTAGCCGGCCGCCATACCAAGTTGAATCCAGCGGACCAGAGCAGGTTCAAAGCTGCAGATAAATTGGTCGTGTGCACAGTGCCGGTAGGGAAACATGGTAGGACTTGTCCTGGTCACCTCCGAACTAATCGTGTGACTTCACTGTGTTTCCCAAGTGGTTCGGAATCCACTATAATCAGGAGGTCTACTGGAGTCCTATGGGCTCACACCGTGGCCTGGGACTGTGTCAAACCATACTACTACTAGGGGGATTACTGTGGCACAGAGGAAGATAAAAGTGAAAATAAAATAGACCATAGAAAAAATATGCTTTCTTTTTTTCATTCATTAAGAGTGTACGTCACGTAGGAATTTGGCAGCCCAAAATTTAATACTTCTTATTTTTTAATTAATTAACTAAGCAAGTTATTAAAATATTGGTTCATTTAATAGAGTATTATTAATTTTTGGTTTTATAGTTTTTTTCATGATTTTACGTGAAAATTTAGTCCTCAATCATTTTTATGAAAAAGCTATATTACCAAATATTAAAAATACCTATTTAATGATGCATGAAGTAATCTTCTTCCACTTAAATGACCCAAATCTTTAATATCTTGCTTTGTTAATTAAATAAAAAACAAGAAGTCTGTAAAACAACAGATTTTGGGGTCCTTATTCCTTAATTGATTAACTTTTTTATTTTGTTAGTATCAGGAAAGCTTTGTAATGGTCGAAATTATAATATAACATTTATATAGGTATAGGTATGCAATATATAGGCACCAATGCAAGAGGGCAACTAAGGAAGGCGTACGCAGAAGACCTCAAGAAAGATGTGAGATGCGGAACCTACTGGAACTCAAGAGAACGGCCCAAGACAGGGAGGAGTGGAGAAGAAGGTGGAAAGATTTGCTGCAAACCAATCGCTAGATTGCAACTACAGAAGAAGGTATGCAATTAAATGCATTATGGTTTTAAATGGTTCGAATCCCGTTTCTTTTTTCCATGGCTTCCTTTTCTTATGATTTTCATATGATGTAATTCTTAATTCTCATTGGTTATCGATTATTAAACATCGGTCAAAGTTCAAAGCTGCTCCTTTTTGAGTTTGTATAGGGGGAAAGCTGCGGATGTAATATGTTGCGAAGGAAGAAAAAATAAGAAGAAAGTTTTGCTGATGTGATAAAGTTTAGAAGATAAAAGAAGACGTAGAGAATGTGTGAGCAGCGGTGCGGCCAAGTGAGAAGCATTTCGTCATTTTAACGGCGGGAGCAAACATACAATTTTGCGCTTCGGGGCGCGCTATGTGCCGAACGCCCTCATTAATGGCACACAAAACTGCTTTATCCAGCCAAACTCATGTGTAATAGCGAAGATAGTTTACAAAAAATTCGCTAGATGGCAGCGCAATTTAAATATTACGGTACGCGTCTAAACATAGTACCTTACCCCAATCGCGAGGGCCGGGGGGGGGGGGGGGCGATGTGGTTTAGTTTTAGTTTTTCCAACGCCTGCTTTGAGCAATTCTGCTTTGGCGGACATTCCACCGACCGGCTAGGGCTATTTACAAAAACGGTGACGTGGTAGAAGACATTCAAGACTTAGGCGGGGTTTCCACCGACCTCGCATTGCAGAATTGACGGAAATGTTTATTTTCCTCTATGCCATAGTTAAAATTGATCAATAATCATACAGTAAAATCACAAACAAACAAACTAAAATTAAAAAATGGCGTCATGGGATATGTTAAGTACAAACATTTTAATAGATTTCTATAAAAATAAAAATTCTAATTTCCGTCAATGTCATTCTGCAATGCGAGATCGGTTGAAACGCCACCTAAGTCTTGAATGTCTGCTACCACGTCACCGTTTTTGGAAGTAGCCCTAGCCTGTCTGTGGAATGGGCACCTTTTAAGCAACCCTGTCAGCCTGGCGGGGAGAGTGAGTCTGTGTATTAACTAGAGACACCCTATAGGTGTAGATTCCACCTCAGGGGGAAGGGAAGTTAACTGACAGGGTGGACCTCCTGCTTATAGTGGATTCCGAACCACTCGGTGAGCATAGTAAAGCCACACGATTAATTCGGAGGTGACCAGGACTCAATGGCGGATCCACAGAGGGGGGGGGGGGGGGTCAGGACCCCCCTAAATTGTTAATTTGATAGTCATTTTTTTTTAAATTGAATAAAACTCAAATTTTCAACAAAAAAAATTACCTTTCAAACTAACATACAACTTGTGATTCCCCTCCCTAAATTTTAAATTTTCCGCTGGATCCGCAGGACTGAACATGCACTTATACTTTCTAAGCGCGTTATCATGCCCCACCATACACCCCTGCCAACGCTGCGCACTACCAAGTTTGTTCCAGTTTTGAGCAGGCTCTGTTCAACTTTGTATTGACTCATTTCCGTACTTGGTTAAGTCATGTTTTCGTCTGTTACATTGCCTCAATGGTAAGCTTCTCTCAACTTGTCCATTATCGCATGTAGCCGCGTAGTGTAGGTTGACATCTAGGACGTATACCAGTTTGCCAATGGCCAAAAATGTCTGGCTTGTGCATGACTTCACCATGTTAGGGTACGTGTCTGAACAGTGTGACTTACCTTAACAGGTAACCAGCAGTGGAAACGCTGCTGCCAAATATGTTGCTGATAGCAGAATTTCAAATATAGCCGTCGTCAAGGAATATAATAGCCCAATTTTCAGTCTCGATCTATTCCCAATGAAAGCAAACCCAATTTTTTTAATTTTTTCCAATTGTTCTTAATTTGCAAAAGATTTTACCTGCCGTTTGTGGCATATCCAGTTTCATTTCAACCCAGCGTCCCCCTTCCCCCCCACAAAGAAGTTTGTAATTTGGGTCCAGCGGCATATAAAATAGACACGTCAGTTCGCGCTAAACAACTAATGACTCCAGGCATATGTCAAAACTCTGTAGGCAAAATCCTTGCCTAAAAACAACCTAAAAGTTAATTTAAACTAGGGTCCTGGGAAACCTATAATTCCCCAGCGCCTGAAAATATTCCGCAGCAATCTAGAGGGAAATGTTAAATAACTTTATACAACTCACCATGTTGTCAAAATCACACTACTCTACAAAAAATACGCATATATACATATACTGTATTTAGTGAGCACAAGAGGGGTGGGGGTGGGGTGGAGGGTTTATAGCCGTGGGAAAACTGTTGTAAAGTGATTTGCATTTTGTAAATTGTTGGGAACAGAATGTTGTAGACACAACACATACGCGCGCGGAGGGGGAAGATTTGGAATAGTAAAAAATGGCGAGTTCGCGGTTTGTAGGGGTCTAAAAAGGTGTGAAAGGACATTTTGGTGGTCAAGATGGAATAGTCAAATCAAATCAAATCAAATACCTATTTTTTCCAATTTTTGCAACAAGACTAGTAGGCTATACATAAAATGATAAATTGTATAAAATTAAAATTTAAATAAATAAATAAATAAACTTAAGTTATATTACATTTAATACTTTACAAGGAACTACTCGTATGTTTCCACGTGCTAGGGCCGGTGCAGTGTTTTAGTTGAACTCAGATTTGTTATAACGCTGTGCAGGTATGTGTTACGTATGTAAAAGTGTTGTATAAGTTATGATAGAAAAGAGTTAATAGAAAAATAAGTTTTGTTCTTTACTTACGTTGGGTAAAAATGTTCATGAAAACAAATTTTTATTGTTCTAAATGGAATAGTAAGTTTTCTAAATCTGTTCTATTCTCATGAAGCCATAAGTTTAGTAGGGGTTTAAAAGAATTTTTCATTGTACAACTTATAGTATACTTATAATAGTAGTAGGTTGTTCGTACTTGTGCGAGTCTGTACACAACATGCGATCGGAAACCTGTCGTAACTCAATACAGGTGTTACTTACGGCTACAGAGGCGACTGAGGAGGTTGTTCGGATACATACATTGGATTGTTTGTATACAAATAATCTTTTTGTTAAAAAAGAAGGGAAAAAAAGAAGGGTGTGGTGCCAAAAATGTTATTTCTAATAGTGAAGATGGTCATGGCGCATGCAGTGGAGCGGCAGTCGTGACCGAGATTAAGCTTGGAGGTTCTCGTCACAAGCTAATTACAGTCAAATGAAACCTATTAAGTTTGCCAGGTCAAGTGCGCTAAACTGACTATGCCTTATTCTGTTGTATGTCCTGCCTGCTGGATTGTTCATTTGTTTTTAGTTTGCCGCCATTTTCTTTTTGTTATGTTGGATTTTATATTCTAGTGGGGAGCTCTATGTTACCTCAAACGTCGCTTCTCTACTTGAGAGATCTCTAGCACCAGGGCTCTTGCTTAATTTTTATTGGTGGACAGTTATTGGGTGAAGCACGATTACATCCTTTTCAAATTTAATATTTTGAGCTGAAAACACAAAATCTCAAACGTCAATTCTCTCTCTATGGGAGAACTAACTATTGATACTATGACTATAACTATGAACTGCTATTGGTTGACGTTGAAGAACAAATACTATGTTCTGTCGAACATTTTTCGACGCGAACCCCTGTTTGTTTAGAAATGTCGCTTCCCTACTTGAGAGAACATGAGCGGACCCTTTCCTTAGTTTTTATGCGTGGGCTATTATTGGGGGAAGCACCATTACGTCCTCTTCAAATTTAATATTTTGGGCGGGAAAGACAAAAGCCCAAAAGTCAATTTTCTCTCTATGGGAGAACTAACTTCGTTCTCAAGCATGAACTGCTATTGGTTGACATTGAAGAACAAATACTATGTTCTGTCGCAGAGGCGTAAAGTTTTAGAATGATGGCGGGGGCAAAACTATGTAGACCTTATGACGTCATCAGGCAGGATAAGGAAAAATTGAAAATATAAGAACAAAATAGTAGGGTTTTACGCATTTTAATAGTTGTAAAGTATAGCTGTAGATTTTTCAAAGCTAACGAAGGAATGCTTACATTCATATTGCTGCAAAGGGGACCATGAAGTATGAACCATGTCTTACATTTCTCGAGGGTAGGGGGGGCAAGTTGGACCGTGCCCCCCCCCCCCCAACTGTCGAAACTTACATTTTTCGACGCGAATCCCTGTTTATGTAGAAATGTCGTTTCCCTACTTGAGAGAACTCGAGTGAACCTTTTTCTTAGTTTTTATGTGTGGGCCATTATTGGGTGAAGCACAATTACTTAATCTCCTCTTCAAATTTAATATTTTGGGCGGGAAACACAAAATCTCAAACGCCAATTCTCTCTCTATCGGGGCTCTAACTTCATTCTCAAGCATGAACTGTTATTGGTTGACGTTGAAGAACAAATACTATGTTCTGTTGAAACTTACTTTTTTCGAACCCCTGTTTATTTTGAAACGTCGCTTCCCTACTTGAGAGAACTCAAGCGGGCCTCTTACTTAGTTTTTATGTAGGAGCTGTTATTGGGTGAAGTATGATTACGTCCCGTTGTGCGTTTTCGCTAGATTTTACGTCCCTGCGGTTCCCTTTGACAGCTGCAAAAACACTCATAATGTTATGGGTTGGCGCTCTAGTTATTTTTTTGTCTCATAACAGACGCCGCGTAAAACGCTGCGGTGCGTTCGAGTGCTTTTACACTGGTTTTATTACGTGGACGAATGGTGTAATTAAGGGTGCTTTCTCAGTGAGGGCGGTAAAATGTATGGTTGGCTAACTGTCTGTGAACAATTGCGATTTAAAAATGGGCCACGAATATGATGACGTCAGCAAGTGCTGATTAGCCAAATTCAGGGCGGGTCTCACCTTCGCTTGCAATATCTTAGGCCCTTTGAAAGCATGTGGTTTGTCGCGTGGTTAAGTCAAAATATAAATATAAGATAAGCTTGCTGTTTGTTTATTTACATAGGGTGAAGTTCCTTTTTACAATTTCAATTATATAAAGTTTTTTTAAAAAAAAGAAAAAAGAAAAAAAAATCATCATCACCAAAAACCTTCAAAATTTTGAAAACCAAAAATTGGTATCGTAAATTCCCCTATTATTTACTTACATTTTTTTTTTAAATATGTAAACTGTAAGTATATAATACTAGTATTATAAGCATTTATTTTTAATCTATATTTTACATCTTCTCGTAATAAAAATACCAAAGTCTTAAACGTTGCAGCATAGCCAACGGCCTTACCATGTTGATTCCATTAGAGCAGACCATGTTTCAAACTGCGGCAACTTGGTAGTGTGCACAGCGTTGGCAGGGGAACCTGGTGGGACATGATAACGCACTTAGGCAGTATAAGTCGAGTCCTGGTCACCTCCAATCTAATCGTGTGACTTTACCATGTTCCCCAAGTGGTTCAGAATCCACTATAATCAGGAGGTCCACCCTGTTAGTCAACTCCCCTTTCCCCGAGGTGATAGAGTCTGCCCTTTGGGTGCCTCAAGTTAACAAACAGACTCACTCCCCCCCCCCCCCCGCCAGGCTGACAGGGTTGCTTAAAGCAGAAATGCTGAAAGCAGGCGTTAGAAACAACAACAACGTTGCAGCATAGCACTAGAACCCTATCACAACTCAGTACTTAGCTTGGGTAAGCTCTTTGCTCAGTGAAATTTCGTGCTTGTCTTATTCAGGCCCACTAGCCGCCATATCTACAGCCGTTAGCCGCCATGTTTTTTGCCATTTTGGGGATAGGGCTTGGTGAATGGTCGGTGCTAAATCGGAGTATAATACAGAAGATTTCTATTATCTTCTTCTTCTACTTGGGTCTACCTACAACCCTAACCTAGGTGGAACCCAACCTAAATAACATGAAAACAACAAGGGTTGACTGTGGTGGGTATTGTAAGAGCATTACGTCCATTACAGTCAATTTCACGTACCCATATGTATATATACATACATATGTATGTACCATACTGCATAAACCCCATCGTAAAAATAGTGCTGACAATTTTATTTCCATTTTACCTCCATGCTGTCGGGCAATAAACAAACAGCAAAACTCTTTGTTAATCAGTTCACTAATTAAATAAAACTCAATTACCGTAAATACCGTTCAACAGCGTCCAACAGCGTTGCTGCATTAAAATAAGCGCAAATTCCCATTTGTCAGTCAATAATTTGCACTTTATACTGCGGACTGTAATTTGTCGTCAAAGTGTACGCTATGGTACCTACCAATAGCTCATTAAGTGTAAAACAGTACTGCCCCTTGCATATACGGTTGCTAATGACTGTAACGTACCCTCACTTTGTATGCAACGCCACTGCCATATAGTGTTTCTCAATGATTTGTCAGTAAACAGTGGCGGGTTGTCGTATTAAATTTCTATAGAAGTTTCGTTTGTGGTTAGTGATTAGTGATTTCGTCTGTATAATTACAAAGACTTATTTTTAGAGTTATTTGACGTAGCAGTGGAATCCGGGATGATGGACTGCGGCCGATCTGAAAGCATACTTATAAATGTTTTAAAATGAAATGAATCGATATATGAGGCCATTATATCCACATACAGTACAATACAATATTACAGTAGAGATACAGTACGATGGCACCGTCTAGACTACAAAGAAATAATAAAGAACCGGTCCAAGTTCACTCGAACATGCTTTCCAATTTATCAAGTAGTAGCTAGAGAAAATGAGTAATTTCATGGTAAATAATTTTCCTATAGGTAAAATTCCGATATCTCGGGGGGGGGGGGTGTCCACCTGACGTCACTGGAGTTGAGGTAAATTCTAGATGGTCAGACCAACAAATTACCACACAGCAATAATGGCAGGGCACGCAATATGGTCCCGAGGTATGATTTTTGTGAACCTACATGCCGAATTTCATCATAATCGACTGAGTAGTGAGAGACGAACAGACAGACTGAGCGACAGAGCGACTGAGCGACAGAGCGACAGACAGACATTTCGTAAAAACCACTTTTTTCGTTGAAATCTCGGAATCGGAAATTTGGACCATCACAAAGCTTTCCTTATACTACGTATAAATTGGAAAGCAATAAAAACCTATAATCACAAATACAAAGCCCAACCTTAAAAGTTTACCTACTCTAGGTTAAGGAATCCGTGAACTTACTCACGGTGTAAGGACAACAGAGTACCTACTACTATAGTATATATATAATAAAAGCCTAAGTAACTGAAGTTTTAGGTCAACATCTGTGGTCAGCAATGTCGCTGCTGAGCTGCTAAGATACAATCTGACGATGCCGACCGCAGATGTTGACGAAACATTTGGAAGTACGCTTTCAGATCGACCCATCATCACTCATTCTATAGCTTCATGGAGGCCAATATTTGGTCACCTTCCTCTGATCGAGGTGACCGATCAAGTGACCTTACCATTATTTAATTCTCTTTTTTCGGAACTTCTTGCGAAACATGGCGGCTATCGTCTCCATTTCTGTAAGGTGTGCGAAGGACATTGAGCGGGTAAATTAATTTCCGGGACCTCAGAATTCATCTCCGGAGGCTATTGTAACCATCGCTCACCAAGTTATACAGACTATTGTGTCCAGTTTGGTGAGGTAGAGCGTCTTGTGGATCTTCCCTGTAAAAGGATATCGACCGTAAACTTTGCCTACCCCTGTATAATCCTTCAATCGTATATCCGAATTAGGGTATCAAGAAGAAGCAGAATCCAAGGTGAGTCGAACCGATAAACTACGGATTCCACAGCATTCAGCATGGCCGTGCCCAGGGGGGGTAGCCCATGGGGCCCAGACCCCCCCCCCCCTCCGAAATAAATTATTTTATGTAAACCTGTATGGTTTGAAGAATTTATCCATTAATTCATTGATATATTACGTTAAATTTTTTTTTGGACACCCCCCCCCCCCCGAAATCAAAACCTGGGCACGGCCTTCACATTCAGATTTCAGCTCAAACCAGATACCCGGGCCTTCTTGATGCTCAACGGCAATATTCAAAATGTTAGACTACTTAGAACAGCTACACAACTACTGAACTAAATAAAATAAATAAAAAGAAGTTTCACTTCAATAAATAATGACTTTTTGTTCTATTACTAAGCCAACCTAGCGGAGTTAGGGCTATAAAGCCCCACACCAGCAGACACTAGAAGAATTGAGCACCTCATAGTACCTAGAGCTAACTTTTACAAAGCCTTACCAATATATAGAACCAACATTATTTAACTTACTAGCCCTGGGTCTTTGTCAATAAATACATTAGCAAAATTCATAATCTTTTAGTGATTCTACAAAGTATGACTATGGCCGGACACCTATTTTGTCTCTAAATGGCAGGAAAAGCAAAACAAAACTGTTATTACCAAACAAATAAGCTTTCACCCGAAACTTCAATTTCCCTTATAATTTCTTCATTTCAAAACTGAGATTTTCGACTAGCTTTCCTCGAGTTAACTACATGGTAAGCATCGCCACTGCTGGTTTCCAAATTACGTGCTATACCGTGATACTGAGGTCTATAATTTCTTCATTATAGGTTACCTGCCCGCCTCTGAATTGCCCCCCTCCGCCTCCCCGCGCTCCCCCTCCTATAAAAACAGGCTTGTGAATTTTTAATGCATGCAATGTGGCACCTTGTGAAAACTGCTTTCTTTTTGTTATCGCGTCTTACCATCGCTGCTGAGGCAGCTGACTAGGTTTCCCCGACTTGTGAATTTTCTTCTGTATATGAATGATCCTATACAGGTCTTCTATTGGGTCTGTTGATTATGGTATGAGAAACAAGGCGTCCGCTTTGCCTTGCTTTGCTCCCAAAAAAAACCATTATTATTTGAAAGGCATTCTATGCACCTATTGAATCTAGCCTATTGCCAACGACCCTATGCATTCACATGGTTGGTATTGTTTCTTTATGGATTTTAGGTCTTTGTCAAACTAGTTCGCGTCTTCAATCTCAGCCCACAATGGGTTACAACTTACAAGCGACAATGGTCTATTATTATTTCTTGATGGACTGTTTATGTAAGTAAGTTTACTCGAAGTGTGGCCCGGGATAAGCTTTGAAAAAATAGTGGGGTTTTACGATTGTAACAGCAGTAGAGTCTATAATTATTTACTATACATAACATATTCATGTTACCGTAGTCGGCATAGCTCCCCCCAAAGTTTGACGCGAAGTCGTGGCAGACGCCGAGAGAGCCAAAGCGGAGGATGATCCGAGGCACGTCTTGTACGGTCAGCAACCAACACATTGCCGCCTAAAATCCAGGAAAGGTTTCCTCAGCCGCACCAACCGACTTGATGGCTGTCCACGGAAGAAACGAACCACGCTTTGGATGTCAGCCCTTAACGATGCTTTCAACCCGGAGGAAGAACTGGCCCCTGGCCGTGATTTGCCATATACCACGTGGAAAAGTCTCAATAGGTTGAGGGTGGGAGTGACACGGTGCCGTAGCAATCTCGTGCGTTGGGGACTTTCTGATAACCCCATGTGCGACTGCGGAGCCCTGCAGGACGATCGGCATCTTCTGATCTGTCCAAGGATGAGCTGCCCTATCACGCAAGGGGACTTGGACCAGGGAACTGACAAGGCCATCCAGGCCGCAATTTTCTGGCGGAACGTGTCCTGATGGCCCGGACACGTAAACTAACTAACTATGTTACCGTACTAGATTTATTCAAATCTCAACTTTTCATTTCGGGGGGGGGGGGGGGTGCAGCCTAACCAATAAGCCTTTGGCTAGCTCAGTGTTGCATAAGCGACACTACACTGCGCTAGTCCGACCCTGGGCTGTGCTAGCGTGCATGCGTGCTTAACACCTTTCTAGCTCAGCAGCTGATCATTGACACAACGTAACAGGAATAATCATGTATTAATTGTTTTATGTTTCAATATAAATAAAATAAATAAATAAGTAAATGTATTTATTTCCTTCATCCATACATAACAAAATAAAATAAAAGTACAATAGTATAAATAATAGTACAAAAGTAGTAGAAGTATATAGCTAGTATATAGTAAATAGAGTACAGAGGAAGGTAGGGACCCTGTAGATAAATCTGTAATGGGCCCCAATTTAATACTGTTTCATATACGTCTACTAACTTACTTACTTTCTTACTAACAGGTTCGGGCACGAGTAATCTAGAAACTTAGATGCTTCTGAACGCTGGGAAAAACTTGTCATATGTTTTCGGGCCTATCAAAGCGGCTTCCATCATCATTTGCGGCACTTTCTTGGGCATTCGCGCCAAAAATAAATTTTATTGTTGTACCGCCAAAAACCATCTATCGATCCGCGCGCGAAAATTTAAATGCGTCAGTGAAACTTTCAAATCCTCTGGAAATCCTAAACATTCATTTTATGGAAACAAAGCCCTCTGGCAGCCTGCTCCATGAGGAGCTTCAAATTTACTCTCAGCACTTGTTCGGGGAGGGGGAGTAAATAAGAAACTGGGAGGGGGGGTGAAGGAAAAGCGGGGGGGGGGGGGAGTCGTTACCGAAGTTCAAGTTTTGTTCTTTCTTTCCCAGAGTGTCTTCCATGTTGCTTCTGACGTGTAGAATTAAATTATGCAATTATTAAAGTAACTCTCGAGTGAACCTTTTGCAACTTTACTTTTCTTTAAATATGTGCAACTTTTCAAGTAGTTGGCTCTCTATTGATTTATTTTCAATTAAATTAAATAGTGTTTCCGAGCCATTAGTGATTGAAGCCAAGGATGTAGACTGTCTAGAATGCTAATGGTTTGTGACCGCGTGTGTTAGAAGTAGATGACGAAAATATGTATTCTTGCATTGGAACATGACCAAGTGGGGCACACCTACCGTATACCTAATTGTGACAAGGCCCCTGTAGTCTGAATTTCATAACTTAGACCACTCAGAGGTCTCTTATTTTTACCTATAGGAAACATACTGTGGGAAACTATTTTCTCCCTACCTTCTTCTTCTTCTTCCTCTTCCCTCTCAGTGCCGCGTGCGCAGCGTGAGGGGGGAGCCCTGAACCCATTTCTTGTACTCGACCCTGTCAGACGCTAACGTCTTGAGCTTGGCCATTGTTTTTCCTCTTGCTCCGGAGAGTTGTTCAACTCTGTCCTCGAGGGTTGCCCTCGGTCTGCCGATGGGTCTCCTACTTTGTAGCCTTGCTTTCGCCAACCTCCGGATGGTCCTATTCACGTCCATCCTTTGAACGTGGCCAAACCTTTGCAGCTGCTTGTTCTCTATTCTTCTCTCTGTGGAATCCACTTGCATTTCTTGTCTATCGCGGTCATTTCGGATGACGGAAGGGACCCATTGTAATTTGTAAGTGGGTATCAGAGACGGTTTGTAGCTCCAGGATCCTAAACTGGTGTTGCCTTACTAGGGCTAAAACACTAGATTTCTGTAATATTACTTTCTTTTCGGGTGCGAAAGAACTTGATAGAAATAGAGGCGGTTAGACCAATAAGTACCTGATTAGTTATATATATATGACAGCACAGGATCCGAATTAATCTAGAAAATTGCGAAATTTCTAGCAATTACTTGTTAAAACTTTGAGATCAAGTAATGGGGTAAATTTAGTATAAGATGATCACGGCTGGGATAAGCAATTGCATTAAACAGGGAACCATTATCATTTTAGGACCCTTCATTCTCACTATAAATAATAATTATTAGTTGCTTCCTTTGCACTAATTAGGTGTTCCTCTTGACCTAGTCATCATATATATTCATCTTCCTACTACAATGCTAGGTCCTAATAATATGGCTTTGGGAGATGTTTGATGTGAAACAGGCAGGTTTTTTCGTTCCTCCTTACTTGATAAACCAAAACCAAAGTGGGTTTGGATTGAAAGCGGTAGGTATCAAATTAGCAAACAATTTTTACGTAGGACTTTTAATTTTTTCGCTAATAAATTAATAAATAATTATTTAGGAACTTAATAGACGTAGTGAGCACCAAGACCGTCAAGGCTGACGTGGGAGACAACGGGGGCAGCAGAGTAGGCGACTCCGAGACCGACGGGGGAGGCGATCTTAGCGATGGCGGGGGCAGCGGCGTAGCCGAGGGGAGCGCGGAGAGCAGGGGCGGCGTATGAGGCGATGGCAGGGGCGGCGTAGGAGTGGGCGTATGCGGGGGCGACGAGGGCATCGTTGCTCACACGGACGTCAGACTTGGAGACGGAGCTGTAGGGGGTGGTGATGGTCTTGCTGTAGGTGGAGACCTGGCCGAGGTTGCCGGGGGTACGGAGGATGTTGTTCTGCTGGCTGACGAGGGCGGGGGAGGCGATGCCGTGGGAGTAGGCGCTGGCGGCGTAGGGGGACACGCCGTAGCCGAGGGGGGCGGCAAGGGGGGCGCCGAGGTATCCGGCGTTGGCAACAGCCACGAGGGCAGCAACGATGACGGCCTGCAAGATGAAGAAAATTATATTAAGTACGTACGTATTTTTCTGATTGGCTATGAATTACCCCTGGGAGGAAGACGCACTTTCATCTCTACCCAAAAATTCCAGAAAATAATCAGCCAATCATAACAGGGAAGGTTCAAACTTACAACTTTCAAAAATTTCCTTTTTTTACAGCCCACGTAATTATTTTCGAAAATAAATTATTTCTCTTAAGGTGTTTTTATTTACTATTAGTGCCGAATATTGGCCTATTGGTATTTACTTAAGCACTTCTCACTTACCCCTAATGTCAAAGGGTTCTGAATACACTCCATGCTTGTTTTGAAAATCCAGCAACCCTAGGCTGTTGCTGCAATTAATCAGCTTCAGAGCTAACCCTGCTGTAGGCTACAGATATGGGGGAGGAAGAGCTTAAAGATGCATTTGAAATTTTTAGAAGACTCTTAATTCTTTTTTCTGTTCATTTCTCTCGAGAGAGGACCCCTTATCCCCTTTTCTCAAGCAAGGTTTCCTTCGTTTGCGATTTGTAATGGACCACCGCAAACCTGGAAAGGGGAGAGAACTTCTATATCTGTGGTAGTAGAAATAAATAAGAAAATAATTACTTTTGTACTATCACTGGCTCTTCTACTCAATTAGGTCCGGGAACGCCTGCTTTGCATGCCCTCCGAAATATGGCCCAAAAATGCAGCAAGTGTCGGACTCGAACCAATACCCTTTCAGGTATATTAAACAAGGGGTTAGCTGGACTTAAATTGCCAGCTGTCTTAGTGGTCATTAGAGGCATTGACCTCGAACAATTAGGGCGGAGCCCATTGCCAGATGAAAGGCAGAGTCCGTACCACTACTCTACATGTCCTGACTGGGTATTGGGTTGGCTGTCAAGACCCTGTCTGCGCCCCCCTCCCCCTAACAAAATTCCTAGATCCGCCTTTGCTATGTTGTACACTCACCTTGTATATTATGGTAGTTGTTACTCACAACGATAGTAAAATATTAAAAAAAATGGCACCGAGTCATAAGCTAAATATTGCCAATAGCGCTGAAACGTAGGGGGCAACGGAAGCGTTTCCACGATAAAGGTTTTCAACACAAATTAAGAAAATAGTGGAAAATTAATAACAAATGAGCCAATTAAACAGGTGCAGTAAGTTCTGCGCACTTTGCACATAATCTATACATTATCTTAATTTTGTCTGTATTAGGCTTGTGAGAACCCGTTCCACGAGGAAACTATCGTTGGTTGACTGAGCTGTGGATGCCCATCTAGCCAGCCTATTGGCCAGTAAATGATGCCTGAGAAAAGCAGCCGAGACATTCTGCAGTAGCCCATAGGGGAAGGGGCTGATTTTTATTGTGGCTTGTGAACCTTTTTCTGGATAAAAATCCTGTACTGCCCCTGCTATACTGAGACACTCACCTTGTACATTTTGGTAGTTGATAGTGACTCGGTACGTAAGTAACTGATGCTTGAAAAATGCAGCCAAGCCATTATATAGGTGTGTAGGTCCAGCTTCCAGAGTCATGGTCAATGGCCAATGTGGTTGATGCAATTATTTGTCCGATCAAGTCTACGCCTATGTGAAAGAGCTGCAGGCCCGGCGCGTGCACAGCGGTTACTTACACAGTGTAAACCTTAAATTGCCACTCACCGGCCCCACTATCACTTGAAAAGTATCAGTTAGTATTACTGGACGCCATGTTCCAGGCGGTTACGTTTAGTAGACCTTGTCCAGCGAGCACAGTGGTTACTTACACAGTGTAAACCTTAAATTGCCACTCACCAGACCCACTATCGCTTGAAAAGTACCAGAAAGGAATAATGGAAGCCATGTTTCAGTGCGGTTTCGTCTAGTAGTCCTTACCGAGGATTTTCAATGGGCGGGACCCATGGACGATTCTGCCAGCCAAGATTTTCCGACGATTTTCCGTTGTAGCTATACTTATCAACGATTTCGCCAGCTGGTGTGAAGCCCACCGCACAAAACTGCGCGGGGTTTCCCCTTGACACGCCCCGATCACGTGTCAACGTCACAAAGTCTTCAGAAGTTCGTTCAGAAATTAACTATTCTTTGCACCAACCTATCACCAGCTTATTTGTTCCCATGATAAATTTCTCGGAGTCTCGCACGGGCGTGGAAAGTCCGTGTGTACCGGACCTTAATTTCAACTCACCTCCCCCACGATCGCATGAAAAGTATCATAAAGGAGTACTGGAGGCCATGATCCAATATGATTTCGTACTTACTGAGTCTCTTCTACGGGTGGGCACTGGTGGGTGGAAACAGCTCTAAGGCCCGCTACAAACGGACGTGAGACGCTGTGAAATTTGTCGTGGGAACAAATGGGGTGCGTTGTTACAAAGAAAAGTTAATTTCTGAACGCACTTCCGAGATTTTTGTGACGTTTACGCGTGTTCGGGACGTGTCTATGGAGAAAAACCGTGCTGTTTCGGCAAAGGGCGAAATCGTCGAGAATACGACAATAAATCTTCTCTTAGCCCTATGGTTACAAAGGAAAAGACGTCTGCGACTGGCAGAATCGTTCGTCTGTTCCGGACCTAAGGGTAGTTCCCTGCCAGAACCCATAACTTAGTTCAGTCATGCTTACGCTTGTTACATTGTGTCAATAGTAAGCTTGGATAGGCTGGTCCATTTTCATTTGTTGCCTGTGTGGGTTGACATCGAGGACATGGACTAGTTTCATAGTGGAGTTGTTATAGTTGAATGGGCCACTAAAATCTGGCCTTGTCCATAAAGAGCCATACTTTTTTTGCTGTGGTGTTTTTACGTAGGATATTGAAGAAGAGAGACAGCTGCTACCTCAAATAAAAAGTACAGGAGCCAAATGGGTAGGGCAGTTGTTAAGACACGAACATCTGGTACACACCATCATTGCATAGTGGAGGGAACCAATAGAAGAGGGCGACCGAAGAAGAAATTCATGGATCAACTGAAAGAGATGCTCGAAGAGAAAGGCACAGGACCGAGAGAGCCGGAGGATGATATGCAGGAAGTTGCTGCCAACCAATCGTTGAGATTGTGACCTCGGAAGAAGGTCTTACGCACTAAATGCAAGTTTTACTGGCCTTTTGTGCCCTCTACAGTATTTCTACTTCAATGATTATGTAACTATTATTCATCAGAGGAGATTCTCCTCAGGAAACGGTAAAATCTGGGATGATTGGCCGTGGTCATTCTGAAACGTTTCATAAACGTCTGCGGTTGACATCATCAGTGAAACTGCGTAGATTTCTAAGATTGTTTCTCGGAGGCTCAGCAGCAACTGAGCAACAACAACGGTTAAAAAAAGCAATCTACGCTGTTCCACTGAAGATGTCGACCGCAGATATTGGCGAAATGCTTGAAAGTACGCTTACAGAAAGACCACGACTTATCATCCCGGATCCTACTGCATCATCACGTTGATCCAGCCTTGAAAGCCTTTGTAATTTTACTATTATACTATTATATTTGCTTGAACTTGAGCTTGAGGTATACTCAACCAAGTCCTTATTAATTTGTTTACTATGCAAAGGTTCGCGTGTGTATACCTTAGGAGAGCAACTCAATAACTGCCTCACACAATTGCCAAATCATATCAGACCAGTTAGTCTGACAAGTCTGATGGGTGACTGGCAATGACAATATCATGCACACGGTCATTCAGACAATAATTATTTAACATGGCAGATACTGGATGCACAGTGTTTCCAGATTGGCCGGATTCACGGAGAGAATTACGGGGGCGTGACCCACTTCAAGAGCCCTGAAGGGTACCAAGATGAGACAAATTCAGTAAAAATAAATATTGAAAAGTTAACAAAAAATAGATAATAAAAATAGGCTACCGTAAACAATTCTAGCTTAGTTAGCAAAGAGCGCCAATTTCGGTCATAACCCCCTTCAATAAAAAGTTGGACGCGCCGCTGGACGGATTGCAAGCTGCTGCAAGTCGAGATTACCGATGTAAAGAAGCAAGGTGTTTCGTCATTTTCACACAATGCTTCCTTATTAGAAAAATATTTTGATATCTCTCCCTTATAAACACCCTTAATAACCAAGATATCGTATGAAAAAATAGACAATAATTTTACATAGGTTGTTTTCGGGCACCATTATCATTTTAGGACCCTTTCATTATCACTATAAATAATAATTATTAGTTGCTTCCTTTGCACTAATTAAGTGTTCATACATTCATCTTACTAATAAAATGCTTGGTCCTAAAAATATAGCATTGATGCGAAATGGGCAGGTTTGTCGTTCCTCCCTGCTAGATAACCCATAACCAAAGTAGGATATTTGGATTGAAAGTGGTATCAAATTAGCAAACAATTTTTACGTAGGACTTTTAATTTTTTCGCTAATAAATTAATAAATAATTATTTAGGAACTTAATAGACGTAGTGAGCACCAAGACCGTCAAGGCTGACGTGGGAAACAACGGGGGCAGCAGAGTAGGCAACTCCCAGACCGACGGGGGAAGCGATCTTAGCGATGGCGGGGGCAGCGGCGTAGCCGAGGGGAGCGCGGAGAGCAGGGGCGGCGTATGAGGCGATGGCAGGGGCGGCGTAGGAGTGGGCGTATGCGGGGGCGACGAGGGCATCGTTGCTCACACGGACGTCAGACTTGGAGACGGAGCTGTAGGGGGTGGTGATGGTCTTGCTGTAGGTGGAGACCTGGCCGAGGTTGCCGGGGGTACGGAGGATGTTGTTCTGCTGGCTGACGAGGGCGGGGGAGGCGATGCCGTGGGAGTAGGCGCTGGCGGCGTATGGGGAAGCGGCGTAGCCGAGGGGGGCGGCAAGGGGAGCGCCGAGGTATCCGGCGTTGGCGACAGCCACGAGGGCAGCAACGATGACGGCCTGCAAGTGGAAAAAAAAAATTAAGTACTGAATTTTAATACAAAATCTGGAAAACTATGTATAAACTAGCTATTGCTCCCTCCTTTGACAATGCATCCTTCCCCATACACTCACCTTGTATATTATTGCTGTTGTTTCTAACATAGCTAGCAAGACTACTTTCCTTGTGCCTGGGGCTTTTTTTTGGACAAAAATCCTGTTTCTGCCCCTGCTATACTGTAAAACTCACCCTGCACATTATTGCAGTTGTTTCTAACTTAGCTAGCAAGTTAGAGACTGAAGCCAGAAAAATGGACCAGTGGCTTAATATCGTAGTACATAGGAGAAGGAAAGCTAGTTTCCCTGTGCTTGGGGCTTTTTTTTGGACAAAAATCCTGTTTCTGCCCCATCTATACTGTAAAACTCACCCTGCACATTATTGCAGTTGATTCTAACTTAGCTAGCAAGTTAGGAACTGAAGCCAGAAAAATGGACCACTGGCTTAATATCGTAGTACATAGCAATATAGAAAGAAAGCTAATTTCCCTGTACTTGGGGCTTTATCCTGTATCTGCCCCTGCTATACTGAGACACTCACCTTGTACATTTTGGTAGTTGATAGTGACTCGGTAGGCAAGTAACTGATGCCAGGAAAATGCAGCGGAGCCATTATATAGGTGTGTAGGTCCATTTCAATGACGTTTGTGTGACGTGTATACAGTATATCTATGGTCCAGCTAAAGAGGCCTGTACTCCTGATATTGTTGTAGGCCTACGCCTTTTACTAGTATACATTGGCATGATATATACATATATAGGACATCCAAAAATTGCATTATAACCCTTTTGTATTCTAGGTCTATTTATAATATACGGTGTATTGAACGTTATAGTGTAAGGAGACCTTTGAGATGGTCTAAATTTTCTCATTTCGTGGGGTTTAACGGATTTTTAGAACCCAGAATCCTCAATTAAATGGTTTTTATTAAATGTTTTTCTGTCGGATTTTCGGCCTGGTCACGGATTTTGAGTTGAAATTACTGATGAAATTCGGTGTGAAGGTTCACTAATATTCTCAATAGTCATGTCTTCGATGCATTTATTTTGGAGAGGTTCATTCACAAATTCCCCCCAAATAAATCTAAACATTGACATAGGTTATGTTATTGTCATAATTTAGAGTTTGTAAACAAAACCCACAAATTAAATTCCCCCAGTTAGGCGCTTATTCCACTAACGTCAATAGTGATAGTAAATGTAGTATTGACGTGGTGGAATAAGCGCTTTAGTTGGCACAAAACAGTTCAGGTTTAAGAGAAAAAATGGCATTTTCGAGAAACCCTCCCTTCGCTTCTACTTAAGAGGACATGGTACGTAGAAAATTAGCACCCCAAATTTTTTTTTATTGACTTTTTATTTTTTATTTAATTAACAAAGCAAAGTTTGGCTAAGTTGTAGAATTGTACAACTCATTTCAGGGTCAAATTTTTAATTACTTGCTGAGTTAATGAAATAAAAAATAAAAAGTATTTAATTTTGGGGTGTCAATTTTTTACGTAGCATATCCTCTTAATTATTGCTTATACTAACATTATATTGTGGACTAAAATTGCATAACAAAACTTTTCAACGGGCTATAAAAAATCACCTTAACTATGCGATTTATAATGTTGTTGATAAGAAAAAATGGCCGTCAATTTACAAAAAAAAATTCATTCCTTCTTTCCGGAGCCACAAAGTTACGATGACGGCCAGATGAAAAATTCATAAAAAGCAAGCTTTCTCTAAAAAAGTTACAGACTTTGTAACCGATTATATATAATTACAAAGGCATTCACTAACGGAGTTACTGCAAACGGCCTTACCATGTTGATTCCATTGGAGCAGAGCATGTTTCAAACTGCGGCAACTTGGTAGTGTGCACAGCGTTGGCAGGGGAACCTGGTGGGACATGATAACGCACTTAGGCAGTATAAGTCGAGTCCTGGTCACCTCCGATCTAATCGTGTGACTTTACCATGTTCCCCAAGTGGTTCGGAATCCACTATAATCAGGAGGTCCACCCTGTTAGTCAACTCCCCTTTCCCCGAGGTGATAGAGTCTGCCCTTAGGGTGCCTCAAGTTAACAAACAGACTCATTCCCCCCGCCAGGCTGACAGGGTTGCTTAAAGCAGAGATGCTGAAAGCAGGCGTTAGAAACAACAACAACTACTGGAGTTACTTCATTAAGCAGCAGAATCCGGGATGATGGGCCGTGGTCAAAGTTTCGTCCACATCTGCGGTCAACATCTTCAGTGGCACTTCGTAGACTTCTAATCTTGAATTTTGGAGGCTCAGCAGCATCCCTTCTACTGCTTTCTCGGTCTTCTTGTACTCTCTACTGTTTCATCATTTGTATCCGTCTATTTTCCAACTTCTATTCTGTAAAATCTGTTTAATGCACATTATCTCGTTTTTTTCCCAAAGAAAATATGTTTAAGTGGGCCTGCCATGGCGTTCAAGAATAACTTGTCCGGGAATTCAATTAAATTATTCTATAATAAACCCCAATTAATGTAACTTTATTACTTAGATAAATAGGGGAGTTAATTTAAAATAAATAAGTATTACAGATTACTTTCTCATTAGAGATTAATATTGTAGCATATGCTTCACTTATGTATAATTTACAGTGGTACCTGCCAACATTAAAAAAAATAAAATGAATTTCTTCTCCTGGGAGAGGGCATTTTTAACACAGGTATTAAAATAATTCCCTGTGTATGTTATCCTTCAAACGCCATGGTAAGCCTCCAGGTGTGAAAATGTAAATTTAAATACGGTACGGAATCTTGTATTTTTTGTAAATTTCGTGTATCTAAACACTTTCATACCTAGCCCATAGGGCAAAACTGTTCTTTTTTATACTGTATAATTATGTTGTATTGTAGAGATAAATAAATGATTCATTCATTCATTCCCTTTGTTAGGGTAGAATCCCACCGCTACCACCAACTGTTAGGTGGCGTTCTTCCAGGCTGCTGGCTCCTATAATTGACTATTGAATGTACATATACTATTTGACCACGCGGGAACCAAAAGCCTAGTGGGTCCGGGGTGGGACCACCTAGCCTTCGCAAGGACAGGGGCTGCTGTAGTAAATGTGCTTTATAGATTTACAATATATACAATACATATATTAAGACACTCACCGATTTATATTATATTGTACACTCGAGCACTTGTACAAAGAACGACAGTCATGGTCAGGGTCGGTCGGGTCTCACGTCCAAGGAACCTCGGAGAGCCCTGAGAGCTCCGAGAGCTTCGCACTTTCTGTTGCTACTCATCTTTAGGCCTATAACCTCGCCTGGCTACGTCACATGAACAGGCTTTCACGGACTGAACTGCTAATTCAGCACTCTTCTAGCACAGACCGTAGAAAGCAATTCATTGACAGCTATACAGCGTGTTACAATATGAGATAGATACAGAATGTGCCAACAACTATACATTAATATACAGTGCCGACAGGCAGGTGCTTGGAGCACTTGACACCTTGTGGCTGTAGACAAAGGAATTAATTAATTGTTTTAAATTGATACGGCAACAGTTTTTTGTATAGTATATTACCTTTTTAAATCTCTGCCTCAACTGTTCATTTCCAAGGCTAATTCATTCTTCAAAGAAACATTCTATTCTATGCATTGAATATACAGTAAATTAGTGCTTCTATTTTATAACTAAGTTACCGCATGCAATGAAGCGGCAAAAAAGGTTGTGACCGAGCTTAAGCAGGGAGGCTCCCTTCATTAGGTAACTCCAGCCGAAATATAGCTATTTTAAGCGAGCCCCTACACCTCCATATGATTTGCATGCGGAAGCAGGGGACCAATAGAAGATCCGCCATATTTTGGCCTCACATTTTCGCGCCAAGTGAAACTCAATAGTTATCTTATGGTAGGCTACCTAACCCAAGATTTTTAAAACTAAAAAAAAATGTGTGTTTATTAAATATTTAGGCTGTCTAACTTCACTATTATGATAAATATGCTTTCCCAAAATAGCTGACAATAATGTGGATTAAAAATAAACAATAGCGTCAAATAAGTTCAATCATCCTAAACAGCAACTGTACTGTACCCTATGAAATTTCCAATTAAGCAAATGCAAAATTAAATTTTAGGCAATAATAACAGGGCAACAAAAAGGCATTTTCTTAGTATTTAAATAAAATACAGAATACCCCCTGCTGTGAGTCCAATAATGGCGGAAGCCAAATGACCATGCGACACTAGCGCCAATGGTTTTTCTAGTGTATTATATACGTTCTTTGATTTTAAGATTGCAAGAGACCCAAGGCCTCGTGTGCAGAACCTATTGAGCCAGAGTTCTGTTGTCAACACTGCCTGTTGAATTTTTAATTGTTTCGGAAGTGGGAGCTACTCCCATCATCAGCCTAAATCCTGAATAGAACTGATAACCATCAGTGAACGATTGATTCATTGCTCTTGTACTCTATTCTGAATTATTGAGTAAATCCGATCCCCTTGAGGATTTGAACTACCGTCCTCCGATTAAAATGCAAGCTCTCCAACCACTCGAGCACGGCACTAGCCCCTGAGGTAATTTGGGAAAAGAAATCTGAATACAAATAGTAAATAAAAAGAAATATGGAAATATACCTACATGGAAATTGTTTATTTTATTTACATTCTTCACAACTTTCCCACGGGCATGAGAAAACCTCTAGAGACTTCGGGCCGAGCTATCCATCGCTTCAAAATTATCGGTAAGTAATACTGGACGGCACTTCTATGTACAAATGCATGGTTGTGCCATGCCCTGCAGTATTTTAGTTACATATATTAATCTTAGGAGACGATATTGAAAATTAACCCTTAGCACCAATAATGAATGGAAATAAATATACCATAATTTTACTTAGGTTGTTTTTTTATAATTTTGTAACTAATAAATAAATAAATTATTTAACAACTTAATAGACGTAGTGGGCACCAAGACCGTCAAGGCTGACGTGGGAGACAACGGGGGCAGCAGAGTAAGCGACTCCGAGACCGACGGGGGAGGCGATCTTAGCGATGGCGGGGGCAGCGGCGTAGCCGAGGGGAGCGCGGAGAGCAGGGGCGGCGTATGAGGCGATGGCAGGGGCGGCGTAAGAGGCGATGGCAGGGGCGGCGTAGGAGTGGGCGTATGCGGGGGCGACGAGGGCATCGTTGCTTACACGGACGTCAGACTTGGAGACGGAGCTGTAGGGGGTGGTGATGGTCTTGCTGTAGGTGGAGACCTGGCCGAGGTTGCCGGGGGTACGGAGGATGTTGTTCTGCTGGCTGACGAGGGCGGGGGAGGCGATGCCGTGGGAGTAGGCGCTGGCGGCGTAGGGGGACACGCCA
Organism: Psococerastis gibbosa; assembly: GCA_963971405.1. Lineage (NCBI taxonomy): Eukaryota > Metazoa > Arthropoda > Insecta > Psocodea > Psocidae > Psococerastis > Psococerastis gibbosa. Next base: position 2,545,093 of record OZ020491.1, read on the forward strand.
TAGCCGAGGGGGGCGGCAAGGGGGGCGCCGAGGTATCCGGCGTTGGCGACAGCCACGAGGGCAGCAACGATGACGGCCTGCAATTTGAAAAAAAAGATAAAGTTAGAAATCCGGCTGGGAGTACCAATCGTTGGTTAAAATCGGAAATTCTACGTTTACTTTATTCCTGTCCCTGCTATGCTGACACTACCCTCTTATATTTTGGCAGTTGTTACTAACTTCGTTAACGAGTTACTGATTATTGAACCAAAACAATATATACTGGAGAACGGTATAAGAGAAAGAGGGCCAATTTCCCTCTGCTTTGAACCCTTTTTGTACTTAAAAATCCTGTATCTGCCCGTGCTATACTGAAACACTCACCTTGTACATTTTGGTAGTTGATAGTGACTCGGTACGTAAGTAACTGATGCTTGAAAAATGGAGCGGAGCCATTATATAGGTGTGTAGGTCCAGCTCAATGACGTTTGTATGACGTGTATACGGTATGTCTGCGGTCCAGCTAAACTGGCCTGCACTCCTGACGGGTTGGCGGGCTAAGGCTTTTGCAAGCACATAAATTGGTCAGTGAGCGGGTGCTTTATAGCTTTTCGTTTCATATTTATTGCTTTCCTATTTATACGTAGTATAAGGAAAGCTTTGTGATGGTCCAAATTTTCGATGCCGAGATTTTAACGGATTTACACGTTTTAAGGAACCAAAAAAAAGTGGTTTTTACGAAATGTCTGTCTGTCTGTCTGTCTGTTCATAGATTTCCGGGCAAACTACTAAGTCGATTTTGATGATGTTTGGCGTTTAGGTTCACAAAAATCATACCATATCATTTGGGGCTAACTCAATATGGGGGGGTTTTATTCTCAAAAAAAAATCCAAAAAAAAATCCAAAAAAACGTCTAAAAAAATTATTTCTCAAAAACGGCTCCAACGAATACTTTAAAATTCACATATATTGTATTCGTTATTAAAGCTAACAAAACGCGGGGGGTCGCTTGCCCCTTGATAGTGTGCTTCTGGGGGTAAAAAAAATAAAAATAACTAAATTTTAATTAAAAATGACTAAAAATTAATTTTTCTGCGAAAGCTTTCTATCGATGAATTCAACCTTCAGTTATGTTTTAGGTGTTAAATTGAGTAACTAAACCGGACAGGTTGCTTTACCAAAAAAATATTTGGTTTCGTGCAAAAAATGTTTTTTTTAAAAACAATAGAAAATTCACGCATTGCGTGCCCTGATATTATTACTGTGTGGTAGTGTATAGGTCTGACCTATCTAGAGTTTACCTCACCTCCAGTGACGTCAGGTGGACACCCCCCCCCCCCCCCGAGATATCCGAAATGTAACCATTGGAAAATTATTTACCATGAAATTACTCATTTTCTCTATCTCTATCTACTAATTGATTAATTGGAAAGCATGTTCGAGTAAACTCGGACCGGTTCTTCTAATAAGGAAAGCCTTGTGAATGTTAAAATGCTCGATTTGAGATAAAAACGGATATCTGCGGGGTAGTTCAGTGCAGGCGCGGATCTAGAATTAGACCAAGGAGGGGACTAAGATTAAATTTCGAACTTTTTTGAAAAGTAGGGCAGAAATATTGGATTTTTACTTATTGTCAGAGCAATAAGAGTATTATATTATATGTAATTAATACAGTCGAGCACAGGGGGGCCCGGGGGCCTCCCCCGGGAGAAAATTTGTGAAAAATAGGACTGAAATAGTGGGGTTTTACGCATTTTGAGGACCCTAATCGGGGGGGGGGGGGGTCGTAGATCCGCGCATGGTTCAGTGCATGCTTTGTGGTCAAACTACGCAATGGAATGTGATGATTTTGGCATGTTGGTTAACAAAGTTGCCATTTCATTCTTAGGATTTTACATTTGAAGGGGTTTCATCTCCTTAAAATACAAAAAAAAAATAATAACTAAAATAAATATTTATATTTTCCAACAAGTAGCAGTTTTTTTTTTACGTAGTTGCGTACTGTTTATTGTTGTAACTGTTATTATAAACCATATAAACATAGTCACTGTCCCCCCGTCATCATGAGCAAAAATCAAAAAAGCCTAAAAAAGGTAAAAGCCTTTCATCGACCCTTCTCAAGGTCAGGAATGACTTAGGTGTCAAATTAAATAAAATTAGCACAGTTTGATTTTTTGAACAATTAAAAAAAATCCCCTTTCGGCTCTGGCCGATCAGTTGTAGGGAGATTTCATAGAAGCACAGGCCCATTTGGATTTTGTAAGTAAACAACCAAGAATGAGTATCAATAATATAACATCACTAAATGTAAACAGTAATGATGGAGTTCAATGGTATAATAGTACCCACCAAAATAACCTGACAGTGTAACGTAACCAAGCCCTTTCTGGGCATTATTCGGTGGATTTAATGTATCTTGGAAATTTTCTGTTAACACAGAGGATTCTGGCTGGTTCCTCCTTTTACAGCACTTTGTGCAAGACTGAACTTCTTCTTCTTCTTCTTCTTCCTCTTCTTCTTCTTCCTCTGGCTCTACAGCCCTTGATGAGCTTTCGCATTTGTGTGATCAATTTTTATGCCAAGTTTAATCAAAAACAGATAAAATCTACGGAAGTTAGAGTGTCCTAAAATCGATACACAGTACATACATCCATACATACATATATAATTTTGAACGGAGGGTGGTTTTAGGCTCAGGGGGTCATGAAATGAAAAATTTTCATGAATTTTTTTGAAAGTCGAACATTGGTCGCCATCTCAATAGGTAGATGATCTCCCTAAAAAGGGCAAATATTGTATTTATAGTTGTATACTATATAATTTGTTATCAATTTTTCATTAGATAATATTCGCATCTTTCCAGCTTGCGAGGAATTAATTAACTGACTAGAAAATAAAAATATTTGAAAATCGCTGTCTGAAAAAACGATTTAAGATACAATTTTCAGGTGAGTGATTTAGTGTGAGCATATTGCCTAGCGATGGCTAATGATTAGCCCCACCTTCGTTTGAAAAGTATCAGTCTGCAATTTGAGACAGAACGCTCAATCAATAAATGCACGTTTTTGTTATTACTAAGTTAAATAATACTATGTTTGAGGGACAACATAAACCCTGGCACTTCTTTTTCTTCTGCTTCTTCTTCTTCTTCATCTTCTTTTTCTTCTTCTTCATCTTCTTCTTCCTCCGGCTCTACAGCCCTTGATGAGCTTTCGCCTGCTCGACAACACTCCTCCAGGCGTCTCGATTTTGTACGACGTTCCACCATTTACGGACTCCCAACTCTCGAACGTCGGTTTCTAAGTCATCCCATCTAAAAAACCGTGGCACTAGCTGTCACTAAAAACCATTAAAAAATAAAATAAAATAAAAAATAAACAATTATGTAAACCCCAAAATGGACCATTTGATCACCCTCTGTATTTTGAAAATCAGGACTCCAAAGGCCAGCTGCAGATTAATAGAAGCAAACGCAGTTTCTATATCCCCGTTTGCTAAAATGTACCTTGACAGATCTACTGCGTATCTGTTGCCCTTGTATCTGCCCTTGTGAAACGTAAAATTTTGGAAATTAAACCTTGGCACCAGAGATGGGAAGGAAAAATACCATAATTTTATGTATGCTTTTTAATTTTTTAGCTTATAACATAATAAATTATTATTTAACAACTTAATAGACGTAGTGGGCACCAAGACTGTCAAGGCTGACGTGGGAGACAACAGGGGCAGCAGAGTAGGCAACTCCCAGACCGACGGGGGAGGCGATCTTAGCGATGGCGGGGGCAGCGGCGTAGCCGAGGGGAGCGCGGAGAGCAGGGGCGGCGTATGAGGCGATGGCAGGGGCGGCGAAAGAGTGGGCGTATGCGGGGGCGACGAGGGCATCGTTGCTTACACGGACGTCAGACTTGGAGACGGAGCTGTAGGGGGTGGTGATGGTCTTGCTGAAGGTGGAGACCTGGCCAAGGTTGCCGGGGGTACGGAGAATGTTGTTCTGCTGGCTGACGAGGGCGGGGGAGGCAATGCCGTGGGAGTAGGCACTGGCTGCGTAGGGGGAAGTGGCGTAGCCGAGAGGTGCGGCGATGGGGGCGCCGAGGTATCCGGCGTTGGCAATGGCCACGAGGGCAGCAACGATGACGGCCTGCAAGTTGAAAAATCAATTGTAAGAAATCTGGCTTGAAGGACCAATCGTACTTCGAAATCTGAAATACATCGTTTGCTCCCAATAGACAAATATCGTACGTTGTTTCCGTCCCTGCTATACTGTAACACGCAATTTGTAAATTTTGGAAGACGTTTGCAACTTCCATAGCAAGTGGCTCTTGTTCGAAAATGAAGTTGAGGAATTAGATGAAATGTATAAGAGAAGGCAGGTCATTTTCCCCGTGGCTGAAGACCTTTTTGCTGTACAAAAATCCTGTATTTGACCCTGCTATACTGAGACACTCACCTTGTACATTTTGGTAGTTGATAGTGACTTGGTAGGCAAGTAACTGATGCCAGAAAATTCAGCCGGGCCATTATATAGGTGTGTAGATTCATTTCAATGACGTTTGTATTACGTGTAATACAGTATGTCTATGGTCCAGATAATTGGTCTGTTCCTGATGGCCGATGGCTTTGTAGGGCTATAGTTTTTACAGGAATATTGTTCAACAACAGCCTGTTGTTGAACAATATTCCTGTATATACCTAACCATACCATACCTTATCGAGGGACAACTGTACTGTATATTACGCTATACTAATGGATAAATAGAAAAGCATGTACGGATTCTCTTATACCGGTCATTATAAAGCTGGCCATTCACGAGGGCTCCAAACGGACTCGCGCCGAGCCAAATGGCGCGTCCTGTTCCATTAGGCGTTAGGCGCCCATTCCACATACGTACAACGTCAATGAAAATTATGAAATTGAAGGGCATTTCAATTTTACTCTATGCCATTGTTAAAATTGATCAATGATCAATTGATAATAGAGTAAAATCACAAACAATGAAACAAACAATCTAAAATTAAAAAATGGCGTCATGTGATATGACAAGTACAACTATTTTAATTGATTTCTCTAAATAGAAAGCATTTCTGTATAAAAATTATAATAAGGGTTAAATAATTAGGCGACAAAGAAAACAAATACAATTTCAAGAAACAAATTTCAAAAATTTGGCGCATACGCTTCAATTGAAAATTGTCAATTTTTGAAAAACATATGGAATGGTCCTCATCAATGAGAAATTGAAATGTCCTTCAATTTCATAATTTTCATTGACGTTGTACGTATGTGGAATGGGCGCCTTCGCGCCATTTAGAAGGGTCATCACGACTACGCTGAACCAGTCCCTCCAAATCTTTCAAATTGTACAGTGTGACGATACGGAAGAGGTACTTTTACACTGTACAATTTGAAAGATTTGGAGGGACTGGTTCAGCGTAGTCGTGATGACCCCTCTAAACAGCGCTCACGCCAAATGGAACAGGACGCTCCATTTGGCTTGGCGCGAGTCCGTTTGGAGCCCTCGTGTTGGCCAAGCGCGATTGTTATAATATTTTTCATTAGACAATATTCGCAACTTTCCAGCTGTTGTGAGAGGAAAAAATGAAGTGAGTAGAAAATACAAAATATATGAAAATCGCTGCCTGAAGAAAAGTTTAGGATACATTTTTTCAGGTGAGTGATGTAGTCTGCACAGCATATTGCCTAACAATGACCGCTCTAATGGTTGGTCCTACCATCGTTTGAAAAGTATCAATAAGAAATACCGGACAGAACGCCATCTACCAAGCAACATAAATGTGTGTTTCTGTTATTACTACATAATAATAGATTTAATACTATATGATTGGCGGATAGCATAAACCCTGGCACTTTTTGCTTTCCAATTTATACGTAGTATAAGGAAAGGTTTGTGATGGTCGAAATTTTCGATTCCGAGATTTCATCGGATTTACACGTTTTGAGGTCCCTGGAACCCAAAAAAGTGGTTTTTACGAAATGTCTGTCGGTCTGTCTGTACGTCGATTTGTGGGCAAACTACACATTGGATTTTAAAGGAATTCGGCATGTTTGTTTGTAAAAATCATACCTCGAGACCGTTTTTTTTTTGGGCTAACTCAATTTGGGGGGGGGGGGTTTATTCTCAAAAACTAAAAACCGGCTTCAACGATTTCTTTTAAATTCACATATGTTCTAGTCGTTATTAATGTTGATAAAATCCGGGGGGTCGCTTACCCCTAGATAGTTTGCTTCTGGGGGTAAGAAAATAAAATGACTAAATTTTAATTAAAAATGACTAAAAATTAATTTTTTCTGCGAAAGCTTTCTATCGATGAATTCAACCTTCAGGCATGTTTTAGATGTTAAATTGAGTAACGAAACCGGACAGTTTGCTTTCCCAAAAAACTATTTGGTTTTGTGCAAAAAAACAATTTTTAAAAAATGAAAGCAAATTCACGCTGAAATGCATTGCGTGCCCTGCCATTATTGCTGTGTGGTAATGTGTTGGTCTGTCCTATCTAGAATTTACTTCACCTCCAGTGAAGTCAGGTGGACGACCCCCTCCCCCCCGTCATATCCGAATTTTAACCATAGGAAACTCTCCCTACTAATTGATAAATTGGAAAGCATGTTCGAGTAAACTCGGAACGGTTCTTCTTCTTCTTCTGGCTCTGCAGCCCTTGATGAGCTTTCGCCTGCTCGACAACACTCCTCCAGGCGTCTCAGTTTTGTACAACGCTACACCATTTACGGACTCCCAACTCGCGAAGGTCGGTTTCTAAATCATCTCATCACAAACATAACAAACCTGTCACTTAAAGCCATTAGAAAAATTAAAAGAATAAATAACAAGTGTTGCAAACCACAAAATGGACTATTGTGCTCTTGATCACCCTCTGTAGTATGTTCAAAATCAGGACTCCAAAGGCCAGGTGCATACAGGCAGATTCATAGCAGCAAGCGCACGTTCTATATAACCCTTTGCTCCAATGTACCTTGACAGATCTGCTGCGTATCTGTTGCTGTTGTATCTGCCATTTGTGAAACGTGAAAATTTGGGAATTAACCATTGATATCAAAGATAGGAAGGAAAAATACCATAATTTTACGTAGGCTTTTTAATTTTTTGACTAATAAATTAATAAATGGCTGTATGTTCAAGATCAGGACTCCAAAGGCCAGGTGCAGATTAATAGTAGCAAACGCAGTTTCTATATACCCGTTTGATAAAATGTACCTTGACAGATGTATGATCTGCTGCGTATCTGTTACCCTTGTGAAACGTGAAAATTTGGAAATTAAACCTTGGCACCAGAGATGAGAAGGAAAAATACCCTAATTTTATTAATGGTTTTTAATTTTTTAGCTTAGAACTTAATAAATTATTATTTAACAACTTAATAGACGTAGTGGGCACCAAGACCGTCAAGGCTGACGTGGGAGACAACGGGGGCAGCAGAGTAGGCGACTCCGAGACCGACGGGGGAGGCGATCTTAGCGATGGCGGGGGCAGCGGCGTAGCCGAGGGGAGCGCGGAGAGCAGGGGCGGCATATGAGGTGTAGGCAGGGGCGGCATAGGAGTGGGCGTATGTGGGGGCGACGAGGGCATCGTTGCTTACACGGACGTCAGACTTGGAGACGGAGCTGTAGGGGGTGGTGATGGTCTTGCTGAAGGTGGAGACCTGGCCAAGGTTGCCGGGGGTACGGAGAATGTTGTTCTGCTGGCTGACGAGGGCGGGGGAGGCAATGCCGTGGGAGTAGGCACTGGCTGCGTAGGGGGAAGCGGCGTAGCCGAGAGGTGCGGCGATGGGGGCGCCGAGGTATCCGGCGTTGGCAATGGCCACGAGGGCAGCAACGATGACGGCCTGCAAGTTGAAAAAACAATTAAGTAAGAAATCTGCCTTGATGGACCAATCGTACTTCGAAATCTGAAATACATCGTTTGCTTGCAATAGACAAAAACGTTGTTTCCGTCCCTGCTATACTGTAACACCCAATTTGTAAATTTTGGAAGATGTTTGCAACTTCCCTAGCAAGTGACTCTTGTCCGAAAATGAAGTTGAGGAATAAGATGAAATGTATAAGAGAAGGCAGGTCATTTTCCCTGTGGCTGGAGACCTTTTTGCTGTACAAAAGTCCTGTATTTGACCCTGCTATACTGAAACACTCACCTTGTACATTTTGGTAGTTGATAGTGACTTGGTAGGCAAGTAACTGATGCCAGAAAATTCAGCCGGGCCATTATATAGGAGTGTAGATTCATTTCAATGACGTTGGTATTACGTGTAATACAGTATGACTATGGTCCAGATAATTGGTCTGTTCCTGATGGCCGATGGCTTTGTAAGGCGATAGTTTTTACAGGAATATTGCTCAACAACAGGAGCTTTAAAGAATGATGCAAAAGAGGGGAAATGGTTTCTATTTTCCGGTTTTGAAAATTTCGGGCCTTTCGGTTCACTGTTGCTTTTAACCCATGAAGTGGTTAGAACCTTTTTGGTTTCCGATTTATACGCTAGTACAATAAAAGAAACGCATTGTAATGGGCGAAATTTTCATTTTTCGGGATTTCATCTGAATTACACAGGACTGTGGTAAATTATTTTTTCCGAAATGTCCGTCTGTCAATTTGGCGGTTTGGTCAATGTCATTTTGCTCCATGAAATTTAATAAAATTTGGCATGTAAGCTAACAAAGTTATTGTTCACGGGGGTAATTGTTTTGTTACTGATGTAATTACGTTTTTAAGGGGTTATGCCTAAAACACGACTTATAATATACAGTATATTCTGTACTCTCTAAAACGACACGATTGTAAACAAAATACAATAAGTCGCTTCCCCCTGATAAGCGTTCATAATTCGGCCCAGGGCATAAATAAATATAAGTATAAGAATCATTTGCGTAAATAGGGGGTCTTGAGGGGGGCTAATCCCCCCCCCCTCCAGGGTCACCCGTAGCCCCCACCTCAGGATTACTGGTGACAAAGACGTTATGGAGGCGAAACTCGAAAGGCATGGCATCCATTATAACCAAAGGAAAATTAATTCTTGGTTTACTTATTTTACATGAAAGACATCATAAAAAAAATCAACATATTGACCAAATACTTTCACAAAAAATATATTACTCAAAATGCTTAAAACCCCAACATTTTAGACTTATTTTATCAAACTTTTTCTATGAGGGTCCTCCTCCGTGGTAGATTTATTCGTCGGTAAAATCTCAACTGTACTGCTCGCAAAATGCGTAAAACCTCACTAATTTGAGCCTATTTATCGATTTGTTTCTGTGGGGGCGATCCCCGGGCCCCACTTGCTCCAGAGTATAGCATGCGCAAAACCTCACTAATTTGGGCCTATTAATCAGTTTTTTTTCTCCGGGGGGACCCCCGTACCCCTCTTTCTCCGTCTTTCTCACTTCAGAAGTGAATGAGTAATGTATGTCTTCTGGTCCTAAAGCCCCCCCCCCCAAAAAAAAAAAAATGGGGAATTTACGGCAATGATAAAAATACCAAATACTTATTTTTTCGATGCTTCTCAACTTCAGACATGACTTAGCAGTAAAATAGGGTAACAAAACCCCACAGTTTTGTGGAGCAATCTGTTTGTTTTTAGGAAAAGTAAAGCGAATTTCATGAAATTCAATTGATTAGTTTGGCTCCAAATTGAATTACTGACAGTCAGACATTTCGTAAAAAACACATTTTTGGTTCCTGGAACCTCAAAATGTGTAAATCCAAATGCAATTTAGGCGTATAGAAGCCAAAGTGTATAACTGCATCTTTTTTTAAAATATTGAGGTAACTTCCAGAAGCACTTATCTATATTAGAAGACAAGCAGTGCAGTTCTGTAGCATGCTCAGTTCCTGAATAAAACGGATTTGAAAATCAGTTCATTGATGAAAAATGTTAAAATTTCCTAACTTCAAGTGCGTATACCTAAAAATGAGTTTGAGCGCTGTTATACAGTTATACGCTTTGGCTTCTATACGCCTCAACTATGGGCTCCATTGAACATTTCAATCAGTGCTTTTGGACGTGTGGGACGGACAATCAGTGCAGCAGAGAGAAAATCCTTAATAGGGGTATTTACTGCGTTTCGATTTCCATAAGGGAAAGTAGTGATAGATCTCCAGTTTTTATACGGTAGAAAAATAATGCCATAAGGAAATCTATTTGAAAACATTCCCCTCTTGAGGAGCAAACTTTCAAAACAAATCCATAAAAATTATAAATTGATTTTATCGTCGATTTTCCAGCCTGAAGATGAGTTGAATCAGGATTGCTAATAAAACAAAAACAAAAGAAAATCTTCTGAAGGGTTAAAATCTTAAATTCCCGTTGTAATAAAAAGCCAAAATAATTATGTTTTCATGTTTCCTTAACATTTTAGGAATATGGATTAGTGCCGTTTTGAAAGTTTGCACCTCACTTTCCCTAACTACTTTGACGGGTAAACTAAATTTGGAGAATCGAGAACGCCGAACGGCCATATTTGTTGTTGTTTTGCATTTGAATTTTGGTTTTTATTTTTATTTAGGCTAATTTAAAGAAAATGAGCTCTGTGACAGAAATTAATAAAAAAACAACAAAAAGAAATATATGGCAAGAGGTGGACTGCAGCAGATGTTCATAAGTTAATAGCCGAAGGCAAAGAAACTTTGGAGGTAGGTTAGGTTACGTCGAAAACGTAGAGATACACGTTTCCATGGCAATTATTTTTCTGCGTAGAAAAACTGGCGTTCTATTCCTATTTTCCCTCAGGGAAATCGAAACGCAGTGAATACCCCTAATACGAACTGCAGTTGTCCCTCGATAATCCGACACTTTGAAATCCAACGCACTCGGTAGTCCGACGTGCCACCTGCTGGCTTGTCACAGCTATTTACTTCAACATTGTAGACACGACTTGCATTAATTTAATTTTTGTAACTGTTTACAGTACTGTAGTGTGTTTTTACATCGTCCTAGCTATTTAATGATTATTAATAGATACCGTATTAAAAATTACGATTATAGAATATATCGATCCAACGCATTACGGAGAAGCTTCTTCGACGTTTAATCCGTCACCACGTCGGTCCCGTACCTGTCGGATTATCGAGGGACAATTGTACTGTATATTACGCTGTACTAATAGATAAATAGAAAAGCATGTATGGGTTCTCTCATACCGGCCATTATAAAGTGTTGGCCAAGCGCGATTGTTATTATATTTTTCATTAGACAATTTTCGCAACTTTCCAGCTGTTGTGAGAGGAATAAATTAACTGAGTAGAAAATACAAAATATTTGAAAGTCGCTGCCTGAAAAAAAAATTTAAGACACAATTTTTCAGGTGAGTGATGTAGTCTGCACAGCATATTGCCTAACAATGACCGCTCTAATGGTTGGTCCTACCATCGTTTGAAAAGCATCAATAAGAAATGCCAGACAGAACCCCATCTACTGATCCACGTTTTAAGGTATCATGGAACTCACACTAAATGTATGTTTCTGTTATTACTATACATAATAATGGATTTAATGCTGTGATTGGCGGATAGCATAAACCCTGGCACTTTTTCTTCTTCTACTGGCTCTGCAGCCCTTGATGAGCTTTCGCCTGCTCGACAACACGCCTCCAGTCTTCTCGGTTTTGTACAACGCTCCACCATCAGGCAGATTCATAGCAGCAAGCGCAGGTTCTATATAACCCTTTGCTCCAATGTACCTTGACAGATCTGCTGCGTATCTGTTACTGTTGTGTCTGCCATTTGTGAAACGTGAAAATTTGGGAATTAACCATTGACATCAAAGATAGAAAGGAGAAATACCATAATTTTACGTAGGCTTTTTAATGTTTTAACTTATAACTTAATAAATTATTATTTAACAACTTAATACACGTAGTGGGCACCAAGACCGTCTAGGCTGACGTGGGAGACAACGGGGGCAGCAGAGTAGGCGACTCCCAGACCGACGGGGGAGGCGATCTTAGCGATGGCGGGGGCAGCGGCGTAACCGAGGGGAGCGCGGAGAGCAGGGGCGGCGTATGAGGCGATGGCAGGGGCGGCGTAAGAGGCGATGGCAGGGGCGGCGTAGGAGTGGGCGTATGCGGGGGCGACGAGGGCATCGTTGCTCACACGGACGTCAGACTTGGAGACGGAGCTGTAAGGGGTGGTGATGGTCTTGCTGTAGGTGGAGACCTGGCCGAGGTTGCCGGGGGTTCGGAGGATGTTGTTCTGCTGGCTGACGAGGGCGGGAGAGGCGATGCCGTGGGAGTAGGCGCTGGCGGCGTAGGGGGACGCGGCGTAGCCAAGGGGGGCTGGAAGGGGGGCGCCGAGGTATCCGGCATTGGCAACGGCCACGAGGGCAGCAACGATGATGGCCTGAAATTTAAAAAAAAAAAAATGAAATAAGAAATCTGACTTGAAGGACCAATCGTACTTCGAAATCTGAAATACATCGTTTGCTCCCAATAGACAAATACGTTGTTTCCGTCCCTGCCATATTGTAACACCCAATTTGTAATTTTTGGAAGATATTTGCAACTTCCATAGCAACTGACTCTTGTCCGAAAATGCAGTCGAGAAATTAGATGAAATGTATAAGAGAAGGCAGGTCATTTTCCCTGTGGCTGGAGACCTTTTGCTGTACAAAAATCCCGTATTTGACCCTGCTATACTGAGACACTCACCTTGTACATTTTGGTAGTGGATAGTGACTCGGTAGGCAAGTAACTGATGCCAGAAAAATGCAGCCGGGCCATTATATAGGTGTGTTGATCCATTTCAATGACGTTTGTATTACGTGTAATATAGTATTACTATGGTCCAGATAATTGGGCTGTTCCTGATGGCTGATGGATTTTTAGGGGATATTGGATTGTATTGTATTGGGTCAACAACAGGTGTCTTAAGGAAAGACACGAAAGAGGGGAAATGTTCTAGTTTCCATTGAGGCGAATTTCGAGCCTGTCGGATCACTAAAAAAATAAAATAAAAAATAAAAATAAATAAATAAGTAGGTTAAAAGATTGTATGATTTGGAAGTGTATTCGACCACTCTCTGATTTATTTGTACTGATTGTTTTGTAATGTTTTTTGTTGCTGTAATAATTATTGTATAAGACGCAAGTCCCCTTCACAGGGTGCACTTATTGTGACCCTTTAATATTTAGTGATTGTATTATGCTTTTAGTTAATACTCAATACTCTTGCTTTTTAACCCGTGAAGTGGTTAGAACCTTTTTGATTTCCTATATTTTATACTCTAGTGCAATGTAAGGAAAGAATTGTAATGGGCGATATTTTCAATTTAGAAGATTTCATTGGAATTACACAGGACCACGATGAAGTGCTTTTTCCGAAATGTCCGTCTGTCAATAAATAAATAAATAAATAAATTCAAGTCAATAATGTCAATATGCCGGTTTGTTTTAATGATCGCCAATGGACTCCATGGAATTTAATAAAATTTGGCATGTAGGTTAACTATGTTATTGTTCACGGGACATTGTTTCGTTATTGGAGTAAATACGTTTTGGGGGGGGGGGTTATCCCTAAAAAAACGACTTATAATATACTATATGTATACCGTATATTGTCTAAAACGACACAGACATTTTTATTAAATTCTCTTATGATGCATTGTCATCAATATTGTAAACAAAACACAATAAGTCGCTTCCCCCTGATAAGTGTTCGTAATTCGGTCTAGGGGCAGAAATATATATAAATATAAAAATACTAAATACTCATTTTCTCGATGCTTCTCTACTTCAGACATGACTTAGCAGTAAAATAGAGCAACAAAACCCCACAGTTTTGTCGAGCAATCTGTTGTTTTTAGGAAAAGTAAAGCGAATTTCATGAAATTCAATTGATTAATTTGGCCCCAAATTGAGTTGCCGCTGAGACAGCTAAAACAGCTGAGTTATTGGAAATTTGAAATAAAATACAGTAAATCTTGGCGCTGAACTACAAAATTCGCCCGATACTAGTTCTAAACATGGAGCCATGGGGGTCCACGGAAGATCATAATTGAATCTAGTGGTCCAAAAAAAATTGGGAACCCCTGGTTTACAATACTGTAGTGTGTTTTTACATCGTCCTAGCTATTTAATGATTATTAATACTGTATAAAAAATTACGATTATCGAATATATCAATCCAACGCATTACGAAAATGCTTTTTTCGATAATCCGACATTTTCGCTAATCCGACACCGCGTCGGTCCCGTACCTGTCGGATTTATCGAGGGACAACTGTACTGTATATTACGCTATACTAATAGATAAATAGGAAAAAATGTACGGGTTCTCTCGTTCGGGGGGGGGGGGGAGGGGGGGTGTTAGAAATTTCATTGGATATTACATAGTGGTTTTTATTTTTTTCCTATCAAACTCCGATTCTATCTAGTATCAAGCCATTTTATTTGGGGGGGGGGGGGTTGAACCCCCATGAACCCCTCTTGGCTATGGCCTTGCTCGTACCGATCATTATGAAGTATTGTGGCAAGGCGTGTTGCTGACCAAATCCAATGATATACTCGTATACCTGTAATAGTCTGAATTTCGTAACTTTGACCATCCGGGAGTCTCTTATTCTTAGCCATGGGTAACATAGGAACTCTTTCTCGGTCATAGAGTAATTAGGGACAGGATGTTAGGCTGACCTGGCCGGGTACGTAAATTTTTAATTTGGGTGATTTTTATAAAAAACAATGTTTTTTTTTGTGTGCAAAGAGAAGCTGATATAAACAGATTCATTGATTAATATCTAGCTTCTACCACCGATATCATATCAGGTGCTGTAGGTCACTTTTGGACACGAAAATCGGGTAATTTTCCCTTATGGTAAGCTTATGTATTTATGAGCGTCTGCAAGACTTAAATGTTCCCTATGGGTCAGACTTTGGAATATGTCAATAGTCAATAGGTCAAAGTTCTGAAATTCAGACTTATAAGTGTCCAATAATATCATGATTCACTCTATTGTATTTCAACTGAATACGCTCAAGGGGTCATGATTTTATAGAATTCCTCATATTTCAGCGGATTTACACGTTTTGAGTTCCCAGGAAACCAAAATGTGTTTTTTACGAAATGTCTGTCTGTCTGTTGGTCAATTTGTGGGCAAACTACTCGGTAGATGTTGATGAAATTGGGCTTGTAGGTTCAGAAAAATCGTATCTCGCGAAATTTTTTTATTTCGGGCTAACTCAATTTTGAGGGGTTTATCTTCCAAAAACTAATAAAAAAAAAATTATTTTTCAAAAACGGCTCCAACAATTTCTTTTAACTCCACATGGCCTATGTATATTGTAGTTATTATCAATGTAAACAAAACCCAATATAGGTCCCTTGTCCCTTGATAGTTTAGTTCTGGGAGCAAAAAAAATTTCATGAAAAATTAAAAAAATAATATTTCTGTGGAACCTTTCTATCTATCTTAAAGTATATTTTAGGTGTTACGTAGATAACAGAACCAAGCAGGTTGCTTTCCCAAGCAGCGGTTTGATTAAAAAAAATATTTTTTGAAGAAATTATTGATAGTTTATGCCCCAATATATTGCATACATACTCTGCCATAATTACTGTGTAGTACTACAAGTATATTGGTCTGCCTGGGAACATCGAGGAAACCGAAATTTAACCCAAGGACAATTATTTACCATGGAACTACTCATATTATCGATCTCGCTTCATACCATATAAATAATGATAAATAGGAAAGCATTCTTTAAAATGTTATTGATTTGATCATATTTACAATAATATAAAATATGTGATGACTTTAAGAAAGTATAGATAAGGCGGCTATTCCACTTGTCAATATTCCGTCATTTGTGCATCAATAATTGATGAGAATTTTGGTTTTATAGAGAGTTAAAAAAATCTCATCAATTATATTATGAGCACAAATGACGGATTATTGACAAGTGGAATAGCCGCCTAAGGTAAATTAATAAATAGAAATTAGTTAATCAGCAAGATTACAGAACATTTGTGGCAACCGAGACGTCACTAGCCACAAAACGGGTACCTGGACCAACCATATAACATTTTAAACGTCATTGATGGATTACATGTGTTTAGGCTATTTGTAGACAACAGCAAGTGGTGGAAACTCCCGAAATGGACATCAACTTAATGATCCTACACACACTGTACGTTCAAAACCAGGACGCCTAAGAACGTACATAGGAAGATTTTACGGCTGCTGAAAATACAAGTTCATGAACAAGCACAGGTTCTACTACAGCCATTTGCACCAATGTATATTCACAGATCTGCTGCGTTTTTGGTGATGCCGCCGAATCTGCCTTTTTTACGCGTGTCCTAAACTTGACAACTGGGAAACTAACCTTTATCACCAAAGATAGGAAATAAATATTACATAATTTTACGTAGGCTTTTTAATTTTTTGGCTAATAAATTAATAAATTATTATTTAACAACTTAATAGACGTAGTGGGCACCAAGACCGTCAAGGCTGACGTGGGAGACAACGGGGGCAGCAGAGTAGGCGACTCCGAGACCGACGGGGGAGGCGATCTTAGCGATGGCGGGGGCAGCGGCGTAGCCGAGGGGAGCGCGGAGAGCAGGGGCGGCGTATGAGGCGATGGCAGGGGCGGCGTAAGAGGCGATGGCAGGGGCGGCGTAGGAGTGGGCGTATGCGGGGGCGACGAGGGCATCGTTGCTTACACGGACGTCAGACTTGGAGACGGAGCTGTAGGGGGTGGTGATGGTCTTGCTGTAGGTGGAGACCTGGCCGAGGTTGCCGGGGGTACGGAGGATGTTGTTCTGCTGGCTGACGAGGGCGGGGGAGGCGATGCCGTGGGAGTAGGCGCTGGCGGCGTAGGGGGACACGCCGTAGCCGAGGGGGGCGGCAAGGGGGGCGCCGAGGTATCCGGCGTTGGCAACAGCCACGAGGGCAGCAACGATGACGGCCTGCAAGAAGGAAAATATTTAATTATTACAAATGCTGGCTTATATTTTATGGACTCAAGCCTGATCTTGGATAAACAGATGTCTTCAGAGAAAGTAGAAAAAAATGGTAATCCTATTTATTCACCTGAAGTAGTTTCCCAAGGGTAGAGAGATTAATCATATAAATGTGAGAAACATGTTATATACCGCAGGTAGGTACATTAATTGGTTACAATGCCATTTAATGAATTTTCGCCGTTCATACTTAAAATTGACCCTATTTGCTATTCATGAGTACTTTGGTTTTTTCATCAAGTAACATAATTTTCTATTTTCATTCGTGCAATCTCATCTCTATCCAAAGACCAAATCTCTATCCAATTTTTATGGCGGTTTTATCTATTTCATGTAGCTGATTAAGGCGTAAACACATTGTTACTCCAAACCCGCAAAATTAAGCGAAATGGCAAAGATAAGTATTTTTCACTGTGGACTCTAAACAGTGATTTTTGTTTTTGGGGATAAGGGCAGATCAAGGATTTAGGTCCCGCAAAATTTAGTTTTTTTATTTGTATTAATAGCATTTTTCGGGACCCGATTCATACTGCTCTCTGCCATCAGGGCAACACTGCGACACAAAAATGATTACCTTGTATTCTAATGAGAAAATATAATAAAAAGTCACTCAACTGTTGTACTGGTAATTCAAATGAAAGCCACAAGAGCCACAGATAAAGAAATGAAGCGTAAAAAATAGAGGACACTGATGATGTCAGGTTGAAGGAGTACCGAAACTGTGGCCAATTTGTGTCAGTGGCGGTCACATGCTATGTATCAAAATGGTGAAGAATATTAATTCTTCTATTTTGTGGCATCTTATTTGTAGCTCCATAGTCTAGATTTTGTGAGAAATTGAAGTTTATTCCTGAAACGGGCTATAGGGGTGTCAGAATGTCTCATAAGAAGAGGTCTAGCAGAGCCAAAAGTAAGAAATTTTCATAATAATTTTTTGACTTAAATAAAATTATTTTTTTATCCAATATCTACTATATTTTTGAGGAATGTGAAGAAAGTTTGAAAAAAGAAATTTTCAAAAACTTACCTTGTACATTTTGATGTAGGATTAGTTACTGTTGAACTGATACCTGAAATATGACGAAGTCGCGTTTATATAGGCCGCTCAGGTATACATGCAGCCAATGTCAGGAGCAACTGATGCAATCATGTAGGTACGCGGTGGGAAAGGGAAGACTATTGTCATGTTTAGCTTATGTTGGGGGTCCGCGCCCTGCACGCGTCTAGGTTTGATCAAACTAGTCTAAAACTGACCGGACCCAATGTTAGGGCGGTACCTGGACCTGGCTTGACCGCGACCCGCAGTCTGGTTTTGATCTTGAATGGATAAGTGTTTTGCAGGCTGGATGAGTCATTGGATATGACAGATTCTTCTTGAGTAAAAATTGGAAATAAGTGATGATTTATGTAGCCTAGTCACGCGAACCTTCGCAGAGTGTTTTGTTTTTATAATTACAAAGATTTTCACGACCGGAGTTACTTGATGAATCAGTTGAAGCCGGGATAGTAAGCCGTGGTCGATGAGAAAGCGAACTTCCAAACTTTCGTCAAGATCTGCGGCCGACATCTTCAGTGGCTTTGCAACATTACTGATTTGCGGCTGAGCCTCCGAGTTACAGTTTTTGAGGTATACGCAGTGCCACTGAAGATGTTTTGACGAAAAGTTTGAAAGTATATGCTTTCAGATCAACAACGGCTTATCATCCCGGATTCTGCTTTATCATGTTTTGTTTTGAATTTTGAAGCATTTAAATAGGACGTTGGCAGATTCCTGGGGTTCTAAGAAAGAAAGAGAAGCTACATATACGAGTATATGTGTAGCTTATTGCACGTGGGGTCTGATTTTCCGGAAAACCTGAATAATATAGGGAAGATTGTTGGTTTTACTGCCGATATTGAACGGATAAAAAGTGATTGTTGGATAAATTCTAGATTGTATGTATGTTACAACTTAAGTGTCTTTCTTCGGCGGCTATTCCACTTGTCAATATTCCGTCATTTGTGCATCAATAATTGATGAGATGACATAGAGTAAAGGAAAAATCTCATTAATTATTGAAGAAAAATTGACAAGTGGAATAGACGCCTTAATGGAAATTTTACATGTTAGTTTTTTAACCAGCCAATCAGAAATTATATTATACAGAAATGTGACGATATTTTGACGATTTTACTTTAATACTTTCTTGTCGTTTACTTGTTGATTACTTTATTGCATAATTTAACAGAAAAATATAGTTATTTATTTATTCATACATATACAGTATATTTTATTGGAAATGTGGGCATTTCAAAATGCCGAGCTACTGGCTAAGTGAATTATTGCATTTGGCGCTAGGTATGATGAAATTTATTGTTTTTAGTAAAAATGGAAACATAATTGCACGAATGGAATGTGATAAATGTAGGATAAATATTATATTTACTATGCACTTGTAATGTAATTATATAATTCCAATTTTTCCCTGAAATTTTCGTTTCCTCATTTTTTGACCAAAAACAGTTTTTCTAGTAGCCAGTCCGAGAACTGTAGCCTATTTTTTTTTATTTTTTTTTATACGTAGTATAAGGAAAGCTTCGTGACGGTCGAAATTTTCTATTCCGAGATTTCAATGGATTTACACGTTTTAAGGTCCCAGGAACCAAAGTGGTTTTACGAAATGTCTGTCTGTCTCTTCATTGATTTTCGGGTAAACTACTCAGTCGATTTTGATGAAATTCGGCATGTAGGTTCGCAAATATCATACCTCGGAACCATTGTTTTTATTTGGGGCTAACTCAATTTGGGGGGGTTTTATTCTCTAAAAACTCAAAAAAAATTATTTCCCGAAAACGGCTCCAACGATTTCATTTAAATTCGCATATATTGTAGTTGTTATTAATATTGATAACATGCGGGGGGTCGCTTGCCCCTTGATAGTTTGCTTTGGGGGGTAAAAAAATAAAAATATGTAAATTTTAATGAAAAATGACTAAAAAATAATTTTTCTGTGAAACCTTTGTATCGATGATTTCTACTTTCAGGTATGTTTTAGGTGTTAAATTGAGTAACGAAACCGGATAGGTTGCTTTCCCAAAAAATATTTGGCTTTGCACAAAAAATTATTTTTTGAAAAAATGTTTGAAAATTCGCGCTCAAATGCATTGTGTGCCCTGCAATTATTGCTGTGTGGTAATTAATGTGTTGGTCTGACCGTTCTAGAATTTATCTCACTTCCAGTGACATCAGGTGGACAACCCCCCCCCCCCCCGAAATAACGGAAATTTAACCACTGGAAAATTATTTACCATGACATTACTCATATTCTCTATCTACTAATGTGCGTCAAATGGCCTACCAGCCAAGGATGGGCGTTGGCTGGAGAAGAAGAAGAAGATCTGCCAATGTTGATAAATTGGAAAGCATGTACGAGTAAACTCGGACCGGTTCTTTTAAATGTAGGCAACTGTTGGCATATGGCGTACCTACATCAATAATTTTTGTTATAGTATGCTAAACCCAGGAAAAATTGAATAACACTAAAATTTAAAATATCTAAATAATTGTATACACCTGCACATTAGGCTACTTTACTAAATTTAAATTACTTTTTCTCTGACTTTACTACGGGTAGGTACTGTTGGACGTGCAGCAGGTACTATGACGTTAAAAATGGCATATTTCGGGATTAATAATGTAAACGAAATAATTCTAGAATGCAAATTAGTGAATTACAGAATATTGTTTCGTTTACATTTTAAACCATATAAGATGTTATCCATAAAACGGCACGCAGGCCCGCAGGTATTGAATGTAAAGAAACACAGAGTTTGTTATATTCGATTAATCTATGCTTATGGAAATAGTATTTTGTTCGTTTCAATCAACGATATTAAAATATAATAGATTGCAACCCTAACCATTACCAAGTATTAACGAAAGCGAACAAACGTAAGGGCAAACGTTAAAGGAAATGTGACCAAATAGTTGGCTTGAAAACATAAAAAAAAGAAACAACTGGAAAATTAGAAGCAAATAAACAATTCAACAGGCAGGGTGGAGAACAGAATTACAGGCTCAGAAGGTCTGCGCACTTGATCTTGGTGCACAACTACTGGTTGGGTGGAAATTTTAATAGCTTGATTTGGCCTGTATTTCGCCTATGGCGAGGACCACCCGTGAACGCTCGTTCGCAACTGCGAAAACGTTGATTGACTGAGCCATTAATAACCATCATGTTAAAGAAAAAATTAAATTAATCGTCGGTAAACATAATCAGTGGCACGATGTTGCCTTTAAAGGTTGTATCTCTGAGGCTCAATATATTATGTACTATAATTATGGTATACAAATGAATGAAAAACCCAAGTTATGCAGAACAGAATTGGTGCATTTGAAATGTGGATATTCAGAGGAATACTGCGCATATCTTGGAGAGGTCGTGTCCCAATGCCGAAGTTCTGAGGTGAATGGATACTGGCGCAGAGTCGCTGGTGGTGGTTAAGAAATGGAAACTAACAAACTTTGGCCGTTTGGCGACGAACGAAAAATATCAAGAGAAGATAGAAGAACTGAGGGCTCCCGGCAGAAGAAGAGTTGAAAAACCTGCGGCCGTGGTTTGGCCAGAGTATGACTTCCCATTTCTGAGCAACAGTCCCCAAGGGCCAAATTGCCATTATGATCACCAGTCTTCGATAGAAGAAGAAGAAGATAAAATCTGTTCTCAGAAGTCTGCGTAGTTCCACTTAAGATGTCGACTGCAGAAGCTGACGAAATACGCCCAGTCATATAGACCAACCGCCCAGATTCTACTCCTTCATTAATTATAGGTCAATTAATTAACCTACTTTACATTTTAGCAGCTTTTACTCGAACAGACCTAAAAAAAATGAACAAATAGGATGTAGTCAATCGGCATCATGGTCAAATAACAAGGAATTTTTAGGTCAATTAGGAATAATTTTATTCCTCGAGTTGTTATCGATATCGGGTGTTGGCGAAGAATGGCCTTGTCCTTCCGGGAGTGCCGGCTGATCAGGAAGAATAATCTCTCTCTCACAGCCTGTGCTGGGCCAATTATTTTGGGCCATTTGGAGGACAGTCACATACCGAGAAAATGGACCACAATCTTAAAAGCTGCCCTTTCATATAATTGAGCTAGCGGAAACCCCGTGCTTCTGTCGTAATATTGAGTGTTATGCTTAATAAATAAATAAATAAATAAGGACTTTTTATTGTTTCTATTACTAAGCCAACCTAGCGGAATTAGGGCTATAAAGCCCTCTCTTACACTCAACTAGGAAAGCCCGGGACCGCCTGCTATACATGCCCTCCAAAGCATGTATGCAGCCAGTGTGGGACTCGATCCAACAATCTTTGAAAGTCGGAGTCCGTACCACTACGCTACGTGTTATCTCAAAGAAGAAGAGAGAAAAAAGGAAGTTGGCTTAATTTTCACATTGGGCGAATATCGGGCCTTATGCTACGTATATTATTTGCTTTAAAAGGAAACTCCTTCCATTGAATGAAACCAAATGGGAAAAATTCCCACTAAACCTACTAATTTCGGAATTGTGAAATACTGCAATTGTGAAGTAACCGTTTCGTAGCCAATTTAGAAACGTTAGGTAGACCTAATTCTACAACCAAAACGAAATTCAATTTAAAAAAAATCACTCATTATGTTCCCATGGGCAATATAATTGTTATTCATAATAATCAATGGTTAAATCCAGGCCGTAGACAGATTTTTTTCGGGTAGGGGGTCCATCTGACGTCACCAGAGGTCAGGTAACCTCAATATATTATTTAAAACTATATCTAGTGTACACTGTAAATATTTCGGGGATGGGAGGTTCAGACCCCCTGGACCCCCTATGGCTACGGCCTTGCTTAGTTTGATTGCACATGTCAACACAAAAAAAATCCCTTTTGGCTCTGGCCGATCAGGTGTGGGGAGGTTCCACAGACCCTGATTTTCCTCGATGCTACCTACGCTATTTATCGACTTCGATGGCCAGGAGGTAACGTGCTTGCACTTGTGGAGTCTTTACACGCCATGCGATCGGAGACGTGTCGTAACTCAACACGGGTAATAACCTAGCGAGGCGACTGAAGAAGTCAATTGGATACATTCATTAAATTGATTGGATTAACCTTTTTTTTAAAAAAAGAAATGTATATAATAAAAAATAAGAAATACTTCATTATTTTCCCGACCACAACATCATCATCACACAAAACACTCTTGTGCTCCAAATTTCGAAACACAATGACGGCTATGAACTTTTACTTATCAAATTATTTTCACTTTGACTTGAAATTGTTGATTTGTCGAAAAAAGTATTTATAGCCATTATCGTAGATAATCACACGGGCTTTCAGTCAGATTTAAATTCATTCCTATACGACCATTATTAACTGAGTTATGAATAATAGAAGGATTTAATCGGCCACCATCTTGGAATTAAATAGTGGATCTAGCTGGTTAACGAACTCGATCAACTCATTTGTCTGATCAATTTTTGTGCCAAGTTTCATCAAAATCAGAGAATATTTACGGAAGTTGCGTTAGCCCAAAATAAAAATAAACTAATCCTGAGGTATAATTTTTGTGAACCTACTTGCCAAATTTCATTAAAATCCACCGAGTAGTTTGTCTGAAAATCGATGAACAGACAGACAGACATTTCGTAAAAACCACTTTTTTGTGTTCCTGGGACCTCAAAGCATGTACCTAGGTAAATCCGTTGAAATTTCGGAATCGAAAATTTTGACCATCACAGAGCTTTCCTTATACTACGTATAAATTGGAATGCAAAAATCTACCGACATCGACACATGGAGGTTATCTTTTTATTTTTTGCGTGATAAGTACAGCACTTAGGCTACACCGCAGGTACAACAGTCATTATATTGGATATTGGAGAAAGGTGTTTCAACAGTGCAACTCTAGGCAGACTAGTCAGAGGTCACGCACTTCGGCGTGCTGGTTATGTGTTTTTTTCCTAACATTTTTCATGTTTTTTTTTTTTTTTAATTTTTAGGATGATTGTATAGTCAATTTTTTGACAGGATGAGAAATTATTCACATGGGTCAAGGACACAGCAGCAAAACAAATTTAAAAACCGAAAAATCGCAACTGTAACGAAACTTTATATTTTTCTTGAAGGAATTTTTATAGTGTGGCCCATAGGTCGCTAGTCCAACACCAACGACTCCATTGATTTCGGACATTATTTGTATTGTTTCTGTATGAATATTTGGCCGTTGGCAAACTGGTGTACACAAGGACGGATCCAGGCAAAAATTTAGGGGGGGGGGGGTGTCACAAGTTTTTTGTAAGTTTAAAAGGCATTTTTGTTGTTGAAAATTGAGTTTTATTTTTTTTTTAAATTGTACTAGGTATCTTATGAATTTACTCATTTCGGGGGGGTCATGCCTCCCCCCCCCCCCCCCGTGGATCCGCCATTGGGTATTCGTTCTCGATGTCAATATTCTACAACCTACACCGGCTACAGGCGATAATGGACATGCTGAGACAAGCTTACCATTGACGCAGTGAAACACATGACTTAACCAAGTACAGATACGAGTCATTCAGTTGCGTCAAGGACATAGCAAAAAATATGAATCCTGACAAATTTCAACTCTAACGAAACTCTTATTAAATTATATTCACCCGTAAGGAGCAGTTTCAATGTTAAAAAGAGTTAAGTTATTATCAGAAATTACGTATTTTCAGCATCTTTAAAGAAAGCTAAGACATATTTTGGGAGGGTGCGAACCCCCTGGTCCCTTGGATACGTCGCTAAGGCGCAGATTCCACCGACCGGCTAGGGCTAAATACAAAAACGGTGACGTGGTAAGAGACATTCAAGACTTAGGCGGTGTCTCCACCGACCTCGCATTGCAGAATGCAAATGACATTGACGGAAATGTTTGTTTTACTCTATGCCATAGTTAAAATTGATGAATGATCATACAGTAAAATCACAAACAAACTAAATAAAATTAAAAAATGGCGTCATGGGATATGTTAATTACAAACATTTTAATTGATTTCTATAAGAAGAAAAACAAACATTTCCGTCAATATAATTTGCATTCTGCAATGTGAGGTCGGTGGAAACCCCGCCTAAGTCTTAAATGTCTGCTACCACGTCACCGTTTTTGTATTTAGCCCTAGCCGGTCGGTGGAATACGCGCCTAACTTGTACAATTGATCCATTCGACCCGCCAATATCGGACTATGGCCTTGCTCCCGAATACGGAGGTGTGCCTTAGGTCTGATTTTAGGTATAATGAGGGTCGGAAGTTTTAAGGTTTCACTTTTTGCAGCCAGTCTTATTTCCGGTATTCGTTTACTGTCATTACATTCCTAAAGCGTCATTGAAATTCGAAGTTTTGTACCTAGTTTTTATGCTGGTGAACCTGCTGCATAACTGAATGTAGTATTAAGTAGTAGGCCTATAATGCACATTATTATTATTATATTGATTGTAATTTCGATGCAGGGTGTTATTATTACTTTTTAAGGACTTTTAATGGACCCAGGCCTACTTATCGTTGCCCATAGGTACCTTGTCCAATGCCAACGACCCCATGGATTTCGGATATTATTGCTTTCCAATTTATACGTAGTATAAGGAAAGCTTTGTGACGGTCGAAATTTTCGATTCCGAGATTTCAACGGATTTACTCGTTTTGAGGTACCAAGAACCCATAAAAGTGGTTTTTACGGAATGTCTGTCTGTCTATCTGTCTGTCTGTCAGTCTGTCTGTTCATCGATTTCCGGGCAAACTACTCGGTCGATTTTGATGAAATTTAGCATGTAAGTTTACAAAAATCATGCCTCGGCTCCAACGATTTCTTTTAAATTCACATATGTTGTAGTCGTTATTAATATTGAGAAAATGCGGGGGGTCGCTTGCCCCTTGATAGTTTGCTTCTGGGGGTAAAAAAAACTAAGTTTGAATGAAAAATGACTAAATAAAAATAATTTTTCTGCGAAACCTTTCTATCGATGATTTCTACCTTCAGGTATGTTTTAGATGTTTAATTGAGTAACGAAACCAGACAGGTTGCTTTCCCAAAATACTATTTGGTTTTGCACAAAAAATTATTTTTTGAAAAAATGATAGAAATTTCACTCTCAAATGCATTGCGTTCCCTGCCAGTACTGCTGTGTGGTAATTAATGTGTTGGTCTGACCTATCTAGAAGAATTTATCTCACTTCAAGTGATGTCAGGTGGACACCCCCCCCCCCCCGAGATATCGGAAATTTAACCATAGGAAAATTATTTACCATGGAATTACTCATTTTCTCTATCTGCTAATTTTGATAAATTGGAAGGCATGTTCGAGTAAACTCGGACCGGTTCTTTGTATTGTTGCCGTGTGAATATATTTTTGGCCATTGGCAAACTGGTATACGTTCTCGATGTCAACCTACACTGGCTACAAGGGATAAAGGACAAGCTAAGACAAGTTTACCATTGACGCAATGAAACAGGCGAAAGCATGACTTAACCAAGTACAGATACGAATCGATATAGAGTGTGCAGTACAATCAAATCATGTAAGGCAAGGCTTCAGCCCGTATGCGGTCTCGCTTTTGGATATATCTAATACACGTAATTCAACCGTAATACAATAGTTAAATAATTTTTGGTTAGCACCTAGTAGTTGACCAATTCAGGTTAGTTAACGCAGTTATACGTGCATTGTTCTGCGTATTTCCATTTCCACAAATTCCTGACCTCCTCCATTCCATCGTGTCACCCCCTTCAAGGTCGTCCAAACTGGCGTTGCCTCTAGGGTTCTGTTTGAACACTTCTCCCCAGGTGGTGGACAGGGCTTTTGGGGTGGTTTCTAACCTTTTTGTGGTTACGACCCAACTTCTAATATACTCAATTTGCTGCGAAACAAACCATTGCAATTACTGAGATTTGCAGTAAATCGTAATAAGGGCACACGCGGGGTCCTGTCCGCACCAGGCAACAGATGTCCGGTATCTGTAAATTCAGAACTGTCTCCCCCGGGAAATTTTGAAAGTGCCAAAAAACGTTCTTAGGCATTTTGAGATGATTCTTTTAATTCATGATTTTTACCTAGCTGACTTTCGCGACGGCACACGCGTGCCGCGACCCATACACCCCCAGGTGTCTTCCTCTGGTCTAAAGCTTGCCATTCCCAGACCCGGCCTGCTGGTTTTATAAACAACCATCCCCTGGTCCGCTCTAAGGGTAGCACTGGGGACCCTTTAGGTGTAGGCTAATGTTCGCTCCGGGCGAAGCCCTCATTCTATCTATTTGTCATCACGTCAACCTTCCACTTATTTCGTGTTGCTTTGCTTGATTTCTAAACAACCTTCTCCTGACCCGGTCTCAGGGTGGCACTGGGACCCTGTTGGGTGTACTCCGAAGTGCACCAAGGGGAGCAGGACGCTCCCATTCCATATATTTTACGTCACATCAACCTTCCACCTCCTTCGTAGTCGCTCATGCTGCTCTGCTCGTCCCCAAGCCAGCCTTTCTCTGTGTGTGGCATGGGAAACCCTTTGGGTGTAGAGTGCAATGGCCCCCCGTCCATCTTTTTCTCCATCGAGTCCACCACCCACATGCTTCGCGATCGTTCATGCTCCTCTAGTTGTTTTTCTACCAAGGATCCCCTGGCCCGAGGTAAGGAACGTTTTTTGCGTGTAGAGTGCACCGCACTCAGGGCGGATTCCCCCGTTCATACTATTCTACATCGAGTCCTCCACTCACGTCCTTTGGGATCGTTCATGCTTCTCCAGTTGTTTTCCTAGCAACCATCCCCTGCCCCGAGGGTGGCACTAGGACTGGGGCTTTTTTGCGTATAGAGTGCAGTGCACCCTGGGCAAAGCTCTTTTATCCTCGTCTACTCCACCTCCTTCGTGGTCGTTCACACTGTTCTGCTGGGTCTCGAAGACACCAACCATTCCCTGGCCAGGTCCGTGGGTCGCTCGAGAAACCCTTTAGGTGTAGAGTGCAGTGCACCCAGGGCGGAGCCCACCGTACATGCACCGGCTCGCCTCCACTCTTGCCGACCTTGTCTTCTTACGCAACCTCGCCGCCGGAATACCTGCCGCAAGGTCTGGGTTATTGGGTCACATACACGCCCAGTCACTGCCAACGACGGCAGCCACCTGGTGTGGCCAAAAGACGGCTAAAGATACATTATAACCTAGGACGTTTTTATGTGTATGTGGCCGTGAAATCGCGAGCGTCTTTTACGAATAAATGCTGGTGGCTACATCGATTAAGATAAAGTATCGAATGCCTCACTTGACGTTTTTGGTACAAAGCCAAATTTCTTCGGACATAATAGCGAACTTGCGAATTATATAACAAACTAAAAAAGCAACAATAGTCTAATTTCACATTTGAAAAGATAAATAACAAAAAATAATAACCTTAGGTCTCCCGAACCCTCGGGCGTCTGAGGGGACTATATGGTCAGGCATGCTCTCCCAATTTAAGATCTCTGTACGTCCATGAGAACGGCTTTCTCCTTTTTCTCTATCTTTTTCTCTATTGCTATACAAATGGGGGTGGGGGTGTCGCTAAATGATACGCCCCCCCCCCCCTCGAAAACCGATCGTTACGCCAGTTTTATATTTTGCACATGTTTAAATCTTTTTTAGATGCAGTTAGTTAGAAATTAGTTTTTGTGTTAGTTAAAGTAGTACGCTCGCTTTGTTTCAGAAATGTAAAAATAACTGAGAATATACACGGAATCATATTATTAAACAAGAAGAAATGTTTCTCTACATTTGGTATGTAGCCGGCATTAACACATTTTCGCCAGAGCTTTTGAAGGTGTGAACCTACGCCAGGCTAATTTTTTAAATGTATAAATTAGAATAAGGGGTAAGCAAAGCGTACTATTCGGTCCCCGGGCAGAACCGAAAAAATCAGCAAACTGGGGCGTTTGGTCTTTGCTCCCGGACCGTCCGCCATTTTCTTTTATGGCCTTGAAACCTTGCCCAACACCAACAACGCTATGGATTTTTAGACCATTGGTATTGTTTACGCATGAAATTTAGGCCAATGGCAACTGGACCACATTCTCCATGTCAACCTACCTCGGCTACAAGGGATAATGGACAAGCTGAGCCAAGCTTACCATTGTAATTAAAAAGGCTTTCACGGCCAGAGTAGAATCCGGGATGATGGTTCTAAAAGCGTACTTCCAAACGTTTCGTCAAAATCTGTGGTATACATCTTCAGTGGAACTTCGTAGACTTCTAAGGTTGTATCTCGGATCAACTCCCGGATTCTACCGCTTCATTAGGATTACCATTGACACAATGCAACAGGCGAGGGCATTTATCTTTCTTTTCTTTTAAAAACGGTTAATCGTGTACAAACAATTTAATGAATATATCCGATTTGCTTCTTCAATCGCCTCACTATGTAATCTAATAGGTACTTGTGTCGAGTTACGACACGTCTCCGACCGCAAGGTGTGTAGAGACTCGCACAAGTACAAGCAAGCAACCACCTTGCTACCGAAGTCGCATACCATAGGCATAATTTTAAGTTTGTTGTGTCCAATACTTAATTGATTGGTAGGTAGGTAACGTACCTATTTAGCATTTAGGCTATTTTGCAACTATATGATTATGCTACATTTCGGCTTGCTGATTGCCCTGCTCTTGCATATGGAAGACTTATCATTAAATAGTTAAGAATTGCACACTAGTTTTCCCTAATTGATATTTACCTTGATATGCTATAAATCTGTATACATAAAAGCCAATTGGTATGTAACTGTCAGACAGTGGACATACTGTGCGTTTGTAAAAACAAAGAATCACAGGAAATATCGTATTGATCTTAGACTATAGGACCTAGAGCCATTAAATAAATAAATAAAATACTTTTCGTTCTGTTACTAAGCCAACCTAGCGGAGTTACAAAGCTACAAATCCCTCTGACCCCCTGCTTTACACGACCAGAAAGTGTAGCAAGTGTGGGACTCTATACTAAATAGGACTTTACTGCTGCCTTCCCCATAGACGGCGGATGGGACTAGTGGAAAGCTGACCGAATGGGCAGTCTGCAGTCGTAAAAATTATTTTGCTGAAGTTTTAATTAAAATAGCAGTAAAGATCGCTAGAAACTATCTATAGAAATTTCTTCCTCTAAGCTCAATGTCAAATATTAGTATGGAGGAGCTATGACATCCGAATTCTAATATAGAAGTCTAATACAGAAGGGTTTCTAAAGAGGCTTCCTCTCGACGAAACAGGAGTGGTCTATATTGGAGAGATGCGGGCGCAACATTAGAATTTTTGGGTAAGAGGGGGGGTATGGCAATAAAATTTATAAAAATCTTGAGCTGGGAATAATGCGGCTGCCGGTCATGTAGCTGACC
Organism: Psococerastis gibbosa; assembly: GCA_963971405.1. Lineage (NCBI taxonomy): Eukaryota > Metazoa > Arthropoda > Insecta > Psocodea > Psocidae > Psococerastis > Psococerastis gibbosa. The sequence goes on from OZ020491.1 coordinate 2,575,448, forward strand.
ATAACATCCCAAATAGAGCTGCAATGGTCAAGAAAATGGATCTTCTAACAATTCTCATACTAAGTCTAATTTTCCACAGTAAAGATGAATTGGAGAGCTAGAAAAAATGTTTTAGGCATTAGAAAAATATTTCTTGACATTTTGCCCCCACACAATTTCGGCTCCAGGGCTCCCACAAGGCCAAACCCGGCACTGCAACCAGGAAACGTTTCCTTTGTCGTTTCCTTTGACACATCTTGTACACCGCAATGAGCAATACATAGTTTATGGCTAAGCGACATTTATTCTCTTTTTTGGTTGGTTTACTTGGCAAATATTTTAAAAAATAGATCGAACAAAATAAATAAATGTACTCGTACTGTAGAATATGGCGATACAACTTAAAGTTCTAAATAACTTGATTTCGACTGTATTGGGCTTATGGCGAAAACCATCCACTTAAACTAGGACTTTTTGCCGCTTCACTGCTTGCGCGGTGGATTGCCATCCAGCTGGCTCGGTAATAACTAATAAAATAAAAATAATGAGGAACCAGTAGAATCCGGGCTGATGGCCAATCAGCCCGGATTCTACTGGTTCCTCATTCGACTCCGGCCGTGAAAGCCTTTGCAGTTATATATAAAATAAAAATAAAAATAAAAACGGATGTGATTACTCATTAACTGTAAATAAATAAATTTTACTCTTTTACAGGTGCTGAGAGGCTTCGTAGCCTGTTGTAGCTGTTCACCATCATCACGGCTCTGGGGTAAGTTATTCTCCGAACGCATGGCGCACAGAGACTCGCACAAGTACAAGCATGCTACCACCTTGCCACCGAAGTCGATACAAAAAACTTAAGTATCGAAAAAACTACCGCGACATCGTTGATTGACCAGTGGTGGCGCTAGAAATTTTAAGGCGGGGGGGGGGGGCATGGAGGGGCATGACTTCTATCTGTGGGGGGGGGGGGGGCAATGAAAAAACAAAACATTTTTCGTTTGGGGGTAGGTATGTATACCGTTCAATAATTCTGCAATTTAACAAGAGGTAAAATATCTCAAAAATGGAGGGGCCCCGGAGGGGCCGGAGAAACTGTTGGGGGGGGGGGGGCAGGCCCCCTCGGGCACCGTAGCGGCGCCACTGTGATGGACTGATGATTGAATGCACATTCAGGATCCAGGGAGTCAGGTTCGCCTTTTCAGTGGCTGGTCATAGAAGACGCGCAGAAATTAAAAAGCTATTTTGGCGGAAAACGAAATATAAATCTCTACTTCGGAAGAAAAAGGACATAACTCTAAATCTTCAATTTACAGAAATTCAAGTTAATGTTTTTTTTATAATGAATTAAGCTACCTGACGGTTCCTGCCAAGTAGAAAACGACGCAACTGCCCTCGCGTGGAAAATATACACACTACATTAACGCAGAATATTAAAATATTAAAAGTATTTTGGTCGAAATCGACAAGTTCTGTCTTTTTTCTTCCGAAGAGTTTCCGTAACGTACATTTGCTGTACCTGGAGATAAATAATTCTCTCAACTAATGTACAACAGAGCATCTACTCCAAATCCTTTCCCCAGGCACAATCACCAACATTTTGAAAATTTGCTCACAAAATAGTTCCAAATGAAACCCCCCAGCGTCAGTAAATATGCACGAGCTGCTAATCCGTCGGTGCATTGAAAGTATGCAGGCGTGGTCTGATTTCAGATATTGAAATCGGCTTAGCTAAAACATTATGCAAATTTTGATGATAATGCCATTATGATAGTTGGTGCATTTCTGCTGGTTTAACAAATAGGAATAATCAACTTTTCCATAGATGTTTCTGTGTTTCCAGTTGGCTGTTGTTCCGAGTTGTTTTGTTTGTAAAACTACATACTGTACAATGGATTTGTATGCATTGAAGCCTATTTGTTTTGATTTTCCTAGGCTATAAATCCCACATTTCAAAGCGATGTAATTCCTAATTTGCTCAATTTACAATTGAGTTTTAGTTGTTTACATATTTTATTTTTTATGGCGGCTGCCGGCTATACGAAACGTTTATTTGTGGTGGTGATGATACAATATCTGACGGTTAGTGAGTGATATTTTGTGTAAGGCAAGACATGGCAAGAATATATTGGAGTATTATAACAGACATTAAACGAACTTAGGTTGAATAGGTACCGTTGAAATTAAAAGACTTAGAAATAACTGGACTTGGTGGGATTCGAACCCACAACCAATGTCTATCGTCTTAACCGCAAGACCCACAATTAAGTGCAGTTTTCTCTAAACTCTTGTAAGACACGTGGGCCAAAGACGATGCCCCGGATGAGCGTAGGTCGTGAGTTCGAATCCCGCAAAGCCCAGTTTTTTCTATGTCTTCCATTTTCTGCTACATGGCAAGAATCTTCTTGTCATACCCTACTTCTCTCGAAAAAAATACCAGCCTCTTATTACCATGTAGTTTGTCACGTCTTGTCTTGACGTTCATAATTTCTGGCATTGCGAAAGAGTGATAACATTAAAAATTGAAATCAAAAATAATTTTGGTACAATCCAAGAAACCTGAAAAATAGTTGTTTTAGGTTTTTAGCTAAGGTTTTTCAAGTGCTTGCTGACTCCATTTCTTTCGTAACTTCTTCTTCTTATTATTCTAATTCTTCAGCCTTTGATGAGCTTTGACCTACTCGACAACACTCCTCCAGTCATTTCAGTTTTGTACAACGTTCCACCATCTACGGACTCCCAACTCGCGAAGGTCAGTTTCCGACTCATCCTTCCAGCGTTTTCGAGGACGTTCGGCCAGTCGTCTTCCAGTCATGCTTGCTTCGTATATCTGGGGTGTTGGTATCCCCATTTTGTTTAAATTTCCCCCACACAGATCGGATGCTTATTCATTGGAATGCAACACAGCCTGCCTCTGCGATGGGCTGCGTCGGTTCAATGATCTGTCCTTGAATTGAAACTTATATAATATATAATACGTGTACTTAATATAGAGATAAATATCAATGACTTTCGCGGCGTGTGTTAGAAGATGGAACAGTAGAATCTGGGCCAATGGGTCGAGATTGATTTAAAATTGTGCTTCCAAGCGTTTCATCAACAGCTGCGGTCTTCAGTGACAGCTACGTGGATACCTTGAACTGGACGATGTTGTCTGTGATTGTGACTACATTCTTCAAGGTCAATGATGGATCCGTGGGGGGGGGGTGACCCCCTAAATAAGTAAATTCATATAATAGTAAAAAATATTTTTTAAATTGAATTAGGCCTAAACTGAGCTTTTCAGAAAAAAAAAATTACCCTTTAAACTTACATACAACTTGTGACCCCCCCTTAAATTTTCCGCTGGATCAATGTATTCAAGATGTCCAAGAATGGATCACTTATTCTAATGCCTCTTCTTCTTCGGAAGGGAGTTGTCTAATTAATGGTCGACCTTCAATACTGCAACAACTAAAACTTCACAGCTTATTGTATGTTCTGAGAAATACTTACATTTAAGCAATTCATTTGTTTGTATTATTCTCTTGGGTAGGGTACCGAATATAAGAATTTTCCGTTTTCAGTGAGTCCATACTTTGTTAAGTCAAGCTGTTGCTATGTCAATGGTAAGCAGTCCTCTGCTTGCCCATTATCACTTGCGATCGATGTGGATTGACATCGGGGAGTCAACGGTGGAAAATTGATAGCGCAGCGGAAGGTTCAATGGGCCATTACACAAAAAAGAACTTCAAGTAATTTCCATGATTACACTGAGGAAGGAAATGCCGATCACCTATTCAGCTGCATTGGCATTGAGGTAGAAAACTGAACTACAGCACAGGAGGGAATGGCTCAGCTCTGCTATGCGGCACGGTGTCAAATGGCCTACTAGCGCTGGCTAAAGAAGAAGTGGAAGAAGAAGCAAAAGAAGAAGAAGAAGAAGATGAAGAAGAAGAAGATTACACTCATTCTACATATATTGTAATATTGGTCCACTATTTGATCCTATAAGGATGGGTCGAAAAAAAATTGAAACGTGTAATACCAAGATTCTGATTCAAATCATACCTAGGTACATTCAAAATAAACCATCCAAATATTTCTTCGATGGAATATATTAGAGTGTGTAATCAATAATTAATGGTCAGGCATTCTGTCTTTAATTGCTTACAAGGACCGGTCCCACTGAGATATATACAAGTAGAGCTACACGGAACCAGTAAATTTAACTAACAACATGAGCAATACTTGAAATTAATTCAAGTGAGCAATGGCTAGAAATGAAGTCCCAGCTGGTGAAGAAGTCAGTTTTAATTATGCACAAGGATCTCATTATAAACACAGGCCATTATTTAACTAGAGCAATCCAAACGACAAAAGAATTATGTCGGCAATTGAAAAGAAGTCGGAGGACACTTAGCGAAAGAGCTACGTTTGTCTCATGAGGGCAGGAAGGTGCTGCTGAAATTGGTTTAGCAGTAATGACTTGGGCGAACCTTTCTCTACCTTAATTAGTCTTTTTTTGGGGCAAATTGTCTTTTTCGGGAGTTTCAATTTGATAAAGCACAATTTAGTTGGAAGGGAACTCGACATAAAAGTAAGATTATGTTACTTGTAACTTCATGGCATTTCATTTTAATGAACAAACAATAAAATATAATTGTTTTATATGAAGTTGATACGTAAACTGGAGTTAGGACAACACAGATAGACGTTAAAAGGAAGTTAGAGATACCTGGATAGCCCCAAAGTATTTTTGAATCGATTTAATAACTAAGTTAAAAAAATATAATAGTATATTCAAGTTGTAAAACACTTTTAATGGATCATGTAAGGCGTTTTTAGTTTTTAGTGATATATTTTTTTCATGAATTTGATAATGGCTACAGTCCTAATAATTGTATATAATATAATTTCCTGGCCAAATCTACGAGAGTATCAAGAATATATATGTAGCCTACATGTGATCGAAGGACTTACAAATTAATGAAATAAATAATAGTAAAATTAAAAATTAAAATAATATAATAATAAATAAATAACAAATAAATAATGAAATAAAATAAAAACAAAAATTTACCACCGAGCTTGGGGTTGCTGAATGGTTTATTTTTCCATCTTTACATAAAAACAATATACAATTAAAAAAACAGTTTTGCCCAATGGGTATGTACGTGTTATTATTTTTATTTTTGCTTTCCAATTTATACGTAGTATAAGGAAAGCTTTGTGACGGTCGAAATTTTCGATTCCGAGATTTCAACGGATTTACACGTTTTGAGGTCCCAGGAACCAAAAAAAGTGGTTTTTACGAAATGTCTGTCTGTCTGTCTGTCTGTCTGTCTGTCTGTGCGTCGATTTCCGGGCCAACGACTCGGTCGATTTTGATGAAATTTGGCATGTAGATTCACTAAAATCATACCTCGGGACCATTTTTTTTATTTTGGGCTAACTCAATTTGGGGGGTTTTTACATTCAAAAAACTTCAAAAAAACGTCTAAAAAATTATTTCTCAAAAACGGCTCCAACGATTTCTTTTAAATTCACATATATTGTAGTTGTTGTTAATGTTGATAAAATGCGGGGGGTCGCTTGCCCCTTCATAGTTTGCTTCCGGGGTAAAAAAAATAAAAATGACTAAAAAATAATTTTTCTTCGAAACCTTTCTATCGATGATTTCTACCTTCAGGCATGTTTTAGGTGTTAAATTGAGTAACGAAACTGGACAGGTTGCTTTCCCAGAAACGTATTTGGTTTTGTTCAATTTTTTTTCTTTTTTTAATGATAGAAAATTCACGGTCAAATGCATTGCGTGCCCTGCCAGTATTGCTGTGTGGTAATGTGTTGGTCTGACCTATCTAGAAGAATTTATCTCACTTCAAGTGATGTCAGGTGGACAACCCCCCCCCCCCCCCCCCCCGAGATATCGGAAATTTAACCATAGGAAAATTATTTACCATGAAATTACTCATTTTCTCTATCTACTAATTTGATAAATTGGAAAGCATGTTCGAGTAAACTCGGACCGGTTCTTTTATATTTTTTTTAAAAAGGTTAATCGCATACAATCATTTAATGAATGTACCCGATTGACCTCTTCAGTCGCCTCTGTAGGTTAGTACCCGTGTTGAGTTACGACACGTCTCCGATTGCATGGCGTGACTCGCACATTTGATATTTTACGTTTGTTTACGACACATGTGTTTCTATAAGCCATTTGTGGATTTATTTTGTATCCATAAGAAGTTGATTAAAGTACTTTTTTCCAACAAAGGCCAACGGCTTTTGAAAGTAGCTTGTTGTGACTGTTGATATAGGTACTGTAGTGGGTTGGTCTGTATGTACCTAGTGTTAGTTTGGTGTGCTGGCTTATCTTGTATTTGCATGTTTTTACTTAACCCTATGGAGAGAAACGCGGCCGCCTGACATGTTACTGACCGCAACATCCCAACTGAAACAGTGAACAAGGGAGAAGATCCTCTAACAGTATCCTCACCTAAAACCTCAATGGGTTGGAGTGCCACAGAGTTTTTTTTTAGGAGGGATGGAGGGAGAACCCTTAAGGAAAGAACAAGTTTGTCTCTTGAGGGAAATAGGGAAAAGGGTGATTTTGGAAATTGGATAACAGTAATGAGTTGCCCGAGCCTTTCTGTACCTTAATTAGTTTAGATATATTTTTGGACCAATTGATTTTTGCTATATTTTTTTTTTAGATAAAATGGTCGAATTCTAATTGGGTGTCCAGTTTTAAAATGTGTAGGCGATTAATGGAGGGGTTTTAAAATATTTTGACGAAAATAATTAATTTCTTATTCCACAGCCAGAAAGTTGTGAACGTGATCAAATGATAAATTCATAAAATATGCAAGCTTTTTTAATATATAATACAGTATATATAATGTATTTCCCTAATGTTTTACCTCTATTCTATAAAATTGGTTTAATACAATTTATCGGGGTTTTCTGAAGTAATAATAGTTTGGGTTTTCAGAATGTATATTTCCTGCAAAGCGTGTATTATGTATGTTTTTTAAAATCTGATTACTTTCATATATTTGCGACTGTAGAACAAGAAATTAATTAATTTTGTCAAAAATACACGACCATTCCTTGTTCACAAAACAAATTGAAATCTGTACCTTAAAGGTATACCTACCGCAACATCCGCAAAATCTTACCTAAAATCATGTGAATAGACAACAGTGTGGTCAGCATGAGACCCAACTGCCGCGTTTTTCCTAGCGCTGCTCTGATGCCGGATAGTAGCCATAAGAGATCTTCTTATTCTTTAAAAGCCTCCTCTATCAAAGATTGGTGTTCATCATGGCAATTGTAGTCATGACGACTGTACTGGGGAATTGTAATGCAGTGGTTTCCCGTTGCCTTCTGCATCCTTATGCCGTTGACTCTTCATTGAGTTTCTCCGCCTTCGGGGCCCAACCCCAGGATGAAAGAGTGCCCTGCACAGAAAGGACTGTTTTTCGCTTATCCAGCTCAAAGCGCTCCCCTATCTGTTCAGTCCCAATTGCACTCTTCCACCACGAGGAGATACACATTAAGGATTTTCGCAACTTCATTCTGATACCATATAGCATTACTCAGAAGCTCAGCTGACTTGAAGAACATAATAAGGCAGGATCCAAGACCCATGGTGTCCAGTGAGTGGAACTCGACAGGTTTTTTTTTTTTTTTTTTCTTTAAGCGCCAGAGCCGTGTGAGTAAACACGCTTTCTGGTTTGTAGTTAGTTTGCCGGTGTTGTGTTGTCTGTATTGTGTGTGTATGAGGTGATGGTGTGTGGCAGGAGGGCACTGGACAACGGGTTGCCCAGTGACCGTTGGGCAGTTGCCGATGCTTGCATTAAACCAGTGTGTTGTTTGCTAGTTGAGGCTTGCCAGAGCTGCTGAGTGAAGAAGAGGAATGGCGTGCTGGAGAAGTATTGTATTGTGCGAGACTGCTTTTTGGAAATCTGTATCAGGAGGGAAGGTTCTGTATCTTGAGTAGACAGGGCATTCTATGACAATGTGAGGAATTGTTAGTCGTACCAGACAATTGTGGTATATGGGTGGTGGGGTGCCCGCCATTAGGTGTCCATGTGTTAACCTTGTATGGCCTATTCTCAAACGAACCACCTTCCTGATTATTTTTTTAATTTTAAAGGTTAGTCGCATGCAAACAATTTAATGAATGTATCCGATTGACCTCTTCAGTCGCCTCTGTAGGTTAGTACCCGTGTTGAGTTACGACACGTCTTCGATCGCATGGCTTGTAGAGACTCGCACAAGTACAAGCACGCTATACCACCTTGCCAACGAAGTTTCCTTTTATGTTGACCCTCGAACCTCCAACTTCCGTTTTATAGTCCTGCTCTCTATTAACTGAACTATTCCAGGTGTTAATTCATGTAACCGTAAATTATAGGAAAACTTTAATTTCTGGTGCTACTTAATATGCAAACTGGGCAAACATAGTAATGAATATAGGTTTAAGGTACAGGTAATGTACATTATCTTGCTACGATACGGAAGCCACAATGCATGCCGGGATTATCGGGAAAGTTGCAGTACAAGGGATTAAGAGGGTAACTAGAGTTAACCCCCGACATGCTAATTTCAGCACGCCCTGCATTTTGCTTCCATCGCAAAATACCTCGTATGCAAGACATTTCGTGCTAATACATATTGCGGTCTTGGATTAGGCTTGACCCTTTATTTTTGCTTCGACCGACCATAGCACAAATTTTAAAACCTGGACTGAAGCCAAGGCCGTACCCAGGATTTTTTTTAGAAGGGGGGAGGGTGATTGTTGTGTGTACTAGAACGGGTTAGATTTTAACCGCTTTGTTTTTTTTTCAAATCTATATGGCGAGGGGGTAAGAACCCCCTTAACCCCCCTAACCCCCCCCCCAGCTAAGGTATAAACGGCTCGTATAACTGATCTTGTTATTTAGTACGCAATTGATAACCTAGCAATTTCAATGAAAGAATGACTCTTCCTTCTGCAGCCGCAAAGATATGAAAATGATCAGATTAAAATTCAGATAAATGCAAGCTTGCCTGTTGCATTTAGAACACAGAAACGCTCATTTTTTTAAGTTTCCTGCCCCTTTTTCCTCTAATTTCCTTGTCTGTCGGAATATTCCAGTTCTTTTAAACAAGGTTATTCGCAATTTCGCATACAAACAGTTTAATGAATGTATCCGATTAACCTCTGCTGGTGCCTCTGTAGGTTAGTACCCGTGTTGATTTACGACACGTCTTCGATCGCATGGCGTGTAGAGACTCGCACAGGTACAAGCACGCTACCGCCTGGCCATCGAAGTTGGTATTGAGTGCAACCCTTGCACGCCACTGACGGGGGCACTTCAGCTTCTATCTATTTGCGTAAAACATTGAGAAAAATACATACATAATTAAATAAATATTCATCAGAGCACCCCCCCCCCCCCCCCCATGCGTTAATTATACAAAGGCGATTTTCGCAGGAACTATCGAGTCATATTATTATTATTATTATGTCTATGAGTCAAACAGGTGCCGCAAGCGGCCAGAGACGTAGGCTCGGGAAAACCCTTTGAACACCCTGTATCACTTCTGCACTAAAATAGTTGCATTGTTCTTATGAAGCCCGCCGATCTGGTAGGATGGCTCATGACGTCTTCCGGGGAGATGAAAGCAGCCCCAAAGTAGTCTTTTCGTGAACGCCACATCGCTGGACAGTCGCACAGGAGGTGTTTTGCCGTTTCCTCCTCCTCACCGCAGTGTCGACAACTGATGTCGCCAGGAGGGATGGCCTTTATTTGCTGCAGGTGTTTGCGGAATGGGCCGTGTCCTGTGAGTGCTGCTACAACAATTCTCAAGCAGTTCCTTCGGAGGCCCATTAGTTTCCCTGTCCATTGTTCGTTGGGCTCCCGAATAAAAACTTTTGATTGCCGTAGTGAAGCTGCCTTCCATTCAGTGACAAACCTCTCGTGTGTCTTCCTCTTAAGCACACTCTTGATAGCGCACGTTGGTATCGGTACTATTGGTTCCGGGCCAATTGGTTTTTGGGCAGAACCCATTCTCGCTAATCGGTCTGCCTCTTCGTTACCGTCCATACCTTGGTGACCAGGGATCCAAACGAGATTTACAATTTTAGTTTGCATTAGTTTTCTCAGCTTGTCTTTGCAGTCTCTCACCACTGATGAAGTGACGGTTGGATTTTTTAAAGGCGATTTTCGCAGGAACTATCGAGTCATAAGAAATATCCATTAAATTAGCAGAAATGCTAATTCGTATCTGTACTTGGTTAAGTCATGCTTTCGCCTGTTGCATCGCATCAATTATAAGCTTGTCCGCCTGTAGCCGGTGTAAGTTGACATCGAGGTATACCAGTTTGCCAAGGCATACGGAGACAATATAAATGTGTCCGAAATCCGTGGGGTCGTTGGCATTGGACGAGGACCCCATGTGCCACTATGTAAGTAGGCCTAGGACCCCAGAAAGTCTCAGGCCTCAGGACATTGTGTCCTCCATCAGTTGATCTATGAATTCCTTCTTCGGCCGCCCTCTTCTATTGGTGCTTTCAATGTTGGAAGGAGTGTACCAGATTTTCGTGTCTTAATAAATGCCCAATCAATCAATCAATCAATATAATATAATCATACTATGTACATTTGAGAGACAAAAAATACTGTGGACCCGGATGGATCAATTTCGATCTTCTACATTTGCCTCAATTGCCTCTCAATGATTCTACCCTACTTACCCCATTTTTTTGATTTTCAATTGAATATGTCCTATTACAAACAAGGAAGAGCAAGTGTATACAAAGAAATATTGAATTTTTTCCACGGGAGAGAGAGGGGGTGAGGCGAAACATGGGGAAAGGGGAGAAGGACGGCTCCCCGGAAATGATAATAAGTGTTGAAGTTTGCCCGGAAACGCAAGAAAAACGAAAACACGCTCATCGCGTACGCCAGCAAGACGTTTTGACGTTAATAAATGAGGATGCGTGACAACACTGCTTAAGTACATTAAGCAATGTTGGCGATAATTTCTTCTTCTTCTTATGTCTCTTCTATCAAAGATTGGCGAACATCATGGCGATTTGGATCTTGGAGACTGCTGCTCTGAAAAGGGAAGTCGTACTCTTGCCAAACCACTGCTTCAGGGTTTTCAATTACGATGTTCTTCTTCTCTCTTTCTACCCTTGGATTATTACATGCACAAAGCGATACTTTTCGTTCCTCACTACATAGCCGAAGTATGTCAGTTTCCGTTTCTTAACCGTCAGCTTCCGTATGTAATTGACAATTTTTTTTTCTGCTAAATTGTATCGACTTTGAAAGTATACAAACGAACAAGAAATAGAATGTGGCCTGTATAGTAAAGTAAATCTTTCATTCAAGTACCGCCATAGGTGGTTTCATTTTGATTTTCTTTTCTTTGAACTAGTTATTTTTACATATCAATTGTAATACCTTTTTCCCCAAACTCCACAAATTATCTCCCCCCCCCCCAGGAGTTTGCAGCTGAAACGTTCGCAGTTTTAAAATATTTTTTTTAAATATACCTTTAGTTATTTTAATGTGTCAATTATAACACCTTTTCCCCAATCTCAACAAATTATCAAATTATCTCCCCCCCCCCCCCCCCCCCCGGCATGTGCGCCGAGTTGTGAAAATTATTGGTATGGCCAAACATTGCCCGAGGAAATATTTTTTTCGGGGGGAAGAAGTCAATCTGCCCCCCCCCCGTCTTCCAATAAATATATGGCTTCACTCTGTAGCTATCATTTCAATAAAAAATAAATAATAAATAAAAATAATTTTTTTATCAAAATACACTAAAATATGAGGAGGTTATTCCTAAAATTATTGGTATGGCTGAGCCATACCAATCTGAATATTGGTATGGCCCGGGCCATACCAAGCCTTATGGAACCGGCGCCCATGCCCCCAGGAGCTTGCAGCTCTTCTTAAATGACATAAGAAGTTATGCAATTTAAAATATCAAAAAAAAAACTCTATTTTTACATATCAATATTTATAATACATTTTTTTTCAAACTAAAAAAATTATCTTCCCCCGCACGAGTTTACAGCTCGTCTTAAATGCCATAAAAAGTTATACAATTTAAAATGTACAATAAACAATATAAATTTATACAATTTTAAAATACCTATAGTTATTTTAACATAGTTATTTTAACATATTTATTTTCTCGGGGGGAAGAAGTCAATCTGCCCCCCCCCCCCGTCTCCCAATAAATATATGGCTTCACTCTGTAGCTATCATTTCAATAAAAATAAATAATAAATAAAAATAATTTTTTTATCAAAATACACTAAAATATGAGGAGGTTATTCCTAAAATTATTGGTATGGCTGAGCCATACCAATCTGAATATTGGTATGGCCCGGGCCATACCAAGCCTTATGGAACCGGCGCCCATGCCCCCAGGAGCTTGCAGCTCTTCTTAAATGCCATAAGAAGTTATGCAATTTAAAATATCAAAAAAAAAACTCTATTTTTACATATCAATATTTATAATACATTTTTTTTCAAACTAAAAAAATTATCTTCCCCCGCACGAGTTTACAGCTCGTCTTAAATGCCATAAAAAGTTATACAATTTAAAATGTACAATTAACAATATAAATTTATACAATTTTAAAATACCTATAGTTATTTTAACATATCAATTATAATACCTTTTTCCCAAACTCAACAAATTATCTTCCCCCATACGAGTTTGGAGCTCGCCCTTAAGTGCTGACTTAATTTCGCACTCTGCTGTATATCCATGTAAATTAACAACATGTAAAATATTAAATTTCCAACAGCAGCAAAACTCACGGATGCAGCAGCGGGTTGTGTTAATTATATTACACTCACCTCCGTTATATCCACATTAAATCTAATGAGAAAATACACAAGATAACTTTCAAAACTCAAAGAAAAACATTGAATTACCAACTCGACGAGTCAGCGTTTCCGAAATATAAAAAAAATCAAAAGTTTTCTCAAGTCACTAATTAAATTGTTGAGTTACTATCTGAGCACTTAAAACTTGGGCTTCCTGCTGAGTAATAGTGTAAATTTAAATTTCTTGTTTGGTGAAATTTTAGCTGTTAATCCATGATTTTAATGTGTAATTTGAGAATTCATTTTTGTGGGATTTCTTCTGCTTCTGGCTGTCCAGCCTTTGATGAGCTTCGGCCCGCTGCACAACACTCCAGCAGTCATCTCGGTTTTGTACAACGCTCCACCATCTACGGACTCCCAACTCGCGCAGGTCAGTTTCCGACTCATCCTTTCAGCGTTTTCGAGGGCGTTCCGCCAGTTGCCTTCCTGTCATGCTTGCTTTCTACATCTTTTTCGTCATGCGGTCGTCTGACATTCTTACGACGTGTCCCAGCCATTTTATGCGTTGCGCTTGTATAAATCGGACTACTCTCTGTCTTCGTCCTCTTTATTATCTTTCTTTCCAATACTCGCTTGATATGACAGTACTCAAATGACAACTTCCAGGTTTCTGAGCAGTATGTTGCAATAGGTCTCAGAAGGGTTTTATATATCATTTTGTAGGAATGTTGTTTTATATATCCTTTTGTGGGAATTGCTTGAGAGAAAACCATAAAGATCCGAAAAATCTAATTTCACGGAAAATATCAAATATAAAGTAGATAATTAGGTCATATCTCTTGGAAATAATGTTGGAGGAACTGGGGAACTTAACGAACGCATCTGATCTCCAGAAAAAACGATTATTGCTTACTCATAGTAGGCCGGTGTTATTTAAGTAAGGCAAGGTAGAATAGGACGTGAAGCGTTGAAAATTTCAAATTTTGGCAACACCGTGAATATTTCACCGCATTGACGACTGACAGGCAGGAATAATTAAGCGTGTTTTATTGCTTGTACGTTAGCTTCGCACGGCTCATTGGCAAGAATTTACCAATATTGCTTTTGGCGGTTTGCTGCGGAATTTTTGAGCAAGGTACGCGAATAGATTGATTTTCTGTTAAAAGCAACAGCACAACAAAGCAAAGAATTTGGAAATTTAATGAAATTTCTGTTATTGAAAGAAGCTTCAAAATCGGTTAAATAGTCTTTGTGTAGTCAGCTAATGATTTCTTTCTATTGTATTTGTGAACATGTGAATATTGATTTTATAATACCACATAAAAAAACAGACTTCTTCTTCTTCTGAGATTAGGTTAGGCTAGTCAGGACATGTATATAGTTGTGGTACAGGCTCTGACTTTCACCCTAAAACTTGTTGGTTCAAGTCTCACACTTGCTGTATTTCCCCCCATGCTTCGGAGGGCGTGTAAAGCAGCCGGTCCCGGGCCTTCCTAGTTGAGTGTAAGAGAGGGATTTATAGCCCTAATTCCGCTAGGTTGGCTTAGTAATAGAACAAAAAGTCAATATTTTTATTAATATTATTGATTTATTTATTCGCCTCAGGACCTCAGCATGATTTTCGTCTGTATACCCGCATTTCAAATGCACTGATTCTGATAAACATCAGGTTATTGTCCAATAAATCTGAAATACAACTGTTAATAGTATTACGACAAAATAGCCACAAATACCGAATTCACAATTGCGAAAACCAGTAAATATGCATTACATCGATTACCCATCATTAAACCTAATACAGGAGTGCAAAGCCCGAAAATTAAACTAACCCAAGCCTGCATCGGTTGTAACCAGGATATTAACGAATTCCCCATATTTACGGCTGCAATCATAAATAGCAAATGTCGGCCATTTTGGAAAATGTATCGTTCTGGGGGGTGAATCGGCGTAAAAACGGAATTGGGATCGGTGCATATATATCAAATGTATGCCATTTCCTATGTAAAGTACGGGCCGCATATTTCACTAAAATGTTGATTGCCTGGTGCCTATTTTGTCTGATTTTATGTGTTTCTCTCGCCTGCATTGGAAATTTGTGTTTTCTGATATAATATCAAATCATTTTTCTCTTGTCTTTCCCTTTTTTACTATAGTTATCACAGCCCTACTCCTAGGACGATCAAAATTCATAACCGATTAGCTAGAAGAAAAACTAAAATTGAGTGTGCGCTGCTTGTGAGGATACCACATGAAAATTGGCGACTAAGGTGCACGGATTATAAGAAAACCTGATCTAACAACAGCGTTCTTGCAGTGTAACCTCTTATTGGAAGGTCCTGAAATCATGATTTTTTACCTTTTTGTATGACGCAAACTGTGGTTAAACTACACAATGGATTTCAATGAAATTCGGGGTGCAGATTTATAAAAATCATATCTTGCTACTATCTACGATCTCATATTCAGTTTTGGGCTAACCCAATATTGGAGGGTTTAACCCTTCGAAACCCCAAAAACGGCCAAAGAATATTTATCTAAGAAACTGGTCAAATGTATTTGCTTTGCTTCAGAATCATCGTCAATGAAGCAATACGGTCCTTGAAGAGTTTTGGCCGCACCAGTCCTCAGTCGTTGATGTGGTCTTCAACTTCTCTTTGCGCTGGAGTATTTACTTTCCTGGCATCACTATTTCGGACGCCCTAGTGATCTTTAGCCCAGCGGTCTTGTTATGGACTTTCCTACTTGGAATTCTAGTATCATACCTGTCCCAACCTCCTGAGCCTCTCAGACGTAATCACTTTCACATCTGGCTTCGGTAGAGTCTCCAAAGCTCAAATTATTTTACGTAAGTTCTTCCGTTCCCAGCATCCTTAGGAATCTCTACCAGACCTTTACTCTCAATGAGTACACCTATCACCCAAAACTCCTTACGTTTCCTTAGCAAACGGTAACATACTCGGAAACCCCAAAGACAGCAATAGCCCCAGCTTGCGGTAAAAGAGAAAGGACATAATCATATGAATACAAAACGTTCTTGAGAGGTAGATCTATGAAAGAGGATTCTCTACTAGTACTCAGGCCCAGGATATGTATACAGTACATGCCATTCAAAGTTCACCACGTTTGGCTAGCAAACTATTACAACCATGGAAACCCCAATGTCAGCATTAGCCCCAGCTTACGGTAAAATTGATAGGAAGTTGCAATGAAAATACCACATGTTGCTGTGTGTTAGATCTATGAAAGAGGATTTTCCATCAGTCCTCAGGCATATACCCTCAATAATGTACACAAGTCTTTCAAAAGTCACCACATTTCCTTAGCAAGCGATAAAAACCTGGGGAACCCCAAAGACAGCAATAGCCCCAGCTTACGGTAAAAGAGAAAGGAAATCGTAATGAGAATACAGAATTTAACGCTTGCTGAGCTGTAGATCTATGTTTTACGTGAGAGCGGAGCATAAAAGGTTCGGTATATGACAGCAGTGCTATGTTGTAAGTGTTTCTTTAGATTTGACGGCTACAGTAAAGCGGGGGGAGGGGGTTACCTGACATCGGCTTGTATTATTTCCACCCCCCTCCCCGTTCCTCCCGCCTGTCTCTGGGTCGTAAAAGGGGTTTGTTTGAATAAATTTCGCCCGCGAGTCGTAATCTTATGCAAGGAAATTTAAGGCGATACCGTCTGTCAAGTGTTGCGGTTATTGAATGTTGCTTGGAAGTAGTCGGAGCGTGTAGAGTAGTGCACTTGCTACATCAATTAAGCAAACGCCAAAAATAGAACAAAAGTCATTATTACTTTCCTATTTATACGTACGGTAGTATAAGGAAAGCTTTGTGATGGTCTAAATTTTTGATTCGGAGATTTCAACGGATTTACACGTTGTTTTTACGCAATTTCTGCCTGCCTGTCTGTATGTTCGTAGATTTGCGGGAAAACTACTCGGCGGTTTTATTTTTATTTTGGACTAACTCAATTTTGGGAGTTTTACCCTCACAGAACAGAAAAAACGGCTAAAAAATGATTTTCCAAAACGGCTCAAAAGATTTCTTTAAAATTCACATATATTGTAGTCGTTGTTAATTTAACAAAACACAGTGGGTCGCTTGCTTCTGGGGTTCTAGAATATGCAATCTCATCAATCAATTCAGTGCTTTGGGATAGGGGATGTCGAGGAATCCGAAATTGAAACCATTGGAAAATTATTTACTATGGCATTACTTGAGGATATTATTCATCTCTCGAGTTGCAATCTAGGGATTGGTTTGCAGCGAATGTAGTAGTCTTCTTCTCCTCTCTTGTCTGTTTTGTGCGGTCCTTTTGAGTCCTTTATAGGTGTCGCACCTTAGGTCCTTCATGACATCCTCTGGGTACTCCTTCCTCTGTCGTCCTCTTGAGTTGGTGCCTTCAATCCATCTATTAGTTGATAAACAGTAAAAATCATGTCAACTCGGACCGGTTCTTTAAATTTATTTATTAGTGGTAATGTCTGCGAAATTAAAAAACATCTATTCCGAGGACTATGCATGAAATAGTCCTCAGCTATAATTAAACAGCCCAAATCATTGTATATAAGTATTAAAAAAAAGAGTAAAAGCCAATCTTTTTGGGGTAATCCAGGGATGGCCAATGTAATGTCAACGTCCAGTTTCCTCATACAAAATATGTATAGATATTATATATTATATATGGTAATATTAAATATAATTCTTCAGATTTTTAGAAGGACCAATATCTTCCCCTTTCCCTTAAATTGTATATGAAGCACCATTGCGATTTCTCTTTTTCCGCAGGGCGGAGGCATGACTAACTTAGGAGAATTTGACGCGAAGGCTATTTTGTATTCTGGGAGCCGTGTAAAACACGGGACGTCGATGACCCTCAAGGGAGCGTCTTTGACACATCCTTCGAGGTCTCCCCTCTTATGGTAGTTTCAAATTTTATGGTTTCAGCAGAACTGCCGGTTATTGGCCCAATATTACGATTTCTGGAATAGATGTGGAATAAATTTTTCTTTGTTAAAAGACAAAAATTCAGTGCAGTGTAGAAGACTATTTCATAGTATTTTAAGGTAGGCTGTTTTTAAATATAGGCACAGCAGTTCTTTGATGAAAGTTACTGGGGACTAAAATTTCCCCCCAATAAAGTTCATGGAAAAACTATACCGTAACACAAACAATTAAAAAAACAACTATAATATGATTTATGAGATACGAGTAATCTTCTATGATTTTAATATAGACCACATTTTTAATAACTTGCCTATGAAATAAATAAATAAAATAATGATTATTTTTTGTTTTTTCAACGCAACGCCTGCTTTCAGTATTTCTGCTTTAAGCAACCCTGTCAGCCTGGCGGGGGGAGTGAGTCTGTTTATTAACTTGAGGCACCCTAATGGCAGACTCCCTCAGGAGAAGGGTAGTTGACTGACAGGGTGGACCTCCTGAATATAGTGGATTCGGAACCACATGGGGAACGTAGTAAAGTCACACGATTAATTCGGAGGTGACCAGGACTCGCCACGCACGTAGACTGACTGTTATAGGCTCAGCGCGTTATTATGTCCCCCCATGTTCCCCTGCCAACGCTGTGCACTCCACCAAGTTTGCTGCAATTTGAAACACGCTCTGCTCTCATGGATTCAACTTGTTAAGGCCATTGGCATGATTATTATAATTATATTAACTTATAAATTATGATAATTATTATTATTATTAATTAATTAAGTAAGTACATTAAATAAAAAATAAGAAGTCCAATCTAATCTTGCAGTGCCAAATTCCTTCGCTCCATATCCTCTTTAATATGGCTTGTATAATAAAATTGGAGACAATGAAATATGTTATGCAGTTTTAATAGATTAGCAATAAAAAATACAATTACGTTTGTATTGGGTTATAAAACAAATTTAAGTTTATCGTAATTCTGACATAAAGACACAAAGTTGTTTGATGACTTTTAAAACAGCAACAATAATATGTTATACGATATAATATCCTTCACAAACTTTCTGCTGAAGTTTGCTTTGAATACCACTTATTCTTAAATTCAGTGTTCATATAGTGCAGACTTTCCAAAATTACTGAAAGGATTTTAATTAAAGTTCGCAAGCAATTTTACAAAAATAAAATATTTTCGACTATAATAATTATTTTTTTGTGTCTTTTGGGGACAGGTCCGATGAGAATTTATTGGTAAGGGTTAATGACAATGGTGTAATATTATTAAATAAAGGGTTAGTTGGACTTACATTGCCTGCTTTGTAATTAGAGGAAGGTGCCTCTCAATAATTGAACAATTATGGCGGACCCCATTGTCACGGAAGGGGGGCGTTTCTGGAGTGGGTGCTACTGCCATCCTCAGGCTAGGTTCTGAGAAGGATTGATGGGCATTGGCACGAGTGTGTTGGGCGGTTGTTGAGCAGCTACAAAAGGGGTCTTATATGGCCCAACATAAATTATTCCATAAATATATTTATCTAATAAACACTCATCGTTATTTTCAACAACAACAAAAATACAATTTATCCAGCCAACAGGCATACCAAGTTGAATCCACAAGAACATAGCCTGTTCAAAACTGCAGCAAACTTGGCAGTGTTCACAGCGTTGGCAGGGGAACGTGGTGGGACATCATAACGCGTGAGGCTGCCCGTAAGTCTAAGTCAGTATCGAGTCGTCGTGTGACTTTACTATGTTCCCCAAGTGGTTCGCAAATCACTATAATCAGGAGGTCGACCCTGTCAGTCAACTCCCCTTGTCCCTGAGGTGAAGGAGTCTGTCCTTAGGGTGCCTCAAGTTATTAAACATACTCTCTCCCCCGCCAGGCTGACAGGGTTGCTTTAAAACAGAAATGCTGAAAGGAGGCGTGGAAAAACTAACAAATAATTTATCAAAATATTATCAAACGCACTTCTTTCAGTATAACTTCCTAATTGACTAAACCCGCGTTAAAAAAATAAAAACAACTGGTATATATATAAATAAATTAGTATTTTTTTTCTATTACTAAGCCAACCTAGCGGAGATAGGGCTATAAAGCCCTCTCTTACACTCAACAATAGAAAGGCCCGGGACCGCCTGCTTTACATGCCCTTCGAAGCATGGCCAGAAAATGTAGGAAGTGTAAGACTCGAACCACTCTATCCACATGGCAACTAATAAACCTCAGGTACAGGCATAAAAGGCACCGCAAAACCTTTGAAATACCTGCGAAACCATTCAGCGTTGCCTCTAATTAATTTAAAGAACATCATCGCTGCTTCCTCAAATATATACCTCGACTGAAAATAAATCTAGAAGCCATTTCTCGAAATGTAATTTGAAGTAACTTACTTTACTAAGTTTCAAAGTTACTTTAACTAGGGTTGTCACATGTCTTAGCTCACTAGAATATTCCTTGAGACTCCGAGCTTCTTTAATAGAAATGACGGTAGGTACTGTACGAGAAAATGTTGCCGTATCGTTAGCTTGATTAGAAATGTCTAATTAAATGTATTTACTAATTAATTGACATGGGTGGAATGTTCGTAGGGCACGTACACGATACGTTCAAGTGTATTATATTAAAGATTGATATCGCAAGATGGCGGGGTTTGTCTGGCAGCCTGATAATAGGTGACTTGATAGTTTCAAAAAAGAACCGAAGTGACATACGTAGCCTACCCAGATACTGGGGCTATGACAGTTTACATCCGAAATGGCATTATCAAAACTCTGTCAGAACGCACAAAAGTTTAAATGTAGGAAGTCTGTAGAAACTACGAAGAGAGAAAAGACGGTAGTAGGTAGCCTAAGATAATTTTGTATTCCACAATATAAATCAGAACGTTCAGAACATCAGAACAGTGGCAAAATTCATATTGCAAAATATTTGCCACTGTCTCCTACACAGGACTTTCTGTATTTAAAAACGAAGTAGCCTCTTTTTTGGTTTTAATTTAACGATGGGTTTGCAGCAAATCTTTCCGCCTCCTTGTCCACTCCTCCCTGTCTTGGGCCGTTCTCTTTAGTGAAGGATTTAACAGGGTTCAAAAAACTTTTGGCGGGAAAACCACTGTCACCTCTCTCATACACGTTCCATATTTAAAGCAAGTCACCCTGTTCCTATTTATATTATAATGTATTTGCCACTCCCTCCTACACAGAACTTTCGGTATTTAAAAAGGAAAATAGTCTATTCACTTGGTGAAAGGCGAAAAAAATTTATTTTGGCGGGAAAACCCGTGTCGTCTCTCTCATACACAGGACACTCCATATTTAAAGACAACCCCCCCCCCCCCCCCGAAGCTTCTATTTATGTGCAACATTACCATGCAAATAAATGGCAAGTTTGTAAATTAAAGTGTCACTTTTGAGTTGTTGTAATCGATTTCTTGTCTTGCCACGGCACAACTATTCATCATTTCCATTGAGGCTAATATAGACAGGGTTCTATGGTTTCCGAGATTTATATTTACACGGATATTGTCGGATTATGAGATTCCGTGTTTAGAGCAATGACGGAACCACGAGATTGTGTCGGAAAGGGGGTTAAGGAAGAGGGCAAAGAATTGTGTTTAAATGCGGCTCCCACCTTCTGTGTGTTTTACTTTTACTGCTATGTTCAAAGTATACTGTAAACTCCGATCTATTATAATACTGTATTATTATCATTTAGAGAGTTAAAGCTGACACAGGTCTTGAGATCCTTTCAACAGCATAGTTACTGGAAGCACAGCAGTCATTCATACAAAGCATGGCAATTGCCCATTAATCTACAATACAATACAATATATATTTCCTTTAAATTATACAATACATGTAATGTATAAGATAAAATCGTCAGAGTATCGTCAAAATCAGGTAGTTCTGTCATTGTCATTGTGCTAGTGCCTCAGTGACAGTGTAGAAAGCTTTCTCTAAGAGATGGTTTCTAAGCAATTTAGGGAAGTTAGAAGCATTTCTCGCCGCTCTCAGTTCAATCGGGAGTTTTCTAAGGTAGGCGAAACCTTGTAGTATAGGATCCAGTCGCTCACACTTGGCTGTGTGTGGCGCTGGCCTTACAAGGTCTCCCCGTTGCCTCGTGTTGTAGGTGTGAGTGTCCCCGTTTTGTTTAAATGTCCCCCACACCTCAGGCTTTAAGATGTGTAAGATGCAGCTAAATATGTATAGATTTGGGGCTGTCATGATTTTTAATGATTTGAAGTGAGAGCGACAACTGTCACGATGTCCCAGTTTTAGCATGTGGCGCACTCCACTCTTTTGGAGCCTGAGTACAGCGTCCATGTTCCCTGCGGAGGTCCCTCCCCAGGCCAATATGCCGTAGTTTATATGGCTCATTACAAGTGAGTGGTAGGACCAACCGCGCCCGCCACAGGGCTGGACAGCACTAACCGCGTGTTCCACGGTTCCCTCGGACTCATTGCAGTGCTGGCAGACGGTGGGACCTCCTTGACCCAGTTTGGCCATTTGAACACACCATGACCGGTAACTGGGACTACCAGCCGTTGAAACTGTCTCTTTAAATGACATTCAACCAATGCAACCCAAAGGGGGAGACGAATTTTCTACCCTTGACGTCACTTCCGTAAATCATGTGAATTGAATCCAAGTGACGTCACTTCCATCGCACAAAACGATACAGTTCAGATTTCAGATTTCAAAATACTCCCCTAAGCAGTTACACTTTCAAAAAATACAGTAATGGCCTCAAGAAGTAGACCAACCTTTTGAAGAACCTCAAGAAAGGTTCAATAATTTATTCTTAACCTCCTTAGACCATTAGAACGCGCCTCGCCCCTAAACAAAACTGATGGCCAGTCGTTACCATGTGGTACACCCAAATAGATTACCATCTCCCGAGACAGCGCGCTTAGCGGTCGCCGGGCGAATTAACTTTATGGATGTAAACACAGAGCTTAAAGCACCGCAAATTATCATCCAAATTCATTAAAGCTCATGTAAGCTGAATTTGCTGCGGTCAAAACCTAACTATCTTCAAGTTATTTTGGCGACCATACTGCTGACAACGGTCGTGGGCTAAGAAGTTGCGTAACAGCTATTAGCTGCTCATTTAGCAAGAAAGTTGGTTTTGTAGTCTGAAAACCATTTTAAGTGAATAATTAATGTTGCTTATTGTAATCTGGATAGAGTCGGAAACTTTCACTTAATCCTTCTAAGGGTAACTTCTGTGTTGGTTTTCCTATGCCTATGCTGAGTGGCTTTGAATGGATATAGAAGAATTACTTATTCTACGTTAATTTATTCTGTTGCGTTTTCTCCCCGGCTTAGGGTTCTTTAGGAGAGGCTGTAGGATCGAGGAATGAATGTTGTGAAATAATTACAACAAGAATTCGTTAACAGAAATTATATTCTTGATAGAATTATGAAACCCTAAGATATAGAAAAATAGAGCACCTGTAGTAGCGTGGCCAATAAGCGTCTCCAATAAATAAAAAGTATGCGATCACCTCATGGCTCAATCCTAAATCGTCACATTGTCTGGGCTGAGGAGGGAGCGGAGTCCGAACACCCCCTTCCGGGTGGGGTTTAGCCCATCATCGTCGAAATCAAATCCATGCCACCACAACTCCTGCCAGCCATCATCCTTATGACTTCTTCCTTCTTTAAAATCTCATTTCTTTTTTTCTTTTTTTTAAAATCCAAATCGGGTTATAAGAAATTCTCGGCCATCCTTTTTCGTAACATTTTCTAACAAGCCACCGCAAATTCAACCGGCCGCCAACCTCTCGTCAAAAACTTTTTTAAAGTAATAATAATAATAATAAAAGTATTTTTATTAATAAATAGAAATAAATAATAATAGATACTTTATGATTTTGTGATTTTAAAAGATCTGGCGATAATTAAATTGTGAATAATAATAAAAGATAGAAAAAATTAATTTATTTTAAACCGAATGTGATATTTGGAGGTTGGTTAATTGAACAAAACAAATATGGCGGATTTACAAATAAATAAATAAATTGAAAAAATTTAATAAATAATAATAAGAAGATATGTAATCGTAATATTAAGATTTAGTATATCCAGTAAACTGGATACACATATAAAAAGGTAGGGTTGCACGCTACAACAAGGGTCTTCTCCCCCCCCCCCCTTTTTTTTCAAACCTACACTCGTTAGGAAAGCAAACGAGAGAAAAGCCCCCATCGCCCCCAAGAAGTCAACACCACACGAACCAAAGATCCCCAGAAAAACAGAGAAGAAAAGAACGGAACAACGGGAAGGGATCTACACTAGCCTGAGCCAGTACGAGACCTTTGAGCGGTTAAAACCTAAAGAACATCTTAACCGATCCACTGACGGGTAACCTCGCTACAGAAGAGGGAAAAACCAATCATACACCATTCGTATCCCATTCATACAACATCCATCCACGGATTGGGCGCCATCTGTAGGAGCAGAGAGAAAGAAGAACAGCTGAGGAGATATGGTATGGGACTTCGCGGTCCCAAAAAGACCGGACTATCCCATCGTGACAGAGTACAGTAGGGAGTTCCAGAACGTAAAACGTCGATACTAAGCATCTCGCGATAGCATTAGGATCGCCCTCAAAAGGTCATAGCGGACCACCCTCCGTAAAAAAAATTACACATTGGGGAGTTCACACACACTCATAAATCAAACACTCGAAAACAAACTCCCACCCAACTATTGATCAATCCACTAACTATACCAAAAACCAAACTCAGAACAGAAGGTATCCAAACATGGTCTTTTCAACCTCATTCTCCAATGCAAATCGACATGGAAGGATAGAAAGCTCACCCCCCATTAACGATTCACGAATCATTTTCCAAAATTTAATACGTCCAGGAGTACTCAAAACTCAAACAACCAGGACATTCCTATTCAACGTCGTACTAAACTCACTAACTATTAATCACCTCCGGGACGACAACTAAAACAAGCAAAAAAATATGTAGGGTACACCCCCTCTTTCTTTCATATACTATTTTAAGTACACAACAATACACAGTCGAACCCACGATATTATAGTCTAGGTCAACACAGATTTCAAGTGAGACACATGCCAACGTCCAGCCAAAGTACCATTCATGCGTTGCAGTTCATACTGCGTTGGCGAAAGCACTGTTTTTATAATGAATGGTCCCTCCCATCGTGGATAAAATTTGGCTGTTTTCTTATCAATAGCACTAGATTGGTGAAAATCTTCCTTAAACACTAGTTCTCCCGGTTGATAGGTCACATCTTTCCTTCGCAAATTATAACGTGCCGCCTGTCGTTGTTTAGCCCTCCTTACGGTGGATCGTACCCGTTGATAGAGAGCGTCAAGATTAGTGGTCAAAGTGCCATTATAGGTGACAGGATCAAATGGCATTAAATCAGAATTATCAGTAGTTG
Source organism: Psococerastis gibbosa (assembly GCA_963971405.1). Lineage (NCBI taxonomy): Eukaryota > Metazoa > Arthropoda > Insecta > Psocodea > Psocidae > Psococerastis > Psococerastis gibbosa. The sequence continues at coordinate 2,600,622 of OZ020491.1, forward strand.
CAGCCAACTCATAAAAGGAGCGCAGTTCTCTGCCATAGACTAGCTTGGATGGAGAAAAACCCGTTGCTTCACTTACCGACGTTCTAAGAGCAAACAGAACAAATGGTAAATGTAAATGCCAAAGCTGGTGATTATCCTTAGCGTAAATAGCCAGCGCGGTCTTGATTGTCTGATTATATCTTTCAGTTGGGTTACTTTGTGGATAATAACGCGGACAGAAATGTATTTTGATATGGTGGTCTTCACAGAATTGTTTAAATCGCCTACTAGTAAATTGTGATCCATTATCCACCAGTATGATCTCCGGTACTCCATGATGCATGATAACATGATTGAACAGGGCGTCTTCGACAGTCTTCGAAGTCGCAGATTTCAATGGGACTCCTATACTCCACTTTGTGCACGAGTCAATGAAGACACAGATATAACGATGGCCACCGCGACTGCGGGGTAATGGTCCCACTAAGTCGCAAGTCAGAAGTCGAAATGGTTTGAGTGATGGCGGGTGCACCTGCATGTGCCCATGAGGCGTGGTATTGCGTGGTTTATGGCGTTGACAATCCAGACATCGGCGAACGGCGAGGCGCACATCTCGGGCCATTCTTGGCCAGTAATGGTTCTCAGCGATGCGACGGAGAGTGCGATTGATTCCGAGATGGCCAGACGGTAATGACGAGTGATGCTGCTTAATCAACTCCTCTCGAAACTCGGATGGTACAAGTAACTTAAGATCATCGGTTTTGGTAAGTCGATCTCGAACGGATTTGAAAATGGATGTGGGAGTAAGATGAAACTGCGGGAAATGAGTAGGATTCTGTTCTATCTTCTTACGTAAGGCGAGGTACCATGGATCCGTAATGGTACTAAAGTCGGGTAAAGGCGCAGTAATTCCCGTCAAGGCGGAAATGACGGTGGAAGGCTGCATTCGTGACAAGCAGTCAGGAACAACATGAGTGGAACCCTTCTTATGGAGGATCTCCATGTCGAACTGGTTTAGAGTAACTAACCAACGGGCCAGACGTCCGCTCGGGTTAGGAATGTTTCGGATCCATTTCAAAGCCAGGTGATCCGTCACACAGGTGAATCGCGTTCCCCAGATGTAGAAAGACCAGGTAGTGACCGCATGTAGTACCGCCAACAACTCCTTTTCTGTCGTACTGTAATTACGCTGGCTACTGGATAACGTTTTCGATGTATATGCGACGGCGTAGGGCACTCCGTCTTCTTCTTGGATCAGCACAGCTCCAACTGCAATGTCCGAAGAATCACAGTGAATCTGAAATGGCTTAGAGAAGTCAGGACAGCGCAAGACAGGATAAGACGTAAGGCAATCCTTCAACTTCTGAAAGGCAGATTCCCGTTGCTCAGTCCATTCAAAACGGGTATCTTTATGTAGCAGCTGGTTCAACGGGGCGGCAGTCTCGGAAAAACTCGGAATGAAACGCCTAAACCATCCCACCATTCCTAGGTAGGCGCGGACGGCCTTTACAGACGTTGGTCTTGGATAATTTCTGATCGCGACGACCTTGTCTTCGGAGACTTGTAGTATGCCTCCTCCCACACGATATCCGAGGTAGATGAGCTCAGATCGGACGAACGTGGACTTTGTCCAATTTACCTTTAAGTTGGCTTGACGGAGGAGTCGGAAAACTATTTCTAAATGTTTCTTATGTAGTTCCGCGGTACGGGAAAATATTAAAACATCATCTAGGTATACGATTGTAAACTCTTGAGCTTCGCGAAGTACTCGCTGCATCAGACTCTGGAATGTCGCGGGCATCGTACTAAGCCCGAAAGGTGCATAGGCATGTTCAAAAAGACCCATATTGGGTACTATAAAAGCTGTTAAAGGTCTGGTGTCATCCGCTACGCGGATTTGATGATAGCCCGACAGGAGGTCAAGCGAAGATACAAAATACGCATCTTTCAGACGGTCCAGAGACTCATGAATCCGGGGTAAAGGAAAAGCATTGGATTTACACAAGGCGTTTACACGTTTGTAGTCGACGCAGACTCTTATCTCGCCGTTTTTCTTGCGGACCGGAACTACAGGCGACGCCCATTCAGACTCTGACGGAACAATGACGCCGTCTGCTAGTAATTTCTTAATCTGCTGATGCACAATCTCCAGGACCGGTGGTGACATCGGGTAGTAGCGCTGTTTGACCGGCACCGTATTCAACTCCTTCAGGTACATTCGATGCTCTACGAGGTCACACTTGCCACTCGAAGTGAGGAACTGCTGTTTCCATTTGCGAAGTAAGTCATTGAAGTCGGCTCTGTCAACGGGTGTTAAGTCCTTGTGGCAGAATTCCTCCATTTCATCAATATTTGGGTCTTCAATGGTCACATCCTTGACGTCCACCTCATCCACACAGTGTAGAGAAAAAGCGTCAGCACGAATGATAGTAGGGGCTGCACCATCTTGAAGAGTTATTCGATGTTGTCCGAAGTCAATGACGGTTCGGAGGGCTTGCAGTGTGTTCATCCCCACAATTAGAGGATGAGAGAGACGCTTCACAAGGTAACAATCTCCTGCCCAATTTGCGGGTCCCGCGTCCGTTTCTACAATGAGGTTGATCTTGACACACCCGACTACTTCGGCTTCTTCCCCATTGGCAACAGTCGCGCTTGCCGACACCGCGCGGATGTGATGTCCCCTTTTTTGTAATTCATGCCAATACTCACTTAAGATGACAGAGTGAGTCGATCCGGGGTCAATAAGTCCAATAACTGGAATCCCACCCATGTCTACTTTAATGTAGTACCGTTTCTGGGGGTCCGGCGCGTTCGCACAAGAAGACAAATCAATCTGCACCGATGGCTGATTGTTCACTGTTCTTGGTGAGGTTGTTCGGTTGCGGGGGTCGTGGTCACCTGCCTCGCCACGCCCCCTTGGCTGTTTAACTTCGGTGGCCGGCATGTACAAAGGCTGGATAGGACTCCCGTCTTGCCACAGTGATAACAAAATGGACGAGAAGTGGTTTGGCAGTCTCGTTCCCGATGTCCAAACAGGCGGCAACCCCTACACTTGTAAGTGGTCATATTGGCAGGAGAAACCAGCGCCAGGAGTTGTGGTCTTGAACCTCCAAAGTCACCGTAGAGCGGGTTGCATAGCATAGCGTTGGTCGGTGGAACGTAGGACGCTTGTTGTTCCAGTTGGTGCTCCGCCGCGACGCAAGTTATTTCAAAGGATTTTATTGAGGTATATACCGTAAGTTGGGAACCTACAAGACTAGCCAGTCGAGGGGGTAGGTGAGCCATGAGTAACGGTACAAGTTCGACTTCTTTGAGTGGAGTTGCGAGGTCGTCGTTCAGTGCCTTCATGGCCGCGATGTAGTGGGCCACCTTTTCGTGTTCTCCCATCGTTCTAGTATATAGTAAGACCTTCAACTTGAGTTGATGGTCTGCCGGCAGGTAAACGTTCTTCAGCGCCATTTCCAGTTCGGTCCATAGTGCATACTTATTTCCGGCGTACCACCGAGCGGCTGGCCCGTCAAATAGCGTAGGTATGGCGCGGAGTTTTTCGTCTTCTGTTAGTGGGTGAAGGGCAAGGCAATCTTTCAATTTGTTAAAAAAAAGTGGTAGACTCCCGTCGGCACCGGTGAACGTGATGTTGCGTCGTCGTGCCTCTTTTAAAAACATTTCTAGTTGTGGCCTAGAGCTTCTCCCTGGAAGAACCTGTCGCAGGAAATCGCGTTGCAACTCTAAATTGACCTTGAAGATTCGATTCAGTACTCTCTCCATCCGTATCTCCTCTCCTTGATCGTGGGAAAGCTCTTCCTCAGGCTCCAAGTCTGTTGGTCGAGTCTCGGGTAATGGTGAACTTACCAATTGCAAATTTGCAAATTTATCAATGTCGCCTAGGCAAGCTGGATGATCATTCACGTAGCTTTTCATATATTGTCGTTGCTCTTCCAGATCAGCCGCCGGTAACTCACATCCGACTTCCGTGGCTAATGACTCGAGCTTCTCTCCATCACAGTTGGTTAGATACTGTGTTAATGTTAATGGTACCACTAAGTAAGGAGGCCGTACAATGGTAACGTCTGCCATATCCTCAAACTGGTTTGCCGACTCCGGTGTCGCTAAGAAGTGGCTTTTTAATTCCTTTTTCAGGGTCTCCTTCGTGCCTTCTATCGGTAATCCTAACTGTTCAGCGATCTCTTCTAGCCGGGCCTTACTGGTGGCACTCAAAAACTGTATTAGGGTTCGCGGCATTATCTTTCGCACTTTTCACTATATATATTTATATAAATATATATTTTTTTTTCCACAACAATGTCTATCGTAATATTAAATAGTCTTACGTGAAGTAATTCACACGATAATTGTTATTAATACACTTATTATTTATAATTATCATAAAAAGGGAAGTAGGTGTTCCTAAACACCCCCTCCTCAAACCCAAGACGAATGCGACTAAAGAAAACTAACTGGTATATATTATACCACTTTTGGTAACCTATCTAGGCCTACGTGCTTATTATTAATATAATGAATTAATACTTCCTTATCATTCATTCCATACATACAATACTACGACCAAGAGTGTGTGAACTACCCCAATGCTGATAACTGAGCCAATTTGCACAAAACAAGTCAAATATATTCCGTGTCAAACAGAAAGGACAAACTCCTATCAATGGTTTACCATAATTAAAGTAAAATGACGATAATTTTTATATAGGCCCAATATTAAATAAATAGTTATAGATTGAATTACATAAAACCGATGTTGACTCCTCTGGATCCGTCCGTCCTCAACCCTGACGAATTGACGAAACTGTAATTATAACCACAACAGCACAAAGATTATCCGTAACCTAAGCCCTGTTGACAATCAAAACATTTTATTATCACTATTTTTTCTTAGCGAACATCTTTCAAAAATATAAATACCATGATTAAGAATTTTAAAAAGTATCATTTACTGTTTGTTATTATCTTTTCGAAAACTATCATTTCCAAAATTATTAATATCACTTGTCAACAACTAATTCAAAACTACTGTTGTTTATATCTTTTCAAAACTATTGTTCTAGCCTAGAAATATCACTTTTGTCAACAATCCATTTAAAAATAAGATTATCATGTTCGTAACAATTTCACAACAATCATTCCAACCATTCTACAACCTCGGGCCCCAACGTTGGTGTGAGCCACTTTGTTGCGTTTTCTCCCCGGCTTAGGGTTCTTTAGGAGAGGCTGTAGGATCGAGGAATGAATGTTGTGAAATAATTACAACAAGAATTCGTTAACAGAAATTATATTCTTGATAGAATTATGAAACCCTAAGATATAGAAAAATAGAGCACCTGTAGTAGCGTGGCCAATAAGCGTCTCCAATAAATAAAAAGTAAGCGATCACCTCATGGCTCAATCCTAAATCGTCACATTGTCTGGGCTGAGGAGGGAGCGGAGTCCGAACACCCCCTTCCGGGTGGGGTTTAGCCCATCATCGTCGAAATCAAATCCATGCCACCACAACTCCTGCCAGCCATCATCCTTATGACTTCTTCCTTCTTTAAAATCTCATTTCTTTTTTTCTTTTTTTTAAAATCCAAATCGGGTTATAAGAAATTCTCGGCCATCCTTTTTCGTAACATTTTCTAACAAGCCACCGCAAATTCAACCGGCCGCCAACCTCTCGTCAAAAACTTTTTTAAAGTAATAATAATAATAATAAAAGTATTTTTATTAATAAATAGAAATAAATAATAATAGATACTTTATGATTTTGTGATTTTAAAAGATCTGGCGATAATTAAATTGTGAATAATAATAAAAGATAGAAAAAATTAATTTATTTTAAACCGAATGTGATATTTGGAGGTTGGTTAATTGAACAAAACAAATATGGCGGATTTACAAATAAATAAATAAATTGAAAAAATTTAATAAATAATAATAAGAAGATATGTAATCGTAATATTAAGATTTAGTATATCCAGTAAACTGGATACACATATAAAAAGGTAGGGTTGCACGCTACAATTCTCCATTAGCCATGCTCGTAAACAGGACATTTTCGGGAGGGGGGGGGGTAGTTTTATGAGTTAATAGTAGTAAATTTGGCCAAATCCCAGGCAACGGTAAGTTATATGCAGTAAAAATTTAAAAAGTCGCACACCTGGAATGTTCAATTTTTTCTAGGGTAGGTACAGCCTAGAAATTTCGGGTTGGGTTGTAGGCATTTTGTCAGCAAAAAATTATAAATTTTATTCACAAAACTAGAAACAGGGTGGCCGGGGGTCTCCCCCGGGGTAAATGTTTTCAATAAAGAGGCTCAAATAGTGGGTTTCTACAGAACTACAGAAGCACGGGGCTCTACGTGCTGGTTGCCTTACTCTTTTAATTAACGGGTCGCCCCCGGACCAATGATAGCTCAGCCTTTATTGAGATATTGCCGTTCGTATATAGTTTTTTTAAATATTAATTTTCATTTAGAGAAAGACCTCTCACATGTGGGAACGGTGGAGACATTGCCAAAAAGTTTATAATTCAGCGTTATTGCAGGTTGGCGGCTGCTTATATTTACTCCCATTCCAGAATAAAATCCAAATAATTACATTATATTTTGGAAGTTTAATTTGAAATGTTTAATTAGTTATATGTTGCAAACGTAACTATCGACAGTGCTGTAATAAAGAGTGTAAAATGCTTTCCATACCTGGGCAGCAAAATAACACGAGAAGGGAAAGCATCCCAGGAAATATCCAGCTGAATACACTTAGCCAGACTAGCTTTTAACATAAAGTCAAAGATATTCGAATCTAACAACATCGACTTGGATATAAGAAAAGACTTTTCAGAACTCTAGTGTGGAGTGTGCTCTTGTACGGAAATGAAACATGGCGCATTTATACGAACATAAAAAATTAAAAATAAACTGGAAGCCTTTGAATTGTGGTGCTGCAGAAGAATTTTGAAAATTCCATGGAGAAACCACATAGCCAATGAAGAAGTGCTCCATAGAATGAACGAATAAAGAGCTATTATGGCCACCATTTCAACAAGAAGAGGCAAATAGATAGGGCATATTCTTAGACACGAAGGGCTCCTCAAGAACATCATTGAGAGTATGGTTGGAGGCACCAACTCAAGAGAACGACAGAGAAAAGAGTACCTAGAACATGTCATGAAGGACCTAGGGTGCGACACATATGTTGTTGTTGTTTCTAACGCCTGCTTTCAGCAGTTCTGCTTTAAGCAACCCTGTCAGCCTGGCGGGTGGACTGAGTCTGTTTGTTAACTTGAGGCACCCTAAGGGCAAACTCTTTCACCTCGGGGAAAGGGGAGTTAACTAACAGGGTGGACCTCCTGATTATAGTGGATTCCGAACCACTTGGGGAACATGGTAAAGTCACACGATTAAATCGGAGGTGACAGGACTCGACTTATACTGCCTAAGCGCGTTATCATGTCCCACCAGGTTCCCCTGCCAACGCTGTGCACACTACCAAGTTGCCGCAGTTTGAAACATGCTCTGCTCTAATGGGATCAACATGGTAAGGCCGTTAGCGGGTGCGACACATATAAAGGACTGAGAAGGACCATACAAGACAGACAAGAGTTGAAAAGAAGACTACAACATTCGCTGCAAACCAATCCAAAGATTGCAACTCAAGAATATTTTTTTTATATAGATTATGCAGGTTGATTATTTTATGACCCATTTGGCTCCCCTAGGTGATGTGGCGCCCGGGATGGACCCCCCCCGTTAACTATTGCATAAGTCAGCACGAGAATGAATTCAAAGAATATAAGCGTGCCAAACATTGTGTAATATAAGCATGGAAGAGTCCGGGAAAATAAAAATTTAAAAAAAAGTAAATATATTTTAAGTACGTAAGTAAATAAATTTTTAATTGTATTTTATGTCCATTCATTTACTTTTAATTTCGATTAATATTTTACCTGAATAATTCTCCCACGCAGGTAAAAGAGAACCCGTGATAAACACTAATTTTAAATTTTTTTGCCGACTCCTTGTTAAGAAGTAGGATTATTCAAAAAAGGAAAAAATGCTGATGTTGCCTGGAACCATTTATCATTTCCGCGTTTCTGCGACTCTATTATAGAGAGGCAAAATCGAAAAACCACCGTTTTACTTCTCGACAATGAGCCTGGCCTTTTTCCAAAAATTCCCCACCTGGCATTCTTTAGCTCGACTTGTACAATACGTTTCCAGGTTTTAAACTTTTATTTTGAGGATAATTTCACAAAGGATGTATATTCATGTTACGTCCATTTAACCACCCACAATGCTATTGTGCATATCCTAGAGTTATCGGTCGCAATTTTAAATATTTGCGCCACCTTTTTTTGAAACCTTCAAAAAATCTCCCTCCATCTCTGAATTAAAACTGTCAATAGTTTTTTAATACTGTCAATTTTCTAAGTCTTTTTTGTCCTTAATATATTACCAATAGGCTACAACTGCTACTAAACTGCCGTTGCTGTCTGCCATCGTGTCTTAATGAAGAAACAAAACGCCTGGTACCGACCTCTGAAAAGGCTGCACAGTAAGATAAACGCAATACCTGTAAGTCAATAATTCATAGATTTTTAGCCTACATAACTTTTTATTTGTATTATTATTATTATTATTATTTTTATTACAAAAAGGTTAATGGCATACAAACAATTTAATGAATGTATCCGATTGACCTCTTCAGTCACCTCTATAGGTTAGCACCCGCTTTAAGTTACGACACGTCTCCGATCGCATGGCGTGTAGAGACTCACACAAGTGCTACTACGCTGTCATCTGGCCATCAAAGTCGATAGAACTAAACAACTAGAGTGATCTTGTCCCTAATGCTGAGTTCCTGAAGCGACTGTTTACGAAAACTGAGTTGCTGCTGACGGTTAAGAAACGGAAACTAACATACGGCCATATATGTGATGAGGAACGAAAAGTATCGCCTTCTGCATGTCCATATCCAAAGAAGATAGAAGGGCTCCTCGTTTTGGTCCTGGTTAAAAAAACATAAGGCAATGGTTTTGTAAAAGCATGACTACCCTTTTCAGAGCAGCAGTCTCCAAGGTACAAATTGCTATAATGATCCCCAATCTTCGATCTAGAAGAGGCATTTAAAGTAGAAGAGGAATGCTTTTGCAATCAGGTACCTTTTACGACAGCCAATTATACTGACACAATGTAGCCATATCTTCCCGTAATTCAAACTAACAACAAAAACATTTTAAAATTTGGAATTTGGGCTTCTGTCTTATAAAAGCATCAGACGGCGCAGGGCCAAACGTACCCTAAAGGTATTGGCCGACTTGGCATGAAATTTAGGGGTACTCTTCTACTCGAATCGAACCTTTTGAGGCGTCTGTCCCAATACCTTATTTTGATTTTGAATCTGTTAAACTTGGCTTGGATAATCAAACCATTTTTCATATAGAAATATCCCAGTGAAACCTACATAGTTAAAGGTACGCTTGTTTTTAGAAATAGTTTATCCCATATTATGAAGCAGTAGAATCTATTGGGGCTGTTGGGAAGTCAATTAGAAAGCGTACTTCCTATAGTTTTGTCAACTTGAGCGGTTGACATCTTCAGTGGTATTGTATAGACTTCTAAGATTGTATCTCGGAGGCTTAGGAGCGACTATTGAAAGAATGCGTTCAGATCGACCACGACCCATCAGCCCAGATGCTATAGCTTCTTCTTCTTATCCCTCCCTGCAAGCCTTTGGTATTATGTAGGTTATCCCAAACGTTTTTGACGTCCTCGTCCTTGTGTAATTATGCTGCTATGGGGAAATTGGAGCTCCTACAGTATATAATTGCATATGCTGTCGTGAATTGAGTTTCATAGACTATGCCTGTAAATTGATTAGGGGTGCCAAGCTCTGATCTTGAAGGTTGGGGGGTGTTTAGCCCCGGAGCACAAAACAAGTCCTTGATGACATCAGAACATTACTTCATTCGCCATCATTGGAGGAATGAGGATCTAATTGGATTTGAGTTTTTTGGTGTCTTTGTAAAGAAGAGTAGTTGCTCCATTTTTGAATTGTTGTTTGTATTGTTTATTTTGTGTTCGTATTTTGTATTGTATCAATTAAATGCATTTGAAACATTGAAAATAGCATCTGTTCTATTATAAACTCATGCAACACTGAGCTCGACTGCAGCCAGCAGCGGTACCGTGTCTTAATTTAGCTTTTGCTGTTCACTAGCAGTAGGAATATGTTTACTGTGTGTATATTCAGCTGAAGGGTGTCGGAAATTTGAGAAACTTTCCTGTGAAGTGTCAATGCTTTGGAGTTGGGTAAATGCTGCAGCTACAAGGCCGTGCCCAGGTTTTAATTTGGGGGGTCCAAAAGTTTTTTTAACGTAATTTATTAATTAATTAATGGATAAATTCTTCAAACCAGCATACAGGTTTACACACAAAAATTTTTATTTCGGGGGGAGGGGGGTGGGTCCGGACCCCATGGACCACCCCCCTAGGTATGGCCATGCTGCAGCATATGAATTTTTCAGTAATATTTAAACTGTCACTTAGTTGACTGAAGTCGCCATATCCAGACAACGGTAGTCTTTTGCCATACATCTATGAGACGTATTGTAATTTCGTTGCATTTATTTTTATTTCAGGTAAGTGTCAAATTCAAACCTATCAAGCCGCAGTAAGTCCAAAATCAGCAGCACTTCGGTGAAATATATATATATATATATATATATAGTCCTTTCTTTTATAAATAAACGGGCTTGAATTTAAATGATGATTATTTTCCTAAAGAATGTGCTCTAATTAACATTAACTAGTACGATATTAAGTATACAAGTGTACATAGATGTGTATTTTTTAAATGAATACATTAACTCACAAAACCAAAAGAGAACACATTTGCTTAAGAAAAAAAGATAAGAATGAGAAAGTACACCCAAGGCGAAAAAGAACTGTTTAATTCTGTATTTTATATATTTTATGGCCTCAGGATGCACAATATTAGTTGACCTCTCACTACTTGGGCGGGTTTACAACCGCACGGCCGTCGTAACATTCCAAGAGAAAGACCGTGCGGTTGTGAACCCTTCCAAATAGTGACAGGTCAGCAAGTAATGTGGTTGTTGATAGGATTTATATTTTATGGCATAAAAATATAAATATATAAATTTATTGTTCCGTGTTTACGTAATAATAAGTCACTGTTCCCTTCTTTAAGAGTCTGTTAGAAATTCTTGCAAAAGGACTACTCACCCTATGTAAATAAACAAACAGCAATATTATCTTAATTATATATTTTGATTTTGCTGCACGGCAAACCGTATGCTATAAAAGGGCATTAAAATAGACGAAACTGCGGGTCTGTGTCTCTTATATGCCCCGACCCCAAATAAATGTGAACAACTTTCTCCCCAATCAGACCAAACTACTTAAGTTACCCTCTTCATGTGCCTAAGCATAAATTTAGTGTGGGACTCGAACCAAAAACCTTTCGGGTGATAGTCGGAGTCTGTACCACTAAACTACATGTCCCGACACTACGTTACGGTACTATTAAAGTCTACATCTCTGTTCTATATAGGAGAATTTTTTTGCTCCCTGACTTACTGGTGACACATGCCACTTCCGTTTCGACTGCAGAACAGTTTTCTTGGTGGGAGCGAATATTCCATCTCTCTTATGTAGTACTCAAGTCACCACTGTAACGCATATCTTAGGCGGTTATTCCACCGACGTCAATAGTGATAGTGTTGGTGATATTGACGTGGACAGACATTTTTAGACTTTCTTTAATGTCTGCTACCACGTCAATCACGTCAATACCACCAACACTATCACTATTGACGTCGGTGGAATAACCGCCTAAGGCTATGAAGATATGTATATACCTAGGATCGTTATCAAAAGTTGAGCAGTAATATACAGCCAATCCACTAGATATTCACGTACAATAGAGCGAGAATAAATTAACTTCCAAGCAACCCTCGTAATGAATTCCTTCGGGGGGTGTTCTGGTTGGAATCTGTCTTTGAAATTATTCATCTCACGCGTATAAGTACATAAACATATACGCAATTTTGTAAACACTCAAGGTGATATATTCAAGAACGCAGGTTGTACTTCGGTAAATATACGGGGTGTGAACTGAAAGTTTCCATTCGGTGTTTACTTTCAAAACGCCTTTGGTGACTTCATATGCGCGGGGGGGGGGGGGGGGGGTGGACCCCTTCAAAGTTTTGTGGGGGCCTTTGGTTAGCTGAGAGATTGTCTTTGGAGCTTTTTAATTAAAATCTTACTATAGCTGTGGGTTCCCAATCGTTCTACGAGGTATATGGAGGGATGGACTTTGTCGCAAGTATTGGAGAACATTTGCTTCGACACGAGAACTTCCTAAGCTGCATCATAGGGAGAACCATATAGAAGGCCCGAGAAAAGAGTATCTGCAGCAAGTGATGGAGGATGTAGGGGCCAATACGAAACATACGTGAAGCTGAAGCCTGAAGAGGGCGTGCCAGAATCGAGGGGAGTGGCGGCATCGATGTCACATGTTGCTGGCAACCAGCCAGCCGGCTGTAACTTGAAGAAGATGGAGATGGATTACAGACAAATGCTGCTCATACCCTTGAGTGATTGTGTTCCTAATGCTGAGGTTCTGAGGCGAATAGATACAGAAGCCGAGTTGCTGCTGACGGTTAAGAAACTCAAACTAACATACTTCGGCCATGTGATGAGGGAAGAACAGAGGGCTTCCGGCAGAAGAAGAATCTCCTGATGACGAACTGGAAACTGACCTCATCGAGTTGAAAGACCGTAGATGATAGAGGGTCGAGTAAAACTGTGATGAGTAAAGGAGTGTTGTTGAACAGACCAAAGCCCATCAAGGGCTGCAGAGCCAGAAGAAGAAGAAGAAGACGTGTAACTGTGGCCATATATGATGATATATGATGTAATTTATATCCACACAAGCTATGGAGAACAGAATCAGTGCATTTGCAATGTGGATATACAGACGAATGCTGCGCATATCGTCAGAGGCTGTCCCAGACCTCATAAAAGGGAGAGGCACTTTTCAGTAGCGTAACGATAGGTTTTCGAAGGGGGCGGTATATAATTTGCCGCCTCTCCACCCATTTTCATAAAAGTGTATAAAATGGGAAAAGCCGTTCTGCCCGTTCTCATGGACGTACGCAGCTTTTAAATTAGCGCATGAGCCAAAGGGTTCGGAGGATATGAAGGGGGGCTCGGGGGTCTTTTTTGAAAAAAAAAAAACGGCTGAAACATTGAGATTTTACGCATTTTCAGAGCAAGAAGGGTTCTATATTACAGGGAATTAATAAATTAGTGCACAAGGGGGGCTCGGCCGCTCGGGGGGCTCCCCCGGGAGAAAAATCTTGAAAAATTGGGCAGAAATAGTGGGGTTTTACGCATTTTGAGTGCAGTTAACACGTGTATTTTAGAGGCAAAGAATATAACTGCATTCCAAAGGGGGGGGGGGGGAATTGCCCGCAGTGCCGGTCCCTGCGTCCGCCTCTGCATATTGTGTCCCTTATGCAGTGGTCCTGAAGCAAACGGATACAGAAGCCGAGTTGCTGCTAACGGCTAAGAAATGGAAACTAACATACTTTCGTCCATGTGTTGAGAAACGAAAAGTTTCCCTTCTGCGCGTAATATTCCAAGGGAAGATAGAAGGACAGATGGCTTCCGGCAGAAGAAGAACATCCCGGTTGAAACCTCTGAGGCAGTGGTTCTTCTTCTTCGTCCTTTTTCAGAGCAGCAGTCTCCAAGGTTCAAATTGCCATGATGACCGCCCTTTTTCGGTAGAGGAGACATTTAAAAAAGGAGAAAAACTGCTGACAGTATATACCGAAACAAAAAAGCACAGAAATGGCATTGCAATGCGGTGCATCTGAGACGAGACGAGATAGCCTAGTGCTGTTTTCTACATCGTCAGCACTTTATTTTTGTACTTTGTATAATGTGTACCTATGCACCTTACGTTGCTGCCTTACACGTAGCTGAATGCAACATCCAAAATATATAAATACTAGAAAATGAAGATCCTCTACCAGTCCTCAGGCTTATAACTTAACTTATAACTTATAGATTGTCGCTTTTACTGGGAAAACTATCTTCTAGTCCGTAATTTTATTCTTCGTGCCGATCTGATAAACCACGCCGAAAAAAAACTGACATAAAAATTACAAAGTTTTACAAAAAGAATGGAAAATCTGGGTCATACAGTACACCGCTCGAGACACATGACATATATAAAATCCCGCCCATCTCCCATAAAACCACCCGTGCTTTACCACAGAGACAAAAAAAAAAAACGAGAGAAATAACATATTTTCAAGCAGAAACATGAAATTTGAAAAATGGCGGTAAAACAATGGAGGCACACCTTGCGAAGAAATACGAGACGTTGCTACTTTCCTTTGTCCGGACTTATTCCTTTGAACCTTAATTTATCCCCGTCGCATATTAAATATCTATCCCCTATTTCCTTCAGCCTGCAGGATATTACGAGCTGTATTCTAACATCTTTTTGTGCCTCAAGTCTTCATTTTTCACATTTTTTTGATTGTACCTTCTTAGTATAATAATATGAAAGCTGAATCTCACCCTGCGAAAAGGTTTATCATATTAATGCTTCTTCAATTTTTTTTATTTCTCGCCTTCTTTTTTATTTTATTTTGTTAATAAAATTCGTCATTGAGTGAGTGTTGACGACTTGGAATTATCTTTTTCCGCGAAAAGCTAAGCTTTCGCTAAGATTTGAATAATTAGGGCGCGTTCTTGAAACGTCTGATGTTATTTTAAAAATGGTAAGTGAACAGGGGTTACCTAGGGTATATTTAAAATGTATTTTATATGTTTTTTGACTAAACCTAAACTAATTTCCTCTAAGGTAAACAAATAAAATAATATGTTAATGTTGATAAGGGAAGCCAAGGCCGTAGCCAGGATTTTTTTTCGGGGGGGGGGGGGTAGTTAGAAATTTTACTGGGTGTTACATAGTTGTTTTCATTTTTCCTCTCAAAATCCGATTCTATCTAGTATCAAGCCATTTCATTTCGGGGGGGGGGGGGGGGGTTGAACCCCCATGAACCCCCCCTTGAGGGAAGCCGCGTGGTACCATTGAAGATAATTATCCAATGAAAGAAAGATGTAAATTATACAGTGACGGTCATAGACATTGACATTACACGAAAAAAATTCCACAACAAAAACCTCAAATATTTTGAATTTTTTACCCCAAGAATCCCTAATGAAAATGTCCAATGTCAGCCATAGGCGCCTCTTTATGAACCCGTCTTTTTTTTTAAAAATAAACCCGCCAAAATCCATCCATCTTATGCACGATTATTTGAAGCATGTTACCCAGAAAAGAACCAAAACGCATAAGCTAAACACCACAAGTGGTTTCTTTTTTGCATAACACGATTATTTATAAATGGTTGACCTCAGTGAAGACACTTATATTAATCATGGTGCCCCTGTCATTTTTATTTCTACCCCTTGCCTTCTTGCCCCTCCCCCCCTTCCACCCTCTCCCCCCCTTCCACCCCCTCCCCCCGAGTTTCCCCCGGCCTCTGTTAGCAGTCAATGATGCGTACGTTTTCCATGATCCATTTTCCCTTTTTTCGTGCTGATTTTTTTGCCATTTGATATTTTTTTGCGACCGGAAATTGGAGCAGAATTATTGTTGGCTTTTAGAGGAAGCTATACTTACTTATTGATGAATAATCGGTAATGTGCCTTGTGTCATTAAGATTATGATGAATGAATGAATGAGTGAATGAATGAATGAGTGAATGAATGAGTGAATGAATGAGTGAATGAATGAGTGAATGAATGAATGTATTTCCAAGACAATATACAATATATATGCGCATATCTAATGAAATATACATCGTACCTGCAGGGCTATCAAAAATATCAAGTCAAACAGAAGAAGTTTTCTGAGCTTGTTGAAATGTTACCTCTCACAGGCATTGACTATTATATACGACACAGGCCTATGACAGTATTGTATACTTAATGCCAAATTTTAAAAAGAATTCGCTGAGTAATTTCACCCAAAATCCTTGAGAAATTGACAGACTGATTAACATTTCGTTGTCACTTTTTTCGGATCCTGAGGGCTGAAACCATAAAAATCTCATGGCCGATTATTTCGTTGGGCACAAAAATTTTCTTTTACTAGTAAACGGTGTACGAGCGGTTCCTTTGAACAGTCCCGGAGATACTGCACAATACCTCCATGTATACCTATGACGTTGCCATTCCAAACTACCGAAACTCTTCAAGTGATTGAAATAATAGTGGAATGAGGTTCTGTAGGGACAGTTTTGGTCACTAGGTTCGCTGACGACAAACCGATATCCATATTATTCAAAATGGCCGCCGTTTGAATGTGAAAACTAAGCTCTTAGCATCTAATTAATTCTTTTTATGTTTTTTATAATATTTTTACTATGGCTGGACCTTATTTCGCTACATATATATTTAATATATATATTCTCCATGATTTATAGAAAAATATCACTTTAAAATAATACATAAATAAAATAATTTTAAAATATCATTGAGGCTTATGGAAAATCAACGCGTTGATATCATTGCAACTGGTGCTGCCATCTATAAAATGACGTCACAAATGAACCTCATTGAAAGGGAGTCGAATCCAAGGACTGGGTCATGTGCATCGAATGCAGGCAGCGAGGACGCCGAAGCTGGTTTTCGAAGACACCTTCAACCACCCTAGGCTGCCCGGTAGGCCAAGGCTCAGAAGGAAGTACTCGAAGATGTGCACGCCATCGGCACCCGAGACTGTAAGCTAGCGGCGGCGGAAGATTGTCCGAGATGGCTTGGTGTAGTGGCCGCGGCCAAAAGTTTCCCTGAGCTAGATGCGCCTACCCAAGGCTGTAGCAATAGATTTGCGATAGGGGGGGGAGGGGTTCGGCAGTCTAGACTCTACTAGAGTGTGGCGGGTAAGGGATAAGCTAGCCTAAGGCCAGAGGGCTACAATAGTAATTTATACCGATCTTCAGAAAGCAAAACTGAATTTTTTAAATACAACAGTTAGAAACATAGAAAGAAAATAACAAATTTATATGATTAAATTGAAGCTTCCTCTTAGAAGCCAGCTGGCTTCCTACTGCATCTTCGTCCACTATAATTCTATTGAACTTTTGAAGTTATTTTACAGTTTTAGTCATATTTCGTTTTTGTTTGTTTATATTTCATGTTGTTCATACTTCTAGTTTGTTTACTATCAAGCAGCAAGTAATTTTTAATTTTTCTAGACGGGGGGGGGTCCGGAACCCTGGATCCCCCCTCCTATAAATACGGCCTTGCGCCTACCTAAGTAAGTAAGGAAGTAAGTTGTAAATAGGAAAGAAAATAAAGGAATGGACTTTAAAACAGGACTCGAGCCTTTAAAAAAGCCTGCGGCTTGAAATACATGCATATGCATTGTTTTACAGTTTGTAATTGGCTCGTCAAGTCACTCGAGTCATATTCAATCAGTGAAACTCGAAAATTGACAGTTTCGCCTCCAGCTCAGTTTTCATGAAACTCTATATCTGCATTCAAATTGCACCTTTTGTTCAACAGAGAAAATGGAGCAATTTTTTTGCTGTAGTAATGTTGAAAATCAAAATTAACAAAATCAAATTTTGAGCAGTTTTTGCTGTCATTCAATGCTTGTTATGATATTTTTTTGGAACTATAAAATTCTACTATCAGAAAGGGAAATTTAAGTTAACAATGAAACAAGCATATAGTCTGTATACGTATTCTGCGGTTGTAGAAAATAGAGGGGAATCCGCGTTTCCCATATTAAATGAAACATTGAAAGGAGATCCACCCTAACCCCAAACTCCACAGAGGGCTCACGCGTACATGACTTCTATGATTAAAGAGAACCTGAGAAAATGGATCAACTTATAATGTTCCTTTTTTCAATTTTCGCTCCCGAGTCCAGCGAATTCAAAGAAGATCAGGCTGTTAAGCTCCGCAAATAATAAAGTGGTAAGTTATTGTGACTACGATTAAGCTTAACCTGAGATTAAGTTCTCGGTATAAGCTAATCATAGTCATAATAAAGCTATTTAGATTGCGAGCCAAGTGCGCAATAACTTACTGCGCCGTATTCTGTTGGCAAGCTTGCTTGCTGTATTGTACATTAATCTTCATTTACCGCATTTTTTGCTTTCCAATTTGTACGTAGTATAAGGAAAGCTTTGAGATGGTCCAAATTTTCGTTACGAGATTTCAATGGATTTACACGTTTAGAGGTCCCAGGAACCAAAAAAAGTGGTTTTTACGAAATGTCTGTCTGTCGCTCTGTCGCTCTGTCTGTCTGTGCGTCGATTTCCGGGCAAACTACGCAGTCGATAATGATGAAATTCGGTATGTAGGTTCACAAAAATCATACTTCGGGACCAATGTTTTTATTTTGGGCTATCTCAATTGGGGGGGGGGGTACTATTATCATAAAACTCCAAAAAAACGTCTAAAAAAAATTATTTATCCAAAACGGCAACAACGATTTATTCTAAATTCAAATATATTGTAGTCGTTATTAATGTTGATAAAATGCGGGGGGTTGCTTGCCTCTTGATAGTTTGCTTCGGGGGGTAAAAAAATAAAAGTAACTAAATTTTAATGAAAAATGACTAAAAAATAATTTTTCTGTGAAACCTTTCCATCGATGATTTCTACCTTCAGGCATATTTTAGGTGTTAAATTGAGTAACGAAACCGGACAGATTGCTTTCCCAAAAAACTATTTGGTTTTGTGAAAAAAAAACTTTTTTAGAAAAAAAGTTTCACGGTCAAATGCATTGCGTGCCCTGCCATTCTTGCTGTGTGGAAATTTGTAGGTCTGACCTATCTAGAATTTACCTCACCTCCAGTGACATCAGGTGGACAACCCCCCCCCCCCCCCCCCCCCCCCCGAGATGACCGAATTTTAACTATAGGAAAATTATTTACCATATATAATTTTTTCAAAAAAACATTTTTTTCGCAAAACCAAATAGTCTTTTGGGAAAGTAACCTGTCCTGTTTCGTTACACAATTTAACACTTAAAACATGCCAGAAGGTAGAAATCATCGATAGAAAAGTTTCGCAGAAATTTTTTTTTTGTCATTTTTCATTAAAATTTAGTTATTTTTATTTTTTTACCCCCAGAAGCAAACTATCAAGGGGCAAGCGACTCCCCGCATTTTGTCAACATTAAAAACGACT
Organism: Psococerastis gibbosa; assembly: GCA_963971405.1. Taxonomy (NCBI): domain Eukaryota; kingdom Metazoa; phylum Arthropoda; class Insecta; order Psocodea; family Psocidae; genus Psococerastis; species Psococerastis gibbosa. Next base: position 2,619,847 of record OZ020491.1, read on the forward strand.
ACAATATATGTGAATTTAAATCGTTGGAGCCGTTTTTGAGAAATAATTTTTTAGACGTTTTTTGGAGTTTTTTGAGAATAAAACCCCCTAAAATTCAGTTAGCCCAAAATAAAAAAAAATTTTCCCGAGGTATGATTTTTGTGAACCTACATGCTGAATTTCATCATTATCGACCGAGTAGTTTGCCCGGAAATCGATGAACAGACAGACAGAGCGACAGACAGACAGACAGACAGACATTTCGTAAAAACCACTATTTCGGGTTCCTGGGACCTCAAAACGTGTAATTCCGTTGAAATCTCGGAATCGAAAATTGTGACCATCACAAAGCTTTCCCTATGGCTTATTCTACGTATAAATTGGAAAGCAAAAAGTCTTATATTTACGGGGGGAGACTTAAGACTAGAAAGTCTTTTACTGTATAACCCACGCCCAAAAAACAATTTCGAAAATACATAGTCAACAAATCAAAAATTATTCGTTCCATGCTCCGTTTTCATGCAAAGGGCAATTTCATGCCTTGAAGAGACAGTTGAAAACGTAAATCGACTACCAGAATGCCAAATGAATGAAAAAAGTGGCCATTGCGTTGCCGCGAAAACTCCAGTTCCCTACAACGCTATTTGCCCCTCTATATTACAGTCCCCTATCCCTCCCCACCTCAAATTCCCTAATTTTGGGACGAGATGGTAATCAGAAGAACAGATCTGTGGCTAACTGAAGCCATACATGTAAAAGGCTATGTAATTCCAAAAGGGTTCTCATTTTGAAATTTCAGCGAAAGCTGACCCCCGCGCCTGTTACTGAAATGGAACCAGCCACCCCATTTAAGTTTCCGAGGGGTTGGGGGGGGGGGGGCACTTCTATCTCTCTACACCTTTCTCCAATTTGTTGGAAATCAAATTATTAAAAAGGTGACCTAGCCTGTAGAATTAGCCGCAGGACTCATATAAAAGCGTCTGATTTTATTTGGATTCTAAAACCATTTTCTGTTACATAGGTTTATTTTTGAAAATTTATTTTCATTTTATGCGTGCGGGTTTGGGTGGTTCCGATTTTAATGTAGATTTATTTGGAACGGCCGACAGTTTTGTGTCAGAACAGAATAATTTGTAGGTTGATTATGTTGATTAAGAAATTCAGCATAGTGTATGGTAACCATGGTACGACTTTATATTTCATTATTATAAACGCTATAATAAGAGTATGAATAAAATTTAAATAAATAAATATTGATTATTGATTTCCAATTTATACGTAGTAGGCCTATAAGGAAAGCTTTGTGACGGTCGAAATTTTCGATTCCGAGATTTCAACGGATTTACACGTTTTAAGGTCCCAGGGACCCAAAAAAGTGGTTTTTAAGAAATGTCTGTCTGTACGTCGATTTCCGGGCAAACTACTCAGTCGATTTTGATGAAATTCGGCATGTAGATTCACAAAAATTATACCTCGGGACCATTTTTCTATATTTTGGGCTAACTCAATTTGGGGGGTTTTTATTTTCAAAAAACTTCAAAAAAAACGACTTAAAAAATGATTTCCAAAAAACGGCTCCAACGATTTCTTTTAAATTCACATTTATTGTAGTTGTTGTTAATTTTGATAAAATGCGGGGGGTCGCTTGCCCCTTGAGAGTTTGCTTCCGGGGTAAAAAAATAAAAATAACTAAAAAATAATTTTTCTTCGAAACCTTTCTATCGATGATTTCTACCTTCAGGCATGTTTTAGGTGTTAAATTGAGTAAGGAAACTGGACAGGTTGCTTTCCCAGAAACGTATTTGGTTTTGTACAATTTTTTTCTTTTTTTTAATGATAATGAAAATTCACGCTCAAATCCATTGCGTGCCCTGCCAGTATTGCTGTGTGGTAATGTGTTGGTCTGACCTATCTAGAATTTACCTCACCACCAGCGACGAGTGACGTCAGGTGGACAACCCCCCCCCCCCCCCCGAGATATCGGAAATTTAACCATAGTAAAATTATTTACCATGAAATTACTCATTTTCTCTGTCTACTAATTTTGATAAATTGGAAAGCATGTTCGAGTAAACTCGGACCGGTTCTCATTTTTATTTTTGCTTTCCAATTTATACATAGTATATAAGGAAAGCTTTGTGATGGTCGAAATTTCCGATTCCGAGATTTCAACGGAATTACACGTTTTGAGGTACCAGGAACCCAAAAAAGTGATTTTTACGAAATGTCAGTCTGTCGCTCTGTCTGTATGTCTGTCTGTCTGTCTGGTTTTATTCTCAAAAAACTCCAAAAAAACGTCTAAAAAAATTATTTCTAAAAAACGGCTCCAACGATTTCTTTTAAATTCACATACTGTATATTGTAGTCGCTTTTAATGTTGACAAAATGCGGGGAGTCGCTTGCCCCTTGATAATTTGCTTCTGGGGGTAAGGAAATAAAAATAACTAATTATTAATTAAAAATGACTAAAAAATATATTTTCTTCGAAACCCGTCTATCGATGATTTCTACCTTCAGGCATGTTTTAGGTGTTAAATTGAGTAACGAAACCGGAAAGGTTGCTTTTGGTTTGTGCAAAATAAAAAAAAATAAAAAAAATGTTTTTGAAAAAATGAAAATTCACGCTCAAATGCATTGCGTGCCCTGCTATTATTGCTGTGTGGTAATGTAATGTAATGCCTGACCTGTCTAAAAGTTTCTTCACCTCCAGTGACGTCAGGTGGACAAACCCCTCCGAGATGTCCGAAATTTAACTATAGGAATATTATTTACCATGAAAGTACTGATTTTCTCTATCTACTAATTGATAAATTGGAAAGCATGTTCGAGTAAACTAGGACCGGTTCTTTTTTTTAATTTTGTATAATTTTAGTTTTCTTATCAGTTAGATTTGTAATTTTATATATCATTTTACTACTAGTATTTATTAAGGGTTAGTTGTAAGAATGGGCCGAAAGGCCCAAAATTCGCCCATTTAGAAAATAAAGACGAGCTTACTTAATGCAGCCCAACCCAACATCCAGTCCCTAATGTCTGTAAGACAGAGACGGAGTCCCTATGTTTCTATGGGCTAGAATGAGAGAGGGTCAAAGCAATAATATTTAGATTATCGGCTTACTGTTAACATTTACAGTGAAAACTACGGAATTCGTCTTCAAAAAGAACCACACTTAACCCCCCTGCCACACAAAGCTATCCTACTCGTACCCATTTTGACAGCTTAATCCTTGTTTTTCGCAGAAAAAAATATTACCAACACAAAAAAAAAATTACAAATGAAACCGAACATTTCGCTAACAAAGCGTTTCGGAAAAGGGGTGCAAAGTGCTGGGAAAGTTTCACCGTTTTAGGGGTTAATCCTGCCATCATTCGCCCGGAGTTCATTATACAACAGAGAAAACCAGGGGTACCACAACACCCTGCTGGAACTTATCCAAAAAAAAGTCCGCCCCTTACCCAATAGCAGCAGCTTTTCCTTGGAAAATTTTGCAAATATATTATTATTAATATTTCACTTTAACTGTGGGGAATAATATTCTCTCCCGCGTAGACTCTGTAAAAAAGTTTTCCTTGTATAAGGTATTTTTTGGGAACTGACCCAGAAAAATTTCCTCACCCCTTAAATTTTTCTTTCAATATCTTAGCATAAAGTAGGCGAAAAATTTATATTTCTTTTATTAAAATCAGTTTCTCGTGTGTTTTGGAGATGTTTTATGCAAGTGAAATGTTTTGGAATTTATTTTGTTAAGGAAAGATCGTAAATTTTAGGGTTGGTTCCGGCCGCTTTGGTTTGCGCTGCTTTTTTGCTTCTGTTAGTTAAAGAGGTTTTTAAATTGTAAAGATAAATAATTTTTAGTCATGACTTTTTCATGACTGAGTATTTCCTGCTATTTCTTGACTGTTTTTGGCACTGCATGTTTGAGTGAAATGACTACGCCCCCAGTTCTGAAGACTGTTATTTATTGGAACGTCAATGTTTCGGAAATATTTTCTCTGAGTTTCCGTTATCTGAATCACATCACCACAAAAAATGCATGAATGAATGAATGAATGAATTTCCAAGACAATATTCAGTACATATGCACATAACAATAGTACCAAGGCAGGAGTACTTGCCCCATTTACAGATTTTTTACGTCCAGCAGTGGCATCTGGATTTTAAAACATCAGGGAAAGGGCAGTTTTACAAGGCCTTTCAAATATACCCCCCTCGGAAGCCATGGTTTTTGAAACTAATAGACACCCCCAGGTCCATATCAACTACTACTATTGCCGGCTCAGGTCCAACCACGGACTAAGCCCGAGTTATCTTTACCAACCATTACGGCTAAGTTCAAACCCCTCATGCACTCACTGCGGAGGGGATTACGGCGACTTCCAACACTTAATTTTGGAGTGCCCCAATTTTGCCACCCATCGAGAAATTTTTTTTGGCAGTTTAATACCACTTATTACATCACCTTTCAATTATCAACAGATTTTAAGCAGTTATGAGTTATTCCATTTACTCCACAATTTCATACAAACTTGTTCCATATCCGTCTAGCATACACCAAACTAATATAAATAAAACAAATAAATTAACTCCATAGCCATATACATCAAAACCTGAGCATGGCCGAATGATGTGATCAAGGAAAAAAAAACAACAAAAAAAAAACAATAGAATTGTTATCGCTGGGCTTTAACAGTCAGTGCGCGATAAGTACCTACCTGTTGTTGGTGTTTTTCATCTCAAATATAAAGAAAAATATATTGTGCTCAAAATATTTATATTTATATTTATTAAATACAGCAGCAAATGTCTCCAAGGTCTAATTTGCCATGATGATCGCCAATCTTCGATAGAGGCATTATTATAATGAAGAAGAAGGGCCCAAATCCTCGACCTTCCGTTTCAAAATGCAGATCTCTACCAACTGGGTAATTTTTTGATTTAATTAACAATAATGCAATTACACTATGACGCTGCACCAAACACCATCCTTTTATAACGGCAGAATCAGACTGCTGGGTCACGTTGAGAGAATGAAAGTGACTGTAAAATCATAACCTAGCTGTCCCTGTGTCTTCAGTTTAGTATCTTAACATCAGCGTCAGGGGCATCTTTTCTATATCTTTCAGGCGGGGTAAAATGACCATTAAGTGCATTTTGATTTCCTATTAAGTCAGGGTCAATGTAATTTTTCCAAATGCAAGTGGGGGGGGGGCAATTGACCACCCCATTTGAGACCCCCAAATGACGTATTTGAAAGGGACACCTACCTACCAACTACCAGGACTAAATAAAATAGCGGCAACCGAAAATTAAACCAATTGTACAATTGGATCATGAATAATTGAAGCCTCCTTTATTGAGGCGTTAGACTATTAAAACGAATTTTCCACCATCAGAAAACAAAATATGCAAACAATAAACAAACCAACTAATCGGAAACAAAAGCATTCACGGGAAAATCAATATAGTACTATACATACACCAGCAAAACCAAACATAAAAAATATATGACATACGGCGGGGGGGGGGGGACAAAGGTACAATAATCAAGTTAGTGTTGGAGTAAAGGGCGGGAGGGAGGAAGCCGCAAAAAAGTTTCAAAAACAACAGTGGAAAGGAAAATGGTTGTAGGTATTGCGCATTCAGCACGAATAAACTGAAAGTACAATGTCATTGGTTTTGCTTTTGCTGATGAGGTATGGAGGGGGGGCGGGCGAGGAGGTTTTGTACTACATTGGCAATAGAGGGGGGGATATTGTACAGTACATTGAGCGCGGGAGAACGGTAAACCGCACGGCGTATTGAGTGCAATTGACAAGGGGGGGGGGGGATTAGCCTGTATCATGTATATAGTAGGCTGTGGGGAGACAGGACAATATGGCTAATGATGATTTGCAATTATGGGTTTATGAGACTGTATGATACGATGTTCCTATATAGAGCTATCAGGGCAATAGGGATATTCATATAGCCATTAATTAATGCTTTCCTATTTATACTTTAGTATAAGGAAAGCAGGCCATGTGGAGTAGTGGCACAGTCTCCAATTTTCACCCGAAAGGTTGTTGGTTCGAGTCCCACACTTGCCACATTTTCTGGCTATGCTTCGGAGGGCATGTAAAGCAGACTGTCCCGGGTCTTCCTAGTTGACTGTAAGAGAGGGGTTTATAGCCCTTACTCCACTAGGTTGGCTTAGTAATAGAATAAAAAAGTGAATATTTATATTCATTTACTGTATTTATAAGCTTTGTGATTCTAGAGATTGTAAACACTTTAAAGGTCCCAATGGGCCTACTATGCATTTCAGTATTAACATATTCTTGGCCCAAGAATCTTGGGGTTAAAAATGCAAACAGAACAATTTTAAATAGCACTTACCATTGTAAAGTTATCTTGTTTACAATTTTAATTCCATGTTACGATTAAAAATAATCGCCATAGTACTCTTTTGGCCTGCTCTGCCTGCGGTCCTGAGGTCTCCTTCGCCAGTCACCGACGCCAATGGTCACCAGATCCACACGTCATCTAGCCATCGTATCCGTGGTCGGCCCTCGTCTTCTCTCTTGGGGCACCTTGTGTAAGGCTGCTCTTGTTGCCCTACTGTCTAGCATTCATTTCACGTGCCCTAGTCACCTGATCCGGGCTCTCTTGGTTTCGGTAACTATCGTAGTACTTTCTAACATAAATTGACCACAATAACTATTGACTTGGATTTGTAAAGTTAACAATTAGTGTAGCAGTCCCGAGGAATGAGCTCTAGAACTGGGAACAATTGGTTTTAACCAAAACTTAGAGGATATTGAAAAACTGGGCTTGGCGGGTTTTGATCCCACGATCTACGCCTTACCAGAGCGTCGTCTTAACCGCTAGACCACAAGCCCCGTTGATATGCATCCTCTACTTATTTGACATGATTGGTATTGCTAGACAAGTTACCACTACTTAGCAACTATAGCTAACGGAACAAGTCTTTATATATTATATTGCAATATTATATGGTGATGCGGAATGAGAAATATCACCTTCCCCAACTCATCATACAAGGGCGCATTGAGGGGAGAAGAACCGCAGGTAGAAGACGGACGTCCTGGCTGGCCAACCTTAGAGGTTGGTTCGGGAGGAGCACGACAGGCCTCTTCCGCGCAGCCGTGTCTAAGGTGCAAATCGCTCAAATGATCGCTAATCTTCAACGTTGAAGGGGCACGAGAAGAAGAAGAAGAAGAATTATATGGTAAAGATAACACTGACATTAAATTAACTTTGGTTGAAGTGGTAACTTCCTCGTTACAGCCGAAAATTAGAGGATATTGAAAAACTAGGCTTGGTGGGATTCGAACCCATGATCTACGCCTAACCGGGGTGTCGTCTTAACTTAAGTAATCATAGATTCAAATCCCACCAAGCCCAGTTTTTCTATATCCTCCAATTTTCGGTTATACCTTGGAGGATACCTCTTAAACCAAAGTTAATTTAATGTCAGTGTTATATGTATCATATAATCAATTGGTGTTCTCTTCTTCTTCTTCTTCTTGATGGGCTTCGGCTTGCCCGACAACACTCCTCCATTCATCTCGGTTTTGTGCAACGCTCCACCATCTACGGACTCCCAACTCGCGAAGGTCAGTTTCAAACTCATCCTTCCAGCGTTTTCAACTTTCAAGAACGTCCCGCCAGTCGTCTTCCTCTCATGCTTGCTTTGTACATCTTGTTCGGCATGGTCATTTGTGTTTCTTTCTGCTAATTTAATGAATATTTCTGATGGCTCTGCAATCGATATCTCCTGTGAAAATCGACGTTAAAAAAAAACGTAGAGCTGGGGTACTCCGATTCGTTCTCAAACTGGGTCAAAATTTAACATATTTAAACTAGCTACACAAGAACAATACCACCCCATTCAATATAAGCATATTATGCTGCACCTCTCTTTAATGACGTTTATATCCTTTATATTATATATATCGTTGTAGAGCACTCTAGCTATTGCGGCGAAGCACCTAATCCAATTATTTTCAAAATGCACCAACGTGGTATTGTACAATATTTGCCTTTGTCTTAAATTTCATGCATAGTACGCGGAATTTAATCTGATTGCCAAAGGCTATGAGTCGTATATACTCTGCAACCTCTTCAATGTTATGGCTTCCAATATGCTGTTGGCACTTGGGTTCAAAATCTTGTTTAAGCTGCATGTAATGTATAATACTACTGTTATGTTTTGTTATGCATAGTAATTCTACAGGTAATGTATGTGAATGAATTAAACACTGCTGATACATAGTGCATTGTACTATCCGATGACAATGGGATGGTGTTTGAAACACTTAAAAAAATCGAATGGTACGTTCGTGCAAGGGTATTGAGAGTGCTGAATTGTCCTTGTCCTTTCGAATAAGTGAAGTATTCCAAGTGCCATCCTATTGTGGGCGGGTAGTAAGTCTTTTGGTTTTGTTTTGTTTTGTTTGTTTGATCCAAAACCTGATTTCAGCATTTCTGTTTTAAATCAGCCCTGTCAGCTGGCGAAGGGAGTGAGTCTATTTCCTAACTTAAGGCACCCTAAGGGCAGATTTCTTCACCTCAGGGAGAAGGGGTGTTGATTGGCAGGGGGACCTCCGTGCAACATAGTAAAGTCACTCCTGAGATGACCAGGACTCGACACGTACTTCAACTAACTGATTGTCTCGGCGCGTTACCATGTCCCACCATGTCCCCCTGCCAACGCTGTGCGCTGTGCACACTACCATTAAGTTTGCTGAAATTTTTCACAAGCTCTGTTCTGGTGGATTCAACGCGTTGGCAGATATTGGCATTGTAAGTGGCCACACTCGTCACCAGCTATGGGTTAGGAGGACCACTGGGACATTCTAATTCGAATGTGTGCTAGCTACTAACCTGCCTCGATTGTGTATACTTGTACGTACATACGACACCTAATCAGTATTCATACTTACTTACTTTACTTTTTCGTGTCCACGCCAACGTGCCAGAATGGGGTAGCTGTTGGCCTCACACAGGTCGTCTTTCGTGCATTGAGCTGGACATAGGCTGCACTGGAACTAATGGTCCTAGTCTTGCCTCTGACCACACGAGCACAGGGTGTTGTCTGTGTCTATCTTGGTTTTCACATCGACTGCGGTGGAGCAGAGTTGTTTCAGAGTTCATGCGCCCGTTGGGATTTGAGACTCCTGCTAAATGAGGTACCCAATTGGTCAAGCAGCATTGCAATTATAGTAAACCTATTTCTTTCCTTTCCTATTACGTGGTCGTCTTGCAGTTTACATGGTATATAAGTAATAAACCCTAGCCGGCTGAAAGTACAGAATTATCACCTATTATCTGGGTGACACTGTTGTTTCAGAGAGGTGGGGAGGAGGGGGAGCAAGTAGAGAAAATTAACGATGTTTGAGTCTTGTGCTGTCGCCGCCAGATGGTGCTGTCGCTGATTTAAGGGTCCCATGTGCACAATGTTCCGCTACCAGAAGACTGATAGCAAAGTTTTTAGTTTTCGCGTCACTCTCCAACTTTGGGTAGGGCAATATCTCAAGTTTGGATGAATGCATTAGTAATTTACTCCACGCCTATCGATCCATCATTGAAGAATGTCTTGTGAAATCCAAAACTTATGGATAAAGTGATTTTTATTCTTTTTGTAGATTACTAGATTAGCCTATTTCCTTTCGAGTTAAACATTGTGCGATCACGCATTAATCATTATTTACCATAAAACTATTTTTTCTACTTTCTTCCATTCCATTTCAACATTGCCTTCAATGTACTGCTGCCTCAGCCTTCGCCCCCTCAGTCCTCACTCCTCAGTCCTCACTCCTCACTCCTCAGTCCTATTTTTCCAAAAACTCCGTTAAGGTTCCTGTGATAAAGTTTGTCAGATTTAGGCTCAAAATTATAATTATACTTTTTTTGATGCTTGTTTTTATTTTTGGGGGTAAAACCTCCCCTAAATTTAGTTAGCCTAAAATATAAATAAATGTTCCTGGGGTTTGATTTTTGTGAATCTACTAGACTACTTACTAGCCAACGCCCAGCCTTGGCAGATTATTCATACCATAACCAATATCTCCTTGCTGTCTCCCGTAAGATGTAGTCCGATTGGTCTGGGGACTCGTATAGATCCTCCTGTGAGCCTACCTGCCAAATTTCATTTAAATCCACTTAGTAGTTTGCGCAAGTTTGGCAAGGCCATGCACCAATGAGGAGGTTCTATAGCCTGAATAAGAAAAAGCAAAACTGTGGTTGCATCCACATTGCCAACGGCCTTACCATGTTGATTCCATTAGAGCAAAGCATGTTTCAAACTGCGGCAACTTGGTAGTGTGCACAGCGTTGGCAGGGGAACCTGGTGGGACATGATAACTCGCTCAGGCAGTATAAGTCGAGTCCTGGTCACCTCCGATTTAATCGTGTGACTTTACCATGTTCTCCAACTGGTTCGGAATCCACTATAATCAGGAGGTCCACCCTGTTAGTCAACTCCCCTTTCCCCGAGGTGAAAGAGTCTGCCCTTAGGGTGCCTCAAGTTAACAAACAGACTCACTCCCTCCGCCAGGCTGACAGGGTTGCTTAAAGCAGAAATGCTGAAAGCAGGCGTTAGAAACACCACCACATGAACAAGAAGAGCTCGCTGGACCGGACATATGCGACGACACGAGAACTTCGTCAGCAGCATAATGGAAGGAACCATAGAAGGCGCCAACCGATCTGGGCGCCCAAGAAAGGAATATCTGCAGTAATTGATGGAGGATGTAGGCACCAGTAGGTACGTGGAGCTGAAGAGGGCTTGCAAGAATCGAGGGGAGTGGAGACATCGATGCCGCATGTTGCTGCCAACCAAGCAGTAGGCTGTAACTTGAAGAAGAAGAAGTTTGCGCAGAATTCGACGAACAGGCAGACCGACCAACAAACAGCTGACACAAACAACCAACGAAATCGAAAATTTCCACCGCCACAAAGCTTTCCTTATCTTAATGTATAAATAGGATAGTAATAATATTGCACCATTGCGCTTTGCCTTTAACAGTAGATTATCTAAATATGTTGTTTCCAACGCCTGCTTTCAGCATTTCTGCTTTAAGCAACCCTGTCAGCCTGGCGGGGGGAGTGAGTCTGTTTGTTAACTTGAGGCACCCTAAGGGCAGACTCCTTCAACTCGGGGAGAAGGGGAGTTGACTGACAAGGTGGCCCTCCTGATTATAGTGGATTCCGAACCACTTGGGGAACATGGTAAAGTCACACGATTAAATCGGAGGTGACCAGGACTCGACACGAAAAGTAGACTAACTGGTGTAGTCTCAGCGCGTTACCATGTTCCCCTGCCAAGGCTGTGCACACTACCATGTTTGCCGCAGTTTGAAACATGCTCTGCTCTCATAGATTCAACATGGTAAGGCAAATGTATGTATAATATGATACATAGATTATGTATATGTATGGTATGTGTAACTTCAAGTTCTTCATAATAACCGAGATATATTATGGTGTGTTCGGGGGGGGGGGGGGGGGGGGGTTTGGACCCTCCTGTATACACACATCGTGAAAATCCTTTATGAAAATGGCGACTCCCCTCGCATATCAAATATAAACTTTGCCCAAATTCAAACTATCCGTTTTCCACCCCTTTTACGACATAAAATAGGATCTGACCCGAAAAATCTAAATTTCAGTGTAAATAAAGCCCTGGAAATTATCAAGATCGCATTGAAAAAGAGGAGAGGTGCCGGAATATTACATAATAAAACATGACCGAGGTCTCGAAATTCAAAATTGCTGAGTGAAAGCCCGGCTGGGATGAAAGGTTCAGATAAATAGGCCATCTTTGAATACAACAGCCACCATTTCATTTCACTTTATACATTTTAATATCAATGAGTAGCAATTTACGATCGACTTGCCCTTTTTTATGAAAGTGAAGTTCACTTCAATTTATGCTGAAAAACTAATTAATTAGCGATTCGTATTGCATTGAATCTGAATGTATTGTTTAAGCTTGGATAATTCAATATTTTATTTTATTATTATGAAGCTTTTTGGTCCCTTATAAGAAGGGTTAAAGTTGCATAATATCTCAATACTTCATGCGACTTTTTTACATTACATTCGCGAAATTGGTGTGTGGATCATACTTACAGCCCATTATGGCGATTTGGGATTAACGTAACACCAGGGTTTAATACTCAATTGTTTTAAACAAATGAGTGCAAGATGCGCGGCAAATCAAAATTGATAAATTAATCCTCAGCTCATTTTTGGTGAGTTTTCAATTTTTTCTCCCATAGATGTACAGGTACACTTAATTAATTAAAGTTCCTATTACATTTTAAAATTGTACCTGTATTTTTTAATGTTTATTAGTATTTCCTTCAATTATATAACAATGCAACCGTTCCTTTAATTCCAAAAAATTATTAATTTGAATGTCCCGCGCACATTTTAACACCGTCACGTGACACTTTAATAATTAATTATTAAAAAATAAACCCCTGTGTTACGTTAATCCCAAATCGCTGTAATAGCAGGGCTGCTGGCCCTCAAACGATACACGCTACAATAGTGCTACCCTTCAATAGCCTACACTCAGCAATACATTGCAGTTGTTGGCGGGTTTACTTACGTACGTGGAGTACGTACGGAGTGGACTGTATATTTTTTTGATTAGCGGTGCCGTAGGGTAGGTGTGGGAAGGAATGGGGAGGGATGCAGCGACCACACAACTAAAATTATTAAAAAGGTACCTTGAAAAACGTCTGAATGTCTTCTCCTTTCAGCCATTAGCAAACACCAACAGGTCGACGTACCAACACTCAGGAAAAATAATAATATAGTGTCTCCCGCGTTTATTAAATAATTAAAATAAATATCATTTTCTCAGAAACAGTAGTATTATATGGTATATATAACAATGACATCAAATTAACTTTGGTTGAAGAGGTAACCTCCTCGTTATAACCACAATCGTGGGTTCGAATCCCGCCAAGCCCAGTTTTTTCCATATCCCCCCATTATGGTTATAACGAGGGGGTTTCCCCTTCAACCAAAGTTAATTTGATGTCAGTGTTACATATACCCATGGCCGGCCGCCATACCAAGTTCAATCCAGCGGACCAGAGCAGGTTCAAAGCTGCAGATAACTTGGTCGTGTGCACAGTGCCGGTAGGGAGACATGGTAGGACTTGTGCTGGTCACCTCCGAACTAATAGTGTGACTTCACTGTGTTTCCCAAGTGGTTCGGAATCCACTATAATCAGGAGGTCCACTCTCCTATGGGCTGGCATAGGACAGTCCTGTCGGGGTCGCTCTATGGGCCCAAACCAAATATGAGGCCTAAGTCGTTATTAATCCGACGAACACTACTACTACTACATATACCCATATATGTATAATACTACAATGTATTGAATAAAGCTTTGCCTTTATGCAATTAAGTAAGCTCACAGACCTGTTCGGTTAGATAGTTGTGGTGTTGTGCTAACCTGTCTAGCAACAAGAATCATGTCAATTAGAGCATAAGTAGAGGATTTTGAGATTACTGGCCTTGTCGGGGCTTGTGGTCCAGCGGTTAGACGACGCCCCGGTTAGGCGTATATCGTGGGTTCGTATCCCGCCAAGCCCAGTTTTTTTCCATATCCTTTACTTTCGGTTATACTCAGCAAAATGCCACGTTGGCTTTTTCCCAGTCTCACACTTGTTTCATAGCCCAGTTCTCTACTACTAGCTTTAGCTCCAAGTCCATAAGTTATGTAATTGTACGTACGTACTATGTTCAGAACATTCAGTGTGCATAATAGCATAATCGTAAAGCTGCAGGAAATGAAGTCATGGACCCTTTCTCCCGAGCTTTCGCTAGTTCATTTCCAAAAGTTACGTTTACCAAAATATAGTTTCATGTCATGGGAATTGGAACACGTACGCTACATGCTAAAACTGGGACCTCGTGACAGTTGTCACTCTCACTTCAAATCATTAAAAATCATGACAGCCCCAAGTCTGTACATATTTAAATGCATTTTACATATCTTAAAGCCTGAGGTATGGGGGACATTTAAACAAAACGGGGACACCCACACCTACAACACGAGGCAACAGGGAGACCTTGTAAGGCCAGCGCCACGCACAGCCAAGTGTGAGCTACTGGATCCTATTCTACAAGATTTCGCCTACCCTTCCCTTCCCGATTGAACTGAGAGCGGCTAACTTGCTTAAAAACCATCTCGTAGATAAAGCTTTCTACACTGTCACTGAGGCACTAGCACAATGACAATGACAGAACTACCTGATTTTGACGATTTTATTTTATACTCTCTTGTACTTGTATTGTAACGTAATTGTAATGTAACAGAAATATATATTTATTTATTTATTTATTTATGTAAAATATTTTGCTCCAGTGGACGATTAGTATTACCTTATTGTAGGGGTTAAAAATGTAAACAAAACATTTTTAAATAACACTTTCCATTATAAAATTGCAACTTGTTCTGTTGTTGGTAAATCCCAAATACGCATTTTCCCTTACCTAAAAAAAATGGGTTTAAAAATCAGCAAACAACAATGCAACAATGAAACCAACTAATTTTATTTTCCAAAACAATCCGAAATTGAAACTCGAAGTGAGAACAGATTTTTTTTGGAGGCGGCGTTAATATGTAAAGTAATACCTTGTAAACATATTTATCAACAGCAATAGAAATGTTAGTCTTATCAAATTTCGGTTCGAAAGAGAACTCAAAAGTAAATTTTTCACTGTAAATATGAAAGCAATAACATAAAGCAGGCTGCCTGTTTAATTTCAAGTAACTAATTCCCTACAGGAAAGTAAAATCTGTCAAAATTTTATAAATTCTCATCTTTCTGTCGGCGACTGTCCCAGCAGGAGGCAACGTCCTGTGGGATATCGAACGTAAAATTATCAATCTTTGGAGCTACGCTGGTGCTGTATATAATTGGGTTACGTTCGTTAAAAACATTTCTGTCAGCTGGTAAATGAAATTTTCTATCCCATCAGGACGCCATCTTATTTTAATTGGTCGGAAAATTTTTGACTTTTAATCTGAGGCTTTTTTTTATTCTCCAACGTTGAGAATTTTTTTAGTTGACCTTTTAAAAAAAACGTCATGGCATGACAGCCCGTTGTGGCTTTTTTATGTTTTTTTTTATTTTTATTAATGTGCTTTTTATAGGCTTTTCCTTGAAGGGTAGCCAATTGAACCGAAATTCGAGGGTTTAGAAAAAGCTGGGCTTGGCGGGATTCGAACCCACGATCTACGCATATCTGGGGCGTCATCTTTAACGCTGGACCCACAGTGCCGTTTAAATCATCTACTTACATGCTCTTTTTTACAAGCTAGAAAGGTTAACACAGCTGTACAACTGTCTAACCGAACAGGTCTGTGAGCTCACGTTATTGCATAACAGCAATGCTTTATGCAATATATTGCAATTTGCAGTATTGTGTGGTAAATAACACTGAACTAACGTTGGTTGAAGAGGTAACCTCCTTGTTATCACCGAAATTTTAGGATATGGAAAAAACTGGA
This sequence comes from Psococerastis gibbosa, assembly GCA_963971405.1. Classification (NCBI taxonomy): domain Eukaryota; kingdom Metazoa; phylum Arthropoda; class Insecta; order Psocodea; family Psocidae; genus Psococerastis; species Psococerastis gibbosa. The sequence goes on from OZ020491.1 coordinate 2,635,369, forward strand.
CTCGGCGGGATTTGAACCCACGATCTACGCCTAACCGGAGCGTCGTCTTAGACCTAGATCACAGAACAACAAGCTTATGCCTTTTACAGTATCGCTCAATAATCCATGGTGTCAAGTGGAAAGTTTATTTATTTTTTGTCCCGTGTAAGGAGCTGCAGCCTGATCTTGGCGATTATAATACCGGTATTTATTTAATCCCCTGGTATTAAAAATGTAAGCAAACAAGTTTTGAATAGCACTTTCCATTATAAAATTATCTTGTTTGCATTTTTAATACCGGGGGATTAAATAAATACCGGTATTATAATCGCCATGGTCAGGCAGCAGTAGGTCGATATTGCCAGGTATGCTATAGTACCTACTGCATGCTAGGTTTTATAAACTTAACAATAAAACTAGATCTTGGACCTACCATTGTATATTTAAATAAAATATTGCCAAACTTTCTTACTTACAAAACATAACTTATTTAAAAAAGAAACCAGAATAATTAAAAACTTACTTTAACAAAAAAATCCCCAACAATACAAATTTCCCACATTTATTGTGATTAAGAAAGAAAGAAAAAAAAAACAGGTTTTGAATAAGTTGAGAAGAAAGACTGCGAAGAAACCTTATTTTCACCCCCCCCCCCCTCCTTTGCCCTCGCATTTTACCCCAAGTTACCCCCATTCTTTGTCACATGGGACCTAATGGTTACCAGCGCGGGAAAGTCAAGAGAAAGCTCATTGAAAACTAACTATAAGGACAAAGACCAAGTTAGGACTTCTTATGAAAGAAAGTCGGAGAAATTTTAGGGCTGGGGAATAGTGAAGAGAAAGTAAATTTTAGTAATGAGAAGACTGGGCTGAGTACGCAGGAAGCTTGGAAGACGGATATAATTTACAATTCTTGTTGAAATTTTCTTTGCGTTGAGAAGAATGAAGGTAGATTTAGCTTTGTTATGGAGTCTTGTTCGCTCGTTTACTTGTCTTTTTATGTGAGGTGGTTGCCGCATAATTCAGTCCCTAGATTTAATATTTGTGGCTTTTTATCCGTCTTGCCATTTGTTTCTGGGACGGCCTGGTTGGGTGTTTTTGACGAAAACAACCGCAATTCTCATTTATTCAAGTTTCACCGTGGATAGAGATGGTTTACTAATAAAATCAAAGTAGACGCTTGTTGGATCGTTTAGAAAAATGATTCGTTCATTTCGTGTCTGACTCAACCTCCTATTGACCTATGCGTGCGTAAATAGTTAAAAATGGCTTTCTTCAATAGGCATTGCAGTGTCTCGTTGAATGTCTAAGGCTAATTATTTCGAATTTGCATCATTTGCTAAGGATTGGGAGACAGGATGCATATTCATTTGTTATTTGAACCCTTTTGAGTTTGAGATGAACATGATATTGGATGTTTTGCTAACGGGTCTCATTGTTCGCTCGTTTACTTGTCTTTTCATGTGAGGAGGTTGCCACATAATTCAGTCCCTAGATTTAATATTTGTGGCTTTTTCTCCGTCTTGCCATTTGTTTCTGGGACGGCCTGGTTGGGTGTTTTTGACGAAAACAACCGCAATTCTCATTTATTCAAGTTTCACCGAGGATAGAGATGGTTTACTAATAAAATCAAAGTAGACGCTTGTTGGATCGTTTAGAAAAATGATTCGTTCATTTCGTGTCTGACTCAACCTCCTATTGACCTATGCGTGCGTAAATAGTTAAAAATGGCTTTCTTCAATAGGCATTGCCGTGTCTCGTTGAATGTCTAAGGCTAATTATTTCGAATTTGCATCATTTGCTAAGGATTGGGAGACAGGATGCATATTCATTTGTTATTTGAACCCTTTTGAGTTTGAGATGAACATGATATTGGATGATTTGCTAACGGGACTCATTGTTCGCTCGTTTACTTGTCTTTTCATGTGAGGAGGTTGCCACATAATTCAGTCCCTAGATTTAATATTTGTGGCTTTTTCTCCGTCTTGCCATTTGTTTCTGGGGCGGCCTGGTTGGGTGTTTTTGACGAAAACAACCGCAATTCTCATTTAAACAAGTTTCACCTTCGGTAAATTGCTCTACCTTTCTTTAAAAATAAAATCAAAGATACATAAGAAATCTTTCAGAAAATATGACTCCTTCATTTCGTATCCTGCTCATCCGTATGCGTAGATACAGCAACATGGCTTGTTGGGGCTTTCTTTTAATTAATCGCGCCCCGTTAAATGTCTAAGGCCAGGTTATTGGCTAGGGATTGGGAGAGAAGATATTAATAAAAGAACCGGTCCGAGTTCACTCGAACATGCTTTCCAATTTATCAAAATTATTAGATAGAGAAAATTAGTAATTTTATGGCAAATATTTTTCCTATGGTTAAATTTCCGATATCTCGGGGGGGGGGGGGGGGGCGGTTGTCCACCTGACGTCACTGGAAGTGAGGTAAATTCTCGATAGGTCAAACAAACACATTAATTACCACACAGCAATAATGGCAGGGCATGCAATGCATTTGAGCACGAATTTTCTATCATTTTTTTCAAAAAATAATTTTTTGGGTAAAACCAAATATTTTTTTGGGAAAGCAACCTATCCGGTTTCGTTACTCAATTTAACACCTAAAACATGCTTGAAGGTAGAAATCATCGATAGAAAGGTTTCGCATTTTTTAGTGATTTTTTCATTAAAATTTAGTTATTTTTATTTTTTTACCCCCAGAAGCAAACTATCAAGGGGCAAGCGACTCCCCGCATTTTGTCAACATTAGTAACGACTACAATCTACGAGAATTTAAAAGAAATCGTTGGAGCCGTTTTTGAGAAATAATTTTTTTAGACGTTTTTTTGGAGTTTTTTGAAAATAAAACCCCCCCAAATTGAGTTAGTATATTTTAGATGTTTAATAGAGTAACAAAACCGAACAGGTAGCTTTCCCAAGCAAAATTTTGGTTTTGGATAAATGATTATTTTAAAAAAAAATTATGGATACATAAAATGCATTGCATATTACTGTGTTGTTGGATTACATTGGCCTGCCCGTTTTAAACTATGCAATGGTCCCGTCTTTTAATGCACTGCTTTGGGATGGGGAAGTAGAGGCAACCGAAAATTAGCTGTAGGACAACCAGGGCTGGATTTAGGCTTCGGAGGGGGCACTGTTCTCTGTGGGGGCCCTCCAAAAAGAAGCAGCTCCATTGGCTTTCCCTGACTATTGCACTGCAGATGAAGAGTATAGTAGGATATTAGGAAAAGCGGGAACAATAAAAATAAGAACATAATACTTGTCCTTACATTTCACTTTTGTAACGGTAACGTGTCACTGTCAGGTGCAATTAATGCCACGACACTAAATTTCCCGCCATAATAAAAATTTAAAAATATTTTTGTCATAAGAAATTTCCTTATTTTTTACATCTTAAATTCGTGTTTTTTTTTAAATTTTGTGGGGGCCGCTATGCAGCTGCCTACTTTGCCTATTCCTAAATCCGGGCCCGAGGCAATTATTAATTACAATGGAACTACTCATATTATTTATCTCGGTACCTAAAGTAATATTGAAAAATAGGAAAGCATGTACTGGTTTTTTCAATAGCTGTGTAAGATGTGATAAAATAAGTTAAGATATGTGCTGTGTGTACTGAGAAAAAAATTATTGGTTCATGTCGTATCGGTCTCATTCAAATAATTTGTTCATTACGACATAGTATTGCTATATAATCACAGAACATAAACATAGCATCTCAGACAGTCCCTGGGCAACCTCGTTGTCCTGTGCACACCTAAAAACCACTTACCGAACCACCACCAATTATAAACCTCCACACAACGGCGCAAATATCCGCAATAAGAATCACACACCTTAAAAAAATAACAAATAAAAGTATCGCTCCCTATACCTATTTGTTTTTAGTAATCCTTACTCAGTTTTAATACCGCAAGTAAGTCAATCTACATTCATAAGTTTTTTAGTATTATTGATACTTACTATTGATCGATAAGTTACGTAGGGCTACTGTACTGTGGGTGCTTTACAATGTTCGTCTTTAACGAATAATTAAAAGCGTAATCATTTTTGTATCTAATTAACATAAGTTATCAGCGCTGTTTAAAAGTCACAAAGATTTTCAAACAATATTTCCCCTCTCTAAAAAAGTAAAGAAAATATTCCAGCAAACTGAAAACTGATTCAAAAACGACAAACAAACTCTTAAAGGAGGACCTACTCAGCAACAAAGTTTGAGGGAAATTTAGTAATTGAAAATGAATTGTACCTAACAGGGAATCTTTCTGAAAAGCTCGTGGAAAATGTTTTTGAATTCTCAACAGAAACCTGTTTGTTTTTGATAATTACACGCCCAAAAGATTTGAATAGGACCCCTTCTATGTAGTTTATTCCTCTTCCAAATGGCTCCCTTAATTTTATATGGAGAAGTTGGGGTTAATATTTAATATGATATACATTGTATCTTGAGAGGACAAATTAGCACCCCAAAATTTGATGTTCTGTATGGAAAGGATGGATTTTGACACAAGCTATGGAGAACAAAATGAGTGTATTTGAAATGTGGGCATACAGACGAGTGTTGAATGAATGAATATATTTTAATACAATACAATGCAACAATACACAATACAACAAAAATTTATAAAAATCACGCCACTGGGCAAATGTTGCGCATGTAGGGGAGTATTTATTTCAGGGATGCGACATTTTTTAATTGCTCTGCAATGGATATTTCTTGAGAAATTCGACTTTATACAAAAAACGCGAAGTGGGAGGGCGTCCGATTTTCCCTTAAGAGGACATGCTGCATAGGAAATTAGCACCCCAAAATTTGTTGTTTTTATTGACATTTAATTTTATAATTAATTAACAAAACACGCTATTTAAGATTTGGCTCATGTAAGTTGTAGAAGACTACTTCATGCACATAAAAACCAGTGGAGACTAAAACTTCGTGTGATCTGGGATATTTGGATAAAACTACAAAACCGACGAGTAAAAGTACCCCGATTATATTATGAACGAACTAATAAATATATTATATATAAAAAATTGCACTTAATTCAACACATTAAAAAAAAAATATGACGTGTGGAATTAAATGCAATTTTTCATATGTAATATATTTATTTGTCATGTATCACTTCCACGAAGCCACTGCAGAAACTCTCTCATGGATGCACGAACTAGTGTACAACTTAAATGAGCCAAATTTTTAATAACTTGCTGAGTTAATGAAGTAAAAAATGAAAAGTATTTAATTTTGGGGTGCCAATTTTCTACGTATAGCATATCCTCTTAAGGTGAAAATATATAAACGTTATTGTCTGATTTACTTTGGCGAATAAGGGTTTTATTATGTCAATAATAATAAATAAAAAGTTAATTAATTATTCCATCAGTTTCGAAATTTCGTTGTTGTTATTGTTTACCTAATGCAGACAATTTTATCATTATCTAACGAAATAAATATTATTGAAGTCAGCTGACAGTACATTATAGGGAATTAGAAATGATGAGCACATGGGGTATTGGAAACACAGTAATTTACCGCAAATTTGGAGGGGAAAATAGGAAATAAATATATGGTTTCGCTTTGTGGTTACGGTAATTTGTATTGTTTTTTGTTTGGTTACTACTTACCAATACACCTGAAACACGACAACCAGTCGTTAGGGGTCGAATTAAGCGGAAATATTTTCGCAGTTTGGGGGGGGGGGGGCTGTGGGTTCCTCTGTTATGGGAAACAATATTTCACTATGTAGATTGTCATCTTCTAGCTGATGCTTTGATGGCTCGATGTAGCCAAGTTTGTTGAGAGGTGGACTAGGAACGAGAGATTGTTTGTTTTGTATGTTTTTCAACGCTTGTTTTTGGCATTTTGGCTTTAAGCAACACTGCCAGCCTGCCGGGGGAGTGAGCCTGTTTAATAACTTAATAATAATAATAATAACAATTCGTGTATTTTTTAACATTTTTAACATTTCTACAGACATTGTAGGCCCCTTTAACCTAAGGTGTGGCTTCAGGTGTTGATTTGTTGACTTGAGGCACCCTAAGGGCAGGCTCCTTCACCTCGGGGAGAAGGGTAGCTGACTGACAGGGTGGGCCTCGTGATTATAGTGGATTCCATAGTAAAGTCACACGATTAATTTGGAGGTGACCAGAACCCGACATGCACTTAAGCCTGAGTGTTCAAAATGTTTTGTAAGCAAGAAATTATCGTAATTTTTGGACGAAATCAATTAATTGCTCGTTCCACAGCCACAAAGATATAAAAGGGAACAGATGATAAAATCTTAAAAAATAGTTTTCTGTGAAAGCGGTCTATTTCCCGCCGAAAGCATGACTTAACCAAGTACAGATACTCGACACAAAAGAACTCGACAAAAAACAACATCCTACCGAGATTAGTGAGTGACCAAAAAGTCACAGAAAACAATTGAATAAATGGGTCAGCCATTCGTCGCTATTGGGTCACAGCACAGCGAAAATAAAGAGAAACCCGCAACAATACAGTATAGAATGTTGCAAACTTTGCAAAGACGGGTTTCAAAACTAAAAAACAGAAAATACCTAAAGTTATACCTCACAGGGAAATAACCGATCAACTTGTTTGCAACTAGAGTACCTATACTTTCAATAAGAACTACCTAAGAGCTTAAAGAAAAGCCTGTAAGAAATCCGCGATTTGCATTCGAAATGGTCATGGGAGTGCCGGGGAGAATGAAAAGGCTCAGTAGCAGGGGAGGGCGAGGGCGGGGGGCGGGAGGAAGGGGCTGGGGCGCGTGAGAAAATGCACATTTGTATAAATTTGAATGCTGAGCGTATCCGGAATTATCATGTACACTTTGCCTTCGCCTATGATTATAACCAAAGGTTCTCCACCCTCCCCCCCCCCATTTTATCAGATCGTAAAGGGCACTGTTTTATGTGTTGCCCCATTTGGAATTTTTGCAGTAACGTTTAACGGAATTGCAGCGAGGGTTAGTTGCATATGCTGCTGGCTGGTATCCGGCTCGAAGGACCAATAGTTTATTTAATAGATGTAACAATAAAATATGGTAGATATGGTAGTTTATGCATGAAACTCCATTCCTCCGTGCGACTCCGGCTGCCTTCCCATGAATACTCCGGGTAAAATACAATACAGGTGGTCATACACAACACCGGCTCTAATCTATAAATAATTAGATTACTCGTGGCTTCGTGGTATTTCATTTTAATAAACAAAAAATAACAAAAACTTAGAGTTTTAGAAAAACTTGTTATAACAACCCGAATTAGTAAAACCCAAATAATCGTTAAGAAATTAACTTTGTCTAAGAATCCCACTTGTGTTAGTATAAAACCCTGAGCGCTTTCGGCAAGAACTGCCATCTACAGAGGGAAACCCACTAGCACAGATAAGGTGTAACTGTGCTAGTGGCTCTAATCTCCCTAGAACCGGCTGGACCAAAGCTAAGTCCCGCGAAGGGTGGCAGAGGCTTGTGTGTTATTAATAGGGCAACTAATCCAGTTAGCTGGACTAGGATTTTGAAGGTCAATGTTAGAAAACAGACAGAAAAGGAAACATGTTACGCCAAAAGTGGGTCAAGCCGAATAGCTCCTGTACCTGCATCGCTAGGGCAAAACACGACGGTCAGGCAGGTTGCTTCAAGAACCAAAATCGAGCTATAGTAACGAAAAGGGATTCTCTTCCAAGTTTCATGCCTAGAAACCTCACGTCTATTCACGCAAAAAACAACAACAAAAAATGGAAAAAACCTCCCGATCGGGAAATCCGAGAACGAGCGGAGTCAACATTAAAAAGAGGTACGGTAAGTGAGTTGTAGATGGAAATATTTTGATCACCACTGGTCAATTGAGACGAGGGCTTGCTGTGGAGGGGGGGGGGGGTGGAGGGGGTTCGATCAAATCAGAGCCTGATCCTCTTGTAATTCTGCATCCTTCCTCTCCCACCTCCCTCCCCTGGCCCTTGTCCGCCATTTTTTTTTCTGTCCATTTGAAGCCTCAAGATCGCTGACCATGAAAAAAAATCCATTCTTCCATTTTAGGGATTTAGTCGTCGGCTGTTACATTACCAAAAGTGGCGGTTTTTTGGGCCTGTTGGGATTCCCTTGTTTTTTTTTTCAATTTGCCCTTTTTTGCCGCTGTGAACTAACGTATGGTCGTTGTCATGAAATGCAATAGAAAGCGTACTAAAAAGATTTATTCAACGGTTAGTGTGGAAGTCGTATCAGAATCAGAATCAGAATCAGTATAATCCGTTTAAGTGCCAGGACATAGCTGGATTCACATCGTCAAAAATTGAAGTACAAAAAAAAATGACTATCACAATAATATTAGCCTACACTACTATCACAATAATATTACATTAATAATAAATATTACATTAATATTACATTAATAATAAATATTACATTAATAATTTACCACGAGGGTTTCGTTATCAGTGCATAGGCCTATACCTAACTCCAAACTAGTTCATGAAATTCATTTATGGAATATATGGGATGTGTTTTTAATATGTACTCAACAGTTTTTCCAAATTGGGGCAGATTTTCTGTCTGGATTGACCTCGGTAGGGAGTTGTATAACTTAATGGCCAAATTTGGGAAACTACTCTTTGTTTTTGTTAATCTGCACTTAGGGATTTGTAGGTGATGAGCTGTTCTAGTGGGGTAATTGTGAACATCACATCTGTTGCTGAAGTTAACTAGATTTTCCTTTATATATATAAGGCTATTGAGTACATATTGTGCATATATTGTAAGAATACCCAGGGTGGAAAAAATAGGCCTACAAGGCTCTCTAGATCTGCTGTTAGTTATTATTCGCAACACACGCTTCTGTAGTAGGAGTATATCCTTTGCAGCAGGAGCGTGCCCCCAGAGTAAAATACCATAATTTATATGGGAGTGGAATAATCCATAATATGTATTCAGAAGATGAGTTGAAGTAACTTGATTCCTCAACTTTCTGAAGAGGTATGTAATACGACATAACTTTTTACATATTTGATCAATATGGATATTCCAACTTAAAGTTGGATCTAAATGAAAGCCCAGGAACTTAACCGCTCTGTTGTTGTCTGGATATGCCTTTAGTGTCAAAACAAGATGCTGGGTTTTGTCTGCATTTAGTTGGAACTTATTATTAATGAACCAATCAGCTGTTTTTTCTAGAAGGGGGCGTCCTTCAGCAACAGCACCTTCAGGGGACGAGGCTCTTTTCTTCAGTGTGGTGTCATCCGCAAAGAGTATAGTGCTGTTTTTAAGATCATTTATCATTACGAGGAATAGTAGAGGACCCAGGACAGAGCCCTGAGGAACCCCATGTCTAACAGACTTAAGAGTGGAAGGTGCTCCCGCAACGGTTACTAACTGAGTTCTGTTTTCTAGATAAGACGTCAGTAATGTTAGTACTACGTTGCGTACACCATAGCGTTGTAGTTTACCTAATAATATTGGATGATATACACAGTCAAATGCTTTGCTTAGGTCGCAGAAAGATAGGCCCAAGGAGTCGCCTGCCTCGAAGCAGTCTAGAGCCTCCTGAACCATTTCTAAAGCAGCACTGAAAGTGGATTTACCTCTCCTGAAACCTGAAACTCCTGAAACTGAAAATTTTAATTTCATTTTTGCTTTCCAAGTTATACGTAGTATAAGGAAAGCTTTGAAATGGTTCAAATTTTCGATTCCGAGACTTCAACGGATTTACACGTTTTGGGGTCCCAGGAACCCAAAAAAGTGGTTTTTACGAAATGTCTGTCTGTCTGCGCTCTATCTGTCTGTGTGTTCATCGCTTTCCGGGCAAACTACTCGGCCGATTTTGATGAAATGTAGCACGTAGGTTCACAAAAATCATACCTCGAGCCTATTTTCTTAATTTAGGGCTAACTCAATTTGGGGGGGTGTTATTCTCAAAAAACTCCAAAAAAAACGTCTAAGCAAATTATTTCTCAAAAACGGCTCCAACGATTTCTTTTAAAATCCCATATATTGTAGTCGCCATTAATGTTAATAAAATGCGGGTGGTCGCTTACCCTTTGATAGTTTGCTTCTGGGGGTAAAAAAATAAAAATAACTCAATTTTAATGAGAAATGACCAAAAAATCATTTTTCTGCGAAACCTTTCTATCGATGATTTCTACCTTCTGGCATGTTTTAGGTGTTAAATTAAGTAACGAAACTGGACAGGTTTCTTTCCAAAGAAAACTATTTGGTTTTGTGCAAAAAAAAATGTTTTTCAAAAATGATGGAAAATTCGCGCTCAAATGCATTGCGTGCCCTGCCATTATTACTGTGTAGAGTTGTGTTAGTCCGACCTATCTAGAATTTACTTCACCTCTGATCTACTAATTGATAAATTGGAAAGCATGTTCGAGTAAACTCGGACCGGTTCTTTCATTTTATGTACCGAAATCATATTTAAGGGCACCATTTTTAATTTTTCGACGATATATTAATAGCATACCACCTGGCCCACTGCTCTGTAGTTTATGAAACCAACAACAATGACGAACACCTGGAGTCACGGATGTATTGGAGGCACAGTGTCAAATGGCTGAGCAGCCAAGGGCGGGCATTGGCTGAAGTAAAAAGAAGTAAGCAATATTATTGACGTGTTTTTGTAAAAAAATCGCATACAATACAAGCAATTTTATGAATGAATCCTCGGTAGAATAATACCCGTGTTGACTTACGGCAGGTCTTCGATCGCATAAGATGTTTATATAGACTCATGCCAACAAAGGACTCAAGCATTGTTCTTCTTCTGTAGTTGCAAACTAGCGATTGGTTTGCAGCAAATCTTTCCACCTCCTTCTCCACTCCTCCCTGTCTTGGGCCGTTCTCTTGAGTTCCAAGTAGGTTCCGCATCTCATATCTTTCTTGAGGTCTTCTGCGTACGCCTTCCTTGGTCGCCCTCTTGCATTGGTGCCTTCGATTGTGCCTTCTATTATGGTGCTTAAGAGTCCTTCCTGTCTGATCAGGTGACCCATCCATTTTGCTCTTCTCACCGAAATGGAGGTAATTAGGGATCTTTTTTTCTTTTCTCTTCTCAAGCATTACTATATTACAAATAATGTACAACATGACAAGGAATGACAGTATCCATGTAAGAGTTTCTCTTGTGGCTTCGTGGATGTGATAGGATATTACAATTGAAAATAAAATTATAAAAATATTTTACACTAATTCCACTAAATAAATTTATATTTTGACATCTGTTTCGGTGGTGGTTGTGGTGGCGAAGGATTCCTCACACTTGATTGGCTCCCTACCACCTTAGCCTGACCACGGCCTATCATCCCGGGTTCCACTACTTCGTCAGACTTTGGTATGTGATGAGGAAGGAGACATATCGCTTTCAGCATGTTATAATCAAAGGGAAGATAGAAGGACTAAGAAATCTCGGTTGAAGAACATCATTGTGGTTGAAAACCCTGCGGCAGTAGTTTGGCAAGAGTACGGCTTCCCATTTTTAGGGCAGCATGATGATCGCCAATCTTCGCTAGAAAAGCTATGCGAGGAAGAAAAAGATGTAAATAATGTAATAATGTAAATAATCAAAGGGAAGATAGAAGGGCTAAGAAATCTCGGTTGAAAAACGTCGTTGTGGTTGAAAACCCTGCGGCAGTAGTTTGCCAAGAGTATGGCTTCCCTTTTTTAGGGCAGCATGATGATCGCCAATCTTCGCTAGAAAAGCCATGCGAGGAAGACAAAGATGTAAAGCAGGTGGTATACCATGGAACCGTTGGTAACACAAGGTAGAGAGCTTTCAGTGGAAAATAATGTCGGTACCGGCTTGTTAGACGAATGCGTAGTGCTGTGGGAACCTGTGTGTCCTGGGCAGAGGTAGTGCGATAGGCAAAAGCCCACCTCGAGCTGTCGTACCAACAGAAGGGGACTGCCATAGTGTAGCAAACTTAATAATAACCTGAGGTAAAATCGTGTTTACAGGCAAATCAGAACTGTTGGAAACTTAGTCAACTATATGTTCCAATAAAGTTGTAGAGGCTGTTAAGTTTGTAGTTGGAAGATTTGCAAGCGTATAAACACTCCATTAAATGGAGTTGGTATATTGGTTTCACACTTCATTGCTCTTCACAACTAATTAAGACTTCGCAGTCGAAAGCAGCGAATAGGCACATATTTAGTGCTCAAATAATAATAATTAATAAATGTATTTTTCCCTTCTTACAAAGAAAAACAAAATAATAAATATCATACCTTGCCCCAAATTATCCCAAAGGATTGTACTAGGGGGAGAATATACTACTTGTAGTTACAATACTGTTGTCTACTGCTGGAGCAAATAATGTTTTGAAACTGCATAATAAAGAACCGGTCCGAGTTTACTCGAGCATGCTTTCCAATTTATAAATTAGTAGATAGACATAATGTGTAATTTATAGTAAATAATTTGCCTATGGTTAAATTTCAGAACCCTCGAGGGGAGGGTCCACCTCAATATAGCCTATTAAAAACCCCTTAAAACTTAATTGCATATTCTGGACAGACCAATACATTGTAACAGTAGTAACAATGACACATGGCACGTAATGTATTGTAGCATGAATTTAAATAATTTTCCATAATTTCTTCAAAAAAACTTTTTTTCACAGAACCACATATTTTCTGGGAATACAACCTGTCCGGTTTCATTACTCTATTGAACACCTAAAACATGCCTGAAGGTAGAAATCATAGATAGAAAAGTTTCGCAGAATAATTATTTTTTTGTCATTTTTCATTAGAATTGAGTTATATTTATTTTTTTACCCCCAGAAGCAAACTATCAAGGGGTAAGCGACCCCCGCATTTTATCAACATTAATAACGACTAGAATATATGTGAATTTAAAAGAAATCGTTGGAGCCGTTTTTGAGAAATAATTTTTTTAGACGTTTTTTGGAGTTTTTTGAGAATAAAACCCCCCCAAATTGAGTTAGCCCTAAATTAAGAAAATAGGCTCGAGGTATGATTTTTGTAAACCTACATGCTAAATTTCATCAAAATCGGCCGAGTAGTTTGCCCGGAAATCGATGAACAGACAGACTGACAGACATACCGACAAACGTTTCGTAAAAACCACTTTTTTGGGTTCCTGGGACCTCAAAACGTGTAAATCCGTTGAAATCTCGGAATCGAAAATTTCGACCATCACAAAGCTTTCCTTATACTACGTATAAATTGGAAAGCAATAAGTAAATACATACGGTATTCTGATTTAAAATATTTAGGATCGGAAAAGAAAAACGGCTGCTTTGTAATGAGGCGATTTGTATTGACATAAGGGGCATAAGCCGTAACCAGCTAATTGTTGAAATGTTATTAGAAGACTGATAAACGCTAAGCTAAACAAAGGAAGCAATTTTTCCGAGATTTGAGACGATTTTCTAGAAATTTTTCGGCCACTGCTTCTCATGGAACACTCGGAAGGGCCTATCTATTTATTTATTTGCCCGCCAAATTTAACCAAGCCGATAACGACCGGACAATAAATAAGTCTATTAATAAACTTCGGGTTGAGCAAGTCTCAAATCGCGAACTCACAGACAAGTTTAATCCTATTGCCATTGGCGTAAATTGCCAAAATACCTGGGGGGGGGGGACTTAGAACCCCATTGGTACCGTGCGCCTAGTTGTCAAAATAGGGGGAAGGGGGGTTAGTGGAAGCTTAGTACCCCCATAAACATTTTATATCCTTGATTGCAGTGCAGATTCAAACATTAATATTGACAAAGGAACAATCCGAAGCACCGGAATTACCAACTTAAGATAAAACATTAAAATAATTTAATTTTTGGGTTAAGTGATTTTATTTAAAAAAAGAAATTTTATGCTAAAAAAAATTTAACATCTTCAATTATTACTTTATTTATTAAATAAATAAATAGGGACTTTTTTCGTTTCTATTACTAAGCCAACCTGGCGGAGTTAGGGCTATAAAGCCCTCTCTTACACTCAACTAGGAATTATTATTATTAAGTTTTTTCAAACAATTATTCTTTTATTTCCTCCAAATTCCTGGGCGGAGGAGGGGGGGCTTGAAAAGTACCTGGGGGTGGCTACTCCCCCCCCCCCTCCCCACTCCAAACCCCACTAATTACGCCAATGCCTATTACATTTACATTGTATATCATGCCACATATTGTTCACCTTAATACACGCCTAGGCTAATTTCGAATAAGCTTAATACAACAGAGTTAACCTAACTGTTATTAATATTATACAATGAGGTATGTCCAATCGATACAATGTAAATAGCCTGAGGGAGCAATAGGTAATATTATATTGTGTAATACGTCGAAACCCACTCGCGTATTTATTGGTTATCAATACGCTGAAACGCATTACACTACTCATTTGTCGGGTCATTGAATTACATACGTAACGTATCATGAAGGCATCAAAACAGTAGCTTAGAGATCCACATAGGAGAGATGGGACATTTGCTTCCCGCCAAAAACGTAATTTGAATGGTTTTATGGCTCTCATAAAAGAACTGGTATGAGTGAACGCGTATATTTATCAATTATGGTAGGTATTGTAATAGTTCTTTATTATAAATTTTTTTTTGGTTATATTTAAGCTTAGCTTTAAATTTCGAGTTTCCCTATCTCAAAGCACTGAATTAATGGGCATACCGATATAATATACACAGTAATAGTGGCAGGGTATTTTTTTTTTTTTTTTATATAAGTTGGGGTACAGGTGTTACCTGTGTGCACTTAAGCCTATTGGCCTATTGTGCCCCCTACAACAAAGTATCTACATCACTTCTACATCACTTTCTCGAGGCCTATCTCCCTCACGAGAGCCAGGATCTTGAGGGGATTCAGAAGTGGTAGGTCTTTTACATGTAACTGCAAGCTTTCCGAGCATGCTGCTCTTCTTCGTGCGATTGCATCGCATCGCATCGCAGGTCCTCCGCACCTTCATTGCAGAATCTGCAAGACTATAGTTGTCTCCCTAAGAGACTCCAGATATTTAACCCCAGGACCAAAGACGCCAAGGCCTGTTCTTGGTTTGGTACTTCCTAGCCTAGAGCCATCAGTATACCACTTGATTGTGTGACTATTGAGAATTCCTGCTGATTCGCAGCATTCTTTCATTGTCCCTAATATAGTTTCGAATTCCCTCCTAAAACAGTATTTTGGATGGATTCTATCGCTTGGCATATCCAGGCAGTGGTCAGACGTAGTCAGAGAGGCTGAGTCTCTCTTAATTGCCCTTCCACTCCTAGTAATGCCATTTCTGCAGAAGTTTCCACTGCAACATGGAGGCGTGGGAAGTCCAGTACTATCTCCATTGCTGCAGTGGGACAGGATTACATAGCCCCTGTAAAGCATCATGTTAGAGAATACGGGCTTCTGAATGTAGCCATAATTTGGATTATTCAGAGAAAAATTCTCATGTGGTTTGATTTTGCCATGTCCATGAAGCCATGACCAATGATATGGTTACAGCAGGAAAAGACAGGCAGGGTGGCAGAGTATGCTACACTATGTCATTGAACATTTAACACTATATAACTATAACATAATACATTTAGGTATATTCAATGACTATGTACTCGTATTGTGCATGAATAATCCATAATTTCTTCAAAAAATAGTTTTTTTTGTTTGTTCAAAACCAAATCTTTGTTTGGGATAACAACCGTTTTCGGTTTTTACACTCCGGACAAACACCCAAAATATGCCTAAAGTAACTAAGCATCGATTAAATGTTCCGCTGAAAAATGATTTTTTTATAATTTTATCATGTTTAATTTATTTATTATTTATTATTATTTATTTATAATTTTATTTTTTATTTATTTATTTATTTATTTATAATATTATTTAATAATTTTTCATGAAATTATTTTTTATTTTTGCCCCCGGAACGAAACTATCAAGGGCCAAGCAACACATTGGATTTTGTTTGAATTAATAACGACTACAATATACAAGTCAATTTAAAAGAAATCGTTTGAGCCGATGTTGAGAAATATTTTTTTAGCCATTCCTTTTGGTTTTTGTAGGGTAAAACCCCCCAAAATGACTTGGCACAAAATTAAAAAAATCCCGTGGCATTTAAATTTAGGTTTTGTGACCCGTGGAATGTGAAATTTCATCAAAATCCACTAAGTGGTTTGCCCACGAATCGACGAACAGACAGACATACCGACAGACAAACATATCCTATGATTATGTATGTTTTTTTGTTATGTATTTGTTATGTATTTCTGATGTATTTTTGTGAACCTAAATGCCAAATTTCATCAAAATCGACCGAGTAGTTTGCCCGGAAATGTATGAACAGATAGAGCGACAGCCAGACATTATGTAAACAATTAAAATGGATAGCTTCTAGTACTTTGCTTGTTGCAGTTTGGCGCTAGTTCGTAATCTCCATCTATCATTTCTAACCGCCCGAAAGATTTTTCGCAGGTCCTTCCTTGTTGCGTTTTTATGCTTTACATAGCTTGGAATGAAAACTTCAGATATGGAAGTTGGAACGAGGGGTGAACAAAGTCTAGATACAAATGTTCTATTAAACCCGGTTTGTGAGGGGTAGAAATCTTTAGTGTCTCAGCAGTGCTGAAGATTTGCTGAGGTTTCGACGCTCCATATAAATTATGTGCTGACAGGAACACTGCGGAGACGTGTTCCGTATCTACATGTTTTCCCTTCATTAGCCATTCCCAAACGTTCTAGATTTTCAATTCGCATTGCTCTGTGTGCTTTGAAACTGTAGATGGAACACAGATTGGCTGAGCTAATTAGTGTAAGCGCTGCGTCTGCTAGAATGTCTCGCCATAAACGAAAATTTAATCGACTGTTAAGTACGAAAGGAATTCGTACAAAAAAACTGAAGCACTGACGCTTACACAGTTCTTAAATATCGTATATTATCATTTAACATTAATTTGAGGTACGGAGTACTTAGTTAAAATTCATTTTCTTCTTCTTCTTCCTCCTCTTCCTCCTCTTCTTCCTCCTCTTCTTCCTCTTCGTCTTCCTCTTCTTCTTCTTCTTTTTCTGGCTCTACAGCCCTTGATGGTCTTTGGCCTGCTCAACAACACTCCTCCAGTCACTTCGGTTTTGTACAACGCTCCACCATCTGCGGACTCCCAAAAATCCAAAATATTCCTCACTCACTCTAAGAGCTATACCGCCAAAGCACTGAACCTCAGCAAGCCTGAACTTAAGGTACTTACAGGTGCACTCACAGGACACTGCCACGTGAACTACCATTTAAAGAACATGGGTAAAGTCTTGAATGACACCTGCCGATTCTGCAAAGAAAAGGCTGAGACTGCTGAGCATATCATCTGCTCGTGTCCGGCAGTAAAGAACAGACGGCTGCTAGCAACGTCCTCTTGGTTTCTATCACCAAGGGAGGCTTGCCAGTTGGCCCCTGGGCAGTTGTGCAGGTTTTTACGGGACCTGCTGACTGACCAGGACTAAAAGTACGGGGATTCACAATAGATCTTTAAGGTCAAAGTGAGCCAAGCTCAAGTAGCAGCATCGCCCCATTACTAATCTAATCTAATCTGTGGACTCCCAACTCCTTCTAGCGTTTTCGAGGAACTTAGTTAACAATTAGAGAAAGGAAAGGCAAACCCATAGGGAAATGAAACAAGAACTGTAACTATATGTTTGGAAATATATTTGATTGATTGATTGATTGATGGAGATTCGGGTTCAAATCCCGTTTCCGTCAATTTTTCAAAATCTTATATGCTTAGTGTATTTTATGTATTATGGCTGTGATGAGGTAGTAGATGGAGGGCGTCTCCTGCACTTCCCACCAAAGATGGTTTGGACAGGTTGCTGGCCTCAAAGCGTACTTTAAAACGATTCGTCAACATCTGTGGTATATATCTTCAGTGGCATTACCTAGATTTCTAATATTGCAGCAACTGTTTGAGAAGGAAATGGAAAGGAAAAAAAGGAAAGGAATTACGCTTTCAGGTCGACCACAGCCAATCAGTCCGGAATGTGCCGCTGCATAATATAAAATAAATTGAATTAATTAGCTATATTTTATTTAAAAATTAGGGCATAACCGCGAAAAATGTGGGGGGGGGGAAGTAATTTTGGATGGCGTGATTACAATGAGCCCTCATGCGAGAGTTGTTTAATTAAAAATCTCAACCCGAGTTCACGTGCCCGTGTAAATTCCTTCACTTGCAAACCGAATTAGCTTGTATATAGTATACGAGTAATTCTTCTTCTGCAGAATAAAATAAATATAATTTTGACCGTACAGGCTGCTAAATTTTTTATTTAAAAAAATGATATGACTTCATATCATTTTTACTCGGTTTATTTCCACGGATCATGCCCATTTTACAGTAAACAGTATATAATAAATTTAATTTTAATGTTAAAGGGGTAAAACCATGTTAACTGACAAATCCTTCAGTATAATTTTCGCATTGTCCTCATAGTCTTATTGATCGCCTTTTGTTTATTTTATTTTATAATAAAGTAGTTTTTCATTTTCATTTCATTCATTGTCGGATTAAAATTCACATTAATTAAAAAAAAACTGACCCGGGTCCGACAACCCAATGGTGGGCCTATCATCTCTTGTATACACAAGACAAAAAACCTTTGGTGGCAAATTAACTTTTTAAACTATTTCCCGCCAACATTTGAAAACGAAATTCTGCAGAAGTCACAATCCCGAGTGACGGATTGGCGTTTCCGGGGACCGTCGTTCGCTGCGAGATTTCCGGCCGAGGTGCGTCATTCATGTGACCTGGAATTCCATCTAGGAGAGATGGACCATTTGATCTCGCAAAGGATTTTTTTGGTCGAAGCTAACGACCATACAAAGTTGAATCTACCAGAATAGAGCCTGTTCAAAATTGCAGCAAACTTGATATTGTGCACAACGCTGACAGGGGAACATGGTGGGACATAGTAAAGAGCTGAGACCACCAGTCAGTCGTGGTCACCTCCGAATTAATTGTGTGACTTTACTATGTTCCCCACTATAATCAGGAGGTCCACCCTGTTAGTCAACTCCCTTTCTCCATGAGGTGAAGGAGTCTGCCTCAAGTTAATATACAGACTTCCCCCCCCCCCCCCCCAGGTCCCCAGGCTGACAGGAATAATGAAAGCAGGCGTTGGAAAAGCAAAAATGATGTTTTCTTCAAATAATCAGAGGTTCGGTCAATTGACATGTCTTCAATTGACTAATCAAAGCCCTCTTGGCAGCCACTACGGGATTTGATGTTTTTCCAAACTGTACAAGGCCACTGTAAATTGTTTTGTAAAAAATAAATACTATGCCCTGTGTACGTAAACCCATAGTGTAACAGCGACTTGTGTTTTCGTCGCTCTAAGACTAAGACATCGCTGTAAGCATAAAGGGGCCCTTAGGAACACTGTGACAGCGCCCCTTTGTTTTCATTAGTTCAAGAAAGCGTGGCAACAGAAATTTGAAGAAAAAAAAAATATTGGTGGGAGCAAATGTCACATCTCTCCTATATCTAGGACTTTAGATGCGGTTGAGAACTATTGGCGCCAAATTAATTTTTAAACTTTTTCCCGCCAACTATTTGAAAAGGAAAATCTTCTGACGTCACAATCCCGAATGACGGATTGGTGTTTCCGGGGACCGCCGTTCGCTGCGAGATTTCCGGCCGAGGTTTCAATAAACGCTTCCAAGATTAATCCGAGTTAAAGAACTTTTCATATAAAAACTGGGCGAGCTGGGGCTGCGAAAATCCATCCCTCAACGTCCGGGCCGACTGTCGATGAAGCGCGGCGGTTGTGGAGGGGGTAAAAGGCAGGGTGGAGGCGACGGGGGGGGGGGGGGGTAAATCTGTCACAATAACCTCCACATATAACGTTATTGCCACTTCTTATCTTGTTGTTACAGATTATTTTGTCAAACATAAATGAATGAAGTTTTAATATTATTAAATCTAGCGCTTTATGTTTTTAAATTAAATAAAGAATGAAGCCTAGACGGTACTGTAGAAAATGCTAAATAAATTCTCAATTGAAAATCATCCTGATCTGATGTTGGGCAATACAAAAATTTCCCTATCTCCCGTTGTTAAAAACCTTGGAGTGATGCTTGACTCCACCCTTTCGTGGCACGAAAAAGTATCCAGTATTTGTAGAAAAGCCTTTTTCAGCCAGCATTCACTACGCTCACTCAAAAACTTTCTACCCAAAAGACTCAAAATTCGGCTAGTTCAGTCACTTGTATTTCCACATTTCGACTACTGTGATTGCCTCGTTACTAATCTTTCCGTTGACTTGCAAGCAAGACTGCAACGTGCACAAAACTGCTGTATTCGCTTTTGTTGCAATACCCCCTACAGAGACAGGGTCACCCCATTTTATGTTAGTATTCCTTGGCTTAAACTCGAAGGTAGAAGGAAGCTGCATCAAGGTACTTCAATATATAAAATCCTTCATACTTTCGGTCCTTTTTTCAGCCTCTGTCAAACCGTCACTACAACACTCGAAGGGACGATCTTCTCGTTATACCTACTCATTTAACCCAAACCTTTCATGCCTCCTTCCTTGTCTCGTCAGTTCTCCTATGGAACTCCCTCCCCACCCACATAAAAGAATCTCACTCTCTTCCAATTTTCAAAGTTCGCTATCGGGAGCATCTAATTAGACTAATACACTAGATTCGTCAAGATCTGATGTGGTTTCGCTCTCCATGTGTGAATGAGTGTGTGAATGAGTGTTATCATTTTTTGTGTATTGCAACTATTTTTGTATTTACAGCTCTGTAACAATAATTAACTAGCCCTCTAGTTGAGTGTAAGAAAGGGCCCGAAGGCCCTAACTCCGCTAGGGGAGCCTAGTGCAATAAAGAAACAATTATTATTATTATTATTATGCGCCTGAATGAAAAAACTGGAAAACTGAAAGCTTGGGAGTCCGGTGTGGCCCAGGGTAGTAAAATCGGACCCCTATTGTATATACTTACAACCAACTCAATACCAAAACTTCTAGGAGCAGAATTATTTATGTTTGCTGATGACATTGCCATAGTAATAGTAAATGACAGCGCAGAAGAAGCATCAAAAGAAATGAACAAAATAATAAGAAAACTACAGAAACTAACACACGATGTGGGTGTCACGATAAACTGCAATAAAACAAAAATTGTTCACATGCGAAACAGGGGACCGGTTTATAAGAGGAAAAAATTTATTTTCCACACTCATCACTGTCTTCACCAAACAAACTCAAAAAACTGTGACTGTGTAGAAGAAATAGAGATTAAGGAGGAGCATAAATACCTTGGGTTAATATTGGACAGTAGACTAACATGGCAGAATCAAATTGATTGTATATACAAAAAAATGAGGTCCGGGTGTTGTGCCATACAAAAATTAAAATATTGCCTTCCGCTAAAAACCCTAAAAATGATTTACCATGCACTAATAGAATCGGTATTAAATTATGGAATACAAACTTGGGGGAGAGATAACAACAGCTATTTCACAAAAATACAAAAAATGCAAAATAAAATAGTAAAAAACATGCTATCTAATAAATTAAACAAAAAATTTAAAAATATAGACGAAAAATACAGATTTCTAGATATACTACCAATAGGAAAACTGTACAAATATCTTATAATAAAGAATAACTATTTTATGTATTTAAGCAAAATTGTTGGAAACACACAGAATAAGAGGCAACTGAGAAACGTAGACACATTGAGACAAAATATTCCTATAACACATAATAAGTACGGCAGACGCCTCAATGAAACAGTTTTACCAGAGATATTTAACAAATTGCCACTTAAACTAAAAGAATTGAACAAAATAGGGAAAATAAAAAAAGAATTAAAAAAATACTTAATTTTAAATACAGACTATTAGCCATTTCATTATACATATAATTTTACATCAATATATAATATATATAATAGTATAAATAATAAATATATATAAATACATCCTTCAGAGTTCAGAAGGATCTCACTCATTGCAGAAAGCTAGAGTGAGTACTATATAATGGTTTATTATTATTAATTATTATTAATTATATTTATATCTTGCAGAGCCACTGCACTATGATCGCTCGATAAGCGGAAGCTTGAGCGTGATAATGCTGATTAATAACCAATTGTTGTTCTCAATATATGCACCTTGTCCGGGGTTACCGGTCAAGGAAAAAAGTGAAAAAAAAAAAAAAAAAAAAAAAAAATATTACTGTAGAACTGGTACTGTAGTACTGTAAATTCTATACAACAAAGCCTAAGCAATTCCATCAGGGGTTTCCTTCGGTATGTCGGCCTGGTTTATTTGCCCCGACGCAGCCTGCAGCTTTTCGGCTGATTTCAACCCGGTTGGCCTCTTCTTCGTAATCTGAGGTTTCACTTCGTCGATCGTGTCCGGCAACAGCTGCCTCTAGTTCTGGTTACTCCTGGACTAAGCCCTGTTTTGCTTCCTTAATTCCCCAACATCCAAGTAGCACAGACTCCAACAAAAGCCTCACAAATATGCCAACACCTTATCTAAACGGCTAGAATGATTACATTACTGTTGGGTGGACGCAAACCACATTTAAAAAAATTCCCATCACCCCGAGTCTCGATCCATGATCTTTTATGTTTACAATTAAGCGCTCAAATTACTGGGCAGCGTTGGTATGTCTATAGAGTTGATTTTAGGTCAGCAATAATATGCCATATAGATCCTGCGGACTCTCCACATTCTCCCCCTTAGCACAGCTAAACCCATTACAAGATATTTTTCCACGCGACCTCTCTTGTCCCTCCCAAAACAATCTCAAGTCCTTCCATGTTATTCTTTCCCCAAACCACCCCCCCCCTCCTTTCTCCCAAATTTCTCCCCGACAGAAACCCATTGAGCCCCGGGTTTTATTGTACAGCAGAGGTAAGAGTGTTAACATTTGCTGAGAAAGTGAATTGTGGGTTTTTGTGTTTTTGGCATGTTGAAGATATTAATTCTTCGGATTTGCTTTTTCCTTGCCTTCTTTTTTCCCCCCGCAACATCTTGGATTTTGAAGGTTTTGTCTGTTTGTGTGAAAATATGGTTATTTTCAGTGGTTACGAATGCAAACAAATGGATGAATATATAGTATTATGCTATGTGCTAAAAAGGCTTTGAACGTTGTAGGTATCCTGTAGCTTGTGGATGAAGATATTGAAAAATAATATTAAGCAATGTGGGTCGATTACACTTGAATCCTACAAAGAGAAAGAATGTTGCGACATTCAACAAAGTGGAGCCATGTAGCGAAAAATAATTGAAAGATAAAGTAAATAACGAAAGCGTCTGTAACCTTCTCCCTCAAACAGTACAGTGCAATATGCTACAGAGAATCAAGAATTATCGAAAGAAACAATATAACGAGAAATAATTGAAAAAAAAACTCAATAATGAAAGCGTGTATTACCTTCTCCCTAAAACATACAGTACAATATGCTACAACAATTATAGAAAAAAAAAAACGCAACGAAAGCGTCGGTAACCTTCTCCGTCAAATGCACAGTGCAATATGCTACAGAGAATCAAGAATTATTGAAAAAAAAAACAGTGTAACGAGAAATTATGGAAATAAAAACTAAAGAACCGGTTCGAGTTTACTCGAACATGCTTTCCAATTTATCAATTAGTTGATGGATAAGATGAGTAATTTCATGGTAAATAATTTTCCTATGATTAAATTTCGGACATCTCGGGGGGGGGGGGGGGGGGGGGGTTGTCCACCTGACGTCACTGGATGTGAGGTAAATTCTAGATAGGTCAGACCAACACATTACCACCACACACTAATCATTTAGTTATTTTTATTATTTTTTCCCCAGAAGCAAACAATCAAGGGGTAAGTGACCCCCCGCATTTTGTTAACATTAATAACGACTAAAATATATGTGAATTTAAAAGAAATCGTTGGAGCCGTTTTTGAGAAATAATTTTTTTAGACGTTTTTTTTTTTTAGTTTTTTGAGAATAAAACCCCCCAAATTGAGTTAGGCCAAAATAAAAAATTATCCCGAGGTATGATTTTTGTAAACCTACATGCCGAATTTCAGCAAAATCCAGTAGAGTAGTTTGCCCGGATATCGATGAACGGACAGAGTGACAGACAGAGCGAGAGAGCGACAGACAGACAGACAGACATTTTGTAAAAACAACTTTTTTGGGTTCCTGGGACCTTAAAACGTGTAAATCCGTTGAAATCTCGAAGTCGAAAATTTTGACCATCACAAAGCTTTCCTTATACTACGTATAAATTGGAAAGCAATAACGAAAGCGGCTGTAACGTTCTCCCACAAACGCAAAGTACAATATGCTACAGAGAATCAAGAATTATCTGACAACAAAGCGATATGAAAGGTTCATTTATCCCGACACATAGGATACATTAACCAGCTCGGATACGGAGATTAAGCCTATAAGTGTAAGCCCATTCCCCATGCAAATTATATAACATACCATGTACTGCATCCTCTCTTCCCCCCCCCCCCCCCGCTGTCATGTCACTCTACACTTTTTACATTCAACGTAAAACCCTTTAAAAAATTTCAAAATTATGAGACCACAAAAGAATTTAAAGTTAAAGTAAACATTAAATGTTAAATAAAAATTAACTTTGACTTGTAAATTAATTTATGCAACGACTTTATAAGTTCTTTTGTGAATTAAATGGAAAATAGAAAATTTTCAAGGTTCTCAGTAGAGATGTTTAAATTGATTTTTGCTAATTCCGGCATAGTGCAGTTAGTAGAGGGCTCGACCATGAAACTGATGGTCACGGTTCGGGATTTGAAATAGAAGGAAATATTCACTCACAGTGGCGAATATAGCACTGGTGCGGACATAGGCTTCTTCTTCTTCAAGTCACAGCCGGATGGCTGGTTAGTAGCAACATGTGACTTCGATGCCTCGAGCTATACATGGTTGCTGGTTCTTGGGATGCCACTTGGGCCTATAATGCGGTGGTTTCCCCTTGCCTTCCGCATCCTATGCCGTTGACCGTCACTTGTTGCCAGGATCCAGTTCGTCCGCCTTTAGGGAGCTTTTCGTCTCCCATGGACAAGAGGGTGCCCATGCCCTAACTCCACGGAGTTAGGCGGGGGGTCTTTGACCGAACCCCACTCGGTACCTGCCTGTGTTAGCCGTCATTAAATGTTGACGTTGCCCGCCCCTCACCGCGAGGAGGTATAGGTCAGGAGTTTGCTGAGGGACATAGGCAAATTACATTAATTTTGCAGACTTGCGGACAAAATCATTATATTAAAATTACAACGGTTTAGATTGTGTAGAAATAGTTATATTGTCATTACCCCAAAAAGGCGGGTCTAGGGGTTTCCTCCAGGGTAAAGTATTGAAAATATAGGCGCAAAATAGTGGGATTTTACACAATTTAACGGCAGTTTAAATTTTACAAAGGAAGATTTATTTTTATTTTATTTTTTATTCTCCCGGATATATTTTGTTTATAAACTGTGGATTACTATGCAGAAATTGCTTAATTGTTTTACGGCACTTCTTATCTGGCATTAATGTTTTAAGACCAGTTGGTAGTGCGTTAAAAGCTAAAATCCCTAAATATAAGTGGGGCTGTTTTAAAAGTAGGTAGACCTATTTGGAGATTGCGACTCTCACACAGGCGGGTAATCCGGTTAAATTAAAGTTAATATTTATTAAATTCTATGTAAATTAAATTATTTTTAGTATATTCAATTCTTAGGTCTTCATTGTCTTTATTAAATTAAAACCTGTAGTTATAATTGATACGTAATGATAATTATTTTAACAATTATTTTTATTTTCATACATAGTTATAATAATATGAGATATGGAGGACTACTGTCTACTGTCTTTTTAGATTGGAAAATCGACGATGCTGGATCAAAACAACAAACTTGATGACGAATTAAACCGGAAGAGAAAATTAGCTAATAATGCATGCTTAAAAAAATATCGTAAAAAATAATTTAATTTATATCGAATTTAATAAATATTAACTTTAATTTTTGACATGTTTCTCATTCAATCTAAGATCACGATCATTAATAATACAAAATATTATTTACTACATACATATGAATTAATTGGGATTGCCAATGAAGTTTTCACCTCTGCGGTGCGGTCTTAATTTCAAATTACTAAAAGAAACTAAATTTATGAGAAAATCCCCGTAAAAACATATGTATGTTTCGCGAAATGTAACCCACAAAACAATGACCAATTAGTCACAAAATCTTTTTATGACGCATCTTCGTTATACCGTCCAGTGACTATCTATCAACTAAACTGTTTCTGACCATCCTATAGACATAAAAAATGAAGGATTTGTCGTGAGAGGGTGACCATACAATACCAATAAACGAAAAATAACAAAAACTCAGAGTTTTAGAAAAACTTGTTATAACAACCCGAATTAGTAACACCCAAATAATCGTTAACAAATTAACTTTGTCTCAGAAACCCACTTGTGTTAGTATAAAACCCTGAGCGCTTTCGGCAAGAACTGCCATCAACAGAGGGAAAACCCACTAGCACAGTTACACCTTATCTGCGATTTGAGACTTGCTCAACTCGAGGAGAAGATGCAAATGTGATTAGGGAGAGGAAACCTTGGTTTATATAGGACTGGGAGCGGGGGCAGGAGGGGGTGGGAGGGGGCGTGGCTGGTTACCTATTCCTAACCTACTAGCTAGATCTATTAGAGGGGATGATTGTGTGAATGTTATGTCGTTTGTTAATTTTTCCCTATTGTGAAAAGCTCTTTTGATTTCAACATTTTCAAAAAAATTTAAAGTGTAACTTTTCTTTATTTTGTGTAGGGCTGTCCAATTGTGAGGATCGAATGTGTGATTTTCCGAGTTGTTAAGGTGTTTCACGAATGTGCTGTTGGTGTTGGTGTCTCCTATACCTGTTATATGTTCTCTGATCCTAGTTTTAAAGCTTCTGCCTGTTTGGCCTATGTAAATTGCGTTACAATCGTTACAATTTAGACGATAAACTCCATTGCCTTTTTCCTTTTCTGGTTTGGTTTTGCAGTTCATGAGTTTATTGGCTAAATTGTTGCGGTTGTATGGGCTGGTGTTTTGTCTGTTGTAGAAGAAATGAGGTTACTTATTTTTTCTGTGATTTTTTCTATGTATTGTATCCTGAAGCATGATTTATTGGTTTCCGGGTTTAAGCTCTCTGGAGGATAAATTAGTTTGAGGTTGTGTTTGATTTTGTGATGTCGTAGGATTCTGTCTATTAGATTGAGATTGAAATTGTTATTTTGGGCAATTTGTTTTATTGTATTTAATTCATTATTATAGTTGATTTCATTCATAGGGATGTTAAGGAGTCGAAAAATCATACCATGGAATGCTGCGTGTTTGTGCTGGAATGGGTGAGAAGAATCAACAGGAATTATATTATCGCATGGGTTTCTTTACGAAATATCTTGAAGTCTAGGATACTATTATTTTTGGTGATGATGAGCTCTAAGAAGTTCAGGGAGTTGTTTTCTTCTACTTCCATGGTAAATTGGATTTTTGGGTGAATTGTGTTGATAAAACTTAAGAAATTGTCTAGTTGTCTGTTACTTCCTGTCCAAATTCAGAAGATATCATCCACATACCTTGTCCAGAAAGATATACATTTAACTTGGGGATTTTTATTGAGTAGAAGTTTGTGTTCGAAGTTATCCATAAAAACTTCAGCAAGAAGGGGAGAAAGGGATGAACCCATAGGTAGGCCTATTTTTTGTTGGTATTAGTCGGATTCGAAACGGAAATAGTTTTGATGAGTGCATGTGTCTAACAGAAGGAGGGTCTCAGAAATAAGGCTGTTCGAGGTATTATTGTGATAGAGTGACTGGGCAACTAATTTACGTACTTCGGGTACGGGAATATTAGTAAACAGATTTTTGACATCGATAGAGACGAGTTTGGCCTTGCTGGATAAGGAAAGGTGCTTAAGGCGGGAAACCAACTCGAATGAGTTTTTGACGCTGTGGCGGGGTGTGAAGTTTGATAGCTCGCGAATGTGTTTGTTGAGAAAATTAGCTACTTTGCTCGCTGGGGCACTGTTATACGAAACTACTGGGCGGATAGGCTGATTGGGTTTATGAAGTTGAACTAGACCAAAAAATGAAGAAGCTACGGGGTTCATGTTGGTAAATTTATAGGCTATATCTTGAGGTATCGTATTAGAGCTTTGTTTAATGGCTTTTTTGGTTGCTTTTTGGAATTTGTTTGTGGGGTCTACTTTAACTTTTACGAATGTGGATTCGTCAGAAATGAGGTATAAGACTTTAGAAACATGATCTTGCGTATGTAAAATGACAATAGAATTTCCTTTATCCGCCTTGGTGAGTGTAAGGTTATTTTGGGCTAGTTTCTTTTTTATAGATTTAGTGTTATCGTTTTTGTGTGTAAGTTTGACGTTCTTCAGAATGTCTGCTGCTATGTGTTTTTCATTATTGTGGTTTTTTAGACTATAAATTCAGTGTCTGACATTAAGTTGGTTAACGTGTTTTTGTATATCGGGGCAATACTTGAGGCCCTTGTTGAGAAGTTCCATTTCTTTTGTGTTGAAAATCGTGTTAGATAAGTTGACGGTACGAGGATAGAATTTATGTGTTGTGATGGGTAGTGTAGTGAGTGTCTGCGCTGAAGGCGTGAGGCCTTGACCTACCCCAGTCTGCATCGATCGATGAAGGGGGTTAGACCGGGAACTCATTTTCGTCTCGCGCATCTGATGTTTCGTGTCGCGATGTGATGTGTGATGTATTCCGTTGGATTTGTTATTTTGGTTTTGACTCAGACGTAGTAGGAAAGCTTTGGGACGGTCGAAATTTTCGATTCCGAGATTTCAACGGATTTACACGTTTTGAGGTACCAGGAACCCAAAAAAGTGGTTTTTACGAAATGTCTGTCTGTCTGTCGTTCTGTCTGTCTGTGCGTCGATTTCCGGGCAAACTACTCGGTCGATCTTGATGAAATTAGGCATGTAGGTTCACAAAAATCATACCTCGGAACATGTTTTTTTATTTGGGGCTAACTTAATTTGAGGGGGTTTTATTCTCAAAAAACTCCAAAAAACGTCTAAAACAATTATTTCTCAAAAACGGCTCCAACGATTTCTCTTAAATTCACATATATTGTATTCGTTATTAATATTAACGAAATGCGTGGGGTCGCTTGCCCCATAAAATATTTGGTTTTGCACAAAAAATTATTTTTTGAAAAAATGATAGAGAATTCACGCTCAAATGCATTGCGTGCCCTGCCAGTATTGCTGTGTGGTAATGTGTTGGTCTGACCTATCAAGAATTTACCTCACCTCCAGTGACGTCAGGTGGACAACCCCCCCCCCCCCCCGAGATATCGGAAATTTAACCATAGGAAAATTATTTACCATGAAATTACTCATTTTCTCTATCTATAGCCTACTAATTTTGATAAATTGGAAAGCATGTTCGAGTAAACTCGGACCGGTTCTTTTATTTACTGTTGTGCGTTTTTTGTAAGTGATGCCACTACAATACAATACCCATAATAAAAGTAATTTGTTAAAAAATAATTACTGTAAAGTAGGGCTTATGTTCTCGTTACGGCAGTCATTTCAGCAGGCAATGCTCTAAACGCACATAATATTGGGCAAAGAGGGATTGGTGCATTTGTTTTTTTAATGAATGCAATTATACGACGAAATTGCATTCCTTTTTAGCAATTCCACCATAATTACAAATGAAATGCGACTCCATTGCTGTTCTACGTTATGTCTATAAAGGGATTTCCCATGCATTACTTGAATTTGAACGGAAATTCCCCTCCAAAAATATCCAACGTAAATTATTAAATACGGAGTATTCGCTAAAAAAAATTATTTAACCCAATTCTTAAGGCAGAGATTGACTGGTGTCTGTACTTGGTTAAGTCATGCTTTAGCCTGTTTCATTGCGTCAATAGTAAGCTTGTCTCAGCTTGTCTATTATCGCTTGTAGCCGGTGTGGTTTGACATCGATATAAGACAGAGATTTAAAAAAAAAGAAAGAGTGTGTGCTTAAGCATTAAATATTAGACATTACATTACATTACCACACAACAATAATGGCAGGACACGAAATGCATTTGAGCGTGAATTTTCATTTTTTCAAAAACATTTTTTTTTACAAAACCAAATACTTTTCTGGGAAAGCAACCTGTCCGGTTTCGTTACTCAATTTAACACCTAAAACATGCCTGAAGGTAGAAATCATCGATAGAAAGGTTTCGCAGAAAAATTATTTTTTAGTCATTTTTCATTAAAATTTAGTTATTTTAATTTTTTACCCCCAGAAGCAAACTATTAAGGGACAAGCGACCCCCCGCATTTTGTTAAACATTGAGAACTACTACAATATATGTGAATTTTAAAGAAATCGTTGGAGCCGTTTTGGAGAAATAATTTTTTAGACGTTTTTTGGGAGTTTTTTAAGAATAAAACCACCAAAATTGAGTTAGCCCAAAATAAAAATAAAATGCTCTCGGTCTCGAGGTATGATTTATGTGAACCTACATGCCAAATTTCATCAAAATCGACCGAGTAGTTTGCCCGGAAATTGATGAACAGACTGACTGACAGACAGAGTGACAGACAGAGCGACAGCGACGTACAGACAGACATTTCGTAAAAACCACTTTTTGGGTTCCTGGGACCTCAAACGTGTAAGTCCGTTGAAAACCCGGAATCGAAAATTTGGACCATCACAAAGCTTTCCTTATACTACGTATACATTAGAAAGCAATAATCAACCCGAAGAATGCATTTTTGTACGAATCTATCACCTGACCATGTTCATATCTTTACGGTAGTGGAATATTTTATTATTTTGGTAAAAAGTCTACAAACGGTTTTTGTTTACTTAATATTCTGAAATCTGTGCCTTAACCTTACATACTACAAACTCCCCTAGTTTACTATAAGGAGGATAGTAGTGCCTCTAAAAGTAAGGCATACGCATACTAAACAATGTTCGTAAACTTAACAGTCATATTCAATAATGACGCAGCTGAGCCAGCTATATTAGAGGGAGTGGGGGCATAGGGAGGGGGTAGGAGGGGCTGTAACCCCCAAAACTATTAATATGGATAAACCATTTTACATATGGCCTTCATTTAGCAAGAGCGCTTAAATATGGAATTTATAGCACGGATTACCAAAATCGATCGGGCAAGCGTTGCTTTGTTTGCCATGGCGGTTTTTTATGGTCGTCATTGTTGAGGATATAATTAATTTGTAGGGGGGGGGGGGCAGCACAATTTTTTGTGTGTTCTCTGTGAGAAGGGGGGGGGGGGCTCCGCATAAGCTAATGGCTGCGACATCAGACACTCAAAATGATTTTTTTCTGTTTGGATTTTTTGAAATGAAAACTTCTATGGGCACACACAGATTTAGTGAAAACTAAAAATTTCTACGTGGGTAGTAAGTTGGGCTGGTCCGTCACGCGTTACGGGTCATGCGTCACACCCTGGACTTACGCGGTAGGTGGGTCCGAGCGATTGCCGTGTATATATAAGTCGAATTCGCGTAAAACAGGGTTAGCTTAAGTCGGGTTATTACTATATTTAGTAAAATATTCAATTCTTATGTCTTATAGTTGTCTTTATTGAATTAATAGTTTATTATTATTACTGCCTATAGGCCTAATTTAATTTTGTATTTGCTACATTTGAAATTTCCTAGGGTACAGTTACTGTTTTGGATGATTGAACTTTTTTGATGCTATTGTTTATTTTTAATCCACATAATTTTCAGCTATTTTGGGAAAGCATATTTATCATAATAGTGATGTTAGACAGCCTAAATATTTAATAAAGACATATTTTGTTTAGTTTTAAAAATCTTGGGTTAGGTACCGTAATATAACTATTGAGTTTCATTTGGCGCGAAAACATGAGGCCAAAATATGGTGGGCTTCCTATTTGTCCCTGCTTCCGCATGCAAATCATATGGAGGTGTAGGGGCTTCAATGTATTGTGTAGGATTTTGTTTTTAAGTAAGATTCAGTACCGTAGTTTCGGATTTTTTTTTACTATAAGGATAAACTAAAAAGTCATCCTATTATAAAAATCCTCTCTCTCTTTGTCTAACACAAAAACAAAAAAAGAAGTATGTGTGTACTGGGAATGAAAACACATTTCTATACAATATACAGTAAGCTATTATGAAGATTATAATTAATTTGATAGGCTTGCGTTACTGCTGTATATTCGTTCAAAAGCCAGAATGCCATTAACTAATTTATATTTTTCTATTATTTTAAGTAAAATTGAATGTTATTGTACAATGCATTCCATTTTAATCAAAACTAAGGGTAATAACCTTAGATGGGACTTTTATTATTAATGTTAGATGACAGGGGAGAAACGCTTTAAAAGTGTAAACGTAAAATATTTCACGAAATAGCAATTGTCAATTGTAGAGCTGTTTTATGAGAAATTTGATAAATTAGGGTTGTACCTCTTTCTAGCACAAATTGAACATAATTGTTGAATTTGATTTGAACAAAAAACGATTGGGGTGGCAGTCGTGACGAAAGTAGTTCAAGGAATTGGTGTCAGTGAAGGCCACATGTCATATAGCAAAATGTTGAGGAGCTTCTCTTCTAATTTAATGCCTACTTTTGACGACTCTAGGGTCGATATTTCCAGTGAAAATAGCCTTTGTACCAAAAATGCGTACTCTGTGCTCTGATTTGCTACTAATTTCTCAATTGTGACAATTCCGACAATTTGGATCACTACCCGTCGGACTCCCTTCACACTCAAAACTCCTTCCTGCCTCAGAATCCCTAGGCTCTACCTTCATACTCGGACTCCACTCTTGCTTCAGAATCCCAATGATCTAGCCATGGCCGTACCCAGGGGGGTGGTCCATGGGGTCCGGACCCCCCCCCCCGAAATAAATTTTTGTATGTAAACCTGTATGGTTTGAAGAATTTATCCATTAATGCATTAATAAATTACTTTTAAAAAAACTGGACCCCTCCCCCGTCCCGAAATCAAAACCTGCACACGGCCTTGCATCTAGCTTCTCTCTCGGACCCCCCTCTTGGCTCGGACCCCCTATGCTCTACCTTCACATTCGGACCCCACTCCTGCTTCAGAATCCCAATGAAAGCTTCTCTCTCAAACCCCTCTTGGCTCGGACTCCCTATGCTTTACCTTCACACTCGGACCCCACTCCTGCTTCAGAATTCCAATACTCTAGTTTCACACTTGGACCCCACTCCTGCTTCAGAATCCCAATGAAAGCTTCTCTCTCAAACTCCTCTTGGCTCGAACTCCCTATGCTTTACCTTCACACTCGGACCCCACTCCTGCTTCAGAATTCCAATACTCTAGTTTCACACTTGGACCCCACTCCTGCTTCCGAATCCCAATGAAAGCTTCTCTCTCAAACTCCTCTTGGCTCGGACTCCCTATGCATTACCTTCTCACTCGGACCCCACTCCTGCCTCAGAATTCCAATACTCTAGTTTCACACATGGACCTCTCTCCTGCCTCGGACCACCGAGTCTTAGTACAGTTCCTTACCAACTAGACTACAAATGCTCCAGCCAGGATATACAGTCAGCAGTCTGCACATTTGCTGAACTCAATTTTAAGTAACATCATTAGAACCCATCCATTCTCAGCTAGCGCGCGATCCATTGTGCGGAAAAGGGGGACAAAAAGAGTGGGAGACTGCCTTTTGAAAATACCTGAAATCGCTGAAAGGGCCCCCCACAATTCAGCACACTCGGATATCGTCCTGTCAAAGGCGACTGAAAGGTCAGCAGTCGCCGTGGATTGATTGATTGGTTCTTTTGGAAAGCCACTGGTCCGAAGAACCTTTTATAAGGAAGGGTTCGAATGAAATGTCAGCTTGGAGAGCTTAAATGAGTAGGTTTTAAACTTAACTTACAAGTCTAATTAAAGAAAATATTGTAGGACATGTATGATCCTCGACTGTCACCCGAAAGATCGTTGGTTCGAGTCCCATACTTGCTATCTTATATTGAGGTCATGCTTGGAAGGGCAGCGAACCCTTCCTAGAGTAGTGGACGAGAAGGTTTCTTCTTTTTTTCCCCCTAGCTGATTACACCACTAGCTTGAAACGTACCAGGTGACCGCAGGATTCAAAAAATATATTTGGCGCGTCCGAATGTCCGATCTCTCCTATATAGTACTCTAGTTCCTGTTTGAACCAGCCAGTTATGTGCTTCAAGAATCGAGAGGGATTCGACGTTAAAGTTGGATAATTCGAGGTCCAATTCATTGGAATTTGTTGCAGACAGAGGGCGGAATTTAAATAACGGCGCGCTTTTATTAATTCCCCTCCGCAAATCCCTTCCTTCCGTTTATTCTCATGTATTATATCTTTTATAGGGAACCTTATCGTACAATTTCCTGGAGAATTCCGTCTTGAAAGTGGAAAGATCCTTTAATATAAGAAGGAATTTTAAAATCAGGTAGTCTGTATAACCCTAATAAAGTGTAAATAATAGACGTTTTGAATATCATTAATACTATATTTTTTGGTATGTTTAAAACTCCATTTGTTACGGAAAATTCAATTCACCAAACTAATAAACTCCTATCTTCTAACTTTTTTATGCATAGGCAACTGGATACTGCTTAATAACGTACTTATTCAATCAATCAAAATATAAAAATAATATAGATAGATCGATAGATAGATAGATAGATATAAAATTCGTGTACTTCTCAACAACAACAAAATAAATACAGGGTAGGTGGACATAAAATGACAAGCTGTGCCCTCTCAAGCCAAAGCGTGGGAGGGTGGCACATCAACCTGTTATAAAATAACAATCTATGTAACATGTAAAGACAAGAAGCAAACTGTTGTCTCTGCTGACTCTTGTTATACAGGCACAGGTTACACGTACACAAAAAAACAAAATAAAAATATACACAGGTATACCTAGGTATATGTAGTATATATAGTTCAGCAGACCAAAGTCGTTGTTAAAGTCCCGTAATGTGTGTAAGAATTTCTATGGCGGGGTTGCTACATACGTCAATGGTCAATGGTAAATGTGGTATTGACGTTTTAGCAGACATTAAAGACATACTAAAAATGTCTGCTACCACGTCAAAACCATATTTACCATTGACCATTGACGTGTGTATGTGGAAACCCCGCCTATGGTCCTTGTTATTACAATCATACATAAAAAAATATCAAAAAAAAAATGGCGTGAGTGAACGTCCCATCTCTCCTATGTAGAATTCCGACAGTCTCATAAAACGCCCCCTTAAATAGAGTCCAAAGGAATCTTTCTTCCATTGAAATGGATAAGAAGCAGTTTCCATTGAACTCCACTTTCCGTAGCTTTACAATGGAGGAAACACCTCTGATTTATAGAGCAATGAAACCGACTTTGATACAGCACATCACGATGAACTCCCGGGAAAACTTTTGCTTGCTAAGCAACACCGAAATTATCCCGCGTAACCTTCACACGTAATTGACAGGGATTTCTCAAAGTGAAAATGTACAAGTCTAAAAAGCGGCGTCAGGTTGAAAATTGGGCAAAGAAAGAGAGGGGGGGGGTGGGTGGAGGCTTTTTGATCTGATGACTCCCCTCTTCTCAGATAAAATTAATTGGGGATCTTTGCCAAATAAGTGAGTAGAGGGGCGGAAGATGGTGATTAAGGGAGGCGCTTCGCTAAGGTGAAGGGGGCCCAGGGAGGAAAGGCTCGGGGGGAGAAGGAACGGTGCCTTTTCCAAATTAAAAGGTGTTTCCCTTCAGCAGTGCGTAAGCACATCCCAGCTTTGAGGAAAATGTTTGTTTTTCAAAGGGGTAATTTTTTTTTCTTTGGTAAAAATTCGTATTTGGTTACAAAAGGGTTAGGTGATTAGAGGCAGAGGCTGCAGGTATAATCCAGTGCTGATTTACATATTTTTAAAGTTGTTTGTAAAGTTTTTGAAATAGAGATTTTCCCGGTTAGAAATCCAAAATGTCTGTTATATTCTTCGTCTCCTAATGCCTTTACTATCGATACATGGCGAACATCATGGCAATTTGGTCCTTGGAGACTGCTGTCGTGCTCTTGCCAACCCACCCGTTTTCAACTCGAATGTTCTTCTTCTGCCGGGAGACTTCTGTCCTTCTATCTTCCCTTAGATTATTACATGCTGAAGGCGATACTTTTCGTTCCTCATAATATGGCCCAAGTATGTTAGTTTCCGTTTCTTAACCACCAGTTGAGTCTTTTACCTCAACCTTTCCGGTTACAGGCCAAATTCTCTCCAAACTAATCTCTCCGTATATATTATACAATATAAGCCGTACTGAAATGTAAAAGAAGCTTACGTGATGTTCGTGATGGGGGCAGATTAATTAATCAAGCCTAAATCAAATAACAATCACAATACTTGTGGTTGCATGATAGCCACGCTGAAAAGTAGATTTCTAATTGCAATTTCTACATTTTGACATGATGAAAATTGCTGACGCAATGGTGTTTCCATGATTTAGACTTAATCAAAGTTGTCTCACAACCTTTCAGCAAATTTATTCAATCCTTACCAGTATAAAAGAACCGGTCCGAGTTTACTCGAACATGCTTTCCAATTTATCAATTAGTAGATAGCTAATATATGTATAGGTATATATAAAATGTCGCATATCTCGCAGAGCTTCTTGTCATTTTTATTTCTTTTTTGGTTTCAGGTAAGAGAAAACTCATTCTGCAATGGAACATACAGTATAGAAAGTATTGTCTTCTTTGACGATGACGATGGTGTGATCTGAAACCAAATGTGTGTTTGTGTGTGTGTTTTTGTTATGTTTTAACGTAAAACTTACCAAGTAATTTTTCACAATGAGTGACAGCAAGTTTTACAAAGTTACTAAGGAGTGTATTATATATATTTGTCTTCGTTGTCCAAATCTATTGATTGGTTTGTACCAAATCTCTCCACGTTCTCCTTCATTCATCTCAGTCCTGGTCCGTTCTTTAAATAAATAAATAAATTAGGACTTTTTGTTCTATTACTAAGCCAAACTAGCGGAGTTAGGGCTACGAAGTCCTCTCTTAGCATGGCCAGGAAATGTAGGACTCGAACCAACAACCTTTCGGGTTAAAGTTAGAGTCCGTACCTTTACTCTACATGTCCTGACGCCTCTTCTATCGAAAATTGGCGACCCTCATGGCAATTTGGACCTTGAAGACTGTTGCGCTGAAAAAGGAAGTCGTACACTTACAAAAATCATTACCACAGGTTTTTTCAACCAGGATGTTCTTCTTCTGCCGGGAACCCTAAGTCTTCTTACCTTCTCTTGGATCATAACATGTAGAAGGCGATATTTTTCGTTACTCATCACACTGCCAAAGAATGCAGTTGGCATCTTCAGTGGCACTGCGTAGACTTCTAGGATTGTATCACCGGGACGCAGCAGTAACTTTAGTTTCAGATCGACCCCAACCTGTCAGCTCGGTTTGAACACGTGGTTTTTTTTTGCTGTTCCAACGGATTGCGGTTTCCATCAAATTAATCTTTCCGCTGCTGTACCTCCTACAATGGTGGCGCTGTTGATGACAGCTGTAAGTAATGTAATTACAAAGACTTTCACGGCCGGTGCTAGTTGAATTGAGCTGCTCGGAGATGCTATCTTAGATGTCAACGCAGTTCCATTGAAAATTATTGATATTGACCACAGATGTTGATGAAACGTTTGGAAGTACGCTTTCAGAACGACCACGGCCTATCATCTCGAATTCTACTGCTTCATGACCGCTGTACGCTCTAGTTGCTGTATATTTCTCATTCGGACGTCTACATATGATATCTGCAGCCATTATACATACTGTAACCACATTTCCCAACTTGGTAATTAAAGTTTCCGGACAAAGTTTTATCACTTTCAAACTCCCATCATCAAAACGGGACGTATCAAAACAAATATTAAGAAGTTTGCGTTATGCAACTCTTGAAATAATCACTCATATTCCCTGCGCAGACTCCGGCCGAAACTTTGTGATTTCCATGTGCAAACTTATATTCAAATTGTAATCTGCGGCAAGAGAAAATTGTGTTTCTTCCCACGTTTGCTAGGAATGCGGAATGTATTTCTATCTTGTGAATATTGCAAGCTTGAACCTAAATTCAACTGTCATATCTTCTTCTTTACCTACCATGTAAGTTATCAGTGCCCCCTTCTGGATATCGAGGGACTCTCAATTCATGCACAACACAATTTCTGTCGTTCACACAATTTTTTGCTTGGACATACACGTAAGATGTAAGATCCTCCAAAAGGTATATCGATAATTGCAAAATCAGGGTGAAAGGGAGGGACACAGAAAGTGGCGTATTCGTAGAAACGATGAGCTCAACGCGGTGTACCAAGGACCTACGATACTAGCCGAAATCAAGAGAGCCTGCATCAGGTGGCTAGGGCACGTGGAACGAATGCCGGACCATAGGGCAACAAGAGCAGCCTTATACAAGGTGCCCCAAGGGAGAAAACGAGTGAGACGACCACGGATGCGACGGCTGGACGACGTTGAGGTGGATCTGGCGACCTTCGGCGTCGATGACTGGCGAAGGGGAGCGCAGGCTGGCTTGATGTGGCAGAGCACACGGCCCGTAGCCCGTGGGTATGGGTTCAACTTTGGGACATGCATGTGTATAGGGTCAAGCCTTCGTGTTTGAGCCCGTGACTCCTTCTTCTTCTACTTCTTCCCCCTTAATGCGTGCGCAGCGTCGGGGGTCGCCCGAACCCATTTCCTGAACTCTCCCCGTTGGGACGTTAACGCCTTGAGCCATTGTTTTCCCTCTTGCTCCGGCGAGTTGTTCAATCCTTTCCTCGAGGGTTGTCCTTAGTCTGCCGATGGGCCTTTTTCCTTGTGGCATTGCTTCCGCCAACCTCCGGGCGGTCCTGTTCTCGTCCATCCTTTGGACGTGCCATTGCAGCTGTTTGTTCTCCATTCTTCTCTCTATGGAATTCACTTGCAGGTCTTGCCTGATGCGGTCATTTCGGATGACCGTGACTTATTTTTAGAAAATTCGAGATCGTTATCCACCACACTACGGCTTTCTCTAGCAACTCAATTACCGGCTCACGCGATTACCAAATCCCATCAGACCAGCAGGTGTGACAGGTCACATGGGTTCCTGTA
Source organism: Psococerastis gibbosa (assembly GCA_963971405.1). Taxonomy (NCBI): domain Eukaryota; kingdom Metazoa; phylum Arthropoda; class Insecta; order Psocodea; family Psocidae; genus Psococerastis; species Psococerastis gibbosa. The sequence continues at coordinate 2,674,504 of OZ020491.1, forward strand.
AATTTCAATCATGTCCATTGAGGCCATCGAACATAGCAGTGTATTGGATCAAAATTAAAAGGATTAAGAAAAATCTAGTTAAAACTTTACATGTTTCAACAAGCGAACATTCTGCCAGTACCGGCACTCAGTTCTGCACTCATAATCATACGGTTCGGATGCTTATTATCAAGTTCTCAATAATTAGTTAATTTAATACTTACATATCCTAAATCCTATATCCTAAATTAAATGTCCTAATTCTCGCGTCTTGTTCGGTGTGCTACAAATACAGCGTCTCCGGGCCCGGATCTTCATTCTAACTTCTTCGCCGCCACCGAACAAGGTAAGTACACTCTACCACCCTACCACGCCTAGTCGCGTCTATATGGTCCTTCAATCCGTTCTATGAACCTGCGTACCTAAATTGCCATTCTTAACGGTCCAATTTACGCATAAAACTCTGCTCAGTTCAGCTCTCATTTTTTTTCTATCTTTCTTTCCGAAAATGTCTGATAATGAATATGCTCTATCTCCCGCCGATCAAAATACTGTTACGGCTGTTACACTAATACGGCAAGAATTTGAGGATTTGTTCGCAAGAGTAACCAAAATTAGGAACTTAGTGGACTCATACGCCAAATCCAAGTTATCCTTGCACAAAGAGCAACTGGACATTGCGAGCGAGTTGCAACGCGAGTCCAGGATGTTAGTGCAAGCAACCTACAAGAATAATATTCTTCTCGAACCCAAGGCAAAGCTGGATCTTTCTAAACAGACGTCCGCCCTCGATGACATCATCGAAACAATAAGGGTTAAATATCATGAAGCCTTAGAATACAGTCGCTCTGCAACTACTGCTTCAGTCTCTGCAACTGTACTGTACTACAACCTACTCAGCCATCTCGAAAAGGCGTTCGTCTTCCAGATATTCATATTCCGCCATTTTCAAATGATATTCGAGATTTCCCTGCATTTATCCGACTGTTTCAGGCAGTTTATGGCGAAAATACATGGTTGTCTAATGCCGACAGATTTTATTATCTACAATCTCTGCTCAGAACTGAGGCACTAGCGCTTGTGTGCCACTACCCGCTATCTGACGCTGGTTACGTCAATGCTATAGCAGCCTTGAAAGAAAGGTATGAATGCCAACGCACTTTGGTCTCATCTCACCTAACTTCATTGTTTAACTTCACGCCTGCCAAAAGAGCAACTCCAGCCTCCCTCAAAGAATACCTGGAAATCCATAATGATAATATTCAGGCTCTAAAAAGTCTACCGAACATTGACTTAGCCGACGTACTCCTATTACATATTTCACTACGTAATCTAGACACCTATACCCGTCGATTGTTTGAAAATCAGGTCGACCAAAATACCGTACCTCAATTTAAGGATCTAATGGCCTTCGTTTCGAAAACTCAGCACTCCCTATTCCTGCTGGACGCGGAGAAAACTCCAGACAACTTGAAGTCTACATCGAAATCCTCCCAGCTTTATTCCAAAACGTTGCAAGTCCAATTCAGCAACAAACCAACTTCAGTCAGAACTGCATTGAAACCGAAACCGGTTTCAGCAACCTATAATAATACATCCAAAAATGCATTCTGCATTTTCTGCAACAGCGATGCTCATAGAATCACTCGTTGCTCCAGTTTCTTGGCTAAGTCCGTCCAAGACCGTACTTCTTGGGTATCACATCAAAATCGATGTCTAGCCTGCATGTGCAACCTGCACTTATTACCTAGCTGCACTAGCACCAAGCAGTGCATTTACTGCAACGCCAAGACTCATCACTCACTTTTGTGCCCCAGCAAATCCGTACCTACGTACTTAGCTACTCCTGCTCCCACCAGCTCTTCAGCAAATGGTCAAGTCACAACCTGCCTATCTAGTAATGCAAATTCATTCACGCCCAAGTACACAACATTGTTCGGCACTGTTCTCTGCTCTGTGGTTGATAACTCTGGTTTTATCCACGAAGTTAATGTAATGCTAGACACAGGTAGCAACCAAGACCTAATAAGCCTCAAGACTGCAAAGAGGCTTGGTCTCCAAATTAACAAACAAAATACTGTCAACATTTCAGTCCTCGCTAACAGTCAATTATCTACAATTGGAACTGTTGCATGCACCTTAGAATCACGTTACAACCAAAACCATAAACTACACATATCAGCTAACGTGCTGCAAATTAATCAACTGCAACTCGCCGATCCAAAACCATTCGTTTCCAAGGAAATTCACATCCTACTCAGCACTGCGTCCACAATGGACATATTGTCTTCTGGATCAAATCAGCTCAATACCGCAGTATCGCCCGATCCTAAGATCCCGAAGGCTATCCATACAGAATTCGGATACATTATTATAGGTCGTGTACCCCATGCAATTGATACCTGCATCTTGCCCTGTTCTTATTTCGCTACAGCCTCTGATAATCTAACCACAAAAATTGAAGAACTTTTCAAACGGGAATCAATTCCAGACCCCGAATCGGAACCTGCCATCCCTACATCGGAGAATTTAGAAATTGAAAAACACTTTACGGCTACCCATTCTCGAGATGTTGACGGAAGATTCATCGTCAGTCTCCCCTTCAAGCAGAATCCAGTACCTATTGGTTGCAATAAACATCGTGCGATGGCCAGCTTCCGTGGAATGGAAAACCGGCTATCAAAAAATCAGCATACCCCATTTACCAAGCAGCCTTACAAGACTATATTAATAAACAGCAAATCTGCCCATCACTTATCACCAATCAGTACCTATTCAACAGTCACGTGGTCTTCAAACGCTCAAATAACAAACCAAAGTTAGTCTTTGACCCTACATTAACCGCCCCAGGTCATACCGCAACGTTTAATGACCAACTTATGTGTGGACCACCACTGCAAAGACCAATTAACTACATTATACTATCAGCCCGCTGGAATCGAGTATGCTTCACAGCTGATATCGACACTTTTTACAGATCGATAAAAATATCGAACGATGACTCTGAGAAAATGCACATACTATCTCGTGTAGATTCAACTAATTCCGTATCTCCACAAGGCACCATAACCGAACTCAAGATTAACCACTTATGTTATGGGCTTAAGTGCAGCCCTTACATTGCTCTACGATGCCTTAAACAGCTCTGTATCGAAAATGAATCTCAATTACCTCGCGCCTGTCAAGTAATATCTACAGACACCTATATCGACGATATATGGACTGGTGCGTCATCCATTGCTGAATGCACAAAACTACGTATCGAACTCACAACCCTGCTTGCTAAAGGAAAATTCGCCCTCAGCAAATTTGCCTCTTCTCACCCAGAAGTACTCACTGGCCTACAAGATTGCAACTTAGCCTCCAGCATCAGTCTATCAGAAACACCAGAATCCAGCATCCCTGTCCTTGGACTCTACTGGAAACCAAAGTCTGATGTTTTCTGCTTTCAGCTTACAACATTCTCCGGACCTGTAACCCGAAGAAACTGCACCAGCTATCTAGCCAGAACATATGACAGCCTCGGTCTAATTCATCCAGTCATATTTTGGATTAAAAGATTTAATCAGCTTCTGTGGTGTGGTGATTTCAGCCAGAAGGATTGGGATACTCCTGTACCTACATCCCTATCTGCCGAATGGATGAACTTCATCAATGAAATGCCTGCTATTTGCACCATTGCAATACCCCGCTTTATAGCCAACCCCACCGGAAAAAACTACTTAGCTCTGTTTTCCGATGCAAGTGATAAAGGGTACGCTTGTGCCGCATACCTTATTTCAACTTTTGAACAAGGTACCAATACTAGCCATTTACTAATAGCCAAAAATAAACTTGCTCCAATTCATACAAAGCGAACCACTCCCCAGCTGGAACTAGCAGCAATCCAACTAGCGGCTAAGCTAATCAAGTGGTTATTCACAGGAAATCTACCCTACAAGATTGATGGTACCTACTTATACTCAGATTCGACAATAGCCCTAGCATACCTTAACAAGCCTACATATAAGTTAAAGGTGTATGCAGGTAATCGAGTATCTAACATAATCAGCTTTACGAAAGATTACAATGTAACATTCCTACACTGCAAGTCAGAAGACAATGCGGCCGACCCCGCCAGTCGTGGTCTGACACCCTCGCAACTCGTCAATAGCCGCCTTTGGTTTCGTGGACCTGCGTTCCTCGCTACCAATTTCCCCCCTGATCAACCGCCTATGATCAGGGTGCGCGATTCCCTGCTACCCGATGTCAAACCCGAATTCGTAACACTAACAAATACTAGGGAGGTCAAACAGACTGTATTTATCACATCTAAAAAACTCGATACGGAATGTGTGATTCTGGAACTTCTGAATAAAAGTTCGAACTTTAATCGCCTAATACGAACCACTGCATATTTTCTACGTTTCGTCGATCATTTGCGCAAACCAAAATTGCCGCGTCCGTCATGGCTCATTCTCAGCCACGACGAAGTAAATCAGTCATCCATTCTGCTTTGCAAATATTCGCAGTTATCTATAACCAAACCTCCGCTGCATTTATCACCATTCTTAGACGGCAATGGCGTACTACGTGTGGGGGGGCGTCTTCATAACTCCGACCTACCGTATTCTACAAAACACCCAATATTAATCAACTCAAAATGTAACCTTGCAACCTTAATATGCCGACATTACCACCTGCTATCTGGACATGGCGGACTATCACTCAGTTTATCACTAGCTCGCCAAACCTACTGGATAACTTCTGGCAGATCCTTAATGAGATCAATTATACACAAATGTGTAACCTGCGCCAAATGGCACTCAAAACCTCTAGCTCCACAACAGGGAAACTTGCCAAGCTTCCGTACTCAGGCCTGCTTCCCATTCCGCAACATCGTAGGAGTCGACGCATTCGGACCCTACCATGTTAAACTCTCAGCAAGAAGAAATTCAGGCACTCAGAAAATATGGGGTGTCACATTTCTGTGCGAATCGACCCGGGCCATCCACATTGAACCAGTATCGTCTCTATCTGCCACGGATTTTCTAGCAGCCCTGGATCGTTTCTGCAGCAGACGGTCAGTCCCACTAGAAATTCGCGCTGACAATGGCGGAAACTTCCGCGCCGGAAGTAAAACTATATCCGAATTTGCAAAATTCCTGGAAGCTGAAAAAGACACAATCTTATCGTCTGCTTTAACACGGCAGTTAAAATTCTCATTTATCCCTGCTTATAGCCCATGGATGGGAAGTTGGGAACCTCTTATCAAACAGATAAAATTCTTTTTGACACCATTGGTCGCTCAAAATCAGCCAATGTACTTCGAAGAATATGTCACATTATTTGCGCGAGTGGAAGCGCTAGTAAACTCGCGTCCCTACCTACCAGCCCAGCTAACTGAACTCGGCGCAATCTTATGCCCTGGCAGCTTCCTCGTAGGGGGACCCCTTGTACTACCCCCAGAACCTATTGCGAACAACCCGGAAACTACCCTATCAGTTGGTCAGCGCTGGAACCGCATCCGGTCTATCCTCCAAATATTTTGGAAAAAATCGAGCATGGACATGCTTCACACCCTGCAACAGAAGCAAAAGTGGCCCCCGCTCCACTGACACCGTCAATAACGGCGACCTTGTATGGATAAAAGACATGAACACCCACCCAGGTACCTGGCCATTAGGAAAAATTGTTAAAACCTACCCTGGCACCGACAGTATAACCCGTGTAGTAGACGTCTATTCCAACAATACTACCCTTCGCCGCGCCGTAAGGAATCTCATTCTGGTTCCCACGTCTCAATAATCTCAACTATATATACTTTACTCATCTCTACTCTTCAACCCCGTTCTTCTAGGCCTGCAATCTACTAACTCTCTCTCCTTTGTATGTTTACCTTTGGGGCCTCCCAATCTTCTCTCGCAATCGCCCCTGCGAATCGTCGCCCCAACCTGCTTTTCTTCCTGTTCCTTTCCGACAGGTCACCTGCCCCTCATCCCCATCGCCGGGGGAGGATAGTTAAAACTTTACATGTTTCAACAAGCGAACATTCTGCCAGTACCGGCACTCAGTTCTGCACTCATAATCATACGGTTCGGATGCTTATTATCAAGTTCTCAATAATTAGTTAATTTAATACTTACATATCCTAAATCCTATATCCTAAATTAAATGTCCTAATTCTCGCGTCTTGTTCGGTGTGCTACAAATACAGCGTCTCCGGGCCCGGATCTTCATTCTAACTTCTTCGCCGCCACCGAACAAGGTAAGTACACTCTACCACCCTACCACGCCTAGTCGCGTCTAAAATCTAATACGAAGCCTAGATCGTGGATTCGAATCCCACCAAATCCAGACTTTTTATACCCTCTATTTTCGGTTATAACGAGGAGGTTACCTATTCAACCTAAGTTAGTTCAATGTCAGTATATTCTATACCATAACATAATGCTACAACACGAGGTTCGACACGAGAAACCCTTTGGCACCCGGTATAGGTATTTGTTCTCGTCCGATTTGATCTCGACTGATTTGATTATGTTGTTGTTTTTAAAGCCTGCTTTCAGCATTTCTGCTTTAAGCAACCCTGTCAGTCAGCCTGGCGGGTGGGGTGAGTCTGTTTGTTAACTTGAGGCACCCTAAGGGCCGACTCTTTCAATTCGGGCAATGGGGAGTTGATTAACAGAGGGGACCTCCTGATTATAGTGGATTCCGAACCACTTGGGGAACATGGTAAAGTCACACGATTAAATCGGAGGTGACCAGGACTCGACTTATACTGCCTAAGCGCGTTATCATGTCCCACCAGGTTCCCCTGCCAACGCTGTGCACACTACCAAGTTGCCGCAGTTTGAAACATGCTCTGCTCTAATGGAATCAACATGGTAAGGCCGTTGGCCGATTTGATTATGACTGATTCGTTTGAAAATTTCTTTATTGCCGTTCAATATAATAATAAAAAACATTCAATTTTTATTCAAAATAAAGTAAAATATTTTTGATGGCCAATGTTTTCAGATTGGTCGCTGGGTAAGGTCCTGGACCCATAGTATGCGCCATTTAAGAACCCTGCTGTTGGTAATCAATCAATAACACCGGTTACAGATGTTATTAAATAAGCCAAAAATAAAAGACAAGCGAGAGAAACAGCTGTGGCAGAGTTCGAAAAAAAAGCAACAGCTCTTTTGGAATTTTTTTTGATAAAATTGACAGCGCCTCTCAAGATCATCACTCTTTTCTGTCTCTCTCTTCTACAGGATGTTGCATATTAATATACTCGTCAATACCATGCCTCCTTTCCCACAGCTCACCCCATCACATTTTCTCCATTTTGCAACCTTTTTGACTTTACTTCAATTTTTTGGAAATTAGTTGTTCGTCTTGCAGTGCTTTAAAAAAAAATGCTAGGGTCCCAGGGTTTTCTCATATTAAAAAAACTTGTGTAAATTCTATGGGTAATGAACAGTTGTGTAACGTGCCAATTTCTTACACAAAAATTAATAAGGCGAGGAACTATTGAAATGCTACGTATATTATTATCAATAAATAAATACAGCTATAATATCTTATAGCTTATCTTATCTTAACACGGCAGATCTCGATTATTGTATCTTTAATTAATAATCATGTAAACTTACCCTTATGGACTGGCAGCGCCTCTACTCGTACATTAATTAATTACGACTCTCCTTTCACTACTCAGTGCCGTCTATTTTATAATAGTAAATTACCGTCATAGCCGGATGTAACTTTCTGTAATGTACTAATTTCAGAGAATAGATTTCATATAGTACAGTTGCTATCATTTTTTAATACATTATTTTCTGCTAAATTTTTGTTTTGTTTGGTTTCCAATGCCTTTCATTTCTGCTCAAAGCAACACTATCAACCTGGCGGGGGGAGTGAATCTGTTTGACAACTTGAGGCACCCCAAGGGCAAACTCCTTCAACTCGGGGGGAAAAGGGAGTCGACTGAAAGGGTGGACCTCCTGAATATAGTGGATTCCGAACCACTTTGGGAACATGGTAAAGTCACTCGATAAATTCGGAGGTGACTAGGACTCGACACGTACTTAGACTCAGTGCGTTATCATGTCCCACCATATTCCCCTGCCAAGTCTGTGCACACTACCAAGTTTGCCGCAGTTTGAAACATGCTCTGCTTTCATGGATTCAACTTGTTAAGGCCGTTGGCTGTAACATTTTTGGTATAGTCTTCTTCTGCTTCAAGTGCCTCTTCAATCGAAGATTGGCGATCATCATGGCAATCGTAGACAGATAGATACCCAATTCAAAATGAGCTTATCTAGTGTGAATGAAACAAGTCATGGAAAACATATTTTCCCCTCCTCAAATAATTGAAAATCCATGGCATGAATACATACTATAGTGTAACAGGAAGCATTATAGGCTTATGAAATGTATATTGTATACATTTATGTAGCCTACAGTCATGGAGTGGCGCTTTTACATCATGTCTACGAAATATACGAGGATATACGCGGAATGTCAATGGTCGACTCCCAAACACCGGATGCACCCCCCCCCCCCATACCGCCCCCCCTCCGCCCTTGCCCCCACTAGCCCCAAAAACGCTGGCGACCATGACTGTGTGACTTTTTTATGGCCTTCCGGTCTGTACTTTATAGCTTGCTTTGATATTTACGTTTGTAATATAGATTTAAGCGTGGATATATGCTGTGAAAATTCGGATTTTAGCTGGGGTGATTTTTTTTCATTGTTTGACTAGAGGATGATAATGCCTTGGCCCTTGAGGGTGTTCAAAATTCTGGGTTATAAAGAAAGGTAACTAACAGCAGATTTGTGTGCTGTTTAATTTCCGACCAAATGGTGTACAATCTAAACACACTTTGCATTCTACTATAGTATAACGACCAATGTACATCAGCGGTTTTGAAAGTAGGGGTGCGACCCCCAGCTGGGGTGTGATGGAGGAATATGGGGGCTCAAACATTTGGTTGAAAAATTTGTGTGTTTAAGACTCATACAGAAATATACTGTTCTTTGTCTTACAGACTAGACTTACATGTAACAGAGGTGTGGGATGAACAGTTGAAGCATGTCGAGGGGGAGGGGGAGGGGGGTATTGAAATAATGAGTTTGAGAACTACTGATGCACATATATTGTAATATCAAATCAAATCATTTTTTTCCATTCTTCAAGACCATACAGGTTTAATTTACATAAAATGTATCACTAAATTCAAAATTAAATTAAATTCAAAATTTATGGGGAATTAACCTACCCAACTGTGTTCCCACGGGCTAGTAATACTAACTAATAATAACTAATTCATGTATTTTACAAGAATTTGGCTATTTTGTACTTCTATAGGCCCGAGAACCGTCACTGTGCGGGGTAGGCCTACCCACTACATGACGGAATGCCAAAATGTGCAAAAACTAGCAGGTGTGATAGGGATTGGCAAAGTTATATCTATGGTGAGGCAAAGATAAGCCTTAGTTCATGGGCTCACAGAGCTATTATTATTAGGTGCCCATTCCATTGACCGGCTAGGGCTATTTCCAAAACGGTGACGTGGTAGCAGACACTCAAGACTTAGGTGGCGTTTCCACCGACCTCGCATTGCAGAATTGACGGAAATGTTTATTTTCCTCTATGCCATAGTTAAAATTGATCAATGATCATACAATAAAATCACAAACAAACAAACTAAAATTAAAAAATGGCTTCATGGGATAAGTTAATTACAAACATTTTAATAGATTTCTATAAAAAGAAAAACAAACATTTCCGTCAATGTCACTTGCAATCTGCAATGCGAGGTCGGTGGAGACGCTACCTAAGTCTTGAGTGTCTGCTACCACGTCACCGTTTTGGAAATAGCCCTAGCCGGTCAATGGAATGGGCGCCTTATTATTATTTTTTAATGCCTTTCTATGGAACCAGGCCTACTTATACTGGCCCACAGCCGACAGGTCCCTTTTCCAATGCCAACGACCTTTTGGATTTCGGACAATATTTGTATTGTTTCCGTATGATTTTTTGGCCATTGGCAAACTGGTATACGTTATCAATGTCAACCTACACCGGCTACAAGCGATAATGGACAAGCTGAGACAAGCTTACCATTGACGCAATGAAACAGGCGAAAGCATGACTTAACCAAGTACAGACACGAGTCCAAGTATGAGACACAGCTTCTAAGGAAAGATGTAACTAGAGGGACACATCGTGAAACCTCAAAAATAGGCGGACATTGTTAGGGTAAGTCAAAATTAAAGGCAACCAATACCAAAACTGACGGGTTTCAATTTAAAAGTGAAATGATTCGATCTGACGGCATTTTCTGGAACGATATGAAAAAGAAGAAGGCTGAATCCGTGAAGCATTCTCTACAGTAGTAGGAGTCATCTATAATTTTGATGCGTGGTTTTTAAGTGCGACTTCGGTGGCAAGGTGGTGGCGTGCTTGTACCTGCGCGAGTTTCTACACACCTTGCGGTCGGGTCGGTCTTGCCTTGCCTTGCGAACTCGCAATTCGACACAAGTACTTATTAGTTGACTTAGAGAGGTTAATTGGACACATTCATTAAGATGTTTGTACGCGATTTAACCTTTTTTATAAAAATAAAAAAATTAGTAGCTAAGTAGGACTCTTCTTCCGTATAGAGAGGCTCACAGACCCATTTTTCTTGTAGATCTGAAACTAATGACGTCGCTAAGGCATCATCGGGCGGCAGTGTAACTGACAACAGTTAAAACTACCCTTACTGTTTGATGAAACCTTGGGGGGTGGGGGCCGGGGCCTACAGCACCCTGCTCGTTATTTAAGGCTTACAATAAGCCTTTCTCATGGAATGGATTAGAAAGGTTTCAACCCTTTGCCCCTTACTTATCCCGTTCCTATACAATGGAGCAAATCACTCGGATTCTATTCCAGAATTTGCTTTTGCTGACTATAGAATTTGTTGAGTGTTATTGTTGTTTATCTATTGTTTTCAATGGCGCTCAAAGATTCAATATTGTACCCATAGAAATATATTAACTGGAACGGCGGAGCCATAATATCCCTTACGGGGCACCCGTTAACCATAAGTCAACTATCAGAGATAAGTACCAACGTAAAAAATATCGAAGTCATACAAATTGCAGCAAAGCAGAACGGATACCTGGACCCGGTCAAAACTCTGTACTTAGCTTGTGCAGGCTATTTATCCAGAGAAATTGCGTACTTATCTTGTGCAGGCTACACTAGCCGCCATATACCAAATAAAGTCGGTTTGTATGGCTATCCTTGCACGGTTTTGGTCTACTAAATGGTGCGTCCTGTTCCATTTGGCGTTAGCGCCAAATAGAACAGTGCGCGTCATTTGGCTTGGCGCGAGTCCGTTTGGAGCCCTCGTGAATGCCCAACTTAAGATGTGACCTGGTCGCAGTGCCGCATCACCAACTAGGCACACTAGGCTAGAGGGCCCACAATTTTTAAAAAAATATATTTTATGATGTAATTTTTCAAAACTTCATAGTACCTTGAAAAATGTGCTTTTCATAACATTGTAAAACTCCAATTCGGAAAGTTGTCCCGCCAAAAATATATCTATATACTAAAAATTTACTATAACTAAAAATATAATGTATTTTGTATTTACATGTAGTATTAGTAGTTATATTGCAATGATGGTCCCCTTACTTGGCAAGACTAAATAGACATGGATCGCATAGTTGGGGGGAGGGGGGGCAAGGCTGTAGCCAAGGGGGGGGGGGTTCAAACCCCCCCCCCCCAGTAATGATATGGCTTGATACTAGATAGAATCGGATTTTGAGAGAAAAAATAAAAAAACACTATGTAATATCCAATGAAATTTCTGTAACCACCCCCCCCCCAGGAAAAAAATAATCCTGGCTACGGCCTTGGGGGGGGGGGGGTTCCCTAGGGGCCTAGAGAAGGTTAATCCGGCCAGTCGCGCTTTGCCAACGCCTTTTCCATTGTAGCCATATGGCTAGCAGAAGATTTCTTGCCATTTTCTCGACGATTTGGCGTGAAGCCGACATGCCCCGTACACGCGTCAACGTCTCAAAACCTTCGGAAGGGACAAGAAATCTTCTGCTAGCCCTATGGCTACAATGGAAAAGACGTCGGCAAATCGGGACTAGTAAAATTACCCGTGTGTACCGGGTCTAAATAAGATGTGTTCATTAAACATCCTATTATTAATGAATTTTGAACAATATTTGAATTTTCGCGCCAAATCCAAATGTTTTCGAGATTCGGTGTTGCAGGTTATTATATTTTCTAAATTTTTGTGAGGTTGACCTTCAAGACATCGAGGCCACTCTTCATATGTACTGCCATTTCCATCACTCCGCCATCATTTTACAGAGTTCCACAGTTGACCTCCATTTATTTTTAAATGACTAATAATCGTGCATGTAACTGCGAACTGGAAATTCCGAGTTGAAATGAAAACATCATAACGCTGTGGTCAGCCAATGAGGTTTAATTAAAGAGAGTGCCAGTGGGCGTGTATTATTCTGCATGTAAAACACGCCGACTCATGCTAACTAATGATGCTAAAATACTCACGAAATTACATCAAAGATGTATTGAAAATACAACTGATAAGTGGGTACCACACGGGAACATATTAGTCCTCGATCATTCGTGCCCGTATCTGTAACCTTTCAGTAACTTCCTCAGTAATCCATATAAGAGTTTCTCCAGTAACATACTAATTAAAATAATAAAAACGCCCTTGCATCTATATTCCACTAATTATATAATTGCAAAAGGCTTTCACATCTGGAGTTGCGTGACGAAGAAGTAGAATCTAGGATGATAGGCCTGGGGCGTTCTGAAAGCGTAGTTTCAACTTTTCGTCAACATCTAGAATAGAATAGAATAGAAAAACCGTATATTTCTCAACAAAATGAACATGTGAACGTGAAATAACCTGTGCCTCCTCAAGCCGAAGCGTGGGAGGGTGGCACTTCATACCTAATATAAATTTTAACTTATATAACTAATATTTAAAAATATTAATAAATATTGACATGGAAAAAAAAAGCGGACAACATGTTCAGTGGAACTGCGTAGACTTCTAAGATTGTATCTCGCAATTATAGTTGCTGCTGATCCTCCGAGATGCAATCTTAAAAGTCTACGCAGTTCCACTGAAGATTCCGACCTGAGATGTTGACAAAACGTTTGTAAGTATCGACAATCAGCCCGGATTCTACTGGTTGTTCATTCCACTCCGGCCGTGAAAGCTTTTGCAGTTACTTAGGCTTCTAACCTGTAAAGCCTTTCTTACACTTAACTATAGACTCGGCTAGGGGCAGTTTGCTTTACATGCACTCCGAAGCATGGCCAGAAAATTTAGTAAGTGTGGGACTCGAACCAACAACCTTTCGGGTGAAAGTTAAGGTCCGTACCAGCAGTTTACATGCTCCGACATGTCAAATCTCCTAAAGGTAGTGTAAGTATACCCTTGGGCGTAGCCAGATATGTGCAGTTCCCCCCCCCCTAAAAATTTGACTAGCTACCACTAATTATCTTATGTTTTCTTTGATGAATTTACACAGTTTAAAAAAAGTGCGGGAAATTTAAACTAGACGTAATACGATTTTAATGTTTAACCCGCGAAAACCAATGGGTTTAATGGGGCTGGATCCAATTCTAGCTACGCTCATGACCTTGGGCTTTTAGCCAGAAATTGTATAACAGCAAATTCTGCTTTCCCCCTCTTAAATACACATACGGTATTATGCATAAAAGGCTGTGGAAATATTATCGTATTACTATTTCGTAATTATCCCTTCACTATGGCCCGAAGTCATTCAATCTCTCAATTCGTTGAAAAGGACTCGTATCATCGCCTCTGTACAATACTGCACTCTAGCTCTCTAGGGTGGTTTTTGTGCAGAATGCGCAGCATCCCACTTCAAAGGCTTATACCGGTCTCTATAGCAAGGGTGAAAGTATACCAGACAAAAAAAAACATAGCCTAGTACCTCCAGTGAAGCACCCTTGATGTACAAATAAACATAGACATTAATTATTGCAGTATTCTAGTGCAAAATTACTTCTTAAGTGAAAATTCTTCTTCTACCTCTTTTGGCTCTACAGCCCTTGGTGAGTTTTCGCCTGCTCGATAACACTCCTCCAATCTCGGTTTTGTACAACGCTCCACCATCTACGGACTCCCAACTCGCGAAGGTCAGTTTCCAACTCATGATATACTTCTGTTAACCACAAGATTGGAACCCTTGATTGAAAATACTGTCATAGTACACTGACTTGTAGTAAAAAGCAAGAAACCTTTCAAAATTGAACGATGTATCATCGCGGGTTACCTTTCTATTGGTAATATACCAAATAAATTAAAATTAATCCTCAAAAGCCCCATAGCTCCAGTTATTTACTCAATACCGATTAAAATTATTAATTTGCATTGCCCGCAACAATGTAAAACCGTATACATCTTCCATTACTTTCACATTATTGATATTCATTGTATGTTCCCTTTATCGACATATCCATGTAATGGCTTCATTTAGCCGTATTTATTGCATTGTTCTACGTAATTAGAATTGGTCCCCGATGGCCGATGGTCAGCTGGCTCTAACGTTTACCAATAATGGCAAGGGCCAATGTTTGAAAGGGTCTAGAAAGGGTTGCGTTGGATTAAAGTCCGTTAATGCGTCTGAAAAGGTAAAGGTTCTTCTACTACCGTGAAAACGTGATATCCCAGCTCACTGGCCACGGGAATTTCAGGCATCACCTCGCTCGGATTGGTGTTCAAGTGGACAATCTGTGCCGATATTGTGCGACGGAGGCCGAAAGTGGATGGCACATTCTCGCTGAGTGCAGTGGCGGACGCAACGACCGGCACTGCGGGCAATTGCCCCCCCCCCCCCTCCTTTGCACAGCAGTTATATTCTTTACCTCTAAAAGTGTTACTGCACTCAAAATGCGCAAAACTCACTATTTCTGCCCTATTTTTCAAAACATTTCTCCCAGGGCAGACCCCCGGACCCCCCTTGTCCACAATTATATTGATTCTTTGTACTATATAAGCTTTATTGCTCTCAAAATGCGTAAAACCCCAATATTTCAACCCTCTGGCTCCTGAGCAACTTTTATGAAAGTGGGTGGGGAGGTGCCAAATTATACACCTTTGAAAACCTATCGTTACGCCACTGAAAAGTTTCTCCCCCTTTTATGAGGTCTGGGACGGCCTCTGGCTGAGTGCCATTTGATCTGGCGCCCATGACTCGAACATCTAGGGTGCGCTGTTGCTACTGACGGCTGGGCTCCGGTAGTCCAACCTGTGGCCATGGCGAGATTCGCTGAAGCAGTGGGGCTCGACTAGAGCGACTGGGGGACCTATGGGCCCAAATTGTGGCCTGGGTCCCGACTACAAAATACTACTACTACTACTACTAATGTGAAAATTGGCTCGATTCAAAAGAACCGGTCCGAATTTACTCGAACATGCTTTCCAATTTATCAAAATTAGTAGATAGAGAAAATGAGTAATTTCATAGTAAATAATTTTCCTATGGTTAAATTTCCGATATCTCGGGAGGGGGGTTGTCCATCTAACGTTACTGGAGGTGAGGTAAATTCTAGATAGGTCAGACCATCACATTACCACACAGCAATAATGGCAGAGCACGCCTTGCATTTAAGCGTGAATTTTCTATAATATAAAAAAAAAAATATTTTTTTGCACAAAACCAAATAGTTTTTTGGGAAAGTAACCTGTCTGGTTTCGTTACTCAGTTTAACACCTATAACATGCCTGAAGGTAGAAATCATCGATAGAAAGGTTTCGCAAAAAAATTATTTATTAGTCATTTTTCATTCAAATTTAGTTATTTTTATTTTTTTACCCCCAGAAGCAAACTATCAAGGGGCAAGCGATGCCCCGCATTTTGTCAACATTAAATGACGACTACAATATATGTGAATTTAAAAGAAATCGTTGGAGCTGTTTTTGAGAAATAATTTTTTAGTCGTTTTTTTGGAGTTTTCTGAGTATAAAACCCGCGAATTGAGTTAGCCCAAAATAAAAGTAACGTTCCCGAGGTATGATTTTTGTGAACCTACTTGCCGAATTTTATCACAATCGACCGAAGAGTTTGCCCGGAAATAGATGAACAGACGGACAGAGCGATAGGGAGACATTTCGTAAAAACCACTTTTTTGGGTTCCTGGGACCTCAAAACCTGTAATTCCGTTGAAATCTCGGAATCGAAAATTTGGACCGTCACGAAGCTTTCCGTAAACTACGTATAAATTGGAAAGCAAAAAGGTTCCAGATCCCTCTAGAACACGCTGTATAGAAGAGAGATATTGTCAAAATTTCGTTCAGCAAAACTTTTCGCGATTTCTGATCTTGGCTAATAGGTTAAAATTGGGGAAATTTGGCTTGGTAGTGACGCACAGGAGCAGAAACCGGAATTCAGTAAATCCAGCAGTAATCGTCCCACGTACATGGGGGGGGGGGAGGTCGAGTTATACGCGTAAGGGTAGAAGGGGGCTATCGGGGGAGAGTGGCAACCGCGTATTTGAGAAGTCCGCGTTCGGGGAAGGGGGGCCTATTGGTGCGCATATGGGTGGGTCAGGGGAGGGGGGAGGTAGGGGGCCATTTGAGAAGTCCACGTCGCCGCTATCAGCAATAAAACATGGACGTGCGTCACGTGACCGCCCTAACACGATTACCCACTCGCATGTACACTCACTCTACCGTACGCATTACAAATGGCGCCCAATTAAGTCCCCGGCTAACTAGCGTTAACTAACTCTCCTAAACATTAACCAACTTCGGCAGGCCCGTTTATACTTTGACATGTGAATTGAAGTGGGGTAATCGGTTCTACATTAACGTCAGAAATGGGCCGGATGGTAGAGGATTAGACTTTTTTTTCTTCTTCTTATTCGGCAGGTACTCCCCTGCGCCGAAGGAATATATTTATAATTTAACAATTGTACCCTTATAATAGAAATAACCTGTGGGCCCCCAAGTTAATCAACTTGTCGGGGGCTCGCACAGTAAACGCTGTAGATGATGCAACATGTTTTCTATTTCACGTCTGTGTTAGCAAAAAACTTAGTTTTAACTATGAATTTTTCTTTTCTTCTTCTTCGGCCGGTACTCCCCTGCGCCGAAGGAATATATTTATAAATTAACAATTATACCCTTATAATACAAATAACCTGTGGGCCCCCAAGTTAATCAACTAATAATCATAATAATAATCATAATAATAATAATAAAGTCTTTATTTTAAAAAAAATATGTAGATACAGCGAGATTAGTGCCTATGGCCCTCTCTTACACCTAATTGTGAAGTTCGAAGGTTCGAAGCTCACAAATAACCGGTCTGGTCTGGGCCGTTCTTCTTCATCAATACCTCTTCTATCGAAGATTGGCCATCATCATAGCAATTTTATTCATAACGTCCACGCTATGGAATTGTAATGCAGTGGCTTCCCGTTCCGTTCTGCATCCTTATGCCGTTGACTCTTCATTGAGTTCCTCTGCATTTGGGGCCAGTTTCCCAGGCAAAGGGGGGCCGTGCACATAAAGGACAGTGTTTTTCGCTTATCCCGGCTCTAACTAGGTCTACTATCTGTTCAATCCGTCCATCTTCACCACGAGGAGATACAGATCTACTTTGGAGAGGGTAAGTTTTAATACCGTATTTAAATGGTCTCAATTAGAGTTCTATAAAGGAAAGATGAGACATTCAAACGAGCCAAAAATATTTTTTTTTCTTGGGGCCACCTGCTACGTATTTACAAAGGCTGGCCTTAGGGGATGTGGCGAGTGGCCCCAGAAATTAAAAAATATATATATTTATAGTGGGAAGCGCATGTCCCATCTCTACTTACTTTACATTTTCCGCGCCATTTCCCCATAGAGGGTCGGCGGCAGAGCTGCGGCGTTTCCACAGTTCTGTCTTGCGCGTCCTCCCTTGTGAGCCCGGTTTCTTGCAGGTCGCTTATAATTTTCGTCTCCAAGGTGAGCTTTGGGCGCCCACGTGCTTGGCGTCCAGGTACCATCGTCTCTCCCACTCTGCTTATTAGCGCTGATGTCTCTCTCCTCAGCACGTGTCGCCACCAGCTGAGCCTTTTCCCTCTCAGTTTTTGCACCACGTCCATCTCTTATATACAACTCTACTTTAAATAATTCCCCGTGTTAATTATTCTTGGTCAGGACATGGAATAGTGGTACGGACTCCGACTTTCACCCGATGGTGCTTGGTTAGAGTCCCATGCTTGCTACATGTCCTGGCCATGCTTCGGAAGACTTGTAAACCAGGTGGTTTCGGGTATTCCTAGTTGAGTGTATAAGAGAGGGCTTTATGGCCTCACTCTGCAGGGTTGCGCTTAGTAATGGATCATTATATTTCTCAATATAAGATATATGTGCTATGGTACATGTGTATTTCCATTGGTGTTACTTATGAAGATCTGTAATTTTGGAGCAGATCAGTGGATTGGAACTCCTTTGCACCCCGTCTGCTGTGGCGTCCAAAATTAAAACCATAGAGTTCTTCAAAATCCTGTTGTATCATGCGGGGGCTCATATCTCTGCCAAAATCCGGGGAGATTACCGGCTTTATGTGAGTCCATCATCCATCAGCGTTGGACATGGTCTTCCCCGCCCCCCCCCCTCTATTTTTGTCGCATCATTGGCCCCTCTCCTACCCCTCTCTCATCTTGCTCAATCATCATATTATTTTGAAATTCCCCCTCCCCCCGCACCCGCCTATGTGGTTCGGTCCATGCGGAGATTAGGGGATCAAAACGGATACCGTTCGGCTGTGAAAATGGGATTTTGTTTTTCGTTTTGCTGATAAAAATATTTTTACATTTCAAATTTCAGTAGAGAATTGTGGGAAGTGTGTACAGTATACGTTTGTATGTGATGGGTTGCTGGAATGGATGTGGGAAATTTTATGGATTTAGACTCGTATCTCTACTTGGTTAAGTCATGCTTCGCCTGTTACATATGGCCACAATGGTAAGCTTGTCTCAGCTTGTCCACTATCGCTTGTAGCCGGCGTACGTTGACATCGAGGTCGTATGCCAATTTGACAATGATAGAAACAATAAAAATAATGTCCGAAATACATGGGGTCGTTGGCATTGGACAAGGGACCAATGGGTAAGTAGGCCTAGGTGGATAAAAGTCCTTCGGAACATTATTATTAATATTTTAGGGGTGTATAATTTTCACGTAAGAACCATTTATGGGTTAATTGTAGGAGTGTGCCGAAAGGCCCAAAATTCGCCCATATGGAAAATGAAGACAATTTTCTTTCTTTCTTTCATTTTTGCACTCGAAAATATTCCGCAATTAATAATCTTTCTTTCTTTCTTTCTTTTCCTTGTCCAGTATCCCCTGGACAAGGAGCATATATTTACAAAACACAATAACTTACATAATAATACCATAATATTATAATCATAATATTATAATCAGTTACATAGGCGCCCATTCCACCGACCGACTAGGGCTATTTACAATAACAGTGACGTGTTAGCAGACATTCAAGATTTAGGCGGGGTTTCCATCGACCCCGCATTGCAGAATTGACGGAAATGTTTATTTTCCTATATGCCATAGTTAAAATTGATCAATGATCATACAGTAAAATCACAAACAAACAAACTAAAATTAAAAAATGGCGTCATGGGATATGTTAAGTACAAACATTTTAATAGATTTCTATAAAAAGAAAAATTCTAATTTCCGTCAATGTCATTTGCATTCTGCAATGCGAGGTCGGTGGAAACGCCACCTAAGTCTTGAATGTCTGCTACCACGTCACCGTTTTTGTAAATAGCCCTAGCCGGTCGGTGGAATGGGCGCCATAATAATAACATCCCGCATCCCCAAGCTAGCGCTTATTTGGGACAAAGGCTCATACAGTGCTGCTAAACAAGGCTTAATAATAATAATATATATATTTTTTAAATAATAATAATAGTTACTTTATTGTACTAAGCTCCCCTAGCGGAGTTAGGGCCTTCGGGCCCTTTAATACACTAGTTACACTCAACTAGAGGGCTAGCTAAATAGTGTTAAAAAGGTACAAAATGAAATAATACATTAGTGCCTATGATTATTTTTACATGAAGGGTGCCCCACTAGAGGTACGAGGCTATGTGTTTTTGTCTGGTTAACTATAACTCTTGCTGTAGAGACTGGTATGAGCCTTTGAAGTTTTGGTAGCTTTGTAGATTGACATCGAGGATGTATACCAGATCGCCAATGGCCAAAAATGCATACGGAAACAATATACTATATATAAAATCCTAAATGCATGGGGTCGTTGGCACTATGGTCACTATGGTCCATTATAGTCCATGAAAAGTCCTTCAAGGCATTATTTATTTTAGTCATGGAATAAAAGTCAGCATTTAATTTTTTGTAATAAATAAATAAATAAATATTGACTTTTTTTGTTCCATTACTTAGCTTTCCTAGCGAAGTTAGGGCTCTCTCTTATACACTCAACTAGGAAAACCCGGGACAGCCTGCTTTACATGCCCTCCGAAGCATGGCCAGAAAATGTAGCAAGTGTGGGACTCGAACCAACAACCTTTCGGGTGAAAGTTGGAGTCTGTGCCACTACTCTACATGACCTGACTGTAATCATATACACTTACAAGTTAGAGTACTCTCTGTACCCGACTTGCGCTAAAACTCGCTGTTGTTTATCTACATACAGAAGCTTTCACTAGTACTGGGTCAGCGACTCATAAATTGTCCCATTTTAAACTCCCCACCTACTGTATATTTCGTCAGCAATAGCGTGAGGTAGTGCGGCGAAACGCGGATTCAACCTCCGTTAAATTAACTCTTATAGGCTCTTTGCTGTGGTTTAGCTTATTCTTGAAAGCAATGAACTAATTTCGAAATAAGTTATCACAGCTACTTTCAACTTAAAAAAACTAATAATTATGACAGTATATGTTAAATGGAAAATAAGTTTTCTTACTTTCTATAACTATATATCTATTCGCAAAAGACGTAATCATACGAATACTTAAGTCACCCTGACCACCTCAACAGATTCAAATATCTGTTTCTACCTGCCCAAAGAACTCTAACCTTAAGTTTACATACAACAACAACTCAAGGCCGTATTTATGGGGGGAGCCAGGGGTTCCGACCCCCCCCCCCAGTCGCATATCTATAGCTACTGCCTTGCAACAACTAAATAACTGGACCAGCCACTTTAAATGCACTGCCCCTTTTAAGTTTCCCTGTAAACCGTAGGCCAATTTTAATCTTCCTCTTCATTATTCTCTTTCCGTCAAAGTAGGAGGAGACCTGGCTTTACAATTATCACAACTACATGCCTTATTGCATAAAATATGAGTTAAGGGGGGGGGGGCGTTGGAACAAGTCCCACGATGTCTGCGAGATATTGCCTTCCAAGTCCAGGAGGTAATAAAACCAATGCAAATGCAGCCCACGCTCTACTTGTCTACCGGCGTTCAGCCTCCCACTAAATTTCAAATGCAACCTTTACTGCCCCCCCCCCCCATCTTCCCAACATTCTCCCCCTCCCTTTTCAGTAAATCTCGCACTGCTTCCTGACGATCCGCGCTTGAATACATATTTTACCAAGTTACTGCATCGTTTGAACTGGACTACCAAGTAGAAGATTGAGGTTTGAGGGCAAGGACGACGCCAGGGTGGGGCAGGGGGGGGGCACTCACTACACCCCCTCCTAGACCATCCGCTGCCCCCCCCCCCTTGAGCCTGCTTTGGGAACTTTTGATAGAAACAATTCTGGCGTCACCTACGTTTGAGGGTCGATACAAGAAGTCAAATTTTCTGCCAGGACAGGGACCACCCACTCTACTCAGATGGGCACCTTACCTTCACCCGTAGCGGAAAATTAGGCTATATCAGGTGTCATACTGACCACAACTTCCGAAAGAGAGCAGTGATCAAAGGTCCCTAAATTAGTTTTTTCTGTATTAAAAACAAAGCAGAAGGAATGCTACTCAATAATTTTATCTACAGCATATTCTTCTTCTTCTGTCTCTACTGCCCTTGATGGGCTTTCGCCTGCTCGACAACACTTCTCCAGTCGTCTCGATTTTGTACAAGGCTCCACCATCTACGGAATGCCAACTCGCGGAGGTCAGTTTCCCGCCCATTCTGCTAGCATTGTCGAGGATTCAGGCTTCCAGTCGTCTTCCTGTCATGCTTGCTATGCACATCTGATCTATAGCATGTAGCTGGTGCCTACAGTTTGTTGGAAGTGTGGACCTAACTTAGTTTTGTATTTTTTCAAACCTTCAAAAACAAGCTAACTTACGCCTTCTTCTTCTTCTTCTGCTTCTTCTTCCTCGTCCCTCCTAGTCGGTCGCACCGGACCCATTTCGTATACTCGACCTGGTCAGACGCTGCGCTGACGGCTTGAGCTCGGCCATTGTTTTCCCTCTTGCTCCGGTGAGTTGTTCGACTCTTTCCTCGAGGGTTATCCTCGGTCCTCGGACTTTGTAGCCTTGCTTTCGCCAACCAACGGGTGGTTCTATTCTCATCCTTTTCGTATTTTCCAAATAAATAAATAAGTATAGTAGTAGGACTGCTGAAGTAAGGTATGAACTTTAGGTAGCCCAGCAGAAAATGCTTCGTCTTATGCCGAACCTCGACCTTCTGTTTAAACTTCCAGCTTTATGCAGGTATCCAAGTCCAGTTGGCAGTAAAACCACCAGAAATTGCAAATGCTGCTGCCCACTCTCCATGCCTTTCTACTGCCTCCCTCTAAATTTCAAATGCGACCTTTACTGCCCCCCCCCCCCACCTCCACAATTTCCCCCTCCCCACAACATTCCCCCCCCCCCCCTCCCCAGTAAATCTCGCACTGCTTCCTGATAATCCGCGCATGAATACATATTTTATCAGGTTACTGCATCGCCCTGCTGTATATGATTATCAAAACGACCGGACTTGGCTGTGTATTCCTCCATACATAACGCACCTACGCGATGCTTTATATGGGGCATTATAGTGTGCACTAAACTGTATTTATAAGCAAGCGTGCATCAAAGCGTTCAATCAACAATTGCGAATGTTCTACTGCTCTGTATATGCAGTATGTACTATGTAAAGAGATAAATTTACAATACTATTATTATGACATGAAATGAAAAACGACTATATATTATATTATGTAGGATTTAAATCATATTGAATCATGGCCTGCCAGTCGAAATAGGCAGAGTGGCAATCCATTAGGCGCGGTTTCCACCGACCTGCTAGTGCTAAATACAAATACGGTAACGTGGTAGCAGACATTCAAGACTTATGCGGGGTTTCCACCGACCTCGCATTGCAGAATGCAAATGACATTGACGGAAATTTGAATTTTTCTTTTTATAGAAATCTATTAAAATGTTTGTACTTAATATATATATATATCCCATGAAGCCATTTTTTAATTTTAGTTTGTTTGTTTGTGATTTTACTCTATGATCATTGATCAATTGTAACTATGGCATAGAGTAAAACAAACATTTTCGTCAATGTCATTTGCATTCTGCAATGTGGTGGAAGCCCCGCCTAAGTCTTGAATGTCTGTTACCCCGTCACCGTATTTGTATTTAGCACTAGCAGGTCAGTGGAAACCGCGCCTAAGCTCGTCATAGGAATCAGATGCAATATGACTCTCAATGACAAAGAATTAACTAAACGGGAATTATAAATAAAAGTAAATAAATAAAATTTAATGAATTGAAACTCTTGGATAATATGTTATATACATGTATGCGTACACCCCCATTGGCTTTGCCTACATTTCCAATCCCCCCCCCCCCCCCGGAGTAGGCTCCCGAGGTGTCGCGCCTGCCAGTGTCCGCAATAAGCTATCCCATAATATTTTGTATTTTGTTTCATGAAGGGTTATTGAATAAGTAAGTCTAAGTAAGTAAGTAAACCTGTATTAAAACATGAAAAGATATGGTACACCAGGGGCGTAAAGTTGGGGGGGGGGGGCACGGTCCAACTTGCCCCCCAGCTCATTTTGGGGGGGGGGCCAAAGCCCTCCCCCCCAGCCTCCAGCATTGTAAGACGTGGTTCATACTTCATGGTCCCCTTTACAGCAATATGAAATAAGCATTCATTTTTTAGCTTAGTAAAATCTACAAACAAACAAATCGATGCTTTAAAATTATTAAAATGCGTAAAACCCTACTATTTTTCTCTTATATTTTCAATTGTTCCTTAAATCCTGCCTGATGACGTCATAGGGTCTACTTTGTTTTGCCCCCGCCATCATTCTAAAACTTTACGCCTCTGTGGTACACAATAATTGTAAGGTGGCATGACAATCTTCCACAATCAAAAATAAAAGTAATAAATAAATTTAAAATTAAACATATTGTAATACTACTACTAGTACATATTACAATTAAACTTACATATTACTGATATTAATAAAAAATCTCAGATAACGAACAGTCTAAGTTTAATTTTATTAAGTCTAAATTTCCAAATCAGGATTCCCGTCTCATCGGCCGCTATAAGTCGCTAGACTGAAATGTTTATTAAAAATACTTATTTATTTTTTATTCCAGATAAAATTGCAAAGATACAAGCTATCCGTATAGATCATGTTGTAATGATGAATGAAAATTATATAGCATAGTGAAGCCATTCAATAAAATTAATTAATGATGCTTGTAAATGTTTCAAACAATTACTAAAACAAAAGAAAGCGTGGGCAAAATGATTAATTATTGAATGTAAAGCCTCAGGGAAAGTTTTGAAGTCTTCGTATGGGCTGTTGCGCGTGTTATTAATCATAACAATACTGTAGTATAAATTTTGAAAAGTATTCTTCTTCTTCGCATGCCTCATCTATCGAAGATTGGCGATCATCATTATACATGTGGATACCGTACTTCGGGCTACCCAAAAGGAAGTCAAGTATGCAGACTGTAGAGTATCAAATGTACTTAGTCATGATGACTGCACTGGGTAATTGTAATGCAGTGGTTTCCCGTTGCCTTCTGCATCCTTATGCCGTTGACTCTTCATGGAGTTCCTCCGCCTTCGGGGCCCAACCCCAGGACAAAAGAGTGGTGGCAACTATTCGCCACCCCGTCACATGGTCTTCCTCGGGCTACTGTGGCTTTCTCTAGACATGAGTGCTTCAGCCACCAGACCTGCCACCACACCCTCCGATTATGCCACCATATCTGTTGACTGTTGGCCTTTACGCTATCCGCCACCTGCGACCCCGCTAGAAGCCTGCCAGCAGTCATCTTCAGTAAATAGACAACCCAGTTTGCTAAGCTTCTTGGCACAGCACTATACAATACAAGGCAATAAGTATTAATCCAACACTGCCTTCTATACAGAAGCAGTGATTGGGGTTGCACTGGAGTGGGGGACCAATCGGCTCACAGTGTTGTTATTGGGGCTGCTGCCCGTAACCATCTACATTTTTTCAAATGCAACCAGACCACTTTCAACATCCAACCTGTGTGATTTCTTCTCCCAAACATTGAGATTCTAGAGCACAAGCCTTCCCTGCGTACACCCAGTACAAGCGGAAACAACAATATACCTTATTTTGCTCTCAAACAAGCTTTAATGCGATTCTAATAGAAAACCTCTGCAGGATGAACAATAAGAAACATGCTACACTGGAAAAAGAACATATACAACACACCCAGTAGTAGCAGAACTGAAGAAGAGTTATTAAAGAAAGAAAGCGAAAAATTGCCAAGAGACCATAACTCAGGAGAAAGAAAGCTATCGCCTATACATATCCGTTTGCTCATTTATCTTCGGCAAGTACGCTAACAATATTGAAGATGGTGGGGAGGAGTGAAGTAGCGTTATCAAAGGGGTGGGGGTGAAAGGGAGGGGATATAACAAATTGAAGTAGAATCCATACATCAAAACCAATTGAATTACATTGACAGGCTTTGTGTGGAAATTTTGGTGGTCTGCATTAACTTCCCCTTAAAGAAGACGGCTATTGAATGGGGAAAGAATTTTTTTCGACTTCACATTAGCATTTGAATGTTAGCCTCTTTAAGATTTGGAGCCGTATGTCTTTTTGGATTGCATTGTGAATTATTTGTGAAGTGAAGAAGAAGGTAGTTTTGTCGATATAATATACATAAGTGCGAGAAGTTAGAAAGGAGAAGAAGACGAAAAGAGGGGATGAAAAACCCCCAATGCATGCCCCTATCATAGCTGTTGTAAGCCTAGTATGAAATGAACAACTAAACCTGACCAGTATATTCCAAGAACATATTGTACAGGCTTTGTGTGGAAATATTGGTGTTCTGAATTAACTTCTTCTTAAAGAAGACGGCTATTGAATGGAGAAGGAATTTTTTTTCGACTTTACATTAGCATTTGAATGTGTGCCTCTTCAAGATTTGGAGCCGGATGTCCTTTTTGGGTTACATTGGGGAGGATTATTGAAGTGATGAAGTATGATTACCATGTGAATGTGGATGAGCTTGAATTTAGACGGAGGGAGGAGGCTGTATGCCTAATGTGATGGGTTACGATAAGCTAACGGTAGAAGTATGATTAACCAAACTCTATCAAAAGACATGTGTCATACGCAGGCTTCGTACGGAAATGTGCTACCCTTACACGCTGTTGGCATGCGGGGGCTCTTCTGCTTTTGTCTACTGACGTAAAAATGTGAGAAAATATACGAATTATTATTATTATTACCTTATGAACGTGTTCTACATTAACTTAAAGAAGATGCATACTGAAGTATTTTATTCGACTTAACATTAGCATTTGAATGTGGGCCTCTTATGAAGATTTGGAGCGTCAAGTCTTTTTGGATTATGGAATTGATTATGATTTGTGAAAGACTAGAGAAGTGAGGGAGCATGGGTTTGCCTTGTGGATATGCCCATATTGTGCACAAAGGCAGAAGGCGAAGGGAGGGGGATGGAGATGACGGGGGTACGAATTACATCAGTCATTGACCGTTATATGCAGTACTGAGTTTGCGGGTCCACCAGCATAGAATTATGTTATATTAATATCACAGAGAAATAAAGAACCGGTCCGAGTTTACTCGAACATGCTTTCCAATTTATCAATTAGTAGATAGAGGAAGTGAGTACTTTTATGGTAAATAATTTTCCTATAGTTAAATTTCGGACATCTCGGGGGGGGGGGGGGTATTGTTCACCTGACGTCACTGGAGGTGAAGTAAATTCTAGATAGGTCTGACATTACATTACATAACCACACAGCAATACTGGCAGGGCACGCAATGAATTTGAGCGTGAATTTTCATTTTTTAAAAAACATTTTTTTTTTGCACAAACCAAATAGTGTTTTGGGAAAGGAACCTGTACGGTTTCGTTACTCAATTTAACACCTAAAACATGCCTGAAGGTAGAAATCATCGATAGAAAGGTTTCGCAGAAAAATTATTTTTTAGTCATTTTTCATTAAAATTTAGTTATTTTTATTTTTTTACCCCCAGAAAAAAACTATTAAAGGGTAAGCAACCCCCCGCATTTTGTTAACATTAGTAACGACTACAATTTCTGAGAATATAAAAGAAATCGTTGAGCCGTTTTTGAGAAATAATGTTTTTAGACGGTTTTTTTTGAGTTTTTTAAGAATAAAACCCCTCAAAATTGTGTTAGCCCATAATAAAAAAATACTGTCTCGAGGCATAGTTTTTGTAAACCTACGTGTAAAATTTCATCAAAATTGGCAGAGTAGTTTGCCCGGAAATAGATGAACAGACAGACAGAGTGACATACATTTCGTAAAAACCACTTTTTTGGGTTCCTGGGACCTCAAAACGAGTAAATCCATTGAAATCTCGGAATCGAAAATTTCGACCATCACAAAGCTTTCCTTATACTACGTATAAATTGGAAAGCAATAAAAGAGAGACAATGGCCATTACAATTAATTATTGTACGGGGGTTATCTGTAGCTGACTCCGCATGCTTGTCTTACCTAGAGGCCGCTTTATGATTTTTCTCTGTTAATTCTTAGGTAGTAACTAGGGAAATTACACGTATGTTGTTAGCGTCACAGTCACCTGCACAAGCCCGGTGACTCGGCTCAGCAAGCGCCACCACGTGTCATTGGAAACAACTGTGACCTCGTCGGCTGCTAACACAATGCCCAAGGGTCAAATGAGTGAATTAATGAAGTATATATTATAACCACACACAGTACAATGCAATATTACAGTAGTGATACCGCATGTGTTCGGCACCGTCACAACTACAAAGGACCGGTCCGAGTTTACTCGAACATGCTTTCCAATTTATCAAAATTAGCAGATAGAGAAAATGAATAATTTCATGGTAAATAATTTTCCTATGGTTAAATTTCGGGGGGGGGGGGGGTTCCCATCTGACGTCACTGAAAGTGAGGTAATTTCTAGATAGGTCAGACCAACACATCACACAGCAATAATGGCAGGGCACGCAACGCATTAAAGCGTGAATTTTCTATCATTTTTTCAAAAAAACAAAATTTTTGCACAAAACCAAATGGTTTTCTGGGATAGCAACCTGTCCGGTTTCGTTACTCAAAACATGCCTGAAGGTGGAAATAATCGATAGAAAGGTTTCGCAGAAAAATTGTTTTTTAATCATTTTTTATGAAAATTTCGTTATTTTTATTTTTTTACCCCCAGAAGCAAACTATCAAGGGGCAAGCGACCCCCTGCATTTTGTTAAAATTAATAACGACTACAAGATATGTGAACTTAAAAGAAATCGTTGGAGCCGTTTTTGAGAAATAATTTTTTTAGACGTTTTTTTGTAGTTTTTTGAGAATAAAACCCCCCCAAATTGAGTTAGGTCAAAATAAAATAAAAATTTCCGAGGTTTGATTTTTTTGAACCTACATGCCGAATTTCATCAAAATCGACTGAGTAGTATGCCCGGAAATCGACGAACAGACAGACAGACAGACATTTCGTAAAAACCACTTTTTTGTGTTCCTGGGACCTTAAAACTGTCGTATGATCCCTCAGATTCAGAGGTTAGGGTGAATCTGAGGTACCATATAACACCTGATAAAATTGATAAAAGGGAACTTACCCTATGAAAGACAAGACCTGATCGATTGATCTCAGTTGTATTGGAAATGTATAGACCTCGATGTCCGCCCCTGTATCTTTTGGACTTCCCTGGCTCGTGCTTCCTCTCTCTCTCTCTCTCTGATGCCCGCTGAACAAATCCCTACACACCAGGTACTCATTGTCAGCGGTCGTCAGCAGGTTCAACACACCAGGCCCAAAGTAGGTCAAGCCAGCCAGAGGCGTACCGCTGCCATCGGCGTACACTTCATGCCAATATGAGTGCCACATTTGTTACTTTTGTTAATTCATACTACAAATACTACACTGCAATTCCGTTGAAATCTCGGAATCGAAAATTTCGACCGTCACAAAGCTTTCCTTATACTACGTATAAATTGGAAAGCAATAAATAAATTAAAACCTATAATCCCTAATACTGTACAATGCCCGACCTTAACAGTATACCTAGTCTAGTTTAAAGACTCCATGAACTCACTCACGGAGGATGGAAAAGTGAAGACACCCCTGGAGTAATACCTTCACCCCTTTTCGGAAGTTGGGTTCAGTAATATTGGCGCCTTTAAAGGGAACTTGGCAACTTATTAAAGAGTCTTAGCTCCATTTGCGGGGGTCAAGTAAGAGTTTTTAACAGTCTTACTCTTACTCCCTCTAGCCAAAGAAGACAGGCGTACATTTTCTTGTATAAATAAATAAAAAATGACTATTTGTTTATTACTAAGCCGTCATCGCTGAGTTCGGGCTATGTAGGTACATAGTCTACTGTTGTTAGAGTGCTTAAACCCCAAAAACTTGGCAGTTATGATGAATCTTCATGTGTAAAATCATAACTTTATTGCTATCAAAATGGGTATATTCTCACTATTTCAGGCATATTTTTTTTTTTCAAAAAGGGGAGATTGTCGGGCAGTTATATCAAAAAATATCAATATTATTCTTCCAATGTAAAATCAAATGAATCCTTCCGATTTAGGACTCCTAAACCGCCAAACCCCCGGGGTTTTGGATTTTTTATAAATAAATTAATTTTAAGGGTCATAACTCATTCATGAACTCCCCACCCCTCCCTCCGAAAATTCGTAACTGCGGCCTTGGTAACAAGTTCACGAAAATCTAAACATTCAAAAAATGTTATTATTGAAATGGATTCGAATTTAAACAATAGAGGAAACTTTCAAATTATTAGCACTAAGCCTGTATCGAAAGATGTTTAATTTATTTATAAAAATATTACAAATAAACCTATTTTCGAACCTGCCAAAAACACGCCATATTATTAATGACGTTACGCGTACATAATGTCATCAAATGGCCGCCGTCCACTGATGAAAGGACGGGCAGAAGCAGGCCCAGGATTTTATTTTGGGGAGGGCTAGGGCAATGAATTAACTTACAATAGATTTACAAAATTGGGGGGGGGGCAGCTATCCCCCTGTATCTGTCTATCATAGTCGTCTTTGGGTGAAAGTTCTGACAATGGAAGGCGAAAATGTTGGTGTACCATACAGGCATAGGCCCAGGCACGGATCTACGGGGGGGGGGCCATAGGGGCTATAGCCCCCCCTCCAATTAGGGCCCTCAAAATGCGTTAAACCCCACTATTTCAATCCTATTTTTCACAAATTTTCTCCCGGGGGAGACCCCCCGGCCCCCCTTGTGCTCAATAGTATTAATTATCTATAATACAGAACCCTTATTGCTCTGAAAATGCGTAAAACCCCAATATTTCAACCCTATTTTTAAAAAAAATCGAAGTTTAATCTTAGCCCCCTCCTTGGTCTCATTCTAGATCCGCGCCTGCATAGGCCTACACGTATATACCTATATAACTTTACGGTATCATCTAAGTATAATGGAAATGTATATAGGCCTATAAGTAACATTATTTATTCTGCCTCAACGTAAGTTATCGCGTGGTTCACTCCTATGGGGGGATGAAGCCTAGGGAAGGCTATGGGGGCTGAGATCCTACAATGTAAACAAAAAATAACAAAGAGTTTTAGAAAAACTTGTTGTAACAACACGAAATAGTAAAACCCAAACAATCGTTAAGAAATTAACCTTGTCTAAGAAACCCACTTGTGTTAGTATAAAACCCTGAGCGCTTTCGGCAAGAACTGCCATCTACAGAGGGAAACCCACTAGCACAGTTACACCTTATCTGCGATTTGATACTTGCTCAACTCGAGGAGAAGATGCAAATTATTTGGGTTTTACTAATTCGGGTTGTTATAACAAGTTTTTCTACAAGTCTAAGTTTTTGTTATTTTTTGTTTATTAAAATGAAATACCACGAAGTCACGAGTAATCTAATTATTTATGTCCTACAGTGTGTAGTGAAATGTCACATGCCTGGAAAGTTCAAATCTATCGAGTGTAAAGTCAAAAAATTTGCCCCCAAAAATATGCAACCACACCCTCCCCTCCCCCTGTGAAGGAAATGTGAAAGTTTCCTCTATTTTGGTGTAGAATCATTGGGGCCAATAAACCGGAACACTTTTCCAAAACTGTATTGTTCATGATAATTGCCTCACACGACAATTAATGTAAAAAATAAAGTCAATTTTCTTTCTTTCTTTCTTTCCCACGGTAGTATACGGTGCTAATTCAGTAGTAATTCAATTGCAATTCGCCCGCCCTCAAGTACAGCGAAAAAAACGCCGACCAACCCAATACGGAGCTCATTTCAAAAAATAAAAAATAAATTGATGGGATATGCTTGCGTTATCAAACACAATGGTCCAAGTCAAACAAAAAAATTACTGATTATCACATTCAAAGGCTTGTGCCTGTTTTCCATTGAGATACAAAGTCATTCGTCTGTGTTATCGGGTTTGACTCCTTAGAACAATAAGGCTCTATCTGTTATCATTTCATTCCATTCTATTGACTACTTTTTTTTTGTCAGAGATGGGAATTTATACGAGTCATCAGTTTAATATCGTTCCTTGGAAAAATTTAGTTTCCACCTACACTCCCTGCTGTTTTTCGCTCACTCTCTCCCTCTCTCATTTTTCAGCTTTGTTTGATGGAGATTTTTTCTCGTTTTTTTGGAAGGATTTTTGCTTCCTTTTTCTACTAACATTAATTGCTACCTTTTGGAATGATATAGATTGGAGCACTATATAGTAGTTCACATTAATTTTGAAATGCTATATATGTATGATATGCATTCTTATTCCTCTCCTATTTATACGAAAGTATACCAGGCCTACTTTTAGTGGCCCTTAGGTCCCTTGTTCAATGCCAAAGACCCCATGGATTTCGGACATTATTTGTATTGCCATTGCCAATCAGGTATAATATGTCCTCGTTGTTAACCTACACTGGCTACAAGCGATAATACACAAGCTGAGACAAGCTTACCATTGACGCATTGAAACAGGCGAAAGCATGACTTAACCGAGTAACCTACAGATACGAGTCATCCATCGGCGTATGGACCCAGGCCTACTTGTAGTGGCCAGTGGCGGCGCTAGAAATTTTAAGGCGGGGGGCCATGGGGGGCATGACTTCTATCTGGGGGGGCCAATGAAGAAACAAAACATTTTTCATTGAGAGTAGGTATAATGAAAGTAAGTAAAATGTAACCAGTTTTAATTCTGACGTTTTTGAATTATAAAAGTTCCGCTAGATATAACATGTAAAATATCTCATAAGTGGGGGGGCAGGGGGGCCAGAGAAACTTTCGGGGGGCCAGCCCCCCCCCCCGGGCACCCCCGTAGCGCCGCCACTGTTAGTGGCTCATAGGTCCCTTTTCCAATGCCAACGACCCCATGGATTTCGGAAATTGCTTATATTGTTTCCGTATGCATTTTTGGCCATTGACTGGTATACGTTCTTGACGTCAACCTACACCGGCTACAAGTGAAAATATACAAGCTGTGACAAGCTTACAATGAAACGGGTGAAAGCATGACTTAACCAAGTACGGGTACGAGTCATGAGAGTCACAAGAGTGAAATAGGTTTGAACTCCTACTGCATATTATGCTATTTTATTCCTTTCCTATTTATACGTAGTATAAGGAATGCATTGCCAGGGGGGGGGGGGCTTATTGGGGTGCAGCCCCCCTACCCGAAATGAAAAAAGAAGAGTTAAATAATGCTAGTACTATGAAGAAATCTTCCTCTGTATATCCCGAACTATACTTCTGTTAAAATTCATAAAACCCCACTATATCGGGCCCATTTTCAAACATTTTCCCCCTCAAGACCCCAAGTTTGCGCTCCTGTTGAAAATCCTGTATCCGCCTCTGCTGACTAGATAGTCTGTTGGTGGATACAATTACCTGACTCAGTAGACAGTGAAGGAGCCAATAGGATAGCATCTTAACCTCACTCAACCAGTCAATCAAACCGTTATTCAATTTACAGTACCATATGCTGACTCAGCTATGCAGCTATGTAAGGCTCTTTGATGAGCGTTCCAGTATACAGAATTACCCCCGCTCCGTAAGCTGTTTATTGTAAGTCCATATTGCATAGAGAGGTTTCTGCCTACAGAATTCAAAGAACCCGTCCGGTGTTTACTCGAACATGCTTTCCAATTTATCAACATTAGTAGATAGAGAATATGAGTAATGTCATGGTAAATAATTTTCCAGTGGTTAAATTTCCGATATCTCGGGGGGAGGGGGGGGGGTTGTCCACCTGACGTCACTGGAAGTGAGGTAAATTCTAGATGCGTCAGACAAACACATTAATTACCACACAGCAATAATAGCTGGGCACGCAATGCATTTGAGCGCGTATTCTCTATACTTTTTTCAAAAAATAATTTTTTGTGCAAAACCAATTATTTTTTTGGGAAAGCAACCTATCCGGTTTCGTTACTCAATTGAACACCTAAAACATGCCTGAAGGTAGAAATCATCGATAGAAAGGTTTCGCAGAAAAATTATTTTTTAGTCATTTTTCATTAAAATGTAGTTATTTTTATTTTTTTACCCCCAGAAGCAAACTATCAATGGGCAAGCGACCCCCCGCATTTTGTCAACATTAATAACGACTACAATATATGAGAATTTAAAGGAAATCGTTGGAGCCGTTTTTGATAAATAATTTTTTTTGACGTTTTTTGGGAATAAAACCCCTCATAATTGAGTTAGCCCCAAATAAGCAAAATGGTCCCGAGGTATGATTTTTGTGAACCTAAATCGATGAACAGACAGACCGACAGACAGACAGATATTTCGTAAAACCCACTTTTTTGGGGTTCCTGGGACCTCAAAACGTGTAAATCCGTTGAAATCTCGGAATCGAAAATTTCGACCATCTCAAAGCTTTCCTTATACTACGCATAAATTGGAAAGCAATAATTGGGGGTGGGTGAATTATTGTAAGATTAGTTATGGTTAGCGGTAGAAGATCGTCCGAGGTGGCGTGGTGTAGTGGAAGCAGCCAAAAGTCCCCGGGCTGGACGTGCCAACCTAAGTCAGTAACTCAGTAAGTCAAGTATGGCGTAAAGGCGCTAAAAACTCCCGTGAGAGTAAATCCGAGTTTTTTGTACGAAGTTGGTTTTCTCAGGGAATATCGATCATTAATTCATAACTCAACGGAGAAGAATAGTCCGGTTCAAAAAAGCGCAACGCATAAGGTGTCCCAACACGTCGTAAGAATGTCAAACGACCGCATGCCGAAAAAGATGTACAAAGCAAGCATGACTGGAAGACGACTGGCCGGACTGGAAGGATGAGTTGGAAACTGACCTTCGCGAGTTGAGAGTCCGTAGATGGTGGAGCGTTGTACAAAACCGAGATGACTGGAGGAGTGTTGTCGAGCAAGCCAAAGCTCATCAAGGGCTGTAGAGCCAGAAAAAGAAGAACAATAGCGATCATTTGGTCATTCAATTCCTTCCTCTACCTGCATAGAGGCCTTCCTCAAAGTTAAATGGATACTTTGTTCCCACAATTGAGTTGCCTATTAGCAAAAGCAATCCTCTCAATTTTTTTCAGTTTTGAGATATTCGCGCCATTTTTTTTATTTTTCAATACTCTATCCGATGAATCATATATTGAGACGCAAAAGCAATTCTAATACTGTTAAAATTAGCTTTAAAAACTGTAATGTTATACCTCATGGCGTTGCGGCACAGCAGTTTTTTGCGGTTTCTGAAAAATCGACCTGGGTGGAGAGGATTGCTTTTGCTAATAGGCAACTCAATTGTTGTTATGTTCTAGCATACAACGTTATTAGAACACTGAAGATGTCAAATCAAAGACGTTTCAAAACTGTGGCCAAATGTGGCGCCCAAAAACTATTCTATTAAAGCTTAGAGGAACAATTCTTTTGTTTAATCTGATTTATGATATCTCATGTTTGGTTCTACGATCGATAGGTACTTCATGAGAAATTCGTCTTTATGGTAAAAAAAACATCTAGGAGAGGCAGAGGCGAAAAGTTTTAGAATGATGGCGGGGGCAAAACTAAGTAGACCTTATGGCGTCATCAGGCAGGATTTAAGGAAAAATTTAAAATATAAGAGCAAAATAGTAGCGTTTTACGCATTTTAATAGATTTAAAGTATAGCTGTAGATTTTATAAAGCTAAAAAGGAATGCTTATGTTCATATTGCTGCAAAGGGGACCATGAAGTATGAACCACACCTTACAATGCTCGAGGCTAGGGGGGGCAAAGCCCCCCCCCCTCCCAAAAAGGAGCTGGGGGGCAAGTCGGACCGTGCCCCCCCCCCCCAACGTTACGCCCCTGAGGGGAGGGATCACATCAACAACTGCTGCTGAGTCTCTGAGATACAATATTAGAAATTTACGCAGTCCCACTAAAGATGTCGACCGCCAATGTTGACGAAACGTTTTGAATTACGCTTTTAGCACGACCACATATCATCCCGCATTCTACTGCTTCGTCACGTTTGCTTCGACTTGATGGGACTTTAAAAAAGAATCAAAAAATTTTTCTTTCTAATTCTTTAATCTATTTTCAGATTGGACATTTAAAAAACTTATCTTACTCATTTAAATACAATCAAAGGAGTGACTAAAGATAATTTCAGACATCATATCTATTCAGAAATGTGTAAAATATGCTACAAAAAGTCACCCTTTATGAACCCTAAGCGATTAAAATTAAAGTTAGCGTATAAATTACATTCAGTGGACCACAACGAGCAGGTAAAATTGGCAAAATGTGAGCGTGTTCAAAAAAAATTCTTTTTTTTTTTACACTCTGTGGGAGGAAGTAATTTCCCGGTTTAAAAAATTAACAAAGCAGCGTTGAAAATATTTAATACGCGTGGACGATGTACAACTTTGAAACTTTTCCTTTTTTGGGTTGTCCACTCTATACGAGCGAGCGATAGAAAGGGTTCAGATATTTTTTTTTTTTTGTGTGGGAAAAAAAAGAAAAACGTGCAGAAAAACTCTGAGGGCATTTTTTAAAAATTGGATGTTTACGAGTATTTCTGGGTGGACGCAATTTCGTTTCAGGTACCGTAATGCTTTTTTTAATTGTTTGAGGACGGTGCTGTAGGGCACTTTATTTAAGCTTTATTTAGCACTAATAGTTGTGTAAAGACATTACAAAATTATTTTAAGAGACAATAGAACAGTCAGTTCTTCAATAAAATAAAATTTCACCGTAAATACTAAATATAGATTTTTTTTTACTTGACTGGACAATGACATAATAAAGCCGGTCGTTTTTTTAAATGTATTTTATGGAATTTTTACAAAGATACTAGTGCAGGTATATATTTTAAAAAAAATGTATTTAATGATATTTCAAAGTCAAAAAGGAGATAATTTTATTTATTTCAGAAAACATCGATCGCAGAGCTATAAAAAATTTCTCATTGCGTAGAAGAAGTGTTCCTGTACATTTGGATATTATGTGGCACACTAACACCGATCGGTTATTTTATACAAATTGATGCTAGTGATATTGTCCATTAAGAAGAACATTCCTTCTAAACAAGAACCGGTCTGAGTTTACTCGAACATGCTTTCCAATTTAAAAATTAGTAGATAGAAATAATGTGTAATTTCATAGTAAATAATTTCCCTATGGTTAAATTTCAGATCCCTCGTAGGGGGAGTGGGGGGTCCACCTCAATATATTAAAAACCCCTTAAAACTCAATTGCACATTCAGGAACGAACAGACCAAGACAGGCCAGACATCGTTTTACACCACCACGGCGGGCTAAACGACGAATGGCCGGCTTTGTAATGCCCTGGATGTTATCACGGAGAACTTTCCGATGGCGTTTCGCGCCGCCTTCGATAGAAATTTAAAGAAGCAGAAGAAGAATAGTTCTCTAATTGGAGAGATGGGACAATGTGAGGGCCAAAAATATTTTTTTTTTCAATCCTGCAAACTTGCTATGTTTTTTCAATGGGAGATGTACCCCAGAATTTAAAAAAAAAACTTTTTGGCGGGAAGAGAATGCCCTGCTATATAGAACTCTAACAAAACCAATGTTTTTCTAGCGAGTAACAATAAAAATTCCGCCTCTGGCTAAATGAAAAAGAAGCAGTGGGGTCCCTTTTATTTAGAAGACGAAAAAGAATTTCCATT
The DNA here is from genome assembly GCA_963971405.1 of Psococerastis gibbosa. NCBI lineage: Eukaryota > Metazoa > Arthropoda > Insecta > Psocodea > Psocidae > Psococerastis > Psococerastis gibbosa. The sequence continues at coordinate 2,712,089 of OZ020491.1, forward strand.
TTTTTTTTTTTTGTAATGTTGCACAAGTGAAAAGTTTAGCCTGCGGAGCAAATATAAAGTTTGTGGTGGGGAGAGCTTATTAACGCGCCAAGTAGAAGTGATCTTGGAGTGTGTATTATAAAAACAGGGCAAGTTTTTTTTCAGTCAGAAGGTTAAATTTTCAGTTTCTTTGTTTCTCTTCAACAATTTCATATTTTTTTCATTTCACAATTTCATCTCTCGATGGTATAAACTTTAGTGGGAATGATTTCTTTCTCGGTTTTCGGTCAGACATGAACCAGTTGTACGAAGTACTTGAAAGAGTAGAAGGTAAGCCAAAAAAATTAGGCTCATAACAAACACATTGAAAAATCGAGCTAGGTTAATTTTTTTAGCGGTTCTCCGTTTAGACTAGGCTATACGAATTTCTGGATTGTCCCTCGTAGCTATTGTGCAGCACACAGAACCTGAATAAGATTTATCTCATTGGGTAATTTAGGAAGTTTTGATTTTACCGATAAAAACACATTTCAATGTTTAAATGGTTCGCAATCCGCTATAATCAGGAGGTCCACCCTGTTAGTCAAGTCCCCTTCTCCCTGAGGTAAAGGAGTCTACCTTTAGGTTGCCTCAAGTAAAGATAAAGACTCATGCCCCCGCTCTCTCCGCCAGGCCGAGGCCGACAGGGTTGCTTAAAATGCAGTAATGCTGAAATATAAATAAGCAAACAAACAAATATTTCATCATTGATAGTCCCAGATGAACATTTTGAAATTTATGGGCGTAAAATCGCAGGTTTTATTTAAGGTATATGCATCCTTTACTACCACTGCGTGCTGGCAACACTTTCAAGAAAGGAAACCAGACCATATCAATGGTTAATACAGCCCTTTCTTAAAACTTTCAATAAAAATAATAATGATATGTCTTTACTGTAAGTAACTGCAAATCAATATTTAGAAATGCGAAATAAAATAAAATTGTTACTTAGGTTTACGTTAGGTCTATTTCATTATTATACTAGTTTAAAGGCAAGTGATCTAAAAATTTGGACGGGAGAGGAAGGGCTATGGCCAGTTTTTTTTTTTTTGGGGGGGGGGGGTTCAATTTTCATAAAATTAGCCCGCTTACTATAGGTTTTCGAATGGGGTGGTGTTTCATTTGGCGCCCCCCCCCCCCGGCGGGGGATTGTTTTTAAAAGATAAGATAGACCTGAAATAGTTTGTTGGCAAAAAAATTGATGTTGCAGACGATAACTTGATTAACAAAACTGGAAAAGGGGGGACCGGGGTCTCCCTGGCGATTTTTTTTTAGATTTATATCTAAAAATTGTGTTATTTTGCTAAATTTTGGGGGGTCCGGACCCCGCTGACCCCCCCCCCCCCCCTTGGCTACGCCACTGACTATGGCCTTGTTGTAAATGAAAGCCCATTTTTTCGGGGTCAAATGGGGAAGAAGATAAATCTGTGCAATCCACTCTAAGAAGCTCATTAATTAGACAAGCGACTGTGCCCATGACCCCAAAAAACAAGAAGAAATAGCCGAAAGACCGTGCTTTAAATAAAAAATTTAAGGGAACATCGGGAATGGCTCGTATATTTGAGGTCTATGCAAACCTGCCCTGGATTCTTCTAATTTTTTTCTTTCCCCTGGATATCTGCATGGGCTGCCTTGGCAAGTCAGCGCGGAATTTTAAATCTTGAAGAAAGAGCGGGAAGACGTGCCACGACTGCTAGATCAGCGATCGACCGAGCGTTAGCTTAAACATGGCTGCTAGTCCTTCCCCTTATTATACTAAGCAGTTCGCGGAGGGAATAAGCGCGAATTTCAGACTTTTACGTTGAAGGAAGTCAAAGTTTTTTGGCAGTGTAAGTGACATTTTGGTTTAGAGTGACGCAATTTCTGACAAAGGCTAACAGTGAAGACGTCTCAGACCGCCGGCTTTGCATAAATCATTTAAATTTAGGAATGGAACAACACCAATATTGTATGGTACCCCTAGGAAGTTTCTTAATAGAAAGCGGGTCGTTTTGCATTGGCCATCCCTGGTTTTTACCCATATACTCGTGTGTTGGTTTATATTTTTTATTTAATTTGATACTGTCTTAAGAGTGTACCGTACGTCCCCGTCCCGTATTCTTCATTTAAGTTGTAGAAGAGTACTTTATGCATGATATCATAGGGTATTATTAATTTTTGGTTTTGTAGTTTTTTCATGTATCGGTTATACGCAAAAGTTCAGCCCTCAATCACTTTTAAGAAAAAATTACGGTACCAAAAATTTAAAATACCCTATTATATGATGATAGTCTTCTACAACTTAAAGGAGCCTAATATTTGAAATTTGGCTTTGTTAACTAAGTAAAAAAAAATATGACTGTAAGTCTTTGTTTGTCGGTATTAATTCATTAAGATGTGTTTTTAAAGATTTTCTAAATACGTTCAATTGTTGAATAGTTTTTACGTATCTTGGCAGTCTGTTGCAGTGTGTTAGTCCTACCTAATTGGCCTGCCTTTGTATACTGCTTCATCGATTCGTATCTGTACTTGGTTAAGTCATGCTTTCACCTGTTACACTGCGCCAATAGTAAGCATGTCACAGCTTGTCCATTATCACTTGCGGCCGGTGTAGGTTGACATCGAGAACATATAACAGTTTGCCAATGGCTCAAAAAACGGAAAGAATATAAACAATTTCCACGGGGTCGTTGGCATTGGACAATAAGTAGGCCAATAAGTTAATAAAAACGTCCTTCAAGACATTATTTTTATATCCTAGTGCTTCTTCCCTGCCACTTTAAACTTTGCAATGGCTTCGTTAAAGAACCGGTCCGAGTTTACTCGAACATGCTTTCCAATTTTTCTATTAGTAGAGAGAGAAAATGATTAATTTCATGGTAAATAATTTTCCTATGGTTAAATTTCTGATATCACGGGGGGGGGGGGGGGAGGAGGGGTTTGTTCACCTGACGTCACTGGAGGTGACGTAAATTCTAGATAGGACAGACCATTAACACATTACCACACAGCAATAATGGCAGGGCACGCAATGCCTTAGAGCGTGAATTTGCTTTCTTTTTTCAAAAACATTTTTTTTTTGCACAAAACCAAATAGTTATAGAAATATAGAGAAATAGAAAGAAAACTGTCCGGTTTCGTTAATTAATTTAACACCTAAAACATGCCTGAAGGTAGAAATCATCGATAGAAAGGTTTCGCGGAAAAATTATTTAATTAAATAAAATTAAGTTTTTTGAGAATAAAACCCCCCAAATTGAGTTAGCCCAAAATAAAAAAATGGTCCCGAGGTATGATTTTTGTGAACCTTGATGTCATATTCACCCAAATCCACCGAGCAGTTTGCCCGGAAATCAATGAACAGACAGACAGACAGACAGACAGACAGAGCGACAGACAGACATTTCGTAAAAACTACTTTTTTGGGTTCCTGGGACCTCAAAACGTGTAAATCCGTTGAAATCTCGGAATCGAAAATTTCGACCGTCACAAAGCTTTCCTTATACTAAGTATAAATTGGAAAGCAAAAAGAAAATCTGTCAAAATATTCATAACGAAATAATCTAAGACACACCGCAACAAGAAATCTAATGGGAAATAAAAATAGCAAAGAAGCAAAGAAGAAAACAAACTACCCACTTCGTTGTATAGCTCTCTATCTCAACTTTAAAGAAAAATATTTACTCAAACCGAATATAGTACAAAATGTAAAAGTCTTGAGCCGAAGTGGAGCACTCTTAGCGGAAGCTCTAAAAGTCAAAGTTACGGTGGGGAGGGGCAACTGGTGACCCCAGGGCAAAGCAGTACTCGGGAGTAACCATTACTTTGCACCTCGTTTCACGGTTTTCTACCCTCTTCAACCCCCCCCCCCTCCCCACCAGGAGAAGCTTACTTAAGGACCCACATACATAATGTACAAGATGGTGCTTTTGTTTCGGTTAGAAACTCAAGTTGGCGGTTTTATGGCATGAAAAACTGTGTTTCTCGAGTGTTGTCTCTCATTGTTGGAATGTTAGTGTTTCTCCTGGGGGCATAAAATCGAGTGACGACAGTTTTTAGTGGGGTTGTTATGTTCATTCGGTGAGTTTCTGTGGTTTCAATTCTTCATCCACGATATCAATTCATATATGTTCACTGACATAAAGAACCGGTCCGAGTTTACTCGAACATGCTTACCAATTTATCAACAATAGTAGATAGAGAAAATGAGTAATTTTATGTTAAATAATTTTCCTATGGCTAGATTTCCGATATCTCGGGGGGGGGGGGGGGGGGATTGTCCACCTGACGTCACTGGAGGTGAGATAAATTCTATATAGGTCAGACCAACACATTATCACACAGCAATAATGGCAGGACACGCAATGCATTTGAACGCGAATTTTCTATCATTTTTTCAAAAAATAATTTTTTGCTCAAAACCAAATAGTTTTTTGGGAAAGCAACCTGTCCGGTTCCGTTACTCAATTCAACACCTAAAACATGCCTGAAGGCAGAAATCATGGATAGAAAGGTTTTGCAGAAAAATTACATTTTAGTCATTTTTCATTAAAATTTAGTTATTTTTATTTTTTTTACCCCCAGAAGCAAACTATCAAGGGGCAAGCGACCCCCCGCATTTTGTCAATATTAATAGCGACTACTACATACTGTATGTGAATTTAAAAGAAATCGTTGGAGCCGTTTTGGAGAAATAATTTTTTTAGACGTTTTTTTGGAGTTTTTTTTTGAGAATAAAACCCCTCCAAATTGAGTTGGCCCAAAATAAAAAAAAAGTCCCGAGGTATGATTTATGTAAACCTACATGCCAAATTTCATCAAAATCGACTGTGTCGTTTGCCCGGAAATCGATGAACAGACAGACAGACATTTCGTTAAAACCACTTTTTTTATGTTCCTGGTACCTCAAAACGTGTAAATCCGTTGAAATCTCGGAATCGAAAATTTCGACCATCACAAAGCTTTCCTTATACTACGTATAAATTGGAAAGCAATGAGCCAGAAATATTTTTTGAGGGTAGGTGATTTTTTAAAATAGCCAACGGCCTTACCAAGTTGAATCCATATGAGCAGAGCATGTTTCAAGCTGTGGCAAACTTGGTAGTGTGCACAGCGTTGGCAGGGGAACATGGTGGGACATGATAACGAGCTTAGGCAATCTAAGCGCGTGTCGAGTTCTGGTCACCTCCGAATTAATCGTGTGACTTTAACATGTTCCCCAAGTGGTTCGGAATCCACTGTAATCAGGAGGTCCACCCTGTCAGTGAACTCCCCTTCTCCCTCTAGGTGAAGGAGAGTCTGCCCATAGTGTGCCTCAAGTTAATAAACAGACTCACTCCCCCCGCCAGGCTGACAGGGATGCTTAAAGCAGAAATGCTGAAAGCTGGCGTTGCAAACATCAACAACAACAACATTTTTAAGATATATAGGTCAGTACTTGCCACTGAAATATATTGTGTCTGATCACGTACTTCTACATGAATAATCATCTGCAAGAAAGCCTAATTGGCCACAAGCATCGAACCGCTGCTTTTCTTAAACCTGAACCTCGCCAAAGATTTAGCTCTCACTAAATAATCTTAGAAATCATGGTTTTCTTTTCCAACGCCTGCTTTCCGCATTTCTGCTTTAAGCAACCCTGTCAGCCTGGCGGGGGGAGTGAGTCTGTTTATTAACTTGAGGCACCCTAAGGGCAGACCCCTTCACCTCGGGGAGAAGGGGAGTTGACTGACAGGGTGGACCTCCCGATTATAGTGGATTCCGATCCACTTGGGAAACATGGTAAAGTCACACGATTAATTCGGAGGTGACTCAGACTGACTATAGTATGGTCTCAGCACGTTATCATGTCTCACCATGTTCCCCTGTCAACGTTAAAAATCATGAAAGCCCCAAGATTTTAGATCTACAAGGTATATTCCTCGATAGTTGCATATTATATATTTTAAGACCTGGCGTGCGGGAGAAATTCAATGAAATTTGGGACATCCACACCTGTAACAGAGGCATTTCAAAACAACGAAAGTGTGGGCCGTGGCACGACAGTCTACCTGCACAATATAAAGAGGTTCAGACCTATAGAGTGCAGGGATCATAGTTCGTCATCATTGCTCTATTTGGGACATTAAATGGTTAGCAACATACCTGACAGCTAATTTAGGGGAAAGTCGGGTAAAGTGAGACAGTTAGGCATAGTGAGACAAGCCTTACATTTCTAGACTATTAGCGGGAAATCGTCTAATGACACATAGTAGGCGACATTGGCCAAGGTACGCTACACTAACAAATATGGAGCCATTTGGTACAAATTTGATAGTGTACGATTTTTTTTCTTCTTTTTACGGGTCGGATTGCAATATTTCATGTTTACTAATTCCCTTCCATATTTTATAGTTATATGTTGTCAATCATTTTATTTAGTTTATTGGCTACTTCTACGCAAATAACAGCAATACTACAACAACTGTTTATATCTGGTCCAAGTTAGGGCAGATTGAAATCTAAAGCGCAGGTGGAGGTAAAGTGAGACATTATATGCCATATGCGAAACATCATGTGTCTCACTTTACCTGCCACTTACCTTACCGTTTTTGTAAGTTGTCTTACCCCTTTCACTCGTTTGTTTTGTGTGTCTGTCATTCGGAAATGCCTAATGTTTACTAGAGAACGTCAAATCTACTATCTTGGTCAAAGCGCTCAATGTCCCGCTTTGCCTGACCTAGTAAGGTAGAGTGAGACAAGTGTCGACTTTTGCCAGAAGTGCGTATGTGCCGAAACCGTACAAATGAATGATGAAGCCTTCATATCGTTGACAGCTGATCAATCACATCATCAGTTGGCGATATAAGCAGATTCATGTTGGCTTTGATGACCGAGAATTAAAATCACAAAAATTAGGTGGCTCACTTTACCTGACTCTCCCCTACTCCTAATCGGTACCTAGTTGGTAAAGGTACGGGGAAGAGCACGGCCGTGTCCAGGTTTTTGTATCGGAGGGGGTCCAAAATGGTGTTTACGTATTTTATTAATGAAAGCCCATTCTATTCAGTCATTTCAGTGTACAGCCCTTCTATTTCGGAGGGGTTCCTTACCCCTTGGACCACCCCCCTGAGTACGGCCTTGGGGAAGAGTTTCAAAACTCATAGACAGGTTCGGCAGCCACTTGACTACGTGTCCATTCATCCTTGTTTCCAAAAATACCCCCCCCCCCATCTTTTGCGGTTGCACACTGTAAAAAAGAACCACTAGAGCTACCTCACCCCACCAGGTATTTGAGGGATGAGAAATTTGCCCGAAAATTTGTAAGTTAGGTCCACTATAGCTGTGTGTATCAGCAAAAGAGAGGTGGCCGCCACACAGAAATTATTGTGGTCTGACAACAAAGCTTTGACGTCGACCCCACCCGCTTCCTTTCACACCAAACATCCTTCCTTGCCACTGCTGAGTTTGCTGAAAATCCTTGTTTACGTCACCGCAAGGGTTCCGCTATTGAACTTTCGTTTGGGAAGGTTCTTGGATCGAGACTCGCATATAATATGTTTTTTTTTAATTTTTTGTATATAACAAGTAGATGAAACGCCGGTACCTCCCACTTATGTACCTTTCATGCCAGGCAACCCTCCATGGAACTGCTGAGCTCGCTTAAAACCTTTGTATATGTCAAAACAAGGGTTCTGCTACAGAACGTTTTTGCCTGGGCATGTGCTGTATGAAATAGAAGTTGTTGGTTAGCTAGGATTGGATCCAGACAGAGGGGGGGGGGAGGTCAAAAGTTCGATAGGTTTTCGCGGGTTAACATTTCTTTGAAATCTTACTCACAGTAGTTTAAATTTATTATGTAAATTCAGCAAAGAAACCACAATTATATCCAGTGTTAACTCGTCTAAAATTCTCTCTGGCTACGCCCATGGCTCGAGATAATATGCTTTTAACTATTCTATTCAGACTGTTTTCAGTTAGGCCTACATACGTACGTTTTTACCTGCAAAAAATTTAAGTTGTGGTGACCTCCCCAAAAAAATTGGCTTTGATCGCCCTTGAAACCTATATAGACGCAAAGCACTGAGCTGCCATCCTCAGCAAGACAATGCTCCGCGAAGCCACACACAAAGATGTCTTATTTAAAACAAACTTACGAATAGAAAGTACCCCGGCCACCCCGTCGCCGGAAGTCGCACACAGGGTAGAAACAATTTAAAAATTTCATACACCAGCTGCACCACAAAAATCCCCCATTAAAAAACCCCCACAATTCCAGCAAGGAGGAAGGGGGGGGGGGGGACTTGGGAGGATGAGGGAAGAATGTCGCAAGACGTCCGCATTCCCCAGTACGCAGCAGGGAATTTCATTCCCTTATGTTGTACAACCTGTTGAAATAATGCACGAATCATTTTCCCCGACATATTTTTAATCCCCTTTCTCTGTGTTATTTATTATGCTAATGCGCTATGAAGGAATGATACATGGGTCTTTTTCGTGCGAGGAAAAATTGAATTTAGCCGGTTCGTTGGTTTCTCCGGAGAGGATTTTTTTAAAGTTTTATTCAAAAATTTGAACGTATTGCAATTCCACTTATTTAGGTGAAATTGACTTTTTTCCATGCTAGCATTTGCATGAAAAACATTTCTCTTTTTCTTATTGTAACCTGGTTTGCCTCCTTTTGAAAACTGAGTTTTCACATTGTGGGATATGGCCTTCTACTGATACTTTTTTTAAACTGTACAAGATCATGGACTAAGTCCTATTCTTTCTTCGCCATAGTCATTTACTTGTCAGCAACCACCTTACCAACTAACCCACTCCTATCTGTAAGAAGTGTTTGCATGGGTGACAGGTTTTTTTGAGCGGTCTCCAGCATGGACATATATGATGAGGAACGAAACGTACCGCCTTCTGAATGTTATAATCAAAGGAAAGATGAGGGCTCTCGGCAGAAGAAGAACATTCTAGTTGAAAAGCCCGAGGCAAAGGTTTTGCAAGAGCATGACTTCCCTTTTCAGAGGAGCAGTCTCCAAGGTTCAAATTGCCATATTGCCAAAATGAAACGTATTACCTTCTACTTGTAATAATAAAATGGAAGAGAAAGGCTCCCGGCAGAAGAAAAACATTCTCCTAGTTGAAAAACCTGAGACAGTGGTTGTTTGGCAATAGCACGACTTCCCTTTTAAGAGGAGCAGTCTCCAAGGTTCAAATTGCCACGATGACCGCCAAATCATCAATAGAATAGGCATTTAAATAAGGAGAATCATGTACATAATCATTTAGGTCATAGAATAAAGCAGCATAGTGTACATTTCATAGATGGTTAATTTTGATATATTGATAGAGATTCCAACGAGATGAAGCACTGTGTCTCCACAAGCTATGCCGATGGCTATACCATAGAGGCCTCAGCTCATATTTGAATATTTTTTGAAAAAGTTACATTAAAATTGGTTTTATATAGTAATGGCTAACACCAGACAGAAATGTATCAATCATTCTGTGAAAATAAGAAACATTTCAAAAGTGAGAAGAACTCCCTAACTTCCCAATTCCCTGGCCTTTCAAAAAATCTTCGACCTTGTAAGGAATTTAAGAAAAATGAAAAAAAGAAGATACATTTCCGGTGAGAATGGTGGAAACAAAAGATTGCAATTTCCTTGTGCGCCTTTCTCTCGAAAAAAATGACGGATTTCTCATTTAAAGATGCCTTCAGAAGTAACAACAAAAGTTTGCACTCTGTAGGTATTGAGGAATTTCGAAATTTATGATCGATTTTTTTATACAAAGCTGCAATGAAATACTGGGTCATATAACGCTGATGGATACAAGGCAAGTGACAATATGCACTTGCAGGTCTGATGGGATATGACAATATTGATGATCCAGAGGCAATGTGGTGCAAGTGACATTTTTCGCGTTTTGGAGCTAAGTTCACTATACTGCCATTTATGCTGTTCTATATCTTAGAAGCCAACAGGAGCATCTCTATTAATGGCAATGCTATAGTAATATACATGGAAACTGGGAATATCTGTACATTTTCAATTGAATTTCATCAAGCTTTAGACAAAATTATTCCGGAAGCTCATTTATTGTCACTTTCACCACTTGGTCACTAGACCCAATTGCGTGATATAGTTGTGGGGTGGTTCCGCTGTGTTTAGGTATACTCAAATACTGAAGCATAAGTATATGAGGACTTTGTAAAGGGAGATGGCTTCGTAAAGTGAATACTTTTGGAAAGTAAAATGAGGACTTTAAAAAGGTAAAAAGGTGACCTGAAAAAGATCGAATCACCGCAAGATCATGTAACTCCCAACATGTAATCCGCGGACCGCCCAAAATAGTTGGAGCATTTTTTGAGAAACATTAGTTTTAGCCTTTTTTGTGAACCTGCATGCCAAATTTAATCAAAATACACAACTCAGTAGAGACAGGCAGACATTTCGAAAAAAAAGCACAGTTTTGGGTTAAAACGTGGAAATCCGTTGAAATCTCGAAATCGAAAATGTCGACCATCACCGTCACCTTATATTGTAACATTGAAAATATAACATGCTAAAATAAATGGTTCAACTAACGTAGGAAACCAAAGATAGGTTCAGGTTACCCATCAGACAGTTCGCGAAGCTTGGCGGCTTCAAAAAATGTACCGATGCGAATTAATAGCGCTGTAATGTTGAACTCAATAGACTGATGTCAATTTCCACTGCTCAAAGGGTCTAATGGGACTTGTGTTTTCTATTCTCGCTTAAGAAATGAAAAAGTTTAAAGAAGTTTAAGGGTGCTTGTAACGGCTATTTCATGGGTTTCAATGATGTGTGAATGGTGTGTAAAGGGTCTGTTTGTTTTAAATTTTTATTATTTTCCTTTTTTTCAGTTAAATTTGTAATAGTACTATATATAATTATTGTAGTAGTGTATGTAGTTATAATGGGTGAGTTGCACGAGTGGGTAAAATTCGCCCACATGGAAAATAAAGACAATTTTCAATTTGTCAGCTTACTAATTTAAATAATAAATAAATAATATAAATAAACTTGTCAAACCGCATTGTACTGTATCATTGTACTGTATCATCAAACGGCACTATCCTTTGACCCCCCCCCCCCCCCCCCGACAGTGTTTAAAATAATATAAAAAATACTCCAAAATACGAAAACATCGTTGGAACAGGAAAAAGAAATATAGCGGCTTCTTTTTCGATTTTTCGATTTTTCCACTTAAAAACAATGGTGGGAGTAACCCTAAAATGTATAAGAAAATTAAATTCTACTTTTGGGATTCAGAGCAGGCACAAATAAAGCGATCAGCGCTTGCCCTATATTTCCGCACAGTCGAGAGTAAAATCGATGATCGTAAAATTTTGCGATTGAACCGTAAAAATACCATAACACATAAAACGGGGATATCTTGGATTAAATTAAATTGGTTGTGCACAACAAGTTCTCAACAAAAATAATAATTTTCAATTCAGTGGCTTACATCTGCTTATTGCAGTTACGATGCTGCGGCTCGTTCTAGGTTTTGAAACTTTTTTCCAAGTGAAAATTTCATTAGTTGTGTTTTGTTGAGGGGGAGGGGGGGTGTAATTGAACGCTGAATCAGTTGTGGGCTTTGTCCTTGTTATAATTATTTGATGAGATTTTTATGGACCTAGGCCTACTTGAGCACTCGAAAACGCTGGAAGGATGAGTTGGAAACTGACTTTCGCGAGTTGGGAGTCCGTAGATGCTGAAGCGTTGTAAAATACCGAGATGAATGGAAGAGTGTTGTCGAGCAGGTCAGAGCTGTTCATGGCCTGTAGACCCAGAAGAGGAGTCTGTTTACAAGCACGGCCAACTCCAAGTTATGGAACTGCCTGTCTTTTCCTGCTGTAACCATACCATTGGTTATGGCTTCATGGACATGGCAAAATCAAACCACATGAGAATTTTTCTCTGAATAATCCAAATTATGGCTACATTCAGAAGCCCGTATTCTCTAACATGATGCTTTACAGGGGCTATGTAATCCTGTCCCACTGCAGCAATGGAGATAGTACTGGACTTCCCACCCCTCCATGTTGCAGTGGAAACTTCAGCAGAAATGGCATTACTAGGAGTGGAAGGGCAATTAAGAGAAACTCAGCCTCTCTGACTACGTCTGACCACTGCCTGGATATGCCAAGCGATAGAATCCATCGAATATACTGTTTTAGGAGGGAATTTGAAACTATATTAGGGACAATGAAAGAATGCTGCGAATCAGCAGGAATTATCAATAGTCACACAATCAAGTGGTATACTGATGGCTCTAGGCTAGGAAGTACCAAACCAAGAACAGGCCTTGGCGTCTTTGGGCCTGGGGTTAAATATCTGGAGTCTCTTAGGGAGACAACTATGGTCTTGCAGATTCTGCAATGAAGGTGCGGAGGACCTGCGATGCGATGCGATGCAATCGCACGAAGAAGAGCAGCATGCTCGGAAAACTTGCAGTTACATGTAAAAGACCTACCACTTCTTAATCCCCTCAAGATCCTGGCTCTCGTGAGGGAGATAGGCTTCGAGAAAGTGATGTAGAAGTGATGTAGATACTTTGTTGTAGGGGGCTCAATAGGCCAATAGGCTTAAGTGCACACAGGTAACACCTGTACCCCAATTTATATAAAAAAAAAAAAAAGTTATGGAATTTTTCAGGAGAGCGGATTTTCTGTTGAAAATTGCATTAAGTTTATAGCTAGCCATAGACTTCTCAGCGCTTCTGTGCGCAATCTGGCTGCTTTTGTCCCTTTATTTCACATCGGGCAGGTGGACATTACAATTTTCTGCAAGGTCGGATCAAAGCCTCATTTTGTGAAAAAATGGAGTTGGCCACGTTTGTAACCAATCTCCTCCTCAGAAGAAGAAGAATCAGGTCTACCTGAATAGTGGCCCAATGAACCTTGATAATGTCAGATAACTCAATGGGAGCCGTTGGCAGCTGAGGCAAGGTTCAAGGCATGTTATCGGGAATTTCAATAAATAATTAAGTACGTAATTAGTATTATTGCTTTCCAATTTATACGTAGTATAAGGAAAGCTTTGTGATGGTCGAAATTTTCGATTCCGAGATTTCAACGGATTTACACGTTTTGGGGTCCCAGGAACCCAAAAAAGTGGTTTTTACGAAATGTCTGTCGGTCTGTCTGTTCATCGATTTCCGGGCAAACTACTCGTCGGTGGATTTGAGTGAAATTTGGCATGTAGGTTCACAAAAATCATACCTCGGGACAATGTTTTTTATTTTGGGCTAACTCTATTTGGGGGGGTTTTATTCTCAAAAAACTCCAAAAAAACGTCTAAAAAAATTATTTCTCAAAAATGGCTCCAACGATTTCTTTTAAATTCACATATAATCTAGTCGTTCTTAATGTTGATAAAATGCGGGGGGTCGCTTACCCCTTGATAGTTTGCTTCTGGGGGTAAAAAAATAAAAATAACTTAATTTTAATGAAAAATGACTAAAAAATAATATTTCTGCGAACCTTTTCTATCGATGATTTCTACCTTCAGGCATGTTTTAGGTGTTAAGTTGAGTAACGAAACCGGACAGTTTGCTTTCCCAAAAACATATTTGCTTTTGCGCAAAAATTTTTTTTTTTTTAAAATGATAGAAACTTCACGCTGAAATGCATTGCCTGCCCTGCCATTATTACTGTGTTGTAATGTGTTTTAAATATATTGAGGCTACCTCACCTCCAGTGACGTCAGGTGGACACCCCCCCCCCCCCCCCCCCCGAGATATCCGAAATTTAACCATAGGAAAATTATTTACCATGAAATTATTCATTTTCTCTCCCTACTAATTGATAAATTGGAAAGCATGTTCGAGTAAACTCGGACCGGTTCTTTGTAGTAGTGATAATAACCAAGCCAGGTACGTTCGTGCAAGTGTATTGAGAGTGTTGATCCGCCCATCCGTGTGCTCCATATAAACTAAGTCCGAATATTTTGAAAAACTATTTTATTTTTAGTCTATTACTCATTAAAAAGGTTACAACAGAAACAAAAATAATTATTACAACATCAAACCACATAAAATAATATCCCCCGGACTATTTAGTCTCAAAACTACAATTACTGGAGAAAACTACTGAATTTTGAGGCTCCAGGGGGTGGCTTGCTGACTCCGCAAATGGACCATCCATTTTCTGGAAAAGTAGTTCCAGACGACTGGTTCCGGCAACCCCGATGGGCAGCCCCTTCGCCCCCCTTACCGCGTTTGAAGATGTCTTCCATGGAAGTGTCATAAGTGATGAGTGGTGCCTTGGGGTCTCGGCAACCAACCAACTCCCTTTTCAGTTCATCTTTAACCTTTCTTCCTAACCACGATCCCTTACTTGTTACTCGATTTGTCTTCCTCGTTACAACATTTCGTATCCTTTGACGTAGGAACGGTGAGTTAGGAGCATGTCCGGTGAACAACTCCGGAAGGCTAACCTTTGACATGGCTTGGGGAAATACAAGGCTTCTTGTTGGAAATATTGACATACAGCAACCTTTAATTTTATAGCTGTGTACCATGGTATGTTCCCTCCCCAAGCACATTCTTAGGAACATTTGGGGTTGGGAATTGTTGATTTGTTTCCTGTACTTTAAGATAGAATTAAATACATTTGATTTGAATTGATTTTTTGACCTGATTTTTGCTATGTCTAACCTGTCTCAATACCCACGTTCAAGTTACATTTTGTCTAAGCCTGCCAGAAAATAAACACATACTGGTCTAATATGGGTTGGCGATTATTCAGTTACTCCTCTATGGTAAAGTATACCCGAACCAAGACCCCTGGATCCCCGTCGAGAAAAATTCCACCTTCCACAAAGTATTTTCGTATACTTTCATTCTTTGTCAGTCCCTTCAAAAGGTCGTTTTTAAATTAATAAAAAAATGAATTTGCTCTGTTCTTTCTATATTTCCACTAATTGTATTTACCAAAATTCAGTTTATTGCTTTCTTAAGCTCGGTATACACTATTATGGTAGCTTGGTAGCTTACCAACCCCCCCCCCCCCCCCCCCCGTCACAAATCTATAGCTAACGCGTTGACCCGAACTACGATAACGAAGCAAAAGAACCGGTCCGAGTTTACTCGAACATGCTTTCCAAGTTATCAATTAGTAGATAGACATAATGTGTCATTTCATTTCATATAATTTCCCTATGGTTAAATTTCGGATCCCTCGGGTCGGGGGGGGGGGGATCCCTCAATATATTAAAAACCCCCTAAAACTCAATTTCATATTTTGGAACGAACAGACCAAGACATTGTAACAGTAGTAACAATGATGGAGCGTGAATTTTCCATAATTTCTTCAAAAATTATTTTTTTTGCCCAGAACCAAATATTTTTTTTTGGGAAAACAGCCTGTTTGGTTTAGTTACTCTATTGAACACCGAAAACATCTCTGAAGGTAGAAATCATCGATAGAAAGGTTTCGCAGAAAAATTATTTCTTTAGTCATTTTTCATGAAAATTGAGTTATTTTTATTTTTTTACACACAGAAGCAAACTATCAAGGGGCAAGCGACTCCCCGCATTTTGTTAACATTAATAACGAATACAATATATGTGTATGTAGAAGAAATCGTTGGAGCCGTGTTTGAGAAATAATTTGTTTAGACGTTTTTTTGGAGTTTTTTGAGAATAAAACCCCCGAAAATTGAGTTAGCCCCATATAAAAAAAAAAATGGTCCCGAGGTATGATTTTTGTGAACCTACATGCCAAATTCCACCCAAATCCTCCGAGTAGTTTGCCCGGAAATCGATGAACAGACAGACAGACATACAGACAGACTGACATACAGACAAACAGAGCGACAGACAGACATTTCGTAAAAAACACTTCTTTGGGTTCCTGGGACCACAAAACGTGTAAATTCGTTGAAATCTCGTAATCGAAAATTTTGACCATCACAAAGCTTTCCTTATACTACGTATAAATTGGAAAGCAATAACCTAACTCCGCTAGGTTGGCTTTGTAATAGAGCAAAAATTCAATGTTTATTTATTTATTTAACTTGGCGTAGGTACCTATAAGAACTGTTGAACATTTTGTTATAGTGAGGAATAGGTCAGCATATTAAATTGCGGCCCTTATGTTATATTTTTACAAAAGTGATATATGTAGGCTACATACAGTATAACTACCCAGAATTAATTATCCAGAAACATCCCAGTCCGACATTGCGTTATTCATCAGCACCAAATTACAATTTACCGCTCGCCTGCGAAAACAACCCCAGATCTTATATCAAAGCGCGGGATGTGTACCGAAATTGTTAAAACAGAGGCCGGGACTTGCACACCGAGCACGTTTTTGCTTGCTACGGTGATTAAATAACGTTCTAATTTTGTAAAATTTTCCTTTCTTTCCCCCGGAGGGTTTCCTAACTAAACCCCTCGACAATGAAGTAAAACATGTGCTAGATAAAATAACACTCTTAGCCCCCGCGGCTTCTACAATAGACGAGCTGAGAATTTATGTGCAGAAATTTACCCACTTTGTGTTTTGTATTTTCTGTATTTCTAAGTGGGTGGTGTTCTGAATATTACACTGCTACAACAGAAATTAGGTCATAGTGTGGCTTAGATAATCTTATTTCGCTCTGAACAAGTTAGTGAAGCGAGATATTGTTAGAGAATTAAATCTCAAAATTTCTCTAGCATTATCAGATATGAAATAATAATTATAATATTAATTTCTTAATTTTTCTGAATTTATACACTTATTCTTCATAATCAGGGCTTCCCCAAACCTTAAGGGCGCTTGGGGCAACACAGAATGACCTACCTTATTTACCTTTTTTTACGTATACAAAAAAACATGCACAAACAAAGAATCTAGTTATGGGAGTCTAGCTGGTATTTTATAAAATCAGGAACCAAATTTGCAATCAATTTGTTTGGTCTAGCTTCAACATGGTCACGTTTAAACTAACCTAGGTTCATGAGGTAACCAACCTCCTTGTTATTGCCGACAATTATTGAGGATCTAGAAAAATCTAGACTTGGCTGGATCTATGCCTTGCAACCCGTGCATTGTCCCTATAATTATAAAAAGACAGTAGCCGTAGCACCGACGTGAAATAATAACATAACTGGAAATAACTGAATAAGGAGAAATTAATCATTATAATATGAATATTCTTTTGTAATTTAATTATCTATTAAAGAACAGGTCCGAGTTTACTCGAACATGCTTTCCAATTTAGCAATTAGTAGATGGAGAAGATGAGTAATTTCATGGTGAAAATTTTTCCTATGGTTAAATTTCGGATATCTCGGGAAGGGGGGGGGGGGGCGGTTTCCACCTGACGTCACTCGATGTGAGGTTAATTTTGAATAGGTCAGAACAACACATTACCACACAGTAATAATGGCAGGGCACGCAATGCATTTCAGTAAGAATTTTCTATCATTAAAAAAAAAAAAAAATGCACAAAACAAAATAGTTTTTTTGGAAAGACACCTGTCCGGTTTCGATACTCAATTTAACACCTAAAACATTCCGGAAGGTAGAAATCATCGATAGAAACGTTTTGCATAAAAATTACTTTCTTGTAAATTTTTCTTAAAATTTAGTAATTTTTATTTTTTCCCCCCAGAAGCAAACTATCAAGGGATAAGCGACCCCCCGCATTTTGTTAACATTAATAACGACTACAATATATGTGAATTTAAAATAAATCGTTGGAGCCGTTTTTGAGAAATAAATTTTTTAGACTTTTCTTGGAGGTTTTTGAGAATAAAACCGCCCCCCCCCCAAATTGAGTTAGTTCTAAATTTAAAAAAATGATCCCGAGGTATGATTTTTGTGAACCTGCATGCCAAATTTCATACAAATCGACCGAGTAGTTTGCCAGACAGACAGAGCGGCAGACAGAGCGACAGACAGAACGACAGACAGACATACCGACAGACAGACAGACAGTCTCAAGGCCGTAGCCAAGGGGGGTTCATGGGGGTTCAAATCCCCCCGAAATGAAATGACATCATACTAGATAGAATCGGGTTTTGAGAGGAAAAATAAAAACCGCTATGTAATACCCAATGAAATGTCTAACCCCCCCCCCCGAAAAAAAAACCTGGCTGTGGCCTTGGACAGAAATTTCGTAAAAACCACTTTTTTTTGTTCCTGGGACCTCAATATGTGTAAATCCGTTGAAATCTCGGAATGGAAAATTTCGACCATCACAAAGCTTTCCTTATACTACGTATAAATTGGAAAGCAAAAACCATATGAATGAAATATTGACTGTTTAGAATTAAAGGTAATAACGATTGAAATAATTAGGTCTAGGCACTTGTAGCGACACCATTGTTGATTTGAACGAGTCTGGATTGGTCTATACTGGCTTACAAATTAGGCGGGAAACATATCTACGGTGTAGTATTTTATTTTTATTTCCACGGGTTTCTCACAGTTGGTATTTACTACAGTGTTTCGCAATAAATAACAAAATATCCAGCCCCGTGGGGGCGATAAATTAATCTAACTCAAATCTCAGCCGAGAGCTCACTTTGGATGGAAAATTCCGCGCCAAAATGAGACAGATAAATTTGTGTCGTGTGGCTTAACGCTAACGGATACCCCATATTTGTTTTCCAGAGAGAGGGGTTGAGAAAAGGGTTAGTGGCACATAACCTGCCATGGTTTCGTGTTTTGGGAACAAGGGTTACGACAGCCAACTCTCTGCACATGGGCTGTTATAGAAGGTTCTGCCGTATGACTTTGTATTATATACACGTAATCCAAGCCTGAACATATAGTAGAATTTGGCTCTTAGGCTGCCACTCAGGAAATAGCCATGGGCAGCCTAGCCCTATTAGTCTTTAACACAAGAAGTAGATATTGCTCGGGTCTAATAACATTAATATACGAGTAAATAAGCCTATAAGGAAAGGGCTGCTTGAAACACTATTTAAGTAAATAAATAAAGACTTTTTGTTCTATTACTAGGCCAACCTAGCTGAGTTTGGGCTATAAAGCATGATGTGTGAAGACTCGCGCAAGTACGAACAGGCTACCACTATGCAATCGAAGACTATTGGGCCTTTGCATATTAATTTAGGCTAAAAATTACCTACTAGTGTAGTAAAGTGAGAAGGTTATACAGTCCCATGGGAGACAGGCACAAATTCGTCTCTTGACCTAGTCAAAAAAATTCTGTGAATCCGGGCCTGGCTACGCCCCTACCAGAAGAAATAAATGAATTAATGTATTAAATATAGAACAATTTTTTATACAATAATATTCTTCAATTTCCTTTATTTCAACTGAAACCCTACAGCATATTATATTAGAATGTCCATCACACTCAGCACAACGTACAGTCCTCCTTAATTGCCTCCCAAATTCCATAGTCAGACCTTTCAATCTACTTTCAATTTTAGGAACATCCAGCCCAACAATATATTTTGCTCTTCATAATTTTTTAAAAAACAGTAAAAAAGCTATTTAAGACTGCCGCACATTAGTGGCTGAATGGCTCCCCATCGCCGACGCAAAAAAAAAAAAAAAAAAAAAAAAATTCCTTTATAACTTAAAATGCACAATTTTTCCATGCAAGGCCAAAAACAATAAATAAAGTAAGGTACTGCAGTCTGAAATCACGTAGCAGAGTACTCCATCTTGCCTTACCCTTGGGCTTCCAGCCAAGTCTTTCTAATTATTTTCGCTCGGTCCTACACCCGAGTTATTACCTCAAATAGCTCTACAAGACTCAATTGCTTTGATTCTATTGCCTTCTTGATTAAAACTACCTATCTACTTGCTTTTTGAGAATTATTACTCCTTTGGCAACCAAGAAAATGGCTATGGGGTGATTTTTGGCGTTGTTACAGGTACTTGGGCAGACGATTTTTCATTATGGGGCTTTTCTTTTCAGTGGCGCTTGACTTACATTTCAAAAACGTGCCTGAATGATTTCTGTTTGAAATTAAGGGAGAAATCATACTTTGTGGTAATCTCTACGTAGGTAGGATTTTCTTTCTGAATTTCAAAACTAATATTACATAGTTGTTTTTATTTTTCCTCCCAAAATCCGATTCTATCTAGTGTCAATAAATCATTTAATTTCGAGGGGGGGGGGGGTTGAACCCCTGGTTACGGCCTTGTCTAGGAGTTACGTACAGTTCATTGGGCAGGTGATTTTGGATTATGAGACCTTTCTTTTTTGTGGCTTTTTATACGCTTTATTATTTTAATAAGTGAGGGGCCCTATTTCTGATGAGAAAATGTTTTTTTTTTTAACGGTATGTTTGGAAATATATTTGATTGATTGGTTGATTGATTGATTGATGAAAGTAAATATTGGAATCAGGTGGGCTGAATGGGCATCCGGAGCTCAGTAACTCAATGATTCTTCGAAGGGAATGGGTTCGAAGGGCATATGTATAGTAGTGTGTATGGTAGACTAATTCTCTGTTCAAAAGGAATCATTTTGACCAGCCAGCTGAAAACCCGCCTCTTCGCGGCTCGTCGTATTAGAAGGATAATTTGCCCCGACCTGGACTCGAACCCCGTTCACCCGTTCGGTAGACGACCACTATATTCAGTTAATCTCATCGTTTTTTAAGCTTCTACTTATAATACTAGGATTACTAGACTTTTATTAGGTGATACATTTTTTTTTTTCATATTTCTATTTGTTTTCTTCTTTAGGAATCTGTAATTTTTCTTCATTTTCTGTGGAACAGCAGGCACATAGCCTTAGCCGAGTGGATACAAACCAGAAGTCCATCACAGCCTGGGGTTCCCGACCCTAAACTTAGAGTTTAGACCATATCGGAGCTGCAATTGGACTTGTTCTGCTACATGAGCTAAGGGAGTGTGAAAAGAAGAGGAACAAATTCCCAAAAACGCTTTATTTTCTGTTATGGTTAACTGAATTTCGGAGGGGGAGGGGGAGTTAAGTTAATTGATTGATAAATTTTCATATCTATCGTGTCACCAACACATACATTTTTTTTTTTCGTTTAATACGGGTGAAAATATATCTTACTATAAGGAAACTTAAAAGTGGGTCAAAATGGAATCTGAGACGCAACAAAGGGTAGGATAAAAATATTGGTCCCCAATGTACTTCAATATAATGGGCCTTGATTTACCCGAGTACAAGCTCTCTAGAAAATTGTTGAATTTCCAAATGAGCAACATTTGATAATGATGAAAATTACTCAACCGTATCAATTCCCCTTGATTTTCAAAATTATAATTGCTTTCTTACTAAAAAATCTCTGTCTCAGCGAAATCCACAGAGAAACGTGGATTCTCTTAATTATGACTCAGCAATAATTTTTGGAATTTTACTGAGAAATAATGAGCGTTGTCACAGATAACATTTTATTACAATGAATTGAAAAAGTCTCTGAGCGTTCTGGCCTGAGAATTGGTAAAGGATCTTACTTCTTAAGGGAAATCGTTCTAAATTTTTGAAAAACAGCATGGCTGGGTTTAAGAGACAATTTAGCGACATTTATTAATTACTCAATTTACAGCCTCAATACTACTGGCAAAACGTTCTTCGAAATATAAAAAGGTTTGACAATGCACAAGAATTTTATGGGAATTCGTTCCTTTTCTGCTTCATACTTCTTCAGCTCATGTATAGCTGATCTAAGTCCAATATAATCTAAGGCAGGGGTTACCAACCCTTTTTGACCGCGGACCAATAGATTATTTTATGATTTTCCGTGGACCACCATAGCTGCGACCGGAAAATCGTCAAATTCTAGGATGATTTGTGCCCACAATTACATGCTAATAATTGATTAAATGTATAGAACTGGTATCGATTGAATTTTATATCGTAGAGTAGTTCAGTGCCAAGACTTACTGTATTTTACTTCAAATTTCCAATATCTCAGCTGTTTTATTTTCTTATTTCTTACTTTGGTCGGTGGACCACCTGATATAATGTCTGTGGACCAGTTTGGGAACCCCTGGTCTAAGAGCCACAGAACAACCGTCACTCATCATGCCGGCAAGTGCTTGCTCTTTCTGATTGGTTCTTGGTAATCTCTACCATGTACCACAGAGCATGGCAGTATAGGGTACACTTAGCTCAGATGACTGCTCTCCAGAAATTCAAAAATACATTTTTGGCGGGAAGCGGGTGTCCACACTATGCCGCGTTGGCTGTTGGCACTGCCAATACAATGTGGACTTGGCCGTTGGCTAGTGCAGCTGATCCAACGGTTTGCCGATGAAAATCGCTAGTGTCGTTCTTCATCAGAAGAAGCCAGCGAGAGAGGGTAGTGGGGACGAGCCACGCTGGTATATCCTCTTAGTAAATCCACCTCGGCGGACATTTTGCGGCTGAATGCCAACTCTCGGTGTGGACGGGATGCCAACAATCTGATTTTCCGCGTTGGCTTTGCCAATTGGCAGTGCCAACAGCCAACGCGGCATTGTGTGGACACCGCTTTATATATACCTGTAACTCCGATTACGCGCCACGAGCAGTCTATATATTCTTTACTTCATCACTTCTGTCTTACAACTTTCCTAACTCATAAAAAAAAAATTTGCCACCGCAAAAAATTTACAATAATGTGCCCTACTTGAGGCCTGAGAACAAAATGGATTTTTACACATAACGGAAGATATTATTTCAATCCCTCAGCCATTGACAGGTAAACCATCTCTCTTTCTGCATAATCTTCCGCGCGAAAAAAGATTTCAAATTTTTTACTCTATGGAAAGGTTTATCGTGCTGAAAATTTTCAATATCTTCCTAACATTCCAAACGACAGTAGATTTTGGAATATTGAGCCTTCGCTCATTCTCACAAAATGCTTTATCACGTCATAACTCCCCCCCCCCTCCCGAAACTTATCTCTTTTGGCGGCGAACTCCGACGTTTTCAAGTTCTTTTTTACTTCTTTTTTTTATTTGTCAGGTTGGTTGCTTGCTATTTCCGGGGTTTTCGCGTTGCTGATTTCTCAATTCTTCGTATCATTCTCTCTTCGTATTGAATATTGTACTTTTTATTGATGAAATGATTCTGATATTCTTTAACCTCAGACAATTTTGAACTCACCAGTGGGTGCTTGTAATTCAAGCAACCCAAACAACTATCATCGGCAAATAACTATCTCAACTAACTCACAACTATCTCAACTAACTCAATCAATCAATCAATCAACCAATCAATCAATCAATCAATATAATATAACCATACAACGTACATTTGATGTACATTCAGTTCAGACGATCCTCTCCCGTGACCTCAGCTTTATTTTGGGTGTCGTCGTCAACATCAAGTTGTATTTTTTTATTAAGAAGTTGTAGCGATATTTCTTCAACCTCTTAAAACTTACTGGTGGATGCGTGTAATTCTGGCAACCTTAAACAACTACTAAATTATGTATTATTATTAATTATTAAACGTCTATTGAAAGTATAAGGCCATATAATAACAATTTTTCCTCCCCTAAAACTAAAACAACAAACCTTTTCGGCTTTGGCCGATCACGTGTAGGAAGATTCCGTACAACCTCAGACTCCGCTTTACCTTTAGTTATCTAAGCTATGAATGTATTTAAAAATATAAAAAATACTTCATTCTTTTCCCGATCACAACATGAACACACAAAACACTCTTGTGTTCCATATTTCGAACCACAGTGACGACTATGAACTTTTACTTACTTTACACTTTCACTTTGACTGGACGCCATCTTGAAATCATTGATTTGTCGTACAAAGTTATGATTACCATTATCGTAGATAATAATACAGGCTTTCGGTCAAATTTCATTCCTCTGCGGCCAATTGTTAGTGAGATATGAATTATATGAGAATTTAATCAGCCACCATCTAGAAACAAAATAGCGCATCATGCTGGTTAACGAACTCGATCAAGAAATTTGTATGTTCAATTTTTGTGCCAAGTTTCATCAAGATCGGATAATATTTACAGAAGTGTTTCCCAAAATCGACATACATACTTATAACTTATATATATTAACATTTCGAACGGGGGGTGGTATTAGACTCAAGGGCAGAAAAAGACAGAAAAACGAAGTCTAAAAAGACTTGGAATAAAACCATCAAAAAAACTTACCCAAAATTTGCTATTACTTGGCAGATTAGAAATAAGGAATATTGTTGGTTTGCTCACAGGGCACTGCCACCTAAGGCATCATCTGTATAAACTCAAAGTCCACACGGGCAGTAGAGAATGTAGATGGTGTGAAATGGAGGACGAAACAGCAGAGCACGTTCTCTTAGAATGTGAAGCTCTGGCCAAAAACCGTTTCAGAATACTGGGAATACCAGGGTCAGAAACGAAGACAATTCGTGAAGATCCAGTAGGAAAAACCCGCTCTTTCATCAAGAAAGTAGTTATATTCCAGACATGAATCTCCATGACAAAGCGGCTGCAATAGATCTCAGAGGTCGACGCAACGAACCTTACCTTAAGGAGGCACCGCAAAAAAAAAAAAAAAAAAAAAAAAAGGGGTCATGAAATGAAATTGAAAAGTTGTGAAGGAATTTTCTGGAAGTCGAACATTGGTCGCCTTCTCAATAGGTTGATGAATCTCCCTAAAAATAAAATTAGACATACAGTATTACGTACTATATAATTACAAAGGGTTTCACGGCCGGATTCTACTGCTTTGTCATACTACTGTACTACTAAACTAAACTTACATATTAATGACATTCAACTGCCCATTGACGTCTAGACCCGTGGAATCATCATTATATGCAATTGAAGACAATTGTCAGCACAACATCTGTGCTGTACTTTGGGGGCGTTAGGGGGGGGGGGCACCTTTCTGGTTTTTTGGTCTCATTGTTAATCCGGCGCTGTTTCAACCTTCTGTTTCATAATCTCTAACTCTGGGACTATTCCGAACATTTAAGCTGTTTTATATTCTCACCGAAACTTTCACAGAAACCAAACGATTATATCAGCAATCCTCAGCAGCAGCAGTGAGAGCATTTTCAAGAACAAAATGGATTTAGGTACACAATAGTGATGGGAGTGGGGGTAAAGGGGGGAACTAATTGTGTATTGTTCCGGGAGATTGTCGTCCATTATAAAATCAATACCCCCTCCCCCGACTGTTTTCCCTCAAGGGCTCCTCACAAATCCCCCGCCAACAACAATGGTCGAAAGATTTAATAAGATGCCTTGCATAAATGATCAACATTCTGTGTAATTTTGCATCAATAGAATTTAGCTGTTGCTCTTTATTATTCCCTTTCTGATCAATTCTCAGAACTTATTGTAGTGATATCTACTAGAACACGTTTTTCCAAAACATGGCTTTGTCATTGGCATCTGAGAAATCTGTCCGGGACTGCGGGTCTCAGGCATACCAGAAGGTGGCCGTCGTGGTGCCCTTGTCCGCAATCGCAAGTCAGGTCCTCCGCCAGTCCCCACCTACACTGGTTCACGCGACTTCTTGTAACCCCCGTTCTTAGCCTATTGAGCTATAGAGGTGTGTGGAAAATTTAATTAACATGGGAACACCCACACCTACAACACGTGCCAAACCTTGTAAGGCCAGCAACGCGCACAACCAAGTGTGAGCTACTGGATACTATACTACATAGGTACAAGATCTCACTTGCCTCAGGGAGAAGGGGTGTTGACTGACAGGGTGGACCTCCTGATCATATTGGATTCCAAACCCATTGGGGAACATAGTTATGTCACACAATTAATTCGTAGGTGACCAGGACTGGACACGCATTTAAAATGACTGGCAGTCTCAGCGCGATATAATGTCCCTTAATGTTCCCCTACGAATACTGTGCATACTACCAAGTTTGCTGCAGTTTTTAACAGGCTCTGTTCTAGTGGATTCAACATGTTATGGTTGTTGCTAATATTCTAATTTAACCGTGTTGGACGTTTTGCGAACGCACAATTCTTCGACCAATTGTCTGGCAGTTAACCGAAGAACAGATTTGTCCGCTAAGGTGATTTTACCCTATCCTACAGCTTGGGAAAAGATCGTCGATTAGATTTTTAATTCTTAAATAAATAAGGAATTTTTTGTTCTTTTACTAAGCCAACCTAGCGGAGTTAGGGCTATAAAGCCCTCTCTTACACTAAACTAGGAAAGCCCGGCACCGCCTGCTTTACATGCCCTCCGAAGCATGGCCAGAAAATGTAGCCAGTGTGGGACTCGAACCAACAGCCTTCCGGGTGAAAGTCTGAGTCCGTACCACTACTCTACATGTCCTGACATGAACGATACACACAAAGCTTTTCCTATACTAACGTATACTGTAAATATCAAATCAACTCAGTATATGACCACATTGCTTAAGCTGCCCAAGAGTTGCAGACGATGTGGATTGAGTGAATTACAATTTACAATACAGTATAGTGTCATCATACAATAGAACAATACAGAAGCCCAAATTTAAAACCCCAGCTACAGGAGTACGTTATCCCACCATATAGAATAACAAATCTAACTCTAAATCCGTGATCCGCTTGCTAAGCACAAAGCAGCAACCATACATCTTCCCTCCTTTTTTTCCCCAGCAAAAAGTTAAACTGTACAAAACAAACCCCATTCAAACAACATATAGTTGTAGATAACTATACACTTTGTTTCGAAATCCATTACAACCAGCGATCAATCTGGGAATCAAACCAGTAAAAACCCAGCAGCAGCAAAATCCCCTGTTGGCTATTGTTTGAGCAAAAAAAAACTACCCCTAAAGCTCTGTATATATACCTACCTACGAGGGGTGGCTCAAAAGTTTTGACTAAGCTGATAAAGTGAACTAATTTATTTCACATGGAGTTTAGCCTGTAGCTTTAATCGCAGCTTATTTTGAATTTTCAGGGGGATGGGGTTGGGGGAGGGAGTTTCCGTGATATACAGGGAGGAGCGTGCGGTGTTGATTGTAACAATTTATTATACAGTATGTAATTTAAGGTAATATCTGTATATTGAGGGGTTTCGATGTGGTGAACTTTGTGGTCGATTTAAAGGTGGATTAAAAAGCATATTGAGCACCTCCATTTTTTTTTTTTTTTTTTTTTTTTCTTTTTTCATAGGAAATATCCATTGTCCTTTAGATGAAATACTCCTCCAGATTTTGATATAGGATATGTGTTACATATACCCCGATGAGCCACATTTTTTGAATTTCTTTTTCCGAACGCCTCACCAACCGTTTTTTTCTTCTTCAGAATATCTTAATGTATTGCAGTTTACAGCTAATTACTGAGGGGAGGGGGGTCTAATCCCTCCCAAAAATAAAATATAATAGGCTTAAAATATAGAACTATTATGTTTAAAAAACACTATGTTTTTTCCATCAATTCCATAAGCATAGGCCTATATTAACAAAATCAAGAAAAAAACTCTGTGTTTCTGTGTTTCTAGTCATAGGGAAGATAGAAGGGGATGCAGCCCACTTTGAGGTTTGAGGGGGGGGGGGTTGTTGTGGGTCAAAATACAATAGAACAAACATATGTGCTGGGTAGTATCGATTTATTTGGAGCGCAATAAATGAACTTACAAGAGATTTACTAAATCTCAGGGGGCCCCGGCAGCTACCATCCATGTGGTCGTTGGCAGAGCAAAGTTCAATTTGCCAGTAAATAAGTATGCGTACATCCATAAAAAGTCATTCAAATTACAAATAATAATAATGTAAAAAACCTAATAAAATGTACTCTAAACTTTAACTTTTAACAAAGCAAGTTACCTAGGTAGTTTAAATATATACCTCAACTGTCAAGCCTGACCTAATGAAAACATAACACAAGTCACAAACACCCTCAAACGGCAAAAGACGTGGCAGCAACTCCGGAAACGCATTAAAAACTTTCCACCCATGAATATTTTACATCTAAAATGTCTCCCCTGGTGCCCGTGCACAAATCTTTTTATTATGTACTACCTCAAGTCAAGTTTCTTCAGGGTTTTCCCCCTCTATTCCCCCTAAAAAGAATTTTCGACGGAGGGAACGTCGTTAAGCGAATAATCGCGTTAGGGATTTTCGAAAGAGGTCTCAACGGCAAAGACCTGTCAGTTTAGCTACTGCGAATTTTGCCAAAAACCTTAATGGGACTGCTGAAATATTAGCGATTTTGGCGTTTTTTGGGGTTTTGTAACACGGGAAATTTAAATCTTGCATACGTAAAAATTTTACCTATTTATTTTCCATGTTTTTAGTATTTTTTTCTTCCAATATTGTCAGAGAAGAGGATTAATGTAAACTTTTTTGACAATGCTGAAAGCTCAATTCTCACGGGTTGGTGGGTAAGTTAATAACATTAGTAATTCGTGCGTGCAAAATGGCTTAGCAGTTCGCTATCTGAGTTAAGATACATGTCTCATCAAGTTCTGTATAATGTAGGTTAAGCGCATAAACATCAGAATTCCTGTCAGCAGTGAAATTTAGTAGGGGAATTCTAGCAGTTTTTGGATAGATGCTGATTAGATAAGGATTTTGCATGGGCGTCCTTCTCATATTTTTCAGGGGGGTATGTTGCCAATTAGATACAATTTTAAACATGATTATAACGATTTTCTCGTTAGTTAGGGTCTTTATCTAATTTTTTTTCCGATGATAGGTGATAGCCCCTGCGGGCAATCAGGGACGAATCCAGCCCATGTGGGGAGCGGGGAGGGGGGGGGGGTTAGTTGGGGTCAAAATAGAAGAAACATAACAATATATATTATCGATTAAATAAGAGCGTAATAAATTAACTTACGATAGACTTACTAAATTTTGGGGGGGGGGGCTGGCTGCCCCCCGGTATCCGTTTATGAAGGCAATAGACCCCCTCCCTAATGGCACCCCCAAATGGCACCCCTGAACTATTTCGGGAACTCATTTTATTTAATTAAGGCACTTAATTCAGAGCTGACCTGCACCATTTTAAAGAACCGGTCCGAGTTTACTCGAACATGCTTTCCAATTTATCAAAATTGGTAGGCAGAGAAAATGAGTAGTTTCATGGTAAATAATTTTCCTATGGTTAAATTTCCGAAATCTCGAGGGGGGGAGGGTTGTCCACCTGACGTCACTGGAGGTGAGATAAATAATTCTAGATAGGTCAGACCATTACCATACAGCAATAATGGCAGGGCACGCAATGCATTTGAGCGCGAATTTTCTATCATTTTTTCAAAAAAGAATAGAATTAAGTTTACTTGTTTCTCATACGGCACTCTCAGTTTTCATTCAAGGTTCAAAATTATCTCACTATATCTTATATTACTATCTTAGTATCTTCATGTTCTACTCTTTTATTTTTATTATTTTTTGCAAGTTGTATCTTGCTTTTACGCCCGCTGTGTGTGTGTGTGTGTTTTTTTTTTTTTTTTTAGTTATATTTGTGTCATTAGACCCGAGGAGGAGATAAACTTTAAGACTGCAGCCGTTTTGTTTTCATAGTCGCTCAGAAGATCTGCGAGTGATATTTGGGGTGGCCATGTGCGGTGTTGGGCAAGGAGGTGACAGTCAAGCAGTTCCACTCGTACGCTTAATTATATCTTTCTACATGGCAAGCATAAGCAAAAAAAAAACCTTTAATTAAAAACCCCACTAAATCGCTTAAAAACTTCATAAAATAGTCCCGTCATTCTAAAGTTAGAGAACGGCATTTAAGTTTGAAAAAAAGTAAATTAATCAGCTAACTTGTCCAATAGAAGGTTGAATAATAAATTCGTCCTGAAAAAAGTTTTACCCTTTTTTTTTTTTACTCAAAAATCCCTTAACCCCAAATCATGACTTTTTCATACTTCTTCTGTACAACTTTGTTTCAACTAATTCCAAACTTAAACCTGAAGAGACCCGAAGGCCGTCTAAAAGTTAAAATATAATGCAAGGTAAGTAGCGACGTTAAAAAAACCGGTATATGAAATTTGTATAAATTAAACTTCTGCAGGCCCAGTCCGAGTGTATTCTCATAATAAGTCTTTACGGGCCAATCCCTCCCAACATCCTGGACTCTATCCTTCGAGTAAATTCTTAAAAGAAGACATTTTACATTTTTGAAAGTTTTTGTTGAGTTATAATTTTAATCCCTTTTAAAAAAAGCCGGACTTATGTCACACATTTGTGCCCAGGTTTTTGTTTAGGAGGGGGGAGTCCAATTTTTTTAAACGTATTTTAAGTCCATTCTATCCAGTGTAAAGCCTTTTTAATTCGGAGGGGATCCGGACCACTTGGACCACCCCCCTGGACACGGCCTTGCCAATGTCATCGGAAAAAAGCTTCCTCTTAAAGGATGATTTGTTCAAAACCCAATCCAACAAATTTTTTGGTTACGACTTGTCATAAATAACGACTGATTCCGAAAATGGTCGATCAGTGCCGGGATTGGAAAAATGAAACGAACTGTACACTATAGTAATCATCTAGGCCCTAGGGCTTGAAGCAGGCACGTAGCCAGGAAGGGGGCTTTGGGGGCTGAAGCCCTTCCCCAAATGTAAAAAAAGGGGGGGGGAATGATTTTTTTAGTTTATTAATATTTGTTCTGGCTCGATCCAGTGTATATACAGTAGATTCGATAGTGCAAGATACTTCCGCAGATTACGGAAGACTTGACCGGCCGTTTTACTAGGGGTATTCCATACCCCCCCCCCCCAACCCACTGGTAGTTAGCCCCTCCCGAAATAAAATCCTGGCTACGTGCTTGGCTTGAAGACGTAGGCCACGTTGAAAGCGCAACGCATAAGATTGCTGGTAAGAATGTCAGTCGACAAGCGAAAAATGTGAACAAAGCAAGCATGACAGGAAGACAGCTGGCTGGACGTCCTCGAAAATACTGGAAGGATGAGTTTGAAACTGAGTTGGGAGTCCGTAGATGGTGAAGCGTTGTACAAAACCGAGATGCCTGGAGGAGTGTTGTAGAGCTAGCCAGTGCCCTTCAAGAAGAAGAAGAAGAAGAAGAAGATGATAGTAGTCATGGAAAGTGCATGAATTTGAGAAAGAGCATAAAAGTTGTAAAAGTAGAGAAGGCAGGGTAATATCGATATGCGGATTTGATTTTCCCGGGAAAATAAGCCTACTTACGATGTCTCTTAAGCTCTTTTCCCCCAAGATTTTTATTGCTGGTAATGTATTGAAATCACCGCATTGGAACGATAGCTGGGGTTCTTCGTACAAGTGGTCGTTGTGCTCAATAATACCCTTTTTCTATTTCAATTTCTTCAAGTTAATAAAATTGAATTCAACTTTCACCAGGACTGCATTATAATTTGGAGTTCATTTTCAGTAGGTATTGAATATGATCGTTTTTGACCTTTTTTTCTTATTTCTAGGAACGTTTATTTTGGTACAAACAGAAGTATTGTGCCCCTGTAGCCCTATTATGGCGAGTGGGGAATAACAAAAGCGGTGGCGTAGCCAGATTTTTTTTTTTTTTGGGGGAGTCCAGTTTTCATAAAGTTTGCCCGCTTACGATAGGTTTTCGAACGGGGTGGTGTTTCATTTCGCGCTCCCCCCCTCCGGGGATTGTTTTTTAAAAGATAGGCCTGAAATAGTTTGTCAGCAAAAAATTTTGATTTTGTAGACGATAACTTTATTAGCAAATTTGGAAAAAGAGGGACCGGGGTCTCCCTGGCGATTTTTTTTTAGATAAATATCTAAAAAATTTGCTATTTTGCTAAATTTTGGGGGGTCTGGTCCGGATACCGCTGACCCCCCCCCCCTTGGCTACGCCACTGAACAAAAGGCCGGGGTTTATTCAATTTTTTTAAACAAATGCAAAAAAGTGCAGGAAATTGAAATTGATAAAGTAACCCTCTGCTATATTTGCTGTAGGGTAGTGGACATTTGCAGGCAGCTGATATTTAACGATGGGGTAATTATGCTGACCATGGAGCTATTACAGTACCTCTGCTTTTTGATAAATTAGGAAGCATGAACGGGTTCACTTGTACTGGTTCTTGGTATTGATTCCGAATGAATTTCGAATTGAAAAACATTTGCAAACTGGTTTACACCTCGATGTCAACCCACACCGACACGCACCAATATGCAAGCTCAGACGTGCTGATCATTGAAATTTCAATAGGCATTAGCTCGACTTAACCAAGTACGGGAACTAGTCCTGACAAATCAGTGGCGGCTCGTGGGGATATAAATTTGTGAGCGCAGCATACAGAAATAAAATAAAAAATAAAAATTGGCAGAGCTGTGTGTGTTAAACACGTATAGAGGCAGGGTCTAGCGCGTGTCGCATTGGCTCATCATTGAGCTGCGTGCAGCGATTGTTTTAAATATGTATCTTCACGCTGTTTGAGCTTTTTACAGCCCGAATTCGTGTCTGTCTGTTTGCAATGGAGAGGCAGTCGGAAACGGTGCCTCTACATCGTTATAGCTAGTTGTTGTGAGTTTTTAAAGCTAGTTCAGCTCATGGTTCTTTTTTGTCGTATTTTTTAAGTTTTAATTGTCTCTTCTAGAATTTGATTAGCCTAGTTGGAAATACACTTTTTTTAGTCGAATTATTTGGAAAATTAGGTGAGGCACTGTCTCAGTTGCCTCTCGTGGTGAGCCGCCACTATGACAAGTAATAACTCTATGCACTAATACAGATTGATTAATTCTATCTCTAGACAGATTCCGGAAATGCAAAACTCAATCCATTGATATGCTGAATTGCTGATGTGGCTACACCGAAGCACTATTCTCATAACTCAATTCAAAAATGATGCAGCAATTATGGAAATGAGAAATTACATAGAGGGGTATCCGCGGGGCAATAAGGTAAAAAAAAGGAATGTTGAATTTTGAAAAAGTACTGGAAATAGAGGGAACAGTGACAGCCAACCACCGAGACAATCTGCAGCTATTTTTTAATTTGTGAAATCTGTCGTGGCGGTAGACAATCCATTTATCTTTGTGACGTTGGTTGCCATGGTCGGCCATTAGTTGGAATGCACTCTATTAATTTTTCATAATAATCCCATCCGACCTCACTTGAGTTTTTAAAAATGGATTGTGTGACTGAGGAGGGTTCGACATGGAAAAAGGCAGTCAGTTATCTGATTAGCTATTGTAGGATCATCTATGTTCTGCAATAACTGACGTTCCTATAATGTCATTTTTTGTGTGTTGTTGTAGATTATTTATTTTGTATTTTCTGAGTTAATTATTTCTGTGTTAGCAGTGATCTTTTTTGTAGGAGGGTTTTGAAATTGTGATGAGTAACCTTTTCATGTTACCTACTTGCACCTCTACCTGTTTGTCCGGATGCCACTTAGTGTTGCAGTTGTCTCTAGTTGTCGGGGACATAGACAACCTAGTCCTAGTGTTATTGGGCTTAGTGTGAGTGACGGGTGTCTGCCAGGTGTCTTTCTTGCCTTCGGCTATCGGAGAAAAGTGAGGCGTGCGCCTCTCTAGCTTTGCTTTATCAGTGATCCTTTTCGTAGGAGGGCGTTGAAATTGCGATACGTAACTTTTTCGTGTTACCTACTTGCACCTCTACCTGTTTGTCCGGATGCCACTTAGTGTTGCAGTTGTCTCTAGTTGTCGGGGACATAGACAACCTAGTCCTAGTGTTATTGGGCTTAGTGTGAGTGACGGGTGTCTGCCAGGTGTCTTTCTTGCCTTCGGCTATCGGAGAAAAGTGAGACGTGCGCCTCTCTAGCTTTGCTTTATCAGTGATCCTTTTCGTAGGAGGGCGTTGAAATTGCGATACGTAACTTTTTCGTGTTACCTGTTTGCACATCTACCTGTTTGTCCGGATGCCACTTAGTGTTGCAGTTGTCTCTAGTTGTCGGGGGACATAGACAACCTAGTCCTAGTGTTATTGGGCTTAGTGTTACCCTTCGGCTATCGGAGAAAAGTGAGACATACGCCCTTCTAGCTTTGTTTTAGCAGTTATACTTTTTGTGGGAGGGTTTTGAAATTGCGATACGCAACCTTTTCGTGTTACCTGTTTGCACATCTACCTGTTTGTCCGGATGCCACTTAGTGTTGCAGTCGTCTCTAGTTGTCGGGGGACATAGACAACCTAGTCCTAGTGTTATTGGGCTTAGTGTTACCCTTCGGCTATCGGAGAAAAGTGAGACATACGCCCTTCTAGCTTTGTTTTAGCAGTTATACTTTTTGTAGGAGGAGGGTTTTGAAATTGCGATACGCAACCTTTTCGTGTTACCTGTTTGCACATCTACCTGTTTGTCCGGATGCCACTTAGCGTTGCGGTTGTCTCTAGTTGTCGGGGGACATAGACAACCTAGTCCTAGTGTTATTGGGCTTAGTGTTACCCTTCGGCTATCGGAGAAAAGTGAGACATACGCCCTTCTAGCTTTGTTTTAGTAGTTATACTTTTTGTAGGAGGGTTTTGAAATTGCGATACGCAACCTTTTCGTGGTACCTGTTTGCACATCTACCTGTTTGTCCGGATGCCACTTAGCGTTGCGGTTGTCTCTAGTTGTCGGGGGACATAGACAACCTAGTCCTAGTGTTAGTGGAC
Organism: Psococerastis gibbosa; assembly: GCA_963971405.1. Classification (NCBI taxonomy): domain Eukaryota; kingdom Metazoa; phylum Arthropoda; class Insecta; order Psocodea; family Psocidae; genus Psococerastis; species Psococerastis gibbosa. The sequence continues at coordinate 2,746,513 of OZ020491.1, forward strand.
TTAGTGTTGTGGGTGTCAGCTAGGTGGCTAGGTGCCTTTCTTGCCTTCGGCTATCGGAGAAAAGTGAGACATACGCCCTTCTAGCTTTGTTTTAGCAGTTATACTTTTTGTAGGAGGGTTTTGAAATTGCGATACGCAACCTTTTCGTGTTACCTGTTTGCACATCTACCTGTTTGTCCGGATGCCACTTAGTGTTGCAGTTGTCTCTAGTTGTCGGGGGACATAGACAACCTAGTCCTAGTGTTATTGGGCTTAGTGTTACCCTTCGGCTATCGGAGAAAAGTGAGACATACGCCCTTCTAGCTTTGTTTTAGCAGTTATACTTTTTGTGGGAGGGTTTTGAAATTGCGATACGCAACCTTTTCGTGTTACCTGTTTGCACATCTACCTGTTTGTCCGGATGCCACTTAGTGTTGCAGTTGTCTCTAGTTGTCGGGGGACATAGACAACCTAGTCCTAGTGTTATTGGGCTTAGTGTTACCCTTCGGCTATCGGAGAAAAGTGAGACATACGCCCTTCTAGCTTTGTTTTAGCAGTTATACTTTTTGTAGGAGGAGGGTTTTGAAATTGCGATACGCAACCTTTTCGTGTTACCTGTTTGCACATCTACCTGTTTGTCCGGATGCCACTTAGCGTTGCGGTTGTCTCTAGTTGTCGGGGGACATAGACAACCTAGTCCTATAGTGTTAGTGGACTTAGTGTTGTGGGTGTCAGCTAGGTGGCTAGGTGTCTTTCTTGCCTTCGGCTATCGGAGAAAAGTGAGACATACGCCCTTCTAGCTTTGTTTTAGCAGTTATACTTTTTGTGGGAGGGTTTTGAAATTGCGATACGCAACCTTTTCGTGTTACCTGTTTGCACATCTACCTGTTTGTCCGGATGCCACTTAGTGTTGCAGTTGTCTCTAGTTGTCGGGGGACATAGACAACCTAGTCCTAGTGTTATTGGGCTTAGTGTTACCCTTCGGCTATCGGAGAAAAGTGAGACATACGCCCTTCTAGCTTTGTTTTAGCAGTTATACTTTTTGTAGGAGGAGGGTTTTGAAATTGCGATACGCAACCTTTTCGTGTTACCTGTTTGCACATCTACCTGTTTGTCCGGATGCCACTTAGCGTTGCGGTTGTCTCTAGTTGTCGGGGGACATAGACAACCTAGTCCTAGTGTTAGTGGACTTAGTGTTGTGGGTGTCAGCTAGGTGGCTAGGTGCCTTTCTTGCCTTCGGCTATCGGAGAAAAGTGAGACATACGCCCTTCTAGCTTTGTTTTAGCAGTTATACTTTTTGTAGGAGGGTTTTGAAATTGCGATACGCAACCTTTTCGTGTTACCTGTTTGCACATCTACCTGTTTGTCCGGATGCCACTTAGTGTTGCAGTTGTCTCTAGTTGTCGGGGGACATAGACAACCTAGTCCTAGTGTTATTGGGCTTAGTGTTACCCTTCGGCTATCGGAGATAAGTGAGACATACGCCCTTCTAGCTTTGTTTTAGCAGTTATACTTTTTGTAGGAGGAGGGTTTTGAAATTGCGATACGCAACCTTTTCGTGTTACCTGTTTGCACATCTACCTGTTTGTCCGGATGCCACTTAGCGTTGCGGTTGTCTCTAGTTGTCGGGGGACATAGACAACCTAGTCCTATAGTGTTAGTGGACTTAGTGTTGTGGGTGTCAGCTAGGTGGCTAGGTGTCTTTCTTGCCTTCGGCTATCGGAGAAAAGTGAGACATACGCCCTTCTAGCTTTGTTTTAGCAGTTATACTTTTTGTGGGAGGGTTTTGAAATTGCGATACGCAACCTTTTCGTGTTACCTGTTTGCACATCTACCTGTTTGTCCGGATGCCACTTAGTGTTGCAGTTGTCTCTAGTTGTCGGAGGACATAGACAACCTAGTCCTAGTGTTATTGGGCTTAGTGTTACCCTTCGGCTATCGTAGAAAAGTGAGACATACGCCCTTCTAGCTTTGTTTTAGCAGTTATACTTTTTGTAGGAGGGTTTTGAAATTGCGATACGCAACCTTTTCGTGTTACCTGTTTGCACATCTACCTGTTTGTCCGGATGCCACTTAGCGTTGCGGTTGTCTCTAGTTGTCGGGGGACATAGACAACCTAGTCCTAGTGTTAGTGGACTTGGTGTTGTGGGTGTCAGCTAGGTGGCTAGGTGCCTTTCATGCCTTCGGCTATCGGAGAAAAGTGAGACATACGCCCTTCTAGCTTTGTTTTAGCAGTTATACTTTTTGTAGGAGGGTTTTGAAATTGCGATACGCAACCTTTTCGTGTTACCTGTTTGCACATCTACCTGTTTGTCCGGATGCCACTTAGTGTTGCAGTTGTCTCTAGTTGTCGGGGGACATAGACAACCTAGTCCTATAGTGTTAGTGGACTTAGTGTTGTGGGTGTCAGCTAGGTGGCTAGGTGTCTTTCTTGCCTTCGGCTATCGGAGAAAAGTGAGACATACGCCCTTCTAGCTTTGTTTTAGCAGTTATACTTTTTGTAGGAGGGTTTTGAAATTGCGATACGCAACCTTTTCGTGTTACCTGTTTGCACATCTACCTGTTTGTCCGGATGCCACTTAGTGTTGCAGTTGTCTCTAGTTGTCGGGGGACATAGACAACCTAGTCCTAGTGTTATTGGGCTTAGTGTTACCCTTCGGCTATCGGAGAAAAGTGAGACATACGCCCTTCTAGCTTTGTTTTAGCAGTTATACTTTTTGTGGGAGGGTTTTGAAATTGCGATACGCAACCTTTTCGTGTTACCTGTTTGCACATCTACCTGTTTGTCCGGATGCCACTTAGTGTTGCAGTTGTCTCTAGTTGTCGGGGGACATAGACAACCTAGTCCTAGTGTTATTGGGCTTAGTGTTACCCTTCGGCTATCGGAGAAAAGTGAGACATACGCCCTTCTAGCTTTGTTTTAGCAGTTATACTTTTTGTAGGAGGGTTTTGAAATTGCGATACGCAACCTTTTCGTGTTACCTGTTTGCACATCTACCTGTTTGTCCGGATGCCACTTAGCGTTGCGGTTGTCTCTAGTTGTCGGGGGACATAGACAACCTAGTCCTATAGTGTTAGTGGACTTAGTGTTGTGGGTGTCAGCTAGGTGGCTAGGTGTCTTTCTTGCCTTCGGCTATCGGAGAAAAGTGAGACATACGCCCTTCTAGCTTTGTTTTAGCAGTTATACTTTTTGTGGGAGGGTTTTGAAATTGCGATACGCAACTTTTTCGTGTTACCTGTTTGCACATCTACCTGTTTGTCCGGATGCCACTTAGTGTTGCAGTTGTCTCTAGTTGTCGGGGGACATAGACAATCTAGTCCTAGTGTTAGTGGACATAGTGTTACGGGTGTCAGCTAGGTGTCTTTCTTGCTATCGGAGAAAAGTGAGACATACGCCCCTTTAGCTTTCTTTCTTTCTCGTTGTCTGAGCTTATGCTATTCATGTGATTGAAAAGTAATTATAACTTCTCCCTGTAACATAAAAGGGTCACTTCTATCATGTGTCTTTACTACCCACCCTGTGTTTTTGAATTCTTACAAAACGATGACAAATGATGATCCCACTAATAAATAGGTTTCCCCTCCTGTTGTCACTAAATGTCGCTATATATAGAAAACTATGAAATCGACATCCTTTCATTTTCCTATTTCTAAGACTTTCTGGAAGTTGTCTGTTAGAAACACTAACGAAGAGATTGGTCGTCAAGTTGCAAACAAAAGAAACTCCAAACAAAAGTTGAAGACCTTGGGAAATCCGAAATATATAGAAGAGACCAAACTGTTGATTAGCCTGTTGTTTCTGTGTGTCAGAAGCAACCTCTTCCAACTTCCGATGGAGTCCCCCTTGTAATTGGGGGGGGGGGGGGTGTTAGCAGGGGGTGGAAACAGGCGTGGATTTGTCATCTCGAGTTGAGTGAGGTTATTCTGAAATTATATCTGCTGTGACGTCACTGCATTTGCTTTATTACCTTTATAAATAAACTAAGGGTGTCTCCCCAGTTCTATATAGGAGACATCGAACAATCGCTTCCTCCAAAACATTTCTTGAATTTCAGGCGCCGCGTCATTTCAATGAGTGGTAATAGGAAACGTGACTGGTGGTACCTGAATTTAATAAAAGAATACTTTTGGTGTAATGGGAATGACCCATCTCTCCAATAGAAAGCTCTAAGCACACCTTTGTTTGAGTTGGGAGTAAATAATAAAATTTAGAATTCGGTAGATAGGCGAGAACTTCGTCGGCTGCACCATGGGAAGAACCATAGAAAGCGCCAACCGACCTGGGCTTGGACACCCAAGAAACGAATATCTGCAACAAGTGATAGAGGATGTAGAGGCCAGTGTAGGCCTACATACGTGGAGCTGAAGAGGGCGTGCCAGCATTGAGGGGAGTGGAGGCATCGATGGCTGCCAACCAGCCAGTCGGCTGCAACTTGAAGAAGACGAAACGTGAAAGGGCCAAGGGGCAGTGCGGTTAAAGTGGATTGTCTCGCAGAAATTAGAGGATATAGAAAAACTGGGCTTGGCGGGATTCGAACCCGCGATCTACGCCTAACCGGGGCGTCGTCTTAACCACCGGACCACAAGCCCTGAATATAACAGTTGATGTATATCCTCACCTTAGAACGCTCCCATCTATAGAAGAAACCCACTTTGTTATTCTTAATCCATGGCTGTTTCCTTCTTAGATTACACAGTTTTAAACAAATTAAGACAACTAAATCCCTTTGTTTATCCATTTGTGAGTCTGTCCCTAGAAAACTTCCCCTTATGATTTCTGATTGCGTCTTAAGTGACAATGATCATTAATTTATTCCTTAATCGAATAATTCTATGATATAATAATGTCTATTTAATTTAATTAATTGAACAAACACCAAATTAACTAGTATCTTATTGTGTTGAAATACCAAAAAATGTTTTGCAGTTAATTACACTTGATTAATAACTAGAGGAATTTCCAGCTAGAGTGATTATTCGCAACAAGCCACCCTCCCCCGCTATGAAAACCGAAAAGAAACTTTTTGGAAATTCCCCAAAGCATCTCTCGAAAACCAAACCGAATTCTCAAACCACCATTTTCTCAAGTAGAAAAGGTTATAATGAAATTTTTGAAAGAAATTAAATAATTAGAAGGTAATTAAAAATGTTTAATTTACGCGATTCCGAGGGATTTCAGTCAAAATCAAGTTTGAATTAGGGCGGGAAAAATGGCGGGGCAAGATGGCCGCCGGCTGGCTGCTACGCGCGCAATCTATAGGGAAATCAGTCCATTTTTTCAGCCACTGGGGAGCTTGCTAAAAAGTGTGAGTGTAGAGAGAAAATTTTATTCTTGTGCAAACAAAATTCTAATCTTGAACTGCAGGGCAGGTTTTTTTTATTTTTGAATGAATGAATCGCTTCCTTTGTATGTGTGTGCTGTTTTCAGGTCTGGCGTATAGCCATATATATATTGCGGCCATGGCAGTATTTTTTCTCATCAATCCACTAAATTTACCCCCAGGGCAAGTATATCGACTTCGATGGCCAGGTGGTAGCGTGCTTGTACATGTGCGAGTCTCTACACGCCATGCGATCGGAGACGTTTCGTTACTTGTCACAAGTACCTATTAGGTAACTTAGTGAGGCGACTGAAGAGGTCAATCGGATACATTCATTGAATTGTTTGTATGGGATTAACCTTTTTATATTTTAAAAAAAGTGCATAATATGTATCGTAAATGAATTATAAAGATACTATTATATAATACTGTTATGCTACACTAAACAAATGACAAATCAGAATTTAACAAGAATAAAAGAAATAAAAATCGCCAGAAAAACAAACAGTAATTAATGCCATGATAAACCGCACCATATGTCAAGTTCAAACCCAAATACACTGCAAACTTAAGAAATTAAAGTTAAAAACCGACACGAGAAAATCTTATAGGTATCAGTTAGTATAGAAGTACTGTATTATTGTACTTCCTTGGTAAATAATTGCCCCGTGGATAAATATCGGCTGCCTATAGGTTTTCCCTTTCCTAAAGCACTGGATTGATCGATGGAACCATTAATTACATAGTATTTAAAGACCAAGAAAAGAATATCTGTAGCAAGTGTTGGAGGATGAGGAGCTGAAGAGGGCGTGCCAGGATCGAGGGAGTGGAGGCATCGATGTCACATGTTGCTGCCAACCAGACAGCTTGGTGTAACTTGAAAAAGAAGAAGAAGTGAATAAATACCTCTATTGAAACCATTGAAATTTACACAATTGCAACATATCGCGGTGATCGCTAGGCGCCCATTCCACATACGTCAATCGTCAATGAAAAATTGAAAAATGACGTTTTAGCAGACATTAAAGACATACTAAAAATTCTGCTACCACGTCAATTTACGTCATTTTGACGTCATTTTTCAATTTTTCATTGACGATTGACGTGTGTGGAATGGGCGCCTTACAATGTGATAAACCCAAAAACAGATGAAGCAACCCTCTGCTGGCAATATTGGCTATACTACCCCCTCATCATAATCGAATATCGATTAAATAATGCTCGATTATCAGATGAGACAATAACTTAGGAGAAAGTGTATTTGTAACCCATTCATTTAACGATTATTTCATACAGTAGGGCCTATATATAGTGGAAACATTACTGTGATGTGAAATGTATTGAATGGTTGGGAAATAAATTTCGAAATGCAATGTTTGTATTTGATTGACGTTTGCCTCCATTTGGCTGATTGCATTGGTTATGTAGGTTTGATTCCCTTTACAAATTAGTAGAAATTATATTTTGGTCTTTTTGAGTAATTTATATTTTATGTCAGATTGATTAAATGATAATGAATTTTGGAATCAATCAATATAACGGTGAGTTTTTGGTAGGCTGTCTCGGCATACATTCGTTTTTTATTGTTCGTAGCTGGATTAGACGAAAAGCGCCTTAATACAACAACTCAATGAGGTTGTTGCTTGAGGTCTGGTGGGGGCTCTCTCTCTTAATCACTACTCTATTTGACTCGTGCCCATACTAACTTCCTTACTCCTTGGCGCTACAGCCCGTGTAGGGCCTTGGCTTACTCTGCCATATCGCGCCAGGCTGCTCGGTCCTGCACTCCTCTACGCCAGTCATCGACGCCAAGGGTCGCCAGATCCACCTTAACGTCGTCTAGCCATCTCATCCGTGGTCGTCACACTCGTCTCCTCCCTTGGGGCACCTTGTGTAAAGCTGCTTTTGTTGCCCTATTGTCTGGCATGCGTTCCACGGGCCCAAGCCACTTGATGCGGACTCTCTTGATTTCGGCTACTATCGTATGTTGTTGGTATATCGCGTAGAGCTTATCATTTCTACGGATTTTATACTTTTATACTTTCTCTCTGAGTCGTCCCCCCACTTTGTCAATTCAAGCTAATGCCTGTTACAATGTCAATGGTATAACAATGTCTGAGCTTGACCATTGACACTTGTAGTCGGTGTGAGTTGACACCAAGGAGTGAGCCAGTTATCCATTGGCTCATTATACGCTCGGGAACAGTATCAATCAAGCCTAAAACCCGCTGGGGTCGTTGGCATATTCTTTTTTGAATATCGGAGATTGGCGATCACCACGGCAATTTTATTAGCCATTAAACGAGGAAACACAACGACACCGTACTTCAGACTCCGCAAATGAAATTCAAGTGTATGTAGAGTATCGAATGCGTTCTTGGTCAAGATGACTAGGGAATAGCATTGAAGCCTAATGACTGAGGCACAACTCTAACATACACAACAACAAAAACTAGACTAAAAAGGCCGAAAGAACAGTCACGTTAAATGCACTGCCCCTTTTACTTTTACCTAGCATAATTAATTAATTAGTATAAAAAGTAATAAGTATTAATAGTAATTATGAATGGTTATATTACCCGCTCAACCACATGTAGTTTCTACTTATGGGTGAGGAGTCTAGTGACATAAATTAGATGAATAATACTAGGCCCCTAGGTAATTCTGTAAGTTGTTATATTTTGAAGAAAATTACTTTAAATTTACTTTATAGTTACACGATTGCCCATCACCACTTCAGATATAGATAAATGCAGTTGAACTCCACAAAGACAAAGTTGGGGGTTTGAAATTTGTCCTAGATGTCAACAAAGTGGGAAGACGTCATGAAATTGAGCAAAACAGACAAAATATAGACATGACAATGATACTCTCCGCTGTCAGCAGTTTTTAGCTCACACTCTATTATGTTATCATAGCAAATACACCCACTTTTGCTGATCATACAATATGTGAAATTTTTATTTTATTTTCGCTTCTTTTATCATTTTTTCGCTCTTAGTCGAGTCATGTTGGAAATTTTTTGTCTTTCTCCAATTCCCATTATTCATTTTTTTTTTAAATTTGTTGAGGTTTCCTCCGTTTGAAGTTTTTGTAATTTCTCAAAGTCAAATAAAGCAGCCTTTAATAAACTGCATAATGCACAACACTACATAGTACAGAATACAATGGTATAACTTATCGTATAATATATAATGAATAATGCTTGCACAGTACGGTATGTCTCAGTCATCTTACCTTAAGGCCAAACCGGAGGGGGTCACGTGACTGGCCTGGAAATGTCTTTGCCGGGGGTCGTAATATATGTTTCAAACCGCAGGGGTACAGTAAAAATCGATAGAAGGGTATAGTATACGCGTAGACATGCTTACACTATTGAATGAACCAAAAATTACAATTACATTAGGTGTAAAATTTGTGCATGAGCAATTAAAAACATACCTTTTAGAACATTTTTACGTGCCCCACAGGGAAGAAAAACCTCCAACTTTTGTAATGAAATGCACTTCAGTCAGAAGCTCAACACTTAATTAGACAGTAAAGCGCCAGAAATAGGTAAAACTGCAATTACTTTAAATAATACAAGTCAATTACGGAATAGGTACATGACGCGGGGCTTTGTTCATAAAATGGATATTCAACCATCTCGTGGCTGGAGACCGCTATCAATATGGCTGCTAGTGTAGTTTGCACAAGCTAAGTACAGAGTTTTTGACCGGGTCCAGGTATCCGCTTTGCTATGCTGCAATGTGTAAGACTTCGATATTTTTTGCGTTGGTACTTATCTCTGATAGTTGGCTTATGGTTAACGGGTGCCTCGTAAGGCATATTATGGCTCCTGCCGCTCCAGTTCTGTTATATTTCTATGTATTCAACACTCAACGCTCAAGGTCACAACTCTCCGGCTTGGCCTTAATTTTCGTGCATTTAGAGTTTTGACATATGGCTCAACTTGGCACGGTTTCACTATATAGCACCACCCAGGGACGGTTGTGGCCCATCCATTTGGGGGGGGGGGGGGGTAGTTGTGGGTCAAAAGTCAAAATAGAATAAACTTAATATGTAGAATCGATTAAATTATAACGCAAATAAATTAGCCTACAACAGACCTACTAAATTGGGCTACCCCATGCCCCCCTGTATCCGTGTATGGTACCACATGCATGCTACTTATTAAAATGTAGATGGGCATTTCTTCTACTCCTTCTACGATACTACTCATTGATGGTTGTACAATCGATATTATTGTTATGAAAATTCGACTTTTTATAGGTAGGTAGGCTACATAAAACGTGTAACAAGGGTGCTTTCAAACGATGGACAATAAAAAATGCATAAACGCTCCCATTACATAATTTAACCCAATTATTGTCACTTTGTTATTAAGAGTCTATAGAATTAGCTTATATAAAATTCTCTCTGTTTAACTTATGTGTTCAAATGTCAAACCCAGTCTTAAATTAAGGTTCTTAATGAAAAACAAAAAGGCTTCTCTTAGAGACAGAATTTTCCTTTGACAGCAGTTATGTTCGGGGCAGAACGCTTAAAGTCGAATATGTTTTTTGTGGAAAATGTCGCAAATTCGCCTTTAATCTCGAAATTTCCCTCAATTATGCTGGAAAAGAGAAAGCTCGCTGAGAAAAGTCCCTTTTTGGCTATTTCTGTTAATTTTCACATCTTGCCCGGCTTTCCTTGTTTACTTTCATTTAATTGCGTAACTTTTGGAACACGAGTTTTCTCATATACTTTAGGCTACTGTAGTATGAATATCATAACTTCGACTCTCATTCTAACACAATACCAATCGTATACAATATTGAAAACTGTATATGTCTTACAGTCCGTTTAGCTTACCATAAGAGAAAGACACACTTTTGGAACATGAGTTTTCTCATATACTTTAGGCTACTGTAGTATGAATATCATAACTTCGACTCTCATTCTAACACAATACCAATCGTATACAATATTGAAAACTGTATATGTCTTACAGTCCGTTTAGCTTACCATAAGAGAAAGACACACTTTTGGAACATGAGTTTTCTCATATACTTTAGGCTACTGTAGTATGAATATCATAACTTCGACTCTCATTCTAACACAATACCAATCGTATACAATATTGAAAACTGTATATGTCTTACAGTCCGTTTAGCTTACCATAAGAGAAAGACACCGGGTGTTCGTCTCAAAGTGACCTCATGATCCTCATGTCTCATGAAATAGCAGAGAAAATATGTTTCATTTAATTTTTAATTAATCACCCAAATCAAAAGTTAACACACTTAATACACAAGTCCAACATCCATGACTCTAAGCCAGAATATTTTAATAAGAGGATTTTTGCTTTCCAATTTATACGTAGTATAAGGAAAGCTTTGTGATGGTCGAAATTTTCGATTACGAGATTTCAACGGACTTACACGTTTTGAGGTCCCAGGAACCCAAAAAGGTGGTTTTTAAGAAATGTCTGTCTGTCGCTCTGTCTGTCGCTCTGTCGCTCTGTCTGTGCGTCGATTTCGGGGCAAACTCCTCGGTCGATTTTGATGAAATTCGGCATTTAGGTTCACAAAAATCATACCTCGGGATATTTTATTTTTATTTTGGGCTAACTCAATTTGGGGGGGTTTTATTTTCAAAAAACTCATAAAAAAGTCTAAAAAAATTATTTCTCGAAAACGGCTACAACGATTTCTTTTAAATTCACATATATTGTAGTCGTTATTAATATTGAAAAAATGCGGGGGTCTCATGCCCCTTGATAGTTTTCTTCTGGGGGTAAAAAACTAAAAATAATTAAATTTTATTGAAAAATGACTAAAAAATAATTTTTCTCTGAAACCTTTCCATCGATGATTCTACCTTCAGGCATGTTTTAGGTGTTAAATTGAGTAACGAAACCGGACAGGTTGCTTTCCCAGAAAAGTATTTGGTTTTGTAGAAAAAATGTTTTTTTGAAAAAATGATAGAAAATTCACGTTGAAATGCATTGCGCGCCCTGCCAGTATTGCTGAGTGGTAATGTGTTGGTCTGACCCTTCTAGAATTTACCTCACCTTTAGTGACATCAGGTGAACAACACCACACCCCTCCCCCCCCCCCCCCCCGAGATATTGGAAATTTAACCATAGGAAAATTATTTACCATGAAATTACTCATTTTCTCTATCTACTAATTGATAAATTGGAAAGCATGTTCGAGTAAACTCGGACCGGCTCTTTATTAAGAGGATGGTCACAGTTATGAAATTCTGACTGCATAACTTGTTGACATAGTGGCCGGGGGACGTCCACGAAACCGCTGGAGGTATGAACTAGAAACTGACGAGTTAGGAGTCCGTAGATGGTGGAGCGTCGTACATCACCGAGATTACTGGAGGAGTGTTGTAGAGCTAGCCAGTGCCCTTCAAGAAGAAGAAGAAGAAGAAGAAAAAGAAAATTAATTGCTCGTCTATCGAACATTGGCGATCATCATGGCAATTTGGACCTTAGAGACTGCAGCTCTGATAAGAGAAGTCATGCTCTTGCCAAACACTGTTTTTTGTTGTTTTTGAAAGTAAAATAAATTTATCTGATGTCCCGGTGGTTTAACAGTTAAGAAACGGAAACTAATACCATGTGATGAAGCACTACAAGAATCGTATTTTGTATATTATAATCCAAGGGAAGATAGAGCATGGTTGAAAAACATGAGTTGCCATGATGAGGCATTTAAAGAATAAGTGGTTAGACACTTCAAATTGTTCAAATTTAGAAAGATGAAATCTAAAGAGTTACACAAAATCTGAATAGGTTATAATCCATAAGACTAACGATTTTTGGAGAACATAGCCTAAGTTTGCTTAGAGCTGAGATGACAATGATTCGGTAGAGTAGTGGTACAGATACCGACTTTCACCCGAAAGGTTGTTTGTTCGAGTCCCACACTTACTACATTTTCATGCCATGCTTCGGAGGGCATGCAAAGCAGGCGGTGCCGGGTCTTCCTAGTTGAGTGTAAGAGAGGGCTCCATAGCCCTAACTCCGCTAGATTGGCTTAGTAATATAACAAAGTCAATATTAATTATTTATTTATTCTTAAATGGAGCAATACCACTGCTGCCGGGCCTCGGGCATGTTTCTGACCACAACATCCCTAATATAAAGCAGTGACCAAGAGAGGGGATACTCCACCAGTCCTCAAGTCATTGCATGGCTTGTCTTGTCGCGGCGTTTTTCCTAAGGCGCTGTTTCCACCGACCTGCTAGTGCTAAATACAAATACGGTGACGTGGTAACAGACATTCAAGACTTCGGCGGGGTTTCCACCGACCTCGCATTGCAGAATGCAAATGACATTGACGGAAATGTTTGTTTTACTCTATGCCATAGTTAAAATTGATCAATGATCATAGAGTAAAATCACAAACAAACTAAAATTAAAAAATGGCGTCATGGGATATGTTAAGTACAAACATTTTAACAGATTTCTATAAAAAGAAAAATTCAAATTTCCGTCAAAGTCATTTGCATTCTGCAATGCGAGGTCGGTGGAAACCCCGCCTAAGTCTTGAATGTCTGTTACCACGTCACCGTATTTGTATTTAGCACTAGCAGGTCGGTGGAAACCCCGCCTTGTGATTAATTACTATTCCTCGATTGTTTCAGAATGGATTACCTGCCAGTGCTGGTAATTTTCGCGGCTACCTGCGTCGCAGGTCCACCAAAGTGCCGGATGTCCGAATTTTTGTGTGGTACGGGACATTGTGTGGCCCTGGACAGGTACTGTGACGGGGAGGACGACTGTGGGGACAAAAGTGACGAGCCTAGGTACTGCTCACGTAAGTACCCACATATTAATCAGATCAAAGGACTTTGTAAGCAGTTAGCAGTCTCAGCACTGCGCAAGTTGAATGAAGTATTGTTATGGAGCGCTGACAATGCCCGAAAACTGAGCTCCCGCAGTAGTTCAGTAGAAAAAAGTCTGTTGATGTAAACTCTATGAACCAACCCATTTAAATAAATAATTTATTTATTTCCTTCCTTAATACAATATCCAATACAATCAATACAACAATATAACAAATATTACAATTTTACTACTTATTATTTTCTATTCGCGAGTTTATTTCCTTCAATGAGAGTTCTCAGTGTTCAAAATGTTATGTAAACAAGAAATTATCGTACTTTTTGGACGAAATTAAAGAATTGCTCGTTCCACAGATACAAAGATATAAAAGGGAACAGATGAAATAATCTTACAAAAATCCGAGCTTTCTGTGAAAGCTGTCTATTTCCCTTACAGATTTACGAGTACAACTGTGCTACAAAATTGGTTTAAGGCTCTTTATCCGATTTTTTTAAGGTAATAATATTTCAGTTCTGAAATTATAAACTTCCTGCGATAACTTGGATTTTTTATGAGTTTTTTGTCTGTTCACTTTGTTATTTTTGTATCTGTGGAATGAGCAATAAATTATTTTCGTCAAAAAATCAGCAAAATTTCTTGTTTACAAAACATTTTGAACACTCAGCCATAATGGCAACGGCAGCGGTTAAGACGACGCCCCGGTTAGGAGTAGATCGTGGGTTCGAATCCCGCCAAGCACAGTTTTCCTCCTCTAATTTCGGTTAATGGCAATGGTGCAATATTATATTTAACAAAGGGTTACATTAACTGCTGTGTGAATAGCCATTCGATGCGGGGTCTCTCAGTCATGGAACAATTAATTTTCCAACGAATGTTATTTATTTACTAGAAAATCAAAACGCGCTGAGTGAATGCTTCAAATGTTTTAATAATAAAAGACGTGGCATCAGCCAGCTCGAAGTGCTTTAGTCTCTGTTGCTATGACAGCTGACGCCACAGAGTTAACTGATTTTTTTTATTTTTTATTTTTAAAGATTATTCGCATCAAGCAATTCAATGAATGTATCCGAATAACCTCTTCAGTCGTCCCTGTAGGTAATACCTGTGTTGAGTTACGACAGGTCACCGATTGCATGATGTGTAGAGACTCGCACAAGTACGAACAAGCTATCACTATGCCATTGAAGTCCTTAAAAAGTTAACATAGGGGTGTGCAATAAAATATAACATGGCGACAGGCGCGGATCTCGAATGGGACCAAGGAGGAGGCTAAGATTAAATACGAAATGTTTTTGAAGAAAAGGACTGAAATATTGGGGTTTTACGCATTTCCTGAGCAATAAGGGTTCTGTATTATGGGTAATGAATACAATCCAGCACAAGGGGGGTCTCCCCGGGGGAAAATTTGTGAAAAATAAGACTGACGTAGTGGGGTTTTACGCATTTTGAGGAACCTAATGGGGGGGGGGGGCTATAGCCCCCATAGCCCCCCCCCCGTAGAGCCGCGCCTGCAGCAAACAAAATCAAGGGACGTGACGGTATACTAGCTAATCGGACCACAGCTGTCTTCACTGGATGTGTTGGAGAAAAATGTTAGAGATTTTCCAAAAAGGGAAAAAAACAACATAAAAATGAATTACAGGCAACAATTTTGTGGATTAAAAGGCCGGCAGACGAATAAAATATCTTAATCTGACGATTAAGAGCTTTTCAGCCAGAAAGTGACGCACAGTCACCCTTGGTAACCCTTTCTGAAGTCTTCCCCTCCCCCGCTCCCTGGCTCCCTGTCCTGACAGCCTGCGGGTCAAGATAACCTTATCTGTCCTTTTTCAGTGAAAACAGAAAAGTTGCAGTCATTTTTTCGTTGTTTCAAAAATTGATTTTGGGCAGAGTGTTTTTTTTTTTTTTTTGGAAATGCTTCATATTGTCGGTGGAGTTTCAGATTTCTTTTTTTAAATTTCATGTCTCCTGAGGCGTTTGGTGAATAAAAGTAACTGGCTTCCAGTCGCAATTTAAATATTGGCGCCAAACTTACAATTCAAATTCACAACTTGTGCACCCCCTATGTTTGAAACCATCATAAAATCTCTCTCCTTCTCTGAAACCAAACTGTCAATAGTTTTTGAATATTCTATATTTACAAAGTCTTCTTGTCCTTATTATATTACCAATACAACTGCTATTTCACTGCCGATGCAATTCAAGGCCGTAGCCAGAAATGTTTTTCGGGTGGGTCCATCTGACGTCCCAATATGTTTAAAAGGTCATTCTATCTAGTGTACACTGCAAATATTTCGAGGGGGGGGGGATCCTCCTCTGGCTGCGGCTGTCTGCCAACATATCTTACTGATGGACTGAGGTACTGAGCTCGGGAAAGGCTGCACGTAAGGTAAACGCAACTGAAGTCAATTAATTCACACATATTTACAGAACTAGACAACTAGCTTCTTGGTTTCCTCATTGACCACCTCTTGAAAATATGGCCTTTATGCCGGAAGAGAGGTAACTGGAGTTGAATAAATTTTCGGGACGAGCTGGCTATGGGATAGGAGAGTTTTTCAAATTTTATCCTTCCACTTTGACTTTGACACAAACTATGGAAAACAGAGTCAGCAGTTTAGACAAATGTGGGTATACAAGCGAATACTGCGCATATCTTAGTATCCCTAATGCTGAGGCCCTTAGGCGAATGGATACAGAAGCCGAGTTGTTGCTGACGGTTAAGAAACGGAAACTAACATACTTTGGCCGTGTGCTGAGGATCGCAAAGTTTCGCCTCCCGCAGACTCGTATTTGTACTTGATTAAAGTCATGCTTTCGCCTGTTTCATCGCGTCAATGGTAAGCTTGTATCAGCTTGACCATTTTCGCTTGTAGCCGGTGTAGGTTGACATCGAGAACGTATACCAGTTTGCCAATGGCAAAAAATTCATCCGGAAACAATATAAATAATGTCCGAAATCCATGGGGTCGTTGGCATTGGACAAGGGACCTATAGGCCGCTATAAGTAAGTAGGCCTGGGTCTATAAAAAGTCTTTAAAAAAATAACTAACTAATAACTATTGCCTTCCGCATGTAATAATCCAAGGGAAGACAGAAGGACAGAGAAGGACAGGAAGATTGGGCTCATGGAAGTTGTAGAAGACTACTTGGTGCATGGCCGTAGCCAAGGGGGGGTTCACACCCCCCCCCCCCCCCCCCCGAAATAAATGGCTTCATACTAGATAGAATCAAATTTTGAGAGGAAAAATAAAAACCACTATGTAATACCCAATGAAATATCTAAACCACCCCCCCCCCCCCAAAAAAAAAAAATCCTGGCTACGGCCTTGACTTCGTGCATCATATAATCGGGTATTTTTTTACTTTTCGGTTTTGTAGTTTTTCAAATAATTCCAGAATATGCATTATTTTAGTAGTCCGTTCGGGTATTTATGAAAGAACTAAGGTACCAAAAATTTAATATTTCCTATTACATGATCCATGAAGCAGTCTTCTACGACTTCCATGAGCCAAATTTTTAATGACTTGCTTTGTTAATTCAATAAAAAATAAAAAGTCAATAAAAACAACAAATTTTGGGGTGCTAATTTTCTACGTAGCATGACTAGCATGTCCTCTTAAGCAGTGGTTAGACAAGAGCACTAGCACGTCCAAAGTCGCCAATCTTCGCTATATCAGGCATTTAACGAAGAAAAATCCTTCTGCCAAGTGTTTTATTTCATCAACTTCTGATGAAATGTCCCGGACTGTCCCACGTCCCGCTCCGAGCGAAAACCTCTGTCCCGTCCCGTGACCTTTAAGTCCAGTGTCTTGTCCCGCGTTCCATCCCGTGCAGCTGTTTGAGAACTTAACTATAAACCGGAAAGACGAGGTTTGCTGCCTGAATACTACCCGTAACTTACCATCTCAGACTGGGGAAGAACTCCTTATGAGCGTTATCGCATTGTTTGTTTGATCACTAGCCCCCATATGCTTTAGCGTACAATATATTCATACAGTATATTACTTTATGTATATTTTGTTTTAAAGTCTTTTATTGTATCTTATTGAAAAAGCTTTTAAGTATAGCCTAAGGTGCCTTATACTTGTTGAATATTGCTTTTAGTCTAACAAAAAATTTCCAATTTTTCAGTTTATTGCGAATGCGCTTTATAATATAAAGGGATTTTCTATATATTCTCGGGATCTCAAGCAGCTTACGATGCACAGGGGTCTCGCCAAAGTTGCCCCTTTTCAAAGGACCATTTTCATTCATATATGTATTATTGCATGCAAAGTGAAATATTACAAATTTATATTGCTCCACATATGAAAATTGGATTCTGTAAACATTCAAAAAGGTAGTACGTGTATTGAAACAGAAATATTACATGATACACAAGCTCACAAGAGATTTAAGCTCTGACTCATACTGGAAAAGGTGCAGTGCTTAAAACTTCTGGGGGTTGGGTAGGAGGCAAATGCGGCCGTAGAGGGGGTGCAGTGGTTCAATGTAGGCATACTGTACATTCATAAAGTAACCCCAATAATACTAATAGTAATCTCTCCCTCTTTTTTTTTATATTTTATTTAGTAATTAATTATTATGAGCCATTATGGAGTACTTACTGAATAATATCCTTATGTAAAATAAATAAAATGGCTAATTATATTTGTCAGTATTTGAAATTAACTATTTTTTCCTTCGGATAGGCTACTTTCTGTTCATTGGCGCAATATATTTTTGGGGGGACCTTACGCAAGACAGAGCAGGGCCCCCCCCCCCTACAATTTTGTGCAATTACACTAGACCTAAACTTTAATTTCCCTTTCTTAATTTTTTTTTTTAATTTTTAAAAATTCCCCGCAAAAGAAACGTTTTTTTCTTTTCTGCGGGGGCACTCTTTGGCCCTTATGCCTTGCTTAAATTGCTACCCTTCTGTTACGCCACTGCTTCTGTTGCCTCCTCAGCTCTGCTGCAGTCTCCTTCTTGCTATTCTCTCATTGGTTGCTCAACGGCTCAACACCGAAATCATTCTAATCACTTCATAGCTCTTTTGCGTATAATAGTGAGCAAAGTTGAAAATAGAAGCTACTACCCGACTGAACCCCCCCCCCCCCAAAAAAAAACGTTAAAACCCAAAACAAATACCATCTCCATCATCTTATATATATAGCAAGGGCCAAAATGTGAAAGGAACACTTTCCATTCATGAAAATATTAACCTGGAAATAGAAAACCTCATCAAATTTTCATACTTGCTCAGAGTTGCCAACATAGTAGCGATGAAGCCATGGGTAATCCCCCCCCCCCCCTGCAGCAAAGTCAGGGACCGGCAGTTCTCCCCCGCCCCCCTTTTGGCGATTTATATCAGTGGGACGGAAGGCAGCAGTGAGTCTGTCCTAATTGCCCCCATATCCGACCTTTTGGATTGCTCCACCCGTTCCCCCTAAAATTCAAATAATCTCTTGTTTTCATTTTGGGAAACAATTTCGCTAATTATGGGATAACTATCCCAACTACCTACTGTATTATTCTGGAACTATTGTAGTATTCATGTAGGTATAGGAGTGAGTATAGTTGAATTCGCTGCAGCACGTCAACTAACATCTTCTGCTTCTTCTTCTTCTTCTTCAGGCTCTACAGCCCTTGATGGGCTTTGACCTGCTTGACAACACTCTTGCAGTCTTCTCGGTTTTGTACCACGCTCCACCATCTACGAACTCCCAACTCACGAGGGTCAGTTTCCAATTGATCCTTCTAGTTCGTCAACCAACAGTCACCAAAATTAGAAGATATAGAAAATCAGGACTTGGTGGGATTCGAACCCACGATCTAGGCCCAGATAGGCATAATATGGAGAAGTGACGTCACTTGGACTCAATTCAAAGGATTTTCGGAAGTGACTACTTTTACCGCGCCTAAGGCCCGGCTCATAGTGAACCCAGCCCACGTGCAGCACACACCTATAACCCACCTGTGGCAGGTTCTATGAAGCACACTATCGAATGAGTTGCCGCACATTCCATGTCCATACTTCTCTCATTTTGCGTGGACTATATACCGTTTGTGCACAGATTTCGTGGGCGTGGGTACCATTTCTCGGGAACAGCCATTCCCAAACTGTGGCTGATGGCACGAATCCTGGGTGAAGACTGGGTTCAATATGCGGTACTCAATCCATCCCATTGTCTGGGTAGTGCATGGGTTGGATGTGTGCTGCGCGTGGGCTGGGTTCAATCTGCGACGGGCCTTATCCTCATGGAGGGTCCGCTTACGTCTATTAAAAGTTCAGCAAAATAAAAATAAATCTAAATATAAACCTGCAGAAGAACAGGGTATACAGTATAAATGAACCAAGTTAACGTATGAGATTACTAAAGCGCCTTATGAGATTATGAGACTTATTATATTAGCAAACCTCCTTAGCTGTAACTTTTGCATGGCCCCCCAGGGTGCCCTACTGCAGTACGACAATGACACAACTGCTGTATTTTGCGCTATCGTCGTCGTAACTGCAATGTTCTGACTTATCGCGGTGTTTTGAGCTCCCCTCCCCCCTCGCCCATCCTCTCTCTAGCTCTCTTGGGAGATGTTCCGTGTTGCTTGCTATTTATACAATACAATGGTGCAGGCTAACTTGGCAACGTTGCTTTAATGAATACTTCTGTGTTTAGAGTCGCTTAGAGAATTCACAGTTTTAACATGAGGTTTCTTTCTTTTTTTCCTCACTTATTCTTGGGGGCCAATCTTGCCCCCTGCTGAGTTTTATTATTATTATTATTATCTTATTGCAGCAGCATTGTGTAAGTCCTTGGTCCCAGTCAAGCGTAAGCTGGGGATGCGAACAATAAATAAATAAATAAATCTCGACTTTTGGTTGTTCTATTACTAAGCCAACCTAGCGGAGTTAGGGCTGTAAAACCCTCTCATACACTCAACTAGGACGACCCGGGACCGCCTGCTTTACATGTTATTTACAATGTTATTTGTATTCTTGTACAGTATGTATGCATACGCAAAAATGATCAGCAATTAATTCCTGCTATTGCCAGTCTCACCATCAATGAGGGCACATTGGAAAGAATAGAAGAGGGCGGCTGAAGAAGGTATTTATGGATCAACTGAAGGAGGATGCAGAAGCTCAAACGTACCAAAAGCTGAAGAGGAAGGCGCAGGACCAAGAGAGCTGGAAGATGATATGCAGGGAGTTTCTGCCAACCAATCGTTGAGATTGTTACCTCCAAAGAATTTCAAATCTATATATAAAGAACCGGTCCGAGTTTACTTGAACATGCTTTCCAATTTATCAACATTAGTAGATAGAGAAAATGAGTAATTTCATGGTAAATAATTTTCCTATGGTTAAATTTCCGATATCTCGATATTCTCAACACATTACCACACAGCAATACTGCCAGGGCACGCAATGCATTTGAGCGTGAATTTTCTATCATTTTTTTCAAAAAAACATTTTTTTTACAAAACCAAATACTTTTCTGGGAAAGCAACCTGTCCGGTTTCGTTACTCAATTTAACACCTAAAACATACCTGAAGGTAGAAATCATCGATAGGAAGGTTTCGCAGAAAAATTATTTTTTAGTCATTTTTCATTAAAATTTAGTTATTTTTATTTTTTTACCCCCAGAAGCAACCTATCAAGGGGCAAGCGACCCCCCGCATTTCGTTAACATTAATAACTTCTACAATATATGTGAATTTAAAAGAAATCGTTGGAGCCGTTTTTGAGAAATAATTTTTTTAGACGTTTTTTTGGAGGTTTTTGAGAATAAAACCCCCCAAATTAAGTTAGCCCCAAATAAAAAAAAGGTTCCGAGGTATGATTTTTGTGAACCTACATGCCGAATTTCATCAAAATCGACCGAGTAGTTTGCCTGGAAATCGACGCACAGACAGACAGACAGAACGACAGACAGACACAACGACCGACAGACAGACAGACAGACAGACATTTCGTAAAAACCACTTTTTTGGGTTCCTGGGACCTTTAAACGTGTATATCCGTTGAAATCTCGGAATCGAAAATTTCGACCATCACAAAGCTTTCCTTATACTACGTATAAATTGGAAAGCAATAATTATCCGCTGCTATATTCTTGTAAGTCAAGTTACATTCATTTGGAATTAATGTAACTGCAAAGGCTTTCAGAAGGTCCTAGTAGAATTCGGAAAATTGGCTGATCTGAAAGTGAACTTCGAAACGTTTCGACTACAGCTGCGGTCAACATCTTCAGTGGCGCTACGTAGACTGTACTTCGCGGCAAGTGACTGTTTCTTCTGCATTGGGCCTACTTGGAATAATTTAACCTGACTCCCGGATAAGTTATTCTTTTCGTTTCGTTGGTATTGTGCAATTAAGCAGCTTCTCTACCCCGCCAATAACATTTCCCCCTCCCATTGCCAAAGACGAGAAGGAAATATTAGGGAGCCGTAAGACTGCAAAAACCACCCTCCGGCGATTTATGCCATAAATTTGGATTGGGGAGGGGGGCAATCGAGCTAATGGGCCTCTTGCAATTTATAAAGCAAGCCAATACTAAGCGAGCTCACTGCATAAATATTAATAAAATTAACGCGAACGCTTTTGTTTTGATCTTTTTCGAGAAATAGGTGGGGATAAGGTTGTTATTTGTTACTATTCTACGGTACTTTTTAATTACGCTTGTTTATGTTTGTTTTTTATTTTTAATAAATCATTTGTGAAGTTCGTTGTGTTAGTTTGTTTCGTCTTTAAAAGATCTAATTCACAAACTATGGGTGGCCAAAACTTTATGTTCATGGAAAAAATTCTGCTTAAGAGCATTAGCGTAGCCAGAATTTTTTTGGGGGGGTTCACTTTTCATAAAGTTTGTCCGCTTACGATAGGTTTTCGAATGGGGTGGTGTTTCATTTGCCCCCCCCCCCCCCCGGGGATTGTTTTTTAAAAGATAGGCCTGAAATAGTTTGTCGGCAAAAAAATTTGATTTTGCAGACGATAACTTTATTAACAAAACTGGAAAAGGGGGGACTGGGGTCTCCCCGGCGAATTCTTTTAGATAAATATAAAAAAATGGTTTGCTATTTTGCTAAATTTGGGGGGGGGGGGGTTCGGACCCCACTGACCCCCCCCCCCCTCCTTGGCTACACCACTGCTTAAGAGTGTACATCCCGTAGGAAATTGGCAGCCCGAAATGTAATACTTTTTATTTTTTATTTAATTAACTAAGCAAGTTATTAAATGCATTGTAGTATTATATGGTATATATAACACTGACATTAAATTAACTTTGGTTGAAGAGGTAACCTCCTCGTTATAACCGAAATTAGAGGATATGGAAAAAACTGGGCTTGGTGGGATTCGAACCCACGATCTACGCCTAACCGGGGCGTTGTCTTAACCGCTAGACCACAAGCACCGACAAGTCCAGTAATCGCCAAATCCTCTACTTACACTCAAATTGACATGGCGGGATTCGAACCCACGATCTACGCCTAACCGGGGCGTTGTCTTAACCGCTAGACCACAAGCCCCGACAAGTCCAGTAATCGCCAAATCCTCTACTTACACTCAAATTGATATGGCGGGATTCGAACCCACGATCTACGCCTAACCGGGGCGTTGTCTTAACCGCTAGACCACAAGCCCCGACAAGTCCAGTAATCGCGTAATCCTCTACTTACACTCAAATTGACATGGCGGGATTCGAACCCACGATCTACGCTGGACCACAAGACCGACAAGTGCTGTCTCCTCTAAACCCTCTACTTAGTATTATATGCTCTTAGGCGGGGATTCCACCGACCGGCTAGGGCTAAATACAAAAATGGTGACGTGGTAGCAGACATTCAAGACTTAGGTGGGGTGTCCACCGACCTCGCATATCAGAATGCAAATGACATTGACGGAAATGTTTGTTTTCCTCTATGCCATAGTTAAAATTGATCAATGATCATACGGTAAAATCACAAACGAACAAACTAAAATTAAAAAATGGCGTCATGGGATATGTTAAGTACAAACATTTTAATAGATTTCTATGAAAAGAAAAATTCTAATTTCCGTCAATGTCATTTGCATTCTGCAATGCGAGGTCGGTAGAAACCCCACCTAAGTCTTGAATGTCTGCTACCACGTCACCGTTTTTGTATTTAGCCCTAGCCGGTCGGTGGAATCCCCGCCTTATTGACATGATCTTTATTGTCAAAACGACGCCCCAGTTAGGCGTAGATCATGAGTTCGAATCCCGCCAACTACAGTTTTTTCTATATCCGCTAATTTTGGTCCACCTCGGTCCAAGGCCGTAGTTAGGATTTCAGAAACTCCATTGGATATTACATAGTAGTATTTATTTTTCCTCCCAAAATCCAATTCTATTTAGTGTCAAGCCATTTCATTTCAGGGGTTTAACCCCCATCAACCCCCCTGGCTGCGGCCTTAATCCAGTCGCCATTACGCGTTTCCATCTTCACCACCAAAAAAGGAATAATACATATAAAGCCCAACATAGATAATAGTAATAACTCAATCTGTTCTGGTTATGAAAATCTGTACAATGTAACAGAAGGATGTAGAAAGGAGGTCAAAGTCATCATAGTGAGCAATCCAGCAGTATATAATGCCAAAACGGCTTATATAAGACCACGTTATATTCGAGTCAAGTCCGTTGTAATTATGATAAAAATATATTGCACTGGAGCTCCTATAACTAGCGACCATAAACCATTTTACCCAGCAGTTTTGAATTATAAACTGGCTATTTCAACTCGCGACTTAATAATTCAACTCCCGTAAATAACAGACTTGGTTGCAGAAACTATTGTGATAAAAGTCGGAGAAAATGGTATCCGGGTATCATGATGTTATCGTATCAAGTAATGCAATTGCTAAATTGAACATTCGTCTTAAAAATGACATGTACGATACGAGTGAGAAAATAAATTATTTCTTGTTTCTGTAAATTTTAATTTTTTTTAACTTTTTTCATTCAACGGTATACTACAATAATATAGCGCCATGAGATTTTGTAGAGATAAATAACTTAGTTAAAATGAAAAGATAGAGCTAAAAAGCAATGACAGTGCTATATAACTGCAAAGGCTTTCACGGCCGGAGTCGAATGAGGAACCAGTAGAATCCGGGCTGATGGGCCGTGGTCGAAGTGAAAGTGAACTTCCAAACGTTTCGTCAACATCTGCGGTCGACATCTTCAGTGGAACTGCGTAGACTTCTAAGATTGTATCTCGGAGGCTCAGCAGCGACTCAGCAGCGACTCAGCAGCAGCTCACAGTCGCTGCTGAGCCTCCGAGATACAATCTTAGAAGTCTACGCAGTTCCACTGAAGATGTCGACCGCAGATGTTGACGAAACGTTTGGAAGTTCACTTTCACTTCGACTACGGCCCATCAGCCCGGATTCTACTGGTTCCTCAATCAATGACAGTGCTATTTGATGGGAACTTTACATATCTTAATGTTTTTAATCTCTATTTTAAAAAAATCTATATCGTTAAAAATATAAAAATACGTAAATAATGAGTTTTTGTTGTGTTAGCCAAACTGTTGGAGTTTGGGCTATGAAACCTTCTTTTACATTCTACTAGGCAGGGCAGAGCCGCCTGCTTTACATAGCAATAACAACAATGTCATATATTACATTTCACAACATTATCATATTAAAGAAACATTTAAAATGCTTTATAATTAATTACTGAACTCCCATGACAAGAAACCCTTAGGGTTAAACTTTAGGGATATATGCCCTCCAAAGCTTGGGACCCAAACTTACCATTTTTTTTTATGCCAAACTGATAGGGGACAGAAAGAAATACAATATGGGAAAATTATGCCATTAAAAATTATAAAAATATCTATTATCTAATATAAATATAATACTACAAAATCTGATATAGTCCTATATATAGTCCTCTACACTTTCTCATGTCTATAAATAAATAAATAAATAAATAAAAATTAACTTTTTATTCTATTACTAAGTCAACCTGGCGCAGTTAGGGCTATAAAGCCCTCTATTACACTCAACTAGGAAGGCCCGGGACCGCCTGCTTTACATGCCCTCCGAAGAATGTCCAGAAAATTTAGCAAGTGTGGGACTCGAACCAACAACCTTTCGGGTGAAAGTTGGAGTCTATGCCAATACTCTATATGTCCTGACCCTGAAACCCGGTTATTTTTCCTCCACGACGATGATTTCTCTAATACCACTAATACTTAGCTGGGACTAATTCTCCTGAAACGCTCGAAGTACTCATCAACTACCGTCAATTGCCCCTAACTGCAGACCCCCGGACCCCCTTGTTTCCAGTAATAAATAAAATTCAAACTTTACTGCAGTAAAGATGTACGTGTACAAACCACGCTTTTTCGCCCCAATTTCAACAATGGCAATATGTCCATACAATCTAGTAATTCGTCATAATAAAATGGTAACATTATGATTTAGTACGAATGTCCACAAACTTGTTTGCAGAAATATATAAAATCTAAACTTTACAGCAGTAAAAATGCGTATAACCATATTTTTTCGCCCCAATTTCAACAATGGCAATATGACTATGTCAATACAATTTAGTAAACTGTCATAATAAAATTGTAACATAACGATTTTGTACGAATGTCCACAAACCTTTATCTGCCCGCACCAAAGACTGCAACCGGATCAATAATAAAAACCTAATTAATTCGCCAAACATTACATAATCAGATAAACCAAACGTCAGAACCCGTTATGCAATCATCTAACTTGCAATTTTCTCAATCCCCATTTTTGATTAGGGTAACTGGGTCAATTCGAAGTAGTTTGGATTCCACTACGTTTGGCTTCGCTGCAGCAGCCAGGTCAAAAAGTCGACTTGCTGTTGTGTCACATTGTATTTCTCCCACAGCTCAACAGCGGAAAAGTCAAGTTGCATTTTCGAAAATTAACTTGATACCCCCAGCTATTACGTCCGCTTCGTTCTTGTTTAGTTGAACTAGATTTAAGCGAGTTAGAGGAGATTTCTCTATCCACCTCTGAAAGGTGAATTTGTGTTCGTAGGTTGGTTCAAGGCCATTTGCTGTCATTTAGAGGTTCAATGTTTATAGCGTTTTCTGCGGTCAGTTATCGCTATGAAATCGCTCTTGTTACATGGACATGTCCTATACATAATGAAATACTGTAGGAAGATGGAAACTGCCCCCCCCCCCAGGGTCTCACATCGACGGTATTTCAGGTACTCGTTCCCATTTCTTTCTAAAGTTGATTAATCCCTAGTATTAAGATGCAGGCTGGTGTGGGAAATAGCAGATGATTTCTATTAATCAGCCAACCTAGCGGAGTTAGGGCTATAAAGCCCTATCTTACATTCCTGATTTACATGTCCTCCGAAGCATGGCCAGAAAATGTAGGATGTGTGGGACACGAACCAACAACTTTTCGGGTGAAAGTCGGTGTCTGTACCACTACTCAACATGTCCTGACATTTCTAAGGCTTTCATTAGATTACAAGTGAACTAAAAGTAAAAAGTAAACAGTTGGCGAATCCTGTGGTAACTACGTTTAAATATAGTCCACGCAAAATGAGAAAAGCATGGACATGGAATGTTTTGATCCTGTGCAACCCTGCAAAAATATTCTTTGCACCATTTTGTGTTACCTTGTTGCATTGGATGCAAGGTATAACTAAAATTGTGCAAAGAATATTTTTACAGTGTTGGACAGGATCAAAACATTCCATGTCCATACTTTTCTCATTTTACGTGGACTATACTTGAAGCCGGAAGCCAGGTTCACGAAAATTAAAAAAAATCCTGATTTATAGTGAGAACGAAAATAAATAAATAAATACAATAACAACCGTACATTACATAGGCTGCTTCCCACAACATTATCGTAGCAATGAAAAATTTAATTTATTAATAATTATATTTTAATAATTATATTATATTAAAAATTAATTATTTTTTTGCAGTGGGACTCCCCTATAAAACTCATCAGTTATATATAATTTATTATAAGATAAGGTACTATAATATAATGATTACTGAAGTGTTTGTTATTGGTGGATAAATGAGTTGGGAGCTAAAGGAGAAATAATATGCTGCAATATTACTAAGCTAATCTAGCGGAGTTAGGGCTATAAAATCATCTCTTACACTCAATTATGAATTAAAGCCTCGGGACCGCCTGCTTTACATGCCCTCCAAAGCATAGCCAGAAAATGTTCTAAGTGTGGGACTGGCACCAACAGCCTTTCAGGTGAAAGTCGGAGTCAGTACCACTACTCTACATGTCCTGCAATTTAATTCACCATCTTGAATGGACCTCGAGGTGAGTTTAATCCATTCATTCACGGGCAAGCCCCCTGCCCTGAATTCTAACTTCTTGTGCCATCGTACAATGCATTTATTCTTAATTCTTAATTTTTTTTTAGCAGAATATTTTTTATTTGAGAAAAAACAACAACAATGAAACAGGTACTGATGGCGTACGGGCTTCTAAAGCCCAGCGATAACAATTCGATTGTAATGTGCATATGTATGCATACTGTATATTGTCTTGGAAATGCATTCATTCATTCATCTTACTAATACGGAAGAAGGAAAAGTCGAAATACATTATAGGGAATTGACTTGAATTCCACCAATTACGTCTTCTCCGATTTTGTTCGAACTGATTTGAACGACTTTGTTGAGATTTATGTGGTTTCTCAAACCACCTGAAATTCTTTTTCCATCCCTAACCTCAGCGGAGTCTCTATCAGGGGCGTACAATTGGCGGTCCATCGTGGGCTTTTCCCCCCCCCCCCACCCCCCAGCCTCGAGCACTTTAAGACGTGGTTCCCCCTGTTTGCAGCAATATGAATATAAGCATTTCTTTGCTAGCTTTGTAAAATCTACAGCTATACTTAACTTTTATTAAAATGCGTAAAACTCCACTATTTCAAACTTATGTTTTCAAATGTTTCTCCCCAGGGGAGCCCCCAAGCCAATCTCTTTGGTTAAATTTTTGTAAATCTGTGATTCTGTGAAAGGGGAAGCCTATGCATGAAAAATTTCCCTGCAAAAAGCCTGATGACGTCATAAGGTCTTAGTTTTGCCCCCGCCATCATTTTCAAACTGTACGCCTCTGGTCTCTATATTCGAAAGTGAAATCCTCCAGCTCTCTCCGTCCTGCGCCTTTCTCTTCAGCTCTGGGCATGGCAATAGCCAGAGGGAGGGGGGGGTCTGGACCCCCGAAATATATTCAGCGTACACTAGATTGAATGGAATATTGGTTCCCACCACTGTGCCCTCAATGCATTGGTTAATACTTGGCTAAATCTAGCTATACCGTAACGTTATAATTTCAATGGTAAGCATGTATCAGTATGCACACTGGCACTTGTAGTCGGTGTGGGTTCACCGAAAATCAAAAATCACATCAAAAATTCCAATGTCTAGAAATTTATTCGAAAGGAATACAAATAATTTCCGGAAATCGGTGGGGTCGGTGACAATGTTCAATGCCTGTAATAACGTCCATAAGCTGCCCTTTAGTAATAATAATAAAAAGGTAGTAATGATAAGGAATATGAGAGCAACGAATCATTCGCACATGTAAGCATGTAACAGAGCTCACTGTGAACCAAATAATTGGAAATGAGCGGGTTAAAACTGGAATGAATAAATCTTCTCCAATTCCAGAGCGACAGCTGGGATCCCTAATAACTTGCCCCCCAATTAGTACAGATCTGGTCCTTAACCCCCGTATCCCAGCCCCCCCCCCTACACAATTATTTTCCAACCTTGTTACCCTGTTACATATTACCAGCAGATTAAGGGTAGATAAAACTTGATAGTACAAGGTTACTTGAAATTCTGCCAAACCTCCCACTCCCCCCGGTGCGTGGTCTCGTCATAATTCCCGTGGGCAGTTTTTTTTAGTTTTTTCAAGTTTGACATTTTCGGTTTGTTGTGATGCAATTATAAGCTAAATTTCCTTATAAATATTATTAGTCAATCATAAGTAAATTCAAACCCCGTTTTCCTTTCAGAGATAAAATCAGGACATGTAGAGAATTAGTAAGAACTCTAATTTTCACCTGCAGCCCAATCATACCGATTTGGGGTTATTATAACACCGGGGTTTATTTTTTAATGCCGCAGAAGTAAGGTGTCACGTGATGGTGTTATAATATGCGCGGGAAATTTCAATTAATTGTTTAATGATTGAAGGAAATACTAATAAATATTAAAATGTACAGGTAGAATTTTGAAATGTACCTAATAAGAATTTTAATTAATGTGGCTACATTTAAGGGAGAAAATATTAAAAACTAACTAAAAATGTTAATTTATATTTCTATCTCCCGCGCATTTTGCACTCATTTGTTTTAAATAATTGAATAAACCCCGGTATTATAATAATCCCATATCGCCATGATCGAGCTGCTGGAAGTCTATGGCTCGAGTCCCACGATTGCTTCAGAGGGCCATGCTAGTTGACTAGTTATTTGCGTTTTTTAAGAGGACTAACTTCACTAGGTTGGCTTAGTAATGGAACAAACGTCATTATTTAGGTATAAATATAGCCTAAGGAAGTTTTCACTCAAAAAATTATTCTCTATAGTGTAGACCATCAGCAGTCCTACTATGGCGATTAGCAAGACTCGTATCTGTACTTGGTTAAGTCATCCTTTCGCCTGTTTCATTGTTTCAATGGCAAGCTTGTCCCAACTTGTCCATTATCGCTTGTAGCCGGTGCAGGTTGACATCGAGTGTGTATACCAGCTTGCCAATGGCAAAACATTCATCCGGAAACAATATAAATAATATCCAAAATCCACGGGGTCGTTTGCATTGAACAATGAACCTATGGGCCACTATATGCAGACCTGGGTCCATAAAAGGTCCTTTAAAAATTACTAACTATGGCGATTAATTTTTACTTATTTTTGAGCCCCCCAAATGACGCCCCTTAAATGGCACCTCTGCCATGCTCCCTAACAATCCCAACATCGTTTTACAACTTCTTTCAGCGCATTGAATAACAATTGATAAAATATTCATATGAACTCATTAAACATGGCCGACTTTACTAACAAGTGAGTTCATTAACGTGAGGTAGCAAAATTAAAATGAATTAAAATTCTTTTATGGAAAATCTCTCTAAATATTAAAAGAAGCAATTAGCATAACAAGAGATGGGGCGGATCGCAACATCCCTGTTCAATCCAATGAATTTATTGTTCAATCTCTACTAATGATATTAAATAATTATTCACGTATAGAATAATACAGTATACAGTGAATATTGTACCTTCTGTATTCCAATTTTGTAATCAAATTAATTTTAATTGGTTTGCTAATTATTCTAAAAAGCAGATGGATTGCGTACGTAATGGCATTGCATTTCATTGCATAATTTATGTCACGGTAACGATAAATTAATTCAGTAACAAACTATGTGAGTTTTACTGTAACAATGTAAGAGTAATGATTTTTGCTTTCCTATTTATAAGTAGTAAGGAAAGTTTTGTGATGGTTGAAATGTTCGGTTTCGGGATTTCAGTGGATTTACACGTTTAGAGATCCCAGGAACCCACAAAAGGGATTTTTACGAAATGTCTGTCTGTCGGTATGTCCGTCTGTTCGTTTTGTGGGCAAACTAAAAGGTGGATTTAAATGAGATTAGGCATGTAGATTAAAAGAACCGGTCCAAGGTTACTCGAACATGCTTTCCAATTTATCAAGTAGTAGCTAGAGAAAATGAGTAATTTCATGGTAAATAATTTTCCTATAGTTAAATTTCGGGTATCTGACGTCACTGGAGGTGAGGTAAATTCTAAATAGGTCAGACTAACAAATTACCACACAGCAATAATGGCAAGGCGCGCAATGCATTGAGCACGAATTTTCTATCATGTTTTCAAAAAATAATTTTTGTGCAAAACTTAATAGTTTTTTGGGAAAGCAACATGTCCAGTTTTATTACTAAATTTAACACCAAAAACATACCTGAAGGTAGAAATCATCGATAGAAAGGTTTCGCAGAAAAATTAATTTTTAGTCATTTTTCATTAAAATTTAGTTATTTTTATTTTTTTACCCCCAGAAGCAAACTATCAAGGGGCAAGCAACCCCCCGCATTTTGTCAACATTAATAACGACTACAATACTTGTGAATTTAAAAGAAATCGTTGGAGCCGTTTTCGAGAAATAATTTTTTTAGACGTTTTTCGGAGTATTTTGAAAATAAACCCCCCCCCCCCAAATTGAGTTAGCCCAAAATAAAAAAAATGGTCCCGAGGTATGATTTTTATGAACCTAAATGCCGAATTTCATCAAAATCGACCGAGTAGTTTGCCCGGAAATCGACGCACAGACAGACAGAGTGACAGACAGACATTTCGTAAAAACCACTTTTTTGGGTTCCTGGGACCTCAAAACGTGTAAACCCGTTGAAATCTCGGAATCTAAAATTTGGACCATCACAAAGCTTTCCTTATACTACGTATAAATTGGAAAGCAAAAATCCCTTTCGGCTCTGGCCGATCATGAGTAGGGAGATTCCGCAGACCCTGCTTTTCCTCTACGCTACCTACGCTATGTATGTAATAAAAAATAATTCATTATTTTTCCGACCACAACATCAACACACAAAACACTCTTGTGTTCCAAACAATGATGACTATGAACTTTTACTTATTAAATTATTTTTACTTTGACATCTTGAAATCGTTGATTTGTTGTAAAAAGTGTTCGAACTCTAACAGGCTTCACAGTCTATGAAGAACCTTAGTAACATTTATTTAAAAAAAATTAAAAGTATCCAAGTAATGCTCCATTTTATAAACAAAGTACTCTGTGCTCTTAAATCAATTTTATGTAGCCTATCATATTATTCTAACATTCTAAACTTTTATAAATTAAAACCCCAGCACTGGCTAATCGTGTGGGGTCGCCCTAATACCAATTAATGTAATATGTTGTTGACCAGTTATAATGCTGTAAATTCTTCTTCTTCTTCTCCCTTATTGCCGCGTGCGCAGCGTGGGGGGGGGGGGGGGGGGTTCGCCCCGAACCCATTTCCTGAACCCGCCCCGGTCGGACGCTAACGCCTTAAGCTCGGCCATTATTTCCCCTCTAGCTCCGGCGAGTTCTTCAATCCTTCAATCCTCGAGGGTTGTCCTCGGTCTGCCGATGGGTAAATTATTATTATATATTCATTGATAAATTACTTGAATTGTTTGTATTGTTGGTATCAAATAATTAAACAGTATATCTTAGATAACGCTTAGACTCTCTCCGGTCCTGTAATGGTGATGACAATGGATTCCTCCCCCCCCCCCCCTATACCTTTTATCCTTCTTTTTTTCACTACTCCTCTGTTTCCTTCTTCTCTATTTAATTTTAATTAATTTATAATAGGCTACAATGTTGTTGTTTTTTAGTTTTTAAGGTTAGCATGAAAACAAGACTTTATAGTCGCCTTTTGTTTACAATAAAGTCGTTTTTTCATTTCATTTCATTTCAACAGTAAAAAAATTATTATATTATATATACAGTGCTACTATATTATATTATTACTTCAAATTTCCTATCTGTGTTACGGTCTGGGGGCAACTTCATATAGAACCCGTCAATGCTGTGTTTTGCTGGACTTTCACAGCTATCACCCCATTTAATCGCCCCCCCCCCCTATTTACTGCACATTGTTATCATTACATATCAGCTCTCTATATCCCGATGTACACCCTTGGCAGCTTTCTTCACTAACATTTCCATTTTCTGGGTAATATCCAAAAGTATTAAGGGATTGCGGACGTCTTCGGGTGCACAAGATGACTGCTGCAGTCATAACCAAGATGGCTCAGTCAGCAACGACTTATATTTATGTCGGCCATTGCTCTCAAAACCGTTTTTATGACCTGGAAGCTGGGTTATGTAGATGATGGTCCTCAGCTTCGTGAGGAAGGAGGTCAAAATTGTGATATTGTGTGGTAATGGCATCGACACTATGGGAGATAGCTGCAAAGTTACGGAAAAAGATGACATCGCCTGGGGTTTTTTGTTTGTTTCCAACGCCTGCTTTCAGCATTTCTACTTTAAGCAACCCTGTCAGCCTGGAGGAGTGAGTCTGTTTGTTAACTTGAGACACCATATGGAAAGACTCCTTCACCTCGGGGGAAAGGGGAGTTGACTGACAGTGTGGACCTCATGATTATAGTGGGTTCCGAATCATATGGGAAACATGGTAAAGTCACACTATTAAATCGGAGGTGAGGAGGACTCGCCACGCACGTAGACTGACTGGTTTAGTCTCAGCGCGTTATCATGTCACCAAACAAAATTCCTTTCGGCTCTAGCCGGCGATGAAATGTAGGGAGATTTCATAAAAACCCCGATCGCATGCGAGCACTTTAAGGAATGTATCTGAATAACCTCTACAGTCATTATACTAAATTACTTAATACCTGTGTTGAGTTACGACAGATATCCGAACATATGGTGTGTAGAGACTTGCACATGTACAAGAACGCTACCACAGAACCCAAAAAAATATGAAAATATAGTGGTACCTACCCCATTGAAGAAAGCTGCTAAGTATCGGTAAATATATTATATATACAAATGTATATATTTTATATACAACATACAATCTATATGTATATTTACTTAGGTGGTACAGATAAACTTTTAACTCTGTAGCATGTGCTGCTAGAGTGTAAAGTGTACAATAAGAACCAAAATCTATAAATGGTTATAATATATTTATTTATTCAGACATTTTTGACAATAGCTTTTCCTGTGTTTTCGCCGGTAAATAGCCCAATAAAAGTTTTAGGTAAGTTTTCAAATCCGTTAGTTGTACTTTCTCTGTACTGCAGTTTACCCTGAAAATAATTGGAAAAAGTTACTGAGTGAGTTCAAGTTAATGTAACATCTGCACCGTGTAATTGCCAAGGCTTTCACGGCCGGAGTTACGTGACGAAGCATTAGAATCCGGGATGAGAGGCCGCGGTTGTTCTAAAAGCGTACTTCCAAACATTTCGTCAACATCTGCGGTCGACATCTTCAGTAGAACTGTATAGATTTCTAAGATTGTATCTCGGAGACTCAACTCTTAGAAGTACGCTTTCAGGGCGACCACGGTCTATCATCTCGAATTCTACTGCTTTTTCTTATTTTTTTTTCTTATTATAAAAAAGTTAATCGCATACAAACAATTTAATGAATTTATTTGATTAACCTCTTAAGTCGTCTCAGCAGGTTAGCACCTGTGTTGAGTTACGACACGTCTCCGGTCGCATGGTGTGTAAAGTATAACCACGCTACCACCTTACCACCTAAGTCGATATTTTGTATACCTTTATTACGTAACTCCAGCCGTGAAAGCGTTTTTAATTCTAAACAGGTCTTTATATTACATTGGGTGAATTTCGGGCCTTTCTTAAATTTGGCTTCTTTCTATAAATGTCTGTTCTATCTAAGATTGGCGGCCGTCATGGCAATTGGGACCTTGGCGAGTGCAACTCTGTTGAGGCGGTTATTACACCGACGTCAATAGTGATAGTAATGGTGGTATTGACGTGGGAGCAGACATTAAAGACAGTCTAAAAATGTCTGCTACCACGTAAATATCACCAACACTATTACTATTGACGTCGGTGGAATAACCGCCTAAGGAAAGTCGTGTTCTTGCCAAACCACTATTTATTTTGTAAACCAGGTTGTTCTTCCTTTGCCGAGATTCCTTCTATCCCCCCTTAGATTATTACATGTACAAGGCGATACCACTCGTTCCTGATCACATTTCTGTTAGTTTCCGTTTTTTAATCGTCAGCAGCAACGCGGCTATTGTATCCATTATCCTCAGACATGATCTCTCCTAGATAAGAGCAACATTCGTCTGTATTCTTACATTCCAAATTCTCCATAGTTATAATTTATTATAATTTACCCATGAGCTAAATATAAAAAAAACTCACCTCCTTTAACCAGGCCAAATTTTGCTGGTTGGCCTCTTGGTACCTATTCTTCCAACGGTACACTAAGAACCCTTCCATGCGCAGCTGTTTATTCACCATGAATCTCTGCACAAGAGTGGCTGAGAAAACATGAATGACAAATCTATTGGTAAAGGGTAATAACAATGGTGTAATACTATTTAACAAAGGGTTAGTTGGACTTACATTGCCTGTTGTGTTAATAGTCATTGGAGGCATGGGCGTCATGGTCATCGAACAATTAGGACGGAACCCATTGTCTGGGGAAGGGGCGACGAAGTACCCATGCCTCTAATGACTATTAACACAACAGGTAATGTAAGTCCAACTAACCCTTTGTTAAATATGAATGGCAAAGCTAGCTAGAAAATTAGAAAGCTCCACCAGTACACGGCAGTGCTGAGAAACATTGCAATGAAGCAATAAAATGGTTGTACCCGAATCAGTGATGGATTTAGCTTTTTATTTGAAGGAGTCATAGCCGCAGTGCCGGATTAACCCATGGGCACTTGGGGCACAGGCCCCCGGCCCCCCCAGAAATGCCTAAAATTCCGGCCCCTCCAGAATGAGATATTTTTATATTAAAATATAAAAATATTAGAAATTAAAAGTAAAAATTGAAAGTAAAACCCCACTATTTCAGCCCTAGTTTTCAATTTTTTTCTCCCGGGGGAGACCCCCGGGCCCCCCTGTCCATAATTATATTGATTCTTTGTACTATACACGCCAAATTGTACCGCACCTTCGAAAACCTATCGTTACGCCACTGACAAGTGCCTCCCCCTTTTATGAGGTCTGGGACTGCCTCGTCCACCTCTGGTTTGCACCCACGGCCCCCCCATATCTTGTGCCCCCGTCCCCCCCAGGGGCTAATCCGGCACTGCATAGCCGAAGCCTTAATTGCTAACAAAGTTAAAATGGTTTACGGTAGCCTGTTTTTTATGGCTAATTTTTTGATTATATTTATTTTTAATAAATCTGTCTCATTTTTCAGACCTGCCTATTCAACTAATATTATGCTCTTTAATTCTATCCATAAAATACCTTCCGGTCTGCACGTCAAGGCCATCTCAGTTGTTGTAATTTGTCTGGTACACACCCGATCTTAAAGGTTTCTCTACTGCAGGCTTGCAGTTATATAGTCTCCTAGCGAGTTGAGTATTTTTATTTTGAACGACCCAAGCCATCCCTTGTCCAATGCTAACGACCCCGTGGATTTCGGACATTACCCCTAGGGAGTTAATCGATTAAACCCTACTGCAATGCCAACGCAAAGGCATTTTTCGGTGTGCCCTATGCAGTATGCACTGTATAATTTCCTGTACCTTTGGGATAGTCATCAGGGTTTTCGTTATAACAGGAGATGGCACCACAAACGGCGGTCCTGCCATAAACGTTCATTTTGCTCAACACTGCGCTACTCATATCGCCCCCCACGTTGTCAAAATAGCAGTCGACACCCTCAGGTGCTGATTCAGTTAGAGCTTCCCTCACTGTGGTTTTCTTGTAGTTGTATGCAAAATCAAATTTGAGATCTTCACGAAGCCAGCGTACTTTCTCGTCGGAACCAGCGAATCCTATGACTTTGCAACCTGGAAGGATTAAAAATAGTAATACAATACCATACCAACACTATACATGTAATTGAAACTCGTACCCAAACATGGCGAAGTGAAGCCTGTTACATTGTGTCAATGGTAAGCTTATCGTAGCATATCCATTACCCCTTGCAGCCGACGTAGATTGGCATCGAGGACGAATACTAGTTTGCAAATAACAAAAAATGCAATTCATTCAGCAGTTTCAAAAAGTCAATGGAAACATGTCCCATGTCCCAAAATCCATGGGGGTCATTGGCATTGGGCCAATAGGACACCATAAGTAGGCCTAAGTCTATAAAAAGCCCTTAAGGAAACTATTCTCGGATGCCATTTCTGTGATATTTTGTTGCGGTAGGCCTATACCGGTACATTGCCAGCAGTTCTTCTTCTTCTTTAAATGTCTCCTCTATCGAAGATAACATGGCAATTTGTACTTTGGAGACTGTTGCTCTGAAAAGGCAGGTCGTGCACTTGCCAAACTAAGCTGCGTCAAGGTTTTCAACCAGGATGTTTTTCTTCTGCCAGGAGCCCTCAATATCCTTCTACCTTCTATAGATTATTACACGCAGAAGACAATACGTTTTGTTCCTAATCACATGACCGAAGTATGTCCGAAGGGAGTCCGAAGTACAATATCTTCGCGCTTATGACTCTAATGTTGTAAGTTTCCGTTTCTTAACAGTCATAAGCAACTCGGCTACTGTATCTGTTCACATCAGGACCTCAGCATTATAGGGACAAGATCTCTCCAGGCAGGATATATGTCAGTATTCAAATACCTTTTATTTTAGCGATTTGTCCAACATGGCTTCCTACAGCACCCGCAGCTCCGGATACTACAACAGTTTCTCCTGTTTTTGGCTGACAGAGCTCGAGAAAACCGAAATATGCCGTTTGTCTGCAACCATAGAATAGAAGTAATAGAACTGTTCAGAACTACAGCGTTAAATGTTCTTTTCCTTATTAATTTATTGAAGTAAAATACAAGCAATTTGAAAAGAGTTGGATGATGCTACGCCATTGGAACGAGTACGGGGACCTTGAGTTCTACAATATATAGGAGAGGTATAGGGACATTCGCTTATCACCCTGCTAACGGGCAGTGGCGTAGCCAAGGGGGTGGACCCCCCAAATTTAGCAAAACAGCAAATACATTCCTCGCCCATCGGCCTCCCGAATCCTCGGCTGCTGGACAAGGGAAATTAAGTCAATTAAGACCATCCCCCCAATTAGAAGTTGCCTATCTACGTCAATGAGAACGACTTTCCTCTTTTTCTACTATTTTTACGAAAATTGGAGGGGGGGGGCCAAATGAAACACCACCCCTTCGAAAACCTATCGTTTGTGGGTAAAATTTATGTGTTGATGTTGCATGAAAACTGGACCCCCCCCCCATCAAAAAAAAATCCGGCTACGCCCCTGTTGGTGGGGCCATGCCAAGTTGAACAGAGCCTGTTAAAAACTGCATTAAACTCGGTAGTGGGCAGTGGCGACATACCTTTTAAAGTGTGGGAAAACGAATGAAACCTTATAACTTACCCAGGCCGCCCAAGCACGCCGAGGCCCAATGAATACGGAAAATTTTCATAATTTGTAAGCTTTTCCAATTCCGTAACTTGATCTTCACGTATATTGGTCACTGTTCTCCAGCCAGCATTAGAAAATACAATGTCCCCCACGGAGAAATTTTTGTTCTTGCTCTCAGTAACCCTGGAAAAATATGCCAAAAAATATAATAATAGAGTATTAAATAAAACGGATTCTCGAGGATTTAAACATTAATATATTTGACAGTTGTCAGGGCAGAGAGCCGACCAGGCGACCACACCACATTACACACAGTAAACAAAAACATTATGAAAACACTGCTGCCACTACAAATTATGGCGCGTAGTTCAGTTTGGATTAGTTAATTCAATACTTCCCCTTAAGCCAAACTGAATGCTTCCCCTTAATATAAACTGAATGCTTCCTCTTAAGCTAAACTGAATGCTTCCCCTTAAGCTAAACTCATCATATTTAAAAACTTGCACATATCCTTAAATTTTATTTTAGGCAGCGGTTTTGTTAAAATGTCAGCTTTTTGTAAATTGCTCGGAACAAAGTCAATAGAAATGATTCCCTCATCCCTAAGTTGTCTTATTAGATGATAACGCACATCAATATGCTTGGTGCGTCTATGATGAACAGGATTTTGTATAAGACTCACGGCACTTAAATTGTCCACGTGTAAAATCACTGTTTGTACTTCCTC
Organism: Psococerastis gibbosa; assembly: GCA_963971405.1. NCBI lineage: Eukaryota > Metazoa > Arthropoda > Insecta > Psocodea > Psocidae > Psococerastis > Psococerastis gibbosa. Next base: position 2,785,484 of record OZ020491.1, read on the forward strand.
CATCAAATCAGTCAGCAATTGTCTCAACCACACAGCTTCTTGGGCTGCACAGGACGCGGCTATATACTCTGCTTCTGTAGTAGAAAGTGCCACAATTTGCTGACGTCTACTTGCCCATGTGATAGCGCCGCCGGCTAAGAAGAACACATATCCAGTTGTAGACCGTCTCGTATTTGTATCAGTGGCGAAGTCCGCATCAGAATATCCTGTAATTGGAGCAGTATCATTACTCTTATAAAGGATGCCTAAGTCCCTAGTCCTATGAAGGTACTTAAGGATCTTCTTTACAGCATTCCAGTGGCTTTCATTGTTTGATTCCAAAAATCGGCTTAAAACGTTGACTGCATATGCTATATCTGGTCGACTTACGATGGCTGCGAACATTAAAGACCCAATAGCTTCTCTATATGGGAAATTTTCATTCTTCTGTGAGGTTTCTTCCCCTAAAATTTTCCACATGCCTGGTTCCATCGGAATATCTGTACCAGCATTCGGACCATTTCCCAAAAATTTACGAACAATCTTGTCGACGTACTTCGTCTGGTGGATGAATATTGAACCATCATCATGTCTATTTATTTCAAGTCCACAAAAGTTTCTTACCTGTAAGATTTTGATATCTAGTTGATTCTTCAGGAAGTTCAGTACTTTTCTGACACATTCACTGCGCTGACTCAGCAGAAGTCCATCATCCACATATAAAGCCATCAGGATCAATTCTCCGTCAATTACTCCTGTATAAACACAGTTGTCTGCTTGGCTTCGCTTCAAGTTCATGCTCTTAAGTATAGCATCAATTTTCTCGTTCCAACATCTTCCTGCTTGCTTTAATCCATACAGTGCTTTATTAAGCTTGCACACTTTTCCTTCCGCAATATCTAGCCCTGGCGGGGGCTGAAGATATACTTCTTCTTTTAAGTCACCATTCAAAAATGCAGTTTTTACGTCAAATTGTTGAATATGCATTTTATACTTAGCAGCAAGTGCCAGTAGTACTCTAATTGAATCAAACCTTACGGTTGGTGCGTAAGTTTCGTTGTAGTCTTGCTGTGAGTAACCTTTTGCTACAACTCGGGCTTTGAATTTTAATTTCTGTTCATCTTCTTCTTTTATACTAAAAACCCATTTACTTCCAACTACACTTTTACCACTTGGTAGTTCACAAATGTTCCATGTCTTATTTTTCTTTAATGAATTCAATTCATCTTCCATTGCATCTAACCATTGTTTAGATTCATTTGATTTCAATGCTTCATCGAATGTTTTCGGTTCACTTACAAAATTCAATTCATATCGTTTAGGTTTCTTAATATTACCTCTTTCTCTTAATGAATAATTCGAGGCTTCTGGTTCCCTTTCGTTGTTCTCTTGCCCTGTTATTTCATTATTGCACAACAGCAGTTTTGAAATGTTACTTCCTTCGAATGATTTTACTTGTAGATTATTAAAAATCACATCACGTGATATTACAACTTTCATAGTTACACCGTTAAACAATCTGTAATTGTTGGTCCTCTCGTCATAACCAACCAATATCATTTTTGTACTTTTTGGATCAAGTTTTGTTCTTTTCTCATTTGGTATGTGCACATAAGCATTAGTTCCAAATGCTCTGACATGGTCCAGCTTAGGAGTTTGACCAGTCCATTCTTCATATGGAGTAGTTTCAACTTGAGAGTTAGGTGTACGATTTAACACGTACACTGCAAAATTACATGCTTCTGCCCATAAATATTTAGGTAAGTTCTTTGCCAATAGCATGGCACGGGCTGACTCCATAATTGTACGAAATTCCCTTTCGCTACGCCCATTCTGTTCAGGGGTGTATGTGGCGGTTAATTCTCTTTCTGCGCCTATTTCATTTAAAAACGTGGTCACTTGCTTTGAGCATATTTCACTTCCATTATCACTATGCAAAAGTTTTATATTAAATCCAAACTTATTCTTCACTCTTTGATTGTATATTTTCAAGCAATCAATAAAACTTGATTTCGTGTTCACAAAGAATAGTGTTCTAAATCCGGTGGCTCCATCTTTAAATAGTATGGCATACCTTGCGTTGCCCACAGAATTCTCGGACATTGGACCACACATGTCAGTATATATCAGTTCACCTGGCATCATCTTCTTCCTTTCCGACTTATTAAATTGTCGTCTATGCTGCTTTGCCATCGTACAGGCTTCACAAAAGAAATCATCTACATTAGAAAATGTAATTCCCTCAACAAGTCCATTTTTAACCATTTTCTTCAAAAATTCTTTGTTTATATGGCCAAGACGTTCATGCCATATTTGCAGTGGTTTCTTAACCTCTGAATTACACGCTTCAATACTTTTATTCACTGTAAACAGCATTGTGTATAAATTATTATTTCCTTTTATGCCAGTCGCAACAATTCTGTTTCCTTTCTTAATAACAACAGATTCACCGTATTTTATTATTGACATACCTTTGCCGGTAACTTCACCTTCAGAGAACAAATTCCTCCTTATTTTTGGCACATATAGTACATTATTTAATGTGGCTTTTTCCCATTGTCCATTGACCAGCTTTAAAATATTTATTACGCCAATTCCATCCACTTCTAACTCTTCATTATTGCCAACCGTCACATAGGTTTCACCATCAGTTTTTGTTAACTTCGAAAAATAATCCCGTCTGTAAGTCATGTGCTTTCCCGCACCACTATCCATAATCCATGTGTTTAGTTCATTATCAACTTTGCCAGTTTCAGAAATAAAAGCATCTCCATTATTACTTGACCTTGACTGTTCATTGTTGTTGTCAAAATTATTCTGCCGCCTTCCATGCCCATAATTTCCATTACCTCCACGACCATTATTTCCATTTCCTCCGCGGCTATAATTTCCATTTCCTCCGCGGCCATTATTTCCATTTCCTCCGCGGCTATAATTTCCATTTCCTCCGCGACTATAATTTCCATTTCTTCCGCGGCCATAATTTCCATTTCCTCTGTTATTTTGGCCTTTTTGGTCACAGTATTTAGCGTAATGGCCCTTTTGGGAACATTTGTAGCAAATAGCATTCACAGCTGACATAAAAGCAGCCTGAGGGGCCTCGGTTGTGTTGCCTTCCTTTTGCTTAATAATATTCTCCTCATCTAACAATCTCGAGACCAAATTGTCTATAGTTTGCTTGGTAGTTTCGACTGAAAACCACGCCTGCCGCATGTTTGCGTATTCTGGTGGTAGAGTACCCAATATTTTGGTCATAATTGCGGCATCGCTAAGGTTCTCACCTGCATTTTTTATTTTTCGGGCAATGCCTTGTACTCGAGCAATGTATTCAGCAATTGATTCATTACTGTTCTTTGTGCAGCGATGAAATTCTTCGAAGACTATCATTTTGTTTATCTCACTCTTCTGCCCATATATCGAATCCAGCTTTGATATTATTTCATAAGATGTATTGCAACCCTCAATCATAGAAATGACACTTACATCTAGTGTTGCGACTATTAGAAATTTTGCGTAACCGTCGCTGGTTATCCACTTCTCTAACTTCGTTTTATCTCCAGTTGGTGCCTTTTCATTTCCATTGGCAATGTTTTCAACACCTTTTGCTTGAAGAGCACAATTAACCATGAATTTCCACTGGGGAAAATTTTCACCACGGAATTTATTAATCTGCGAGGCAAGATCCGCCATTTTGTCTTAGCATTTAGTGCTTCCCACACTTTCCTTTATTCACTATTAGAAATAAACCTCGAAATGAAATCTCTTCAATATTATTATAAATACTTCCCGTATTTGCAGTTGCCTGGGCCCATAACCTATTAAATAAAACGGATTCTCGAGGATTTAAACATTAATATATTTGACAGTTGTCAGGGCAGAGAGCCGACCAGGCGACCACACCACATTACACACAGTAAACAAAAACATTATGAAAACACTGCTGCCACTACAAATTATGGCGCGTAGTTCAGTTTGGATTAGTTAATTCAATATAGAGGACTATGAAAAATCAAGTGACTTTTTTTCAAAATCGAGGTAATTTGCTAAATTTTTAAAGTTCGCGTCGTCTTATAAACTAACCATAAAAAAAAGTTTTTTTTACACAACAGGCACCTAAAAAAGTTACCACAGTCATAGCAAAAGGCGCTTTTAATATATTTTAGCAATACTTGGCAAACTTATCTTTATTTTATGTAGTATGCTTATTTGGCGATTGAAAAAGCTCATTTCATTTTAGGTAACAAAAACCAATGTGTAACTTGATTTTAATATCAATAGCAGGGTTCCCAAACCTCATTACAGCATTGTTCTGATAATTTTTCTATTGAACTAGGCTAAACGATTGCGTGCTCCCAAACAAATTATTGTTGCAAAACAGTTCTGGACTAAAAACTTCAGGCACACGCATAGGAGCTGTGGAGACTTTGATATTTTTCCAATAATGGCGTTTCTATTGTAATATTCATACCATCTTCTAGCTTTTTACACATGGATTTATTTTATGCCAAGGAACTTTTATCAAATTATGTAATTTAAATGGACATAGCATGCTGATAAAATTACCCTGTTTTGGTCTATTTAACCATATAGCCTAGGAGGCTTTACACAATAAAAAAACTTATAATTATTACATACAATAGAATACACTATAAATACAATTACCTACCCCGAGCCATAGCCAGAGGGGGGGGGGGTCCAGACCCCTCTGGTTACGGCTACCCCCCGAAATATTTGCAGATTACACTAGATAGAATAGAGTTGTTTTAAAATATATGATGTTGAGGTTACCCCACCTCCGGTGACGTCAGATGGACCCCTGAAAAAATTTCTGGATACGGCCCTGAATTACCTTAATCTCATATCACAGCCGCTCTTTGTTATAAAGCCTGTTACGTTACGTTACGTTACCATGTCTGAGAAGTTTGAGACTTGACCATTACTCGCCATTACAAGTATATGGCATAAGGCGCCCATTCCACCGACCGGCTAGGGCTATTTACAAAAACGGTGACGTGGTAGCAGACATTCAAGACTTAGGTGGCGTTTCCACCGACCTCGCATTGCTGAATGCAAATGACATTGACGGAAATTAGAATTTTTCTTTTTATAGCAATCTATTAAAATGTTTGTACTTAACATATCCCATGACGCCATTTTTTAATTTTAGTTTGTTTGTTTGTGATTTTACTGTATGATCATTGGTCAATTTTAACTATGGCATATAGGAAATTAAACATTTCCGTCAATTCTGCAATGCGAGGTCGGTGGAATCCCCGCCTAAGTCTTGAATGTCTGCTACCACGTCACTGTTTTTGTAAATAGCACTACCCGGTCGGTGGAATGGGCATCTAAGTACCAGTATACACACATGATATGTCTTATACCTTTTTAGAGCCAGCTGTCCATAGTGAATCATTATCACGCAATAGAGGACAATTGTTAGCATAACAACTCATTTCCTTTAACATATATGGTAATTAAAATTATGTAGCCTACCTGGAAATTTGTCTGCCAATCATAACCGTCCCAGCTTTTATTTGACCCCTTGCCGCAGCCATTCTCATGTAGGGGTCTACGCTAAAAAACAGCGCTTCTACCTGAAACTCTGTGTAAAGAAAGGAAACGTTAGCTAACTCGATTAGTCACAAGTGACGTCACATTTTGCAGCCACTTGACCCGTTTTTTTAACCATCAAACTTAAATTGAAGGCAAATATATACAGTATATATTGTACATATAAGAAGAAAGAAAGAAAATTGTCTTTATTTTCCATATGGGAATTTCCCATATACACACTATATTTTTCCCCTACTAAAAAATGTTTTTTAGAAAAAATAATAATTTTAAGGAGTATAAAAAGGCATTATTGGAGTGAAACCTGCAAATATGTCGTTATGCAATTGTGTAAGAACAGGTGTAATTGTCAATATCTGTTTTTAACTCGAGTTGCCCTCCTCCACTCCTACTTTCCCCTCAACTTCTACTCATGCAGCACTCCCTCTGCTACCAGTCTCAGGGGGCGGGTGGGGTAAAAACCATTGAAGATAATATGCACTAGCACTTGTGACTTGCCACGTAAAATAAATACAAATAGTTACCATAGCATGGTTAAATATTTCTGAGTCCACCCTTGCTCCCTACTACGTTGGGACAGTGGTTCTCGCACTTATGCAGAATATGTAAATAATCGACTATATACAGGGTCTGTCCGCAAAGTAAAGTCAGTGAATTTTTTTTTACGGAGACTGTATGCGCAAGCGCGTGCTTTACTGGCTCAGTTTTTGGTGGGGAGATCTGGCAAAAAGTTCCAACAAGTGCCAGCTGGCTACCGATCGTTGTAGTGGTCACATGAGTTGTTCCATGTGAGTCGGTACAGTAACCCGGTGCAAGAAGAAAAAAAGCGTTCGCTTGAGCAACGGATGGCGATCAAGTCTGGTGTAAAACTGGAGAAGAGTGCTGCGGAAACCATTAAAATGTTAGATGAGGCTTTCGACGACGATTGCCTTTTGGGTAGGTAAATTTTCCGGTGGCACAAGGCCTTCGCAGAAGGTTGGGAAGTCGCCAACGACGAGCCCCACGCTGGACGACCATCACCCTCCACTACCAACGACAATGTGCAACATGTGCGTGACTTTTTGAACACTGATCGACGTGTAAGTGTCCCTTTGATTTCCGATAAATTAAACATTACTAAAACCTTCAACAGACAACAGTAGTGAAGGTTAATGGCCGTCCACCGCGGGGCTCGTCGTTGGCGTCTTCCCGACCTTCTGCGAAGACCTTGTGCCACCGGACAATTTGCCCGAAAGGTAATCGTCGTCGAAAGCCTTCTTCAACATTATATAATGGCTTCCGCTGCACTCTTCTCCAGTTTTACACCAGACTTGATGGCCATCCGTTGCTCAAGCGAACGCTTTTTTGCTTTCCAATTTATACGTAGTATAAGGAAATCTTTGTGATGGTCGAAATTTTCGATTCCGAGATTTCAACGGATTTACACGTTTTGAGGTCCCAGGAACCCAAAAAAGTGGTTTTTACAAAATGTCTGTCTGTCGGTCTGTCTGTCTGTTCGTCGATTTCCGGGCAAACTACTCAGTGGATTTGAGTGAAATTTGGCATGTAGGCTCAGAAAAATCATACCTCGGGACCATTTTTTTTTTTTTTTGGGCTAACTCAATTTGGGGGGGTTTTATTTTCAAAAAACTCCAAAAAAACGTCTAAAAAAATTATTTCTCAAAAACGGCTCCAACGATTTCTTTTAAATTCTCGTAGATTGTAGTCGTTATTAATGTTGACAAAATGCGGGGGGTCGCTTGCCCCTTGATAGTTTGCTTCTGGGGGTAAAAAAATAAAAATAACTAAATTTTAATGAAAAAATGACTAAAAAATGCGAAACCTTTCTATCGATGATTTCTACCTTCAAGCATGTTTTAGGTGTTAAATTGAGTAATGAAACCGGATAGGTTGCTTTCCCAGAAAAATATTTGGTTTTGCCCAAAAAATTATTTTTTGAAAAAAATGATAGAAAATTCGCGCTCAAATGCATTGCATGCCCTGCCATTATTGCTGTGTGGTAATTAATGTGTTTGTTTGACCTATCTAGAATTTACCTCACCTCCAGTGACGTCAGGTGGACACCCCCCCCCCCCCCCCCGAGATATCGGAAATTTAACCATAGGAAAAATATTTGCCATAAAATTACTAATTTTCTCTATCTAATAATTTTGATAAATTGGAAAGCATGTTCGAGTGAACTCGGACCGGTTATTTCCTCTTGCACCGGGTTACTGTACCGACTCACATGGAACAACTGATGTGACCACTACAACGATCGGTAGCCAGTTGACGCTTGTTGGAACTTGTTGCCAGTTCCTCCACCGAAATCTGAGCCAGTAAAGTGAGAGCTTTTGTGTACAGCCTCCGTAAGAAAAATTTACTGACATTAAATAAATAAAATAAATAATGACTTTTTTGTTTTATTACTAAGCCAACCTAGCGGAGTTAGCGCTATAAAGCCCTATAAAGCGCTATAAAGCCCTCTCTTACACTCAACTAGCAAGGCCCGGGACCACCTGCTTTACATGCCCTCCGTACGCTCCGAAGCATGGCCAAAAAATGTAGCCAGTGTGGGATTCGAACTAACAACCTTTCGGGTGAAAGTCGGAGTCCTTACCGACCTTACCACTAATCTACAATTACATTACTTTCCGGACAGACCCTGTGTAGTAAAGCTTACCATCTTGCTCCAGTGGCGCCAATGTTTCTTCGACTAGCTCAAAATCTTCTTCTTTCGGTACGCCATTGAATAGATTTTTTAGAATAAAGGTGCGTGCTAGCGTCATGTTTGCCGCATAACTTTCAACTGAATACTGTGGGTTTTAACAATTAAAATACCGGTCTAGACTGTTGAGTTTAGACAGACAGATACACCAGGACCTGATGCGGTGGCTTCTGCTTGTTTATTTACCTACATGAATTTTATTATCAGTCATAGATGCAAGAAACTTGTTTATATGGCTATGCTATCAGCTGTCGTGCAATGAAACGGTCAAAAGGTCAAATAGAAAATAATCAGTACCGTAGAAATCGAATTATGCGAACTTTTGTTTACTGTTGTAAAATATTAAGAGAAAGGAGTTAATAATAATAAAAACTGACACTAAAATAACATGTAAAAATATATATAAAAAATAAATAAAATAAAATAAACATTATAAATAAATAACAAAAATAAATGATTAAGTCTTGTTTAGCAGCACTGTATGAGTCTTTTGTCCCAAATAAGCGCTAGCTTGGGGATGCGGGATGGTATTATTATGTATTGTATTTTTGTAATATATGCTCCTTGTCCAGGGAATACTGGACATGGAAAAGAAAGAAAAAGAAAAAGAAAAGAAAGAACTCTGATGGTCAGAGCTGATTATCTGAATTGGTTTCACAAAAACAACAGACGTCAAATTCGTTCAGGGGCGCCATTAGTCCATTAAAGTATTTTACAGGTGGGGAGACGGGGGGAGGGGGGGGGGGTTCTGGTGACAATTACATAGGTATACATTCTACAACAAGATTAACAAGATTAGAACGATTTCCTCGTTAGTCCGGATCATTGTTGGATTTCTCCAATAGCAGGGGGGGGGGGGATTTACCTGGGAACCCCAAATGAAGTACCAGATTTTTTTGAACATAAATTAGATTCAGTGAAGCGTGTGCGTGCGCTGTATTAGGCCTATGTAATAGTGGGCCCATGCAGCATAGTAACGTCCTTAATACGCCACTGATCGATCGATGAACCCGGTATTATGTAAACCCCGATGTTACGTTAATCCCAAATGGCCATAATAAGGCTGCAGGCGATGCAACTGTAGTAAAATTCGCTAAAAAACTGGCTTTGTAGTCGTATGGCAGTTCTATGGGCTCTGGTGGCCTGTCTATTTACTACTACTCAGTGGCGAAAATAACACCCCCGTGGCATTTCTGGGGGGGGGGGGGTGCAGTAGTAATTATTTACGTCACTGCTACTACCAAGGCCGTGCACAGGTTTTGATTTCGGGGGGTAGGGAGGCCAAAATATTTTGTACGTAATTTATAAATGTGTTGCGTTTTCTCCCCGGCTTAGGGTTCTTTAGGAGAGGCTGTAGGATCGAGGAATGAATGTTGTGAAATAATAACAACAAAATATTAATTAACAGAAATTATATTCTTGATAGAATTAGGAAAAATAAATATAATAAATAAATATATAAATAATAAATAAAAAGTAAGCGATCACCTCATGGCTCAATCCTAAATCGTCACATTGTCTGGGCTGAGGAGGGAGCGGAGTCCGAACACCCCCTTCCGGGTGGGGTTTAGCCCATCATCGTCAAAATCAAATCCATGCCACCACAACTCCTGCCAGCCATCATCCTTATGACTTCTTCCTACTTTAAAATCTCCTTTCTTTTTTTCTTTTTTTAAAATCCAAATCGGGTTATAAGAAATTCTCGGCCATCCTTTTTCGTAACATTTTCTAACAAGCCACCGCAAATTCAACCGGCCGCCAACCTCTCGTCAAAAACTTTTTTAAAGTAATAATAATAATAATAAAAGTATTCTTATTAATAAATAGAAATAAATAGTAATAGATACTTTATGATTTTGTGATTTTAAAAGATCTGGCGATAATTAAATTGTGAATAATAATAAAAGATAGAAAAATTAATTTATTTTAAACCGAATGTGATATTTGGAGGTTGGTTAATTGAACAAAACAAATATGGCGGATTTACAAATAAATAAATAAATTGAAAAAATTTAATAAATAATAATAAGAAGATATGTAATCGTAATATTAAGATTTAGTATATCCAGTAAACTGGATACACATATAAAAAGGTAGGGTTGCACGCTACAAATGAATGTCAATTCTATCCAGTGTTCAAACTCAAATAGATGTATTCCAATTCTTCAAACAATACAGGTTTACATTTAAAAAAAAATATTTCGGGGGGGGGGGGGTGCGGCCCCTTTGGACCACGCCCCTGACCACGGCTATGGCTACTACTACTACTAGTAGATCCTTACCATCAGAAGTGGGAATAAAGAGACACAAACGCAGAAAAAAAAACAATCGAATGCCCTCAAAACACTTTCATCTCTATACTATATGAGAACATTTTAAAAGGATTCTGATTGGATTTTGGAATGGAAAATAAATAAGCAAGAGAGACGTACATATTTGGATATTTTGGGGTCAGTTGGAAATAATTTCGCTGATTTGACGTTGTTAACCCCCCCCCCCCTTCTGTCCCTCCCCCCTCCCCCCTCTACTGTCCCTCCATCGGGCAGACTTGAGTAAATTTGAGAGCGGAAGTACTTTCGTCGAGCTTCACTTCTTCGGGATATTTCTTGAGATATTTCTTTGAGAATGTCCAGTTAAAAATGGTCGAATTTCTGTATTTCCCAGTATCGTTATTTTTAGATCTTATATACTATATAGGCTAGGTTTGAACTTTGAAGCACGGTTCTTTTGATATGAATTTGAAAATTTAATTCCGCAGTTCCGTTAATTCCGTTCCGGCTGAAATTTAAAACTTCTTAATTTCTATTAAATTAACTAAGCGTTCTTGTCGCTTGGCCCGGTGGTGGTTTGCTCGAGACTGGGAGAAGTTGTGTCCCAGTCGGATCTTTTGGGCGCCAACGACAAGGCCATCCAGGCTACAACGTTTTGGATCAACGTGTCCTAGGACCGGACACGCTAAGTAAGTAAGTAACTAAGCAAGTTATTAAAATATTGGTTCATTAAAGTTGTATCGTAGAAGACGTAAGAGATGCCAACGAGAATTGCGTTTCCACTTGATGATATTCCGATGGCCAAGAAATATAAATAAATAAATAAATAAATAAGCGTTTATTTGCAAACAAAGTCCAATTATATGCAAATTAAAGCTGTGAACGAACATACAATACAATTTTTCGATTAAGAGTGTACGTGCCGTAGGAAATAGGGACCCCAAAATCCGTTGTTTTAACTGACTGTATTTTCTAATACACCTTCTGATTGATTGATTTGATTGATTGACTTCTTATTTTTTATTTAATTAACAAAGCAAGATATTAAAGATCTGTCTCATTTAAGTTGCCGAAGACTACTTCAAGCATCATGTATAATAGGTACCGTAGCTTTTTCATGAAAATGATTGAGAGCTGAAATTTCACGTAAAATTGATACCATGATAAAATTACAAAACCATAAATTAATAATAGCCTAGTATATGATGCAATTAACTACAGTTATTTTTTTGGCTCTCCTGAAAAATTGACCGCAATGGAGTTGTCCTAGTTTGCATCTATAAGATAAGATAAGATAATTGTTATTTCACAAGGTATTCGAAGAAGACATAGAAATCGTTACATACAGTACATAAATAATATTTGACTATCACAATACAAAACAATCACTATACAAAATAATGAGGTAACATTGTAGGCTATGAAGCCGGTGTCATAAAGTTAACAAATTCATTGACCGAATAAAAAGCGTTTTCCGTTAAGAGCATTTTTAGATTTTTGCGAAAGAGTTTGGAACATGGAGAATTTTTCAAATCTTGAGGTAGCATGTTAAAGAGCTTACTGCCTACATAAATGTCCTGATTTTCAGTCAGCCGGTGTGCGGTTTCGCTTTTGGATATACAGTACATGTAAATCAATCGCAGAGTAGTTAAATAATTAATAGAATAGAAATTGTTTTATTGCTTCACACAGCCGTAGAACTTATGTGTGTAAATATTACATATTGTAAAGCGAAAAAACAACAATAACAACAAAAATTCCTACTGTTTATAAGCCTATTGTAACTTCTAATTAAATAATTTAAATTTATAAAAAAAACCTATTATTGGTTAGTAGTATTAATCAAATCAGGTTAGTTGTATCAGTAGATAGTTAGTAAGTTAGTAAATAGTTAATTCAATTAGTGATGTTTGTTAGTAATTAATTTCTGTTCGCAGGCATTTCTCTAAATTTCAGTTAAAGGTTGATACATTTTTAGCTGTTTTAATCTCAAGGGGAAGTTTGTTGTAGAAAATAAATGTAATCCAGTGAATTCTGTATGTCTCTGAATTAAGGTAGTTTTGGGTCTGACTTGTATTAATGGTTGTGTTTGTATGTATCGTGTGATATCGTTGTGATTTACTGTCTCCTTCGATTTTTTATTTTTGTATATCTGCAGAATAGATTCTTTCACAAATATTGGTTGAACAGTAAGTGCATTAGATTTTTCAAACAAAGTGCTTGTGGGAAAAGTGTTTGGTTTCTTATGTATAATTTTTAGGATTTTCCTTTGTATAACATTTAACTTGTCTATGGTGTTTTTAAATGCTCCTCCCCATGCAGTTATTCCATATTGCAGATGTGATTGTACCAGGGCATGGTAGATTGTTTTTAACAGTATTATATTTTTGAGTTGTACAAATTTGTAGATAGTCTTTCGAAGGTTTTGTAACGTATACTGTATGTGGCCTTCCCATTTCAACTTTTCATCAATTATTAGACCTAGATACTTTGTGGCATTGGTTTGCGTGACATTGTTTACCGTGGCATTCTCAGTGTTTTTTTTTATTAGAAAAATTTATAAAATTGGTTTTTGCTAGGTAAAGACTTAGGTAGTTTTCATTTAGCCATTTCTGTGCTAAACCGAAGTCTGTATTTGCCTTCCGTTGTAGTTCCTGGCTTGACTCAGCTGTACATGTAATTATAGTATCGTCTGCATACGCGGAAATTGAGCCATTGGTTTTTAGGGTTAATAAATCGTTTATAAAAAAGTGAAAATATTAGATGTGCTAAAACAATACCTCGGGGTAGGCCGAGGGAGATAATTTTTTCGTCACTGAGTTCATTTGCTATTCTAGTTCATTGAATTCTATTGTTTAAGTAATTTTTTAACTAATTAATTGGTCCTAAACCTAATATTGTGCTCATGAACCTGCGCAAATGTAATGAGCCTCTGAGGATTTTCATGCGTAAAACAAATACGGTACATTCAAGCATATACAGTGATGGTAGTTTCTAAATATATCCCAACTTGATATTGGGCGATTATTTATCAATTGCGTATTATTGCTTATAATCTGCATTACCTTGTTTTGCAGTAGGAAGATTTTTTCGCTATAATTGTTACACCCCCAGAAAGTTACCCCATATCTTAGAAATGAGTCGAAATTACTGTAATAGAGCATAAGAAGTATTTCTTTACTGACTCTATGCCTTATAGAACGGAACATAATATGAACTATATAGAGGAAAGCTTCTATAATACTCACTTATAAGGCTTATAAGCTAAACATACCTCATACCATCTGTATACCAAATGGATCTGTACTTATACATATTACTACTTTAAATTTTTAGTTCTTATATTGTTATCGGCACCTTGCCTCCACGTGCAAAATGGCTGCACAATGGCAAGGGACCCAAAGAAGAAAAATGTATTATCTAAATTTATGTAACTGAATCTATTTTGGGAATTACACTATTATTATTATTATTATTTTTGCCATCAGACTGTCTCTTATAGCCTACCTTACCAATACTACTCTATATTGGATGTACCCCTGATTTACAAGGGCAATAATATTGGTTAATTAAGGACAGAGGAATTTGGCGAATTAATACAAAACCGTTTGTAATTCTGCAAATTGGAATTGCAAAATCCCCTCCAATTGGAGTAACTACTCGTACAATATGTGCACAACGAACTAATAATGGGCTGCGACTGCAGCTAGACTATTTGCATAAGTGCCGTACAAATAAATCAGCACAAAGGAAAATCCTTTGAGCGGGGAAAAACCGAATGCAGTTTTTGATTTGCTGAAATTAGAGTGTATTTTGTAGCAATGTCACCCACCTGCGGGCCTTTATTGAGGTATTGCTTTGAAATGCGCGATGAAACGGGTGAATTGTAAAATATGTTGGTTAAGGGATGAAATGCTGAGGTTATTATGCCAGGTGGGAAAGCAAAAAAGGATTTATGCAAAATGGACGAAACATATACATAAATAAATAAATAAATAAATAATAAATATTGACTTTTTTTGTTTTATTACAAAGCCAATCAAGCGGAGTTAGGGCTATAAAGCCCTCTCACACTCAACTAGGACAAGGGCGGATTTTGCCTCCAATTTAGGGGGGGGGGGTCAGTGGGCAGATTCAGTGGATTATAACATTAAAAAACATTATTATTTATAATTCCCACTGTAAACCCATTTTTATCTAGTGTAAGTTCATTTTTGGGGGGGGGGGCGACCCCCTGACCCCCCTAAAATCCGCCCTTGAACTAAGAAAGCCCGGGACCGTCTGCTTTACATGCCCTCCGAAGCATGGCCAGAAAATGTAGCAAGTGTGGGACTCGCACCAACAACCTTTTGGGTGAAAGTTGGAGCCTGTACCACTACTCTACATGTCCTGACACATACATACACATACATACATATATTTATTGGTTTTCTATTTATACTAGGCCTATATATATAGCAAGAAATGAGTCCCCTCAAAAGCAGTTCTCTCCAAATTTAAAATTTTTAAATTTTGGCGCCAATTCTTTGATTGGCTTGTTGCGCATCTCTCTGAATTTTGGTTGTAATTCAAACCAGTCTTTTCCCTATTAAATTTGGCTTCAATATTGTCCCTTGAATCAAAAACAGTTCTGTTGGACTATGTTTCCGCCATTACGCTTTTGTTTTGTCATTTTAGGAACAAAGCCAGTTCTTTCCATTCTTTTTTTCTCAAAATTGGGAAAACTATGTATATTGTAGTTTGAACTACTAGTATTTCTTTGGTAGGTTAATAAAATACATCAAAATGAAAGTGTCAAGGATCAAACCATAACGCTAGACATCAGCATCAACAGCAGTTTTTCGCGGTTCATGAAAAATGGCTAATGGTGGAGAGACTTTTGGTTTCAGGTGATTCAAATATTAGATAATGGACAAGCTTACCATTGGTGCAGTTTAATAGGTGAAAGCATGACTTAACCAAGCACAGATATGGGTCTGGCGCCTCTGGCACAGTCCTTAAGAATTTATTTCACAAACTTTCTCTAAGGGATATTAAATCAAATTTAAAAGAAGATTCCCTATTGAACAACGAAAAAAAAAATATTCATCGATATAAAACTTTCCATATTATAAGTAAAAATAAATTCCTTTTTCTTTCCGAAGCAAAGACAAAACCATTTCACCGCAGAAATCATTTCAAATAATTTGTTTCTCACTCCAGCTCCTACCACCAGCCCCCCCCCCCTTCCTCACCCCCAGCGTAAAACTCACCACAGTTCTGGTTGTTTCCAAAAACAATTGTATTGACGAAGAAGAAGTGGGAGAAGAAGTGAAGATGAGAATAGGCGGGGTGCCAGAAGGAGAAAGAAGCTTCAGCAATCATATTAAAACAGGTAAAAGTCACCCCCTCCCCCCCTAAGAATTCCCTTTTCTCCCTACTCTTAACAGAAGTTGGCAGAATGAGAAGCAAAAGTGAGTTTGTGCGTAACACAGACACAAAGATCTGCACCTCCTACATACAAAGTGGAATGGGAAGAGTCTTATAAAAAAGAGAGCCGACATTTCAAAACCGATTTCCCGTGCCATGTTATACGGTATATGTATATTTTGAATCTGAGAGGAGTCAGAGAAGGTCGAGGTTCCAGGTTACTCTTCTTTTTTACTACTTTGGGGGTAAAATTTTGAGCTTGCACTTAAAACTTGTGGTCCATTGCCCCCACTGTTGAGTAAGTGAGTAGTACTATAATTAATTAATTTCATTTTGTATTGTATGATAAATATATTTCTTTCTTTCTTTCTTTCTTTCATTCTTGACACTAGGGACGAATGGTTGAGATCTATTCTGTTTTAGTATGGTTGCCAACTTGAATGTACTACCTTAAATGAATGAATCAATCAATCAATCAATCAATATATTCAAAATTAAGAATACAATACAAAATATACATATTATAAAATGAACCCTATAGGCCATTTGGCCTGGGTTCTGTCTTAGTTGCTAGGTTAGTATTATAAGATGTTAATATTTATTATAATATAATAATTAAATAATAAAATTATGTATGCGGTACATTATACATTATTTGGCAAATTGGCACTCTCTTCGTTAAGCTATTCTCCCGGATATATTATGTTTATAAACTCTGGATTACTATGCAGAAATTGCTTAATTGTTTTACGGCACTTCTTATCTGGCATTAATGTTTTAAGATCAGTTGGTAGTGCGTTAAAAGCTAAAATCCCTAAATATAAGTGGGAATGTTTGTACGAGGCTGTTTTAAAAGTAGGTATTTGGAGATTGCGAATCTCACGCAGGCGGGTAATCCGGTTATGTTGGATGAATTCACTTTGTCCCTGGAGCGACAGATTTTGCTGTAATCTATATGTTAATAATTGGAAGCAGTAAGATGATTTTATCGATGGTATCTTGAATTCGTTGTTCAGTGTTAGGGATGGGTACAGATAATGTTTTCTCGAACTGACTCTAATGACATGTCTTATAGAGATTTCTACAGGTTCTAGATGAGTTTGGTGGGCACCTCCCCAAGCCAATCAACTGATAACTGTTATATTTTCTTCTTTTTCTTCTTCTATAAATGCCTCTTCTATCGAATAATGGCAATTATCACTTCCTAAATGAATTTCGCGCCGCGCCGCTGTGTCTTCTCGCGCACTATGCACAGTAACGTAAGTACAATAAATTGGCGGGAAATAATTTTCAAAATGTCAGTTCCCACTTATTTAGAACTTTAGCGGGGTAGGGGGAGTATAAAGTTAATATTGGAGAGGATTCAAACAACAGCAGAGGGCCTGGTTTTTAATAAGTGATCTTCCGGCGGGCTTTGTAGCACGAGGTGAAATTTACGTAAGGGTTCAGACTGTATGAGCGTTTGTGTGTGTTTTAAGGACTTAACTTTTAATTACAGAGTGTAATTTTCAAATTGTAATTCCCTCTCTTTTGCTGTATTTTTATTTGAATGGGGGCTGGTGTGTTGTCATATTTCTTCATAGGCACATATTCCGATTTACGTTTGCAGAAGCTACTTAAGCAGATACAGTATATACGGTGACAAAAGATGTTACTTTCCAATTTATTGATTTTATTCATTTTATACATGTTAGCCTGCATATTATATGTTTATGATACTTGTAGATAACATAACGGATTTACACCCTTTTCTTGGTCTGTCTGTCTGTTGGATTGACCGTTCAGAGATTCTCTGCCAAACTAAACCTATGCCTATACTGGGCACATTTCGTTGAAATAATCAGCATTATATATGTTCGTAAAATCACCGGGGATTTTTTAATAATTCTATTTGGGGGGCCCCCAAAATCGTCAAAAAGATTTTCCTACAAAACTATTTTCGAATCAATTTTCTAATTCCTAATTTCTTAATCTAGTATATGTGTATGTTGTAGTCACCATTGATATAAACACAATCCACTGGGTAGCTTCCCCCTTGATAGTTTGGTTCTGGGGGTAGAGATTCACAAACCAAGACGCTCTATATAATATATAATATATAATATATAATATATAATAGAAGGCCTTAGAGGAGCCTAGCGTCGATCCCCGTAGGGGATAAAGCGCAGAAAACGAAACAGAAAGATTGCTTTCACGAGCAGGTATTGGTTTTTTAAGACAATATAATTATTTGTAGGAATAACAGAGGTTTATTATTAACTTAGTTGATTAAGAGTGTAAGTCCCGCAGGAAATAGGTATAGCCTACTCCAAAATCTGTTGTTATTACAGGCTTCTTATTTTTTATTTAATTAAGAAAGCAACATTTTGAAGATTTGGCTCATTTATGTTGTAAAAGACAACTTCATCCATCATATATTTTATATATATATATAATATATATATATATATATATTTATATTTTTAATTTTTGATACTTATTTATAAAAATGATTGAAGGTTATTAACATAATAGACACCATGAAAAACTACAAAACTAAAAATTATATAATGCATGAAGTAGTCTTCTACAACTTCCTTAGAAATTTAAATAAAAAGTTTGAAGTATTAAATTTTGGACTGCCAATTTCCTACGATACGCCCTAATAGGCCCAAATTAATCGTTGAACTTTTTGTCCTGAAATCATATAAGTGCTTTTGGTCATGAAATGTTATTACAGCATTTCATTGTTTCATATTATTGGGGGGGGGGGATATATACAGTATGTATATTACACAGGATATTCCTACAAGGCCGTAGCCAGGATTTTTTTCGTGGGGGGGGGGGGTGGGGCTTAGAAATTTTATTGGATATTACATAGTCGTTTTTATTTTTCCTCTCAAAATCCGATTCTATGTAGTATCATGCTATTTCATTTCGGGGGGGGGGGGGGTTGAACCCCCATGAACCCCTCCCCCCTTTTGCTACGACCTTGTATCCCTATGTCTTCAGTACTGACGCTGCGTTGATATTCATTGGCTTTTTCATATAAAACTGGTTGAAGTAATCGCGAAATTTAATTGGTGTTGATATTGATGGGGGGTTCTCAATTGGAAGCGACCAATTTCAATATTGACAGCAATCTCGCTGACCCTTGTCAAATTTGGATCAGTTATCTCGGCTACACTCAAATGCTGACTGACAAATAAACGGATAAACGTAAAATTTGTTGAGACAGTTCGTAGGGAACTGTACTAAGGCGCATATTCCACCGACCGGCTAGGGCTAAATACAAATACGGTGACGTGGTAACATACATTCAAGACTTAGGCGGGGTTTCCATCGACCTCGCATTGCAGAATGCAAATGATATTGACGGAAATGTTTGTTTTACTCTATGCAATAGTTAAAATTGATCAATGATCATACAGTAAAATCACAAACATACAAACTAAAATTAAAAAATGGCGTCATGGGATATGTTAATTACAAACATTTTAATAGATTTCTATAAAAAGAAAAACAAACATTTCCGTCAATGTCATTTGCATTCTGCAATGCGAGGTCGATGTAAACCCCGCCTAAGTCTTGAATGTCTGTTACCACGTCAACCTATTTGTATTTAGCCCTAGCCGGTCGGTGGAATATGCGCCTTAGAAGCAGAAGGTCGAGTTTCCAGGCAGCCAACGGCAATACCAAGTTGAATTCAGCAGAACAGAGCCTGTTCCAAACTGCAGCAAACTTGGTAGTGTACACAGCGTTGGCAGGGGAGCATGGTGGGACATGATAACGTGCTGAGACTATACCAGTCAGTCTAAGAGGGTGTCGAGTCCAGGCATAGTCCGCGCAAAATGAGAAAAGTGTGGACATGGAATGTTTTGATCCTGTGGAACACCATAAAAATATTTCTTGCAACATTTTGTGTTACCTTGTTGCATTGGATGCAAGGCATAACAAAAATTGTGCAAATAATATTTTTACAGTGTTGCACAGGATCAAAACATTCCATGTCCATACTTTTCTCATTTTGCGTGGACTATAACCTCTGAATTAATCGTGTGACTTTACTGTGTTCCCCAAGTGGTTCGGAATCCACTATAATCAGGAGGTCCACCTTGTCAGTCAACTCCCCTTCTCCCCGAGGTGAAGGTGTCTGATGCCATTAGGGTGTCTCAAGTTAACTTAACAGACTCACTCCCCCCGCCAGACTGATAGGGTTGCTTAAAGCAGAAATGCTGAAAGCAGGCGTTGGAAAAAAGGAGCCTCCAGGTTCAGCACAAAAAGAAAAATTACCCATCCAAGCCTAATAATTGATTTCTTACAAACCTTAGGAAAATTATTTACTATGAAATTAATCCTATTACTTATCTACTATACTAATTTATAAATAGGAAAGCATGTTCGAGTAAACTCGGACCGGTTCTTTTAGATGGATTATTACCGTTGCTAATATTTGCTAAAAGCACTTAAACTTCGAAAGTTCTAACTAACCTGCAGCCTGATTGAGGCGATTATAATACCGGTATTTATTTAATCCCCTGGTAATAAAAATGTAAACAAGATAATTTTATAATGGAAAGTGCTATTCAAAATTTGTTTGTTTACAGTTATAATCCTAGGGTATTTATTTAACCCCGGTATTATAATAGCCTCAATCAGGCTGCTGGCTGCTGGTTGCGAATATTATAATAAATACCACACCCTCAAAATAAATAAAACAACAAAAGAGAAACAGAATCTCAGATTTTTTAATAAAAAAAGAAATCGAGCTCCAAAAAATTGATGAGATCGAAATACTTTGGGGGTCACTTCGCAAAGGTCAACTGCAAAAGCATTCACCAGGAATTTTCACTCCTTTCACTGATTCAATTTTCTTTTTTCGAATTTTTTCTCCTTTGGTGTTAGCGAACACCTTTTACATTCCGTTATCTTTGATTTTTTGCCTTTCTCCTTTCGGCCCATATACTCACACCTGTGGTATAGTCCTGCAGGTATATTTTCGGAAATTCATTTTTTCCTCCAGATTTTTATGGGTATACTTCGCGATACAGTGAGTTTCTTTGTTATTTTGGGTTGGTCCTTCTATAAATGGAGTGGTATTGTAGTCCATTTTCCGGTAAATTGAAGAAAGTATCGAGATTGTACACTGTACCATATAGGCCTACTTGAAAATATCTCCCCTATCATAATAGTCCCAGCAGCCAGCAGGTACCTGTACAAGCATTTTGTTTCTTATTTTTGGGGAACGTTTTTCGTATACCATATTTTCGGTACCATATGTTGCTTAAGCCTAGTTTCCTACGAGCACCAATCACACATAAAAACGGCGCTTCCTTCTGAAATTCTACTCGGGGCAAATGTTAGACGTAAATTTGATTAGTTCACTAATTGGCCACAGCTGCGCTAATGTACCGCACATGGAAACTTTAGAAATTAAGCGACTCGGGTTCTATTAGGTTTCCGACGTCGTTTTATACCAAGTAATGTAGAATACGGCGGAGAGGAGTATTCTTAATTATATTGACTGCTGAAATTTTGAAATGAAATTTAAGCGCAAAAGTTTTGCGGTTAGTTTATATTTTACATGTTAGTTTGATGTTTTTGCAGTTATTATATGATATGGTTACGGTATGAAGGAAATGGGGGAAGGTTCCACGGCACAGTGCGGTGTATGTTTTGGCCTGGAAGAACGAACGTTTTGAAGCTTTTCATATTTCAATTATGACTGTCACAAACGGAAAATTAAAAGAAAACACGCATATACTGTACGTAGTAAATGTTGGATTTTATATTAATTATTTTTTTGGTCAGTCTTGATTTTTAATTTAAGCTTTGATGACTGCTTTTCCAAAATTTTCACCCTGCAACATGCTGATAAAGGCCTTTGGCATGTTTTCAAATCCTTCGGTCACAGTTTCACGCGCCTTCAGTTTCCCCTGCAACAGGAAAATGTATAGTTGACAATATGCGGCCATAGAGTTTGATGTGGGAAAGTTGGGACACTGGCTCATTTACTAAAGAGTTATAGTTGACAATATGAGGCCCTAGAGTTTTATGTGAGAAAACTGGGACATGTAGCAATGATTTATAATTGGCAATATGAGGCCCTAGAGTTTGAAGTGGGGAAGCTGGAACATTCGCTTATGTACCAAACATATATAGTTGACAATATGAGGCCCTCGAGTTTGATGTGGGAAAGTTGGGACACTGGCTCATTTACTAAAGAGTTAAGACTTATAGTTGACAATATGAGGCCCTAGAGTTTGATGTGAGAAAACTGGAACATGTAGCAATGATTTATAATTGGCACTATGAGGCCCTAGAGTTTGATGTGGGAAAGCTGGTGCTATCTGCTAAACCGGTTTCTTTGCAATAACTTTTAGTTGGCTGAAAAATAGCCAATTTATTCTTGTGTTTGCGTCTACGCCAGGTTTAATTAAAGAATAATAATAATAAATATTGACTTTTTTTTGTTCTATTACTAAGTTTAGAGTAATGAAGTAGTAGAATCTGGGAATCCGGCCGTGGTCAATCCGAAAGCGTACTTCATACCACAGTTGCTGCTAAACCTCCGAGATACAATATTGGAAGTCGGCGCAGTTCCACTGAAGATGTCGACCGCAGATGTTGACAAAACGTTTGGAATTGGGCTTTCAGATCAAGAACTTTCGCAGAGGAAATCATAGAGAAATTATATGAAATGACATGGCAATTGAAACCACTGATTATAGCAAAAGGGTGTTCATGGTTAAATATATTCTCATGCACGGTTGCACAGTTCCAATACAAAACATTCTGTTTCCACAAGATATGGCAATTTCATAATAAATATTATATATTGTCTAAAATTTCACGGTTCATAAAAAAAAACCTCAAATAAATCCGCATCAATATTCTAATTCACAAAAAAAAAACAATGAAAATTTCCTCTGGGGGCAAGGTGAAAAAATGTGGTTAAAACTTGGACGTTTATGAAAAAAGTTACGAAATTATCGACACAAGGCCCGGATGCAATAACGGGAGGGGTGAGGGGGGGGGGGCTTCGGGGGCTAAACCTACCTCTTGTCACAGTCTCGGCCGGGTTTTATCTCTTTTTCATGGGAGCAATAAAAATTCTCTGTGTATCCTGAGCCTGCGGGGTTGTTTTAGTCTCATTCACAATTACCGAACTTTTAGGCGGGCTTTTTGATCGGAAATATGATACGTAGGAAGAAGAGAGAGTCACTCCGAAATTAGACGCTTCTGGTTTTATACATAATTTTACTTCGCATGTTATAAAAAAATTTACATCACCTATAATAGCCTATTAAGTCTAAAATTATTTTGTAAACTGTATTGAAGCTTTGATTTTTTAATGTATTAGAGCCATCACTTTTCGTCACGCTCGATGAGGCATGGGAAAAGTTTAAAAATTAAAATTATAAGATGACTTTTAAACTGTTTTGTGTGAGAGAAAAGTGTTATCAATATTTTAAATCGTGTTATGGGGATGACGTTCTTGGCATTGCTCATACACAGAGCATTTTCGGATCAGCTGCTACAACAGTGGTGCGGCTAAATGTACCTACAGGTACGATACATATTTATCATATTCAAAGTGAAACATCAATTACCCTAATACATGTTGACTTTTTTGTTCTATTACTAAGCCAACCCAGCGGAGTTAGGACTTTAAAGCCCTCTCTTACACTCAACTAGGAAGACCCGGGACCGCCTGTTTTACATGCCCATGAAAATGTAGCAAGTGTAATAAAAAAGTTATTAGAAAGAAAGGCACACATTTTTGAGAACACGCGCGATTGCGGGAGTAGGTCTGCCGTAAAATGAGCACAATAAGTTATGAAAAGTTCACTTCAGTTTGTTTATTTACATACTATACAACGTAGTCTCTCTTATAAAAATATGTTTCACAAGCAGCATCTGGGATGATAGGCCGTGGTCGTTCTGAAAGCGTACTTTCATACGTTTCGTCAACATCTGCGGTCCCATCCTGAATTCTACTACTTCGTCACATAATTCCGGCCGTGAAAGCCTTTGTAATTATGTTTCACAAGGTTTATAAGAAGAATGCACTTTGTCCAATGTAAACATGGGTTGTTTTTTTTTTACGCCAGACCCGCTCCCGCAACCAATTGCTATAAACGAGCCCTATGATGTGGGTCTAGGTACGATTCATATACCTAAATATTTGTGTAAGTGATATTTAAATTAATTTAAGCAATTATTAGAAATATAACTGCAAAGGCTTTCACGGCCGGAGTCGAATGAGGAACCAGTAGAATCCGGGCTGATGGGCCGTGGTCGAAGTGAAAGTGAACTTCCGAACGTTTCGTCAACATCTGCGGTCGACATTTGCAGTGGAACTGCGTAGACTTCTAAGATTGTATCTCGGAGGCTCAGCAGCGACTGTGAGGGCAGGAGGTTGTGCTCTGAAATTTATACTAAGATGCGGGGTGGTGGGGGGTGGAGGCGGAGTCATCCTCGCTCCTGATTGGCTCCCTACTACCTCAACCTGATTTCCGGATGATGACACCAGTTTCAGACTAGTTTCTTAGTTTCAGACTACAGCAAAGAAACTGGTGTCATCATCCGGAAATCAGGTTGAGGTAGTAGGGAGCCAATCAGGAGCGAGGATGACTCCGCCTCCACCCCCCACCACCCCGCATCTTAGTATAAATTTCAGAGCACAACCTCCTGCCCTCACAGTCGCTGCTGAGCCTCCGAGATACAATCTTAGAAGTCTACGCAGTTCCACTGAAGATGTCGACCGCAGATGTTGACGAAACGTTTGGAAGTTCACTTTCACTTCGACCACGGCCCATCAGCCCGGATTCTACTGGTTCCTCATTAATTATTAGAAAGTCATGATTTTTTGAGAACTTTGTCAATCCAGTCATGGCGCGTTCTTAACAGGTTCGAAATCTGTGTCTTTTTTATTTATTTATATCAACAAACTAGGCCTACCGAAAGTCTATGAATAATAGTGTAAATTTGAAAGTTTCCTCTTTCTCTAAGTAGAATCAATTTCAACAATAAATCATTTTTTGTTTAGAACTCTATTGAAGCACTTTTTAGGCGGGGATTCCACCAACGTCAATA